>CM050399.1:70433421-71033421 GCA_027562975.1 Rhynchospora breviuscula | reverse complement strand
CATCTAGCTCCGAATTAACAATAACTGGGTATGTTTGATCCGGGCCTAGAAATTCGTACCTTAAGGACGCGGGAAGAGGTTTGAGTTCGACTTTTGGGGGCTCTGTTCGGACCGAACCAAAGCTGTTCGGATCAAACAGAGCGCCAGGGCTCTCCAGATGATCTGTTCGGGCATCCATTCGAACCGAACAGAGGTCCAAATAGGATTCTGTTGGTGTGGTTTCACCCTCTTCCTCGATCTCCATGGTCTCTTCTACTCCAATTGCCTCTTGCATGTCACAAAGAAGGGTTTGGTAGGTTTCCAGGGCTGTTTGGTACTGTTCTTCAAGAGATTCTTCAATTTCGGGCACTTCTTCGATCATGAAACAAGTTTCCTTGGGGTCGGGGCATCTCATAGCATGGTTGATTGAAAATAAGAGCTGCTCCCCCCTACTCTGACCAAAATTGTCCCGTCTCGGGCATCCATCATCACACCGGCGGTTCTAAGAAAGGGGCGTCCCAAGATGATAGGCACCTCCTTATCTTCTTCTATGTCCATGACCACGAAATCGTCGGGCACTAGAAATTTGTCGACTTGTACAGGTAGGTCCTTCAATTCCCCCATCGGTATTCGGATTGTGGAATCGGCGAGTCTTAGAGTCATGCTTGTGGGTAGAAGTTCGCCAAACCCGATCTTCTGATAGACTGTCTTGGGCATGAGGCTAACGCTTGCACCCATGTCACATAGAGCTTGTTTGATAATGGCATTACCAATAGTGCAAGGAAGAACAAACCGACCTGGATCCGAGAGCTTAGGTGGCATATTACTCTTCAAGGCTTCGCTGCTCTTGTATGTTAACACTACCGTTTTCAGTTCCTTCATTGTTCTTTTTCCTGTGCACAACTCCTTCATGAACTTGGCATAGATGGGAACTTGAGCAATCACATCGGTAAATGGGATGGTGATCCGCATTTGCTTGAGTATGTCCCAAAAGATCCTGAACTGAGCATCCTCCTTAGACTTCACCAATCGCTGAGGAAAGGGCACAGGGGGCCTGTACGCTTGCACGGAACGCTCCGGCTTGCCTTTGCTCTTCGATTCAGCCTCCTTAGTACCTTGTTCGGACTAAACAGTTGGGTCGGGTGTCGGTTCTGCGGCATTCTGACTCTCCAATGTCACTTCTTCAGCCTGGGGTGCCTTCTGAAGGGGAGGAAATGGCAAAATTTTTTCGAGGACTGGCTCCAACTCCTCTAGACCACTCTGTTCGGACCGAATAGAGCTCTAGATTTCGGCATCTGCCGGCATTGGTGGGTCCTGGTATTCCTTTCCGCTTCTCAGAACGTGCAGGGCCTTTATCTCAGCATTAGGGTTCACCAGAGGCTGTCCTGGAAGCTTTCCGGGTTGCCTCGAAAAGTGCGACTCCATCATTTGTTCCAACCTGGTCAAGGTACTGGCATTAGTCTTAAGTTCCTCCATACCTTCAACCAACATCTGATTAAATTTGCCTTGTTCATGCATAAAGTCTTGGACAACTGGTGGTATACCATCCCTATTGTAAACTGACTTTTTTGGGAAGGGTTGGTCACGACTGTTGTTATTAAATTGTGCATTTTTAAACACAGTTGGTTGGTTGGTATTTTTGTACTGGTTCCTTGGCACATATGGTCTATTTGTCACATTGTTATGGTATTTGGGGTGGTTCATATTTTCCCAATCTGCTTGTTCCCCATCACTCAATGAATAACTTCGACTGAATATGTGTCTAGGAAAGTAGGAGGGCTCGTTGTTGATCGAGTTCACTTGGTGCCCTCCGTTGCCAGTCTTTGCGAGCGGGCAATTAATTGAGGTGTGCCCTTCTTCGTCGCACGCGCCACAAGTATTGGAATTGAGGTGGGTCCCTTGTGCGGATTGATAGGCGGCAAGCTCGATTTCCAACTCCGCGATCCTCTCATTCTTGGAAGTTATCTCATGGATTTGATGCCTAGAATGGCTAGACCGGCGGTGAGACGGGATTGGGTACCAAGTATATTTCCTTGCGCAATAATCGAGCAAGTCACGTCCTTGAGTTGCGTCGAGCCTCTTGAATGCGCCACCTGAAAGAGAATCAATATTAATTTTTATATTGTCATAGAGTCCACAATAGAAAGATTTAATTAACATCCATTCTTGGATCCCATGATGTGGGCAAGAATTCTCTAAATCCCTAAATCTTTCCCAAGCGTCCCTCATTGATTCCTCCTCTTTTTGAGCAAAATTATTCAGTTCCTTTCTAATCGCATCAGAACGGTCCGCGGGGAAATATCTATCCAAAAATGTTTGTGCCATTTGATCCCAAGACCGAATTGACCCTTTTTTCAATGTTTTGTACCATTTTTGGGTTCTATCCATAAGGGTGAAATGAAATAACAATAGCCTAATTGCTTGTTGAGGAACCCCATTGATCTTAATCAATTTAGTGCAATCAATAAAGGTTTGTATGTGAGCATGGAGATCCTCTTTGTCATCTCCGTAGAATGGGTTTTGTTGCACGAGTGTGACGTGGTTGGGGGCGATTTGCATGTTGTTGGCTTCTATGCCCGGAATCACCAACGGTCCTCCCACGTCTTTTGCGTTTGGTGCTCTGAATTCTCCGAGTGTTCGGTTATTGTCATCTCCTTCCTCGTCCTCGGAGTTGTGGACGCTCGCCTCGTCTTCGTGTACCCATCTCCGTCGCTCGGTCTCAAAATCTCTTCTTTGGCCGGCAAGAGTGTTTCGTTCTGTTATGAGACAAGCCGCCCTTCCATCCAACTGAAGGCGGAGAGCCTCCAGTTCGCGCGTTTGCTGGGCAATGGCCTCCGGAGTGAGTGCGTCGGCCATCGCGGGGCTTCCTTCTCTCTGTTCGGGGTCCTGTTCGGTCCGAATGGAATTCTGTTCGGTCCGAACAGGGGTCAAGGTGGAGGGCTGGTCGAGTTCTGGATCTGTCTCGAACCGTCAAGTGAAATAGTTCCTGACCTTGGGTGGTGGGGACTTCTTCCTTCGAGTTCTACCGGCCAGTCCTGCAATTTACAGAGCAGAAAGCGTGAGTTTTAAAAGAAAAACAAAAGTCTAGTCTCTTAATACTAAAATAAGGATCCAATATCAACACCGTCCCCGGCAACGGCGCCAATTTGATGAAGGCCTAGAACCTAGGATATCAAATAAATTTGTAAACCTAGAGCTAACCTCACTAATCGTTCAGAATATAGCTTTAGGGTCGAACCCAAGGGACGGATTAATGAATACCAGACTTATACTTTCTCAAAAGCTAGATAGAAATATTTTTGTGAAGATTCATATAAAAGAAAAACTAAACGATTCACTAAGTAAATGTTTTTGGTTGGTTTTTAGACTTGAAGTAAAACTAATAGTATAAAAATAAGTAAAGTAGAATTTTTTGGGGTCTAAACAGTGAATAAAAACGTCCTAGGAGTCAGGTTTCACTTGTGTTTGGACGCTAAAACCCGAAATCAAGTACTTTTGCACCAAACTCCGCATTTTAGCTATAGTTACCGCTCTGTTCGGTCCGAACAGGATTCTGTTCGGTCCGAACAGAAGGGAAAAGTGGGTTTAAACGGCTTGTTATGTTGGTCAATGCCTCAATTCAGGGTTTGTTGGTCAAACCTAGATGTTCTAGACCTCAGCTTTCGCTTTTTGGGACAGATACTGGTTCGATCACAACCTAACCTAATTAACTTGGTTGGTTCGCAACTTTTGGTATAGAATTCAACTATTTAAACTTGTTTATTGGAGTTCGTAAGGATATTTAGAGGTCTTTTGGACTGGTCTAAAAGTTACACTTTTGGTGTCACCTAATCTCCCCTTTCGACTCTACGATTTATCCCAAGTACTCGAATTTAACGTGACTTGTTTATCCTAACTTAGACTAACTAGATGCAGCTATTCAACTAGAAGGTAATTAGAGATTTAAACAAGTGTTTTAACTCGAGCAACAGATGCAATTCACAATAAACAAATCTCAAAGCATATCAAAACATAACAAGTCAAGTAAACATCATCCAAACATCAAGTTACTTCCTTAAGCCTAAGACTGCATAAAAACTAGCCTAACATAGTAGCAAAACACACAATAAACATAAAATAACTGTAAAGATACAAGCCCATCAAATCAAGAGAAAGAAACATAGAAGAATAAACCAAATACTCCTTTTGCTTTAGTCTTTCGGTCTTCAAGGCAGTGGGGTGTTGCTGGATAGTCGCCAAACTGGTCACCTTGCTGCCGTCGCTTCAAGGTTGATGATCTCCGAAGGTAGAAGAGAGAGAACGCCTTTGGAAAGGTGGAATTAGGGTATCGAATCCAAGATCCTTTCTTCAGGTGTTTAGGAGCTTATATAGTAGTCTTCTGGTGCTTGGGGAGGTTGCCTGGTCGCCAAGGTAGGAGAAGTTGCCAAAACCACGAGTTGCCATGTAGAAAAACCTTCCGTATGAGTCATGGCGGCGGTCTGTTCGGACCGAACAGAAGAGAGAGAGAGTCTGCTGCCGGCTACAGTGTCATTCGGACCGAGCAGGATGTCATTCGGTCCGAACAGAGTGCTGAAAATCGCCTCCAATGCTAGGAATGAGTCGTCTAGCGCGCGGAAAACACCGGAAGTCCACATATATGCTCCAAGATCATCAGAAATCATCAAAACCTATAGAGAGAAGAGAAGAAACGACGGCACAGCCAAATCCTGGAAAAACTTGGCAATTTATTAAATAATTTGTTGGTTCGAGTGTGTTTTGAGTGCCAAGTACGGTCCGAATACCAATAATATATGATCATATCAGTAATATTTATTACAATTTATAGCTTTTTTCATTTTCATAGTCCTTTTTCATTTTCATAGTCCTTCATTACGATTTATTTGGTTTATAATTTAATTTCAGAAATTTAAAAAAGAAATAAAATTTAGTACCGGTTTTCTTCTAAAAATCGGTACTAAAAATCGATAATTTTAAAAATTAATTTAATTCATAATTTAATTTTATTTTATTTACAAATTAATTTAAAAAACAGAAAATATTTCAAATAATTGAATTTATTTTATTTATAATTTAATATTATAAATTATTAATTAATTTAAAAAACAGAAAATATTTTAAATAATTTAATTTATTTGGTTTATAATTTAATTTCAGAAATTTAAAAAAAAATAAAAATTAGTACCGGTTTTCTGCTAAAAACCGGTACTAAAAGTTGATAATTTTAAAAATTAATTTAATTCTTAATTTAATTTTATTTTATTTACAAATTAATTTAAAAAAAAGAAAATATTTTAAATAATTTAATTTATTTTATTTATAATTTAATCTTATAAATTTTTTAATTAATTTAAAAAAAATAGAAAATATTTTAAATAATTTAATTTATTTGGTTTATAATTTAATTTCAGAAATTTAAATAAAAAATTTAGTACCGGTTGTCTGCTAAAAACCGGTACTAAAAATCGATAATTTAAAAAATCGAAACCTCTGTGAATCTCTATCGTCTCTCTCGATCTCACTATCTCTCTCTCTCTCGTCCGAAAAACACTCTCGCCGCTCCCTCACTCGCCGTAAGTTCCTCTCTCTCTCTCACTTTCTCTGACTCTCTCTTTATCTCTCACCGCTCCTCTCGCCATTGGCTGACAGCGGTGGCCGACACCTCTCTCTTTCTCACTTTCTCTCTCACTCTCTAACTCTCTCTCTATCTCTGCCTTGGACAGCCGACAGCCGACGGCAGTGACCGCGACAGCGACAGCCGACAACTCCTCTTAAGAAGGTACTCTATTTCTCTCTCTCTCTTTTGATAATGGATTGTTAATGGGTTTGGGTTTAATTGCAATTGTTAATGGATTTGGGTTTGAACTTGAATGGAATGTTATTTAAGTTTAATTATGTTAATTAGTGACTTGATATTTAAGTTTAATTATGTTAATTATTAGTTTGATTTATTTATGTTTTAATGATAATGATTTGCTTGATTTGTGTATATAAATTATTTTAATGATATATACATTATGAATTGTGTTATATAAATTTGATTTGAATTTGCAGCCATGTCGAATCATGATGATCAGGATGTTGCGATAAATCAAAATGAGTCGAGTTCTGAAGAGGAGCAGATTCTTGTTGTTAGCAAAAGGGGAAAAAGATCAACGGCTAAGTGTCTGAAGACGCGCAAAGCGATAGCTGCTGGAGATAATTTGGAGGTCGAATTCAATAAAGAAGGCAAACCATGCGGTGAGAATGCAAAGGCATTCACGAATTGGTGTGCAACAAAAACAAGAGACATGATCCCTTGCAGGTACCTATACAAATATATATGAATTTGAAACCTATTGATATGAATTTGTATGCGATAATAGTATTAATCGGTTTCAATGCAGTTATAGTAGTTGGCATGAAGTGCCAAAACAGTTGAAAATTGATTTGTACGGAGAAATAGCGAAGGCTTGGAATCTTCCGGCTGATCTACTATTGTCTACTAAGAAGAAGATTCTACATAATTGTAACGATAAATAGAGGCATTGGAAGGGCAGATTGGTGAGATATTATTCTTCCAACATCATTTCCATTTATAAAAGTTTGATTAAATATTTATTTTAATTATAACGTGCATTTTTTTCATTGTAGAATAAAAAATACAGGGTTAATCCGCAAGAAGGTGCACCAAATCCATGGGATGTACAAAACATCTTGAAGGAAGAATGGGAGGCAATGGAAGCTTATTATTCCAATGAGAAATTTGCGGTATGAAAACAGATTTCTTATAAAAGAATCATTCGTCGCTACTAATCTCATTTGTTTTGTATTTATACTAACAGTCTTCTGAATTTGCTAATAGAAAATGAGTAAACAAGGAAAGACAAATGCTGCAAAGAAAGACATGCCCCACACACTCGGATCAGGCGGTTACATAAGTGCTGAGTTGAGATGGAAAGAGGGAGAGGTGGTCCATGGTGGCTCCTCGGTTATTACGAAGGATATGGATGGCAGGACTTATAGTTGGAGTAGGGCATGCGCAGTAAAGGATCCAGAGACCGGTGAACTTGTGGTTAGAAACCCTAAACCTGCCGCGGTGATCGACAAAGCGATACGTGTAACAATTCATATAACTTTATTTTTTGTATTCAACGAATTTAATTTACTCTAACATGAATTTCTTTTGTGATAGGTTGCTTTAGTTAAGTCAGGTGACGTTGAGCCTGTTCGTCAAAATGACATCTTGATGTCTGCGATCGGAACGCCAGAGCACTCGGGACGATTGAGAGGATATCCACTTTTTTCCAGCGTGAATAGGTGTTTGGTAGTTGATGAAGGAATTAAACCCTAGGATAAAATAAATTTGTACCTAGACCTAACCTCACTAGTCGTTTGGAGTTAAGCTTAGGGTCGAACCCAAAGGACGGATTTTCGAATACTGGACTTGTTATTTTTCAGAATCTAGACAATAAAATAAAGTGAGGAATACCGAAAATTAAAGTAACTAAATAACAATGTGAATAAGTAGATATTTTTGGGTATTTTGCAAATTTAAATAATTAAGAAATCTAAAGAATTATTTTTGGATTTTTAAATAGTATAAAAACGTCCTAGGGATCAGGTTTCACTTTAGTTTGGACTTCTAAAACTCACGGCTCAACAATTTCATGTAAAAACCTAAGTTTTATAAGCAACAGTGCCTCATCTCGGTCCGAGTTGTGTCCATCTCGGTCCGAGATGAGAACTGAGGTGGCTCAATTTGACCTCGGTTTGATCTGTTATGATTTGTGCAAGGACTGGTTGGCTAAACCTAAACTTACTAACCCTCAACGTTCGCTTTTTGGACTAGGGAATGGTTTAATCACAACTTATCCTAATTAAACTAATTAACCCGCAACTTTTGGTATAGGAAAATCAATTAGCCTAAACTTGTTTAATGGTTTTCGTAAGGATATTTAGAAGTCTTTTGCACTGTCTAAAAATTACACTTTTGGTGTTAATTAATCTCCCCTTTCGGATCTACGATTTATCCCAAGTACTTGACTCGAACTATTCTTGTTTGTCCTAACTTAGGCTTAACTAAATGTGGCCATTCATCTAGAAGTTAATTAAGAAATCACAAGCAGTTCAAACAAGCAATTAAAGACTACTCATTAAACAAATCACAAGTCATAACAAAACATCACAAGTCAAATATCACCATCCAAACTTAAACTACTCCCTTACTCCTAAGACTACTCAAATTCAGCCTAACATAGTACTAAAATCAACAACAAGTATCAAAACAACAATAAGATACAAGCCCATAAGAATCAAAGTAGATAACATAGGAAAAATAAACCAAATACTCCTCGTATGTGCTAACTTCGATCTCCAGAGCAGTGGGGTGATGCAAGACGTGTTCTGAACCTTCTTCTCGCTGCCGTCGCTTAGAGATTAGGGCTCCTTAGGGTTTCGGTGGTCAACAAAGCTTGGAAAGGTTGGAATAGAAGTATGGAGGCTAAGATACCTTTCTAAGGTTGAGAGGCAGCCTTAAATATTGGTTCCACGCACAAGGAAAGAAGTCTAGGGCGCCAGGGCAAGAAAATATACCAAAACAATCAACTTCCTTGTATGAAAAGTTGCCATATGAGTCAAGGCGGCGCCCAACTCGGACCGAGATGGAGTGAACTCGGACCGAGACGGAGATATGCGCATCTGAATCTGTCTGCTACAGTAACTCGGGCCGAGATTGATCCAACTCGGACCGAGTTGAGGTCTGAAAAACGCCTTCTCGTGCTAGGAATGAGTCGTCTAGCATTCGTCTTGTGCAAGGAACCTTCTAGAGCTTGTGAATCCACCAAAAATCGCAAAGAACCCTGAAAATAAGAAGAGACACGACGGCAAAGCCAATTCCTGGAAAAACATAGCAATTTATCAAATAATTTAATGGTTTGAATGCAATTTAGGTGCCAAGTACGGTCCGAATACCAACAAATATTAATGATATCAGTAGTGGTAATAGAAAATCATCCAAGGGGTATACCAAAGATGAGGTTGATCAGATGGTGCAGGAGGAAGTGAAAAAATGAATGGATGAGGAATTTACCAGGCGAATGGATGAGGAATGGAACAGGCGAATGCAGCAAAGCTTTTCGCAATGTTTTCGCAAGGCCAAGGCCAAGTCCAAGTCCAAACACCGCAGACGTACGATCCAATAGTTCAATAGGCTTTCCTACTGCTATCACAGGGTAGCAACAATCAACCACATCCGATTCCTCACTCGAGTTTTCAGGTTCTTAATTTCACCAAGCTAATGATATATATTACTTTGCTCACATATAATATTTACGGTTTATGATTTGTTATTATGTTTGATATTGGTTATAAATACAGACGCCTGTCGAAGCTTTACTACTCCTCCCAGGGACGTCCGGGACGCCTGTGTATGTAGCTAGAGCTATGGTGTTTGCACAGACTTACAGTGAGACGGTCCATGGAGAGCCAGTGGGTTTAGGGGAAGTGAAGGTACAAATCTTAGAAGTTTTTGATAATGCGAGACACACGATTGTACCTTTTTCACCTCCTAACGGAGATGATCGACTTGGTGTTCTGATGTGTTCATTTCTAAGATGGCCAGTTCATCTTGTGGATTACGACCTGACAAAATTGGTAAATCTTACAAACTATTTGAAATTTAGTTAGTTTATAGTAATTATTTATATTAGTACAATTTAAATTTAAAAATATCATTTCCATGACTAATATGTTGGTTGTTTAGGAGCAAGTGAGGCAAATGGCGAAACAAAATCCACAAATTCTTCCGCAAGACAAGGGAAAGCAGATGACAGAAGATGACGAAGATGAACCGAGTGTGGATCAATTTTTTGCGGTGGAGGAAATTCAATTGCACGATCCGTTCGTCTCCGAGGAAAAATTGCCAGAGATTAGGCCTAACGCAAAGAAAATGCACGACTATATCAAGATGTTCGACAAGTTAGTGACTGAGTTCAGCGATCTTCCTGGTGCATTCGACTTTCAAGATGTCAAGACATTCATTCTTGAATTTAAAGACATCGGCCATGTCTTCCATCGAGAGGAACTTTTCGTTCAAGTGATTAAAGTTTGGGTTTTGTAAGTATTCTCCTAACTTTACAATAGTTGATTATTAGTTATATGATATTTCTAATTAAATATATAGAACTATAGAAACACAATGGAATTGCGCATATATATATACAATATGCAGGCGGTGTAGGGAATATTGTGTGAATACCGTGATAAAGAAGTGGATATTTTGGGATCCAGAAAGGTGCTCGGGTATCGATGTGGAGAAAGATCAAATCGGCACTGTAAGCTACATAATGAATTTTTTAAAGAAGTATGCAAAAAGAGATTCCTATCATGTTTTACTGCATCATAATCGGTTAGTTATAAAATTTTTTATTTTGACTTTAATTAAGATTTTGAATTTGCGGTTTCATATTTATATCACCAACAAAATACAATATTTATGTAATTACAGGTCGCATTTTGTGATTATTATCGCACAAATCTCGACACGAAAGTTGTGGATAGTAGATTCACTGCAATCAAAGACCGGCTATCAATCTCCAATTCTAAGAAATTACGATCAGTAAGTTTAGAATTAACAAAATATGTGTATGCATTATTTAGTTATATACTAATATCTAGAAATGAATTTTGTAACTTTATATTTAATTTTGCAGAGCTTTGTCAAGATTGGTCCAAGTTCCCAAGTTTGAAGTTCAGATGATTCCAGTACATAATTCCAACTAATATATATAGTTTAATTTCATTTCTAATTTATTGAATTTAAACTTAATTGTATAATTTTTTTTCCATGTAGAGTCCACGACAACCAAACAATACAGATTGCGGTTTTTATGCGATGACAAACCTACGCAAGATACTTGATCACTGTACGCTACACTAGGACCTCCCATCGGTATGGATTAAATTTAATTAATCTTACTGTATATGACTAGGGTTAGTAGCAATTTAGTTTTAATCTACTAAACCAAGTTTAATTAGATTAGTTTATAAATTTTCATATGTCATTAACTATATGAAATGTCAAAATGCAGATTTTGCAACCGATAGGTAAGTGCTATAGTGAGGACGAGATTAATTATACTGTAAATGAGTGGTTTGGATTTTTACTTGCACTTGTAGGTCATCATGGTAATTGACTAAGTATATATGTGATTTGTAGTGACTTATATATATATATGTGATTTGATATTACTATGTGTTTTGATATTTCTGTGTTTTGATATTGTATGGATGCATATATGCATATATATATACCGCTGGTATATATTGGTACAAATATTGATGGCTAGCAAAAAGGGGCTAGCCCCAGAAACGAAATTTTTTTTTTTTTTGGACATTATTTTAGTACCGGTTTTTAACTAAAAACCGGTACTAAAAATATCATTATTAGTATCAGTTTTTAGTTACAAACCGGTACTAAAGATCTCTCCCGCCAATTCCAACAGCCTCTTTATACCGCCTTTTTAGTACCGATTTTTTATTATTTTTAACATCCCCTATTATTAGTACCACTACAAAATCGGTACTAATAATACATATAAAACCGGTAAAAAAAAATAAATGGCATTGTGTAAGACTACCTTGGGATATATATGGTTAGCCCTAAGTAATCCTAAAAAATCGTAACTGTAACCCCAATTAATCATGTCTAGCCCTAAGTAGTCTTAAATAATCATAACTACCCCTAGGTTGCCCTAACCCACCCTAGGTAACCCTAACTGTAATCCTAAGTAACCCAAGCTATCCCTAGGTAGCCCTATCAATCCCTAGTTGTCCCTAACTCTAATCATATCTAACCCTAACTAACCTTAATTCCAACCCAAGCTAACTGGGGATAGCTAGGGTCAGCTATGGTTAGTTAGGGCAAAAGTTAGGGTTAATAAGGATTTGTTAGGGGTAGCTAACTCTAACTAATCCTAAGTAGATAGCTATGGTTAGAACTAGTGTTAAGTTAGGGCTACTTAGAGTTAGGGTTAGCCCTAGGTAGCTCTTACTAATTACTTAAGGATACCTAACCCTAGCTACTGTTAGTTAACAAGGTAGGGCTAACCTAAAGTTAGGGCTAAGTTAGCTCTATGTAGTCCTAAAAATCCTAGCAATAGGTAACCCTAACTAGTTGGGGTTAGTTAGTACTACCTACGGCTATCTAGAGTTAGCAAGAGTTAAGTTAGGGATAACTAGGGTTAATAAGAGCTACCTAGGGATTAGTAAACTAGGGATAGCTAGGGTTAGTCCTAAGTTAGGTTAGTGTACAATTAGGCTAACTAGGGTAACTTAACTAATTAGTCGTAATTAACCATAGCTAATTAGGTAGCAAAACTATTTAGAGATAACTAACCCTAAGTAGAGTACCTAGCATAGGGTTTAGCAAACATATTCTAACTAAGGTAGCTAACCCCTAAGTTAGGTAATTAACTTAATGTCCTAACCTACCAAGCGCTAAGGTTAGCAAGGGTTTAGCTAGTTAGCACTAACTTAGGGTTTGTTAGGATTAGTTAGGGCTAAGGTTACCTTAGGTAGCCCTAAGTAACCAACCGTAGGGCAAGTCCTAACTAATCAACTAAGTAGTCCTAAGGATATCCCTCGGTAAAGTTTAGGAATAGGGGCTACCTAGTTAACCCTACTATTGTAAATATTAAGCTAGGGTTGAAATTGGGGTTAGTAAGGGCTAAGTTAGACTGCAATTTCAACCCTAGGTAGTCCAAACTTAGGGAGTTAGCTAAACCCTATCATAGCTAGTTATAGCTAATTCAAGCAAGGATTAAGTTATCTAACCCTACCTAGGCTATACGAACCAATTAGCTAACCCTAGGGTTACCCAAAGCTAGAGGATGGTAGAGTAACTTCGCTTAGGTAGCTCTAACTAACCCTACCTAATCATAACTCTAACCCCAGTTATGTATAGCTAGGGTTAGTAACCAAACAAGGGTTAGTTAGGGTAACCCAATTAGGACTAACCATAGAGTTAGGTAGCTTTAGGTAATCTTAACCATAACTAGCTCTAATTTCAACCCTAGCTAACCCTAACTCCAACCCTCGTCCGCCCTAAGTAGTCCAATCTAACCCTAAATCTGACCTAAACTAACCCTAACTCTAACCCAAACTAACCCTAGCCAGCCAAAGATAATCCTAACTCTAGCCCTATCCAACCCTAGCTAGCCATTGGTTAGCCCTAATTAACCCGGATAACTAATCCTAATTAGGGTTAGTTAGGTCTACCTAGGGCCTGTTATAACTAATCCGAGCTAGGATAAAACAATTACTAACCCTAAAGATATGGTTAGTTAATTACTTGGCTACCTAACTCTAACTATAAGTCCATTCAGCCCTAGGTAGGTCACCAGCTAACCTTAATGGATTAGGGTTAATTCCTAGAGTAACTAAATTATAGGGTTAGCCCGAGGATAACCCAAGGTTAGGATAGCTGGAGTAACCTAATTATGGGTTAGTTTTAGTTAAGGTTAGGGTTAGTTAATTTTAACCCTCACTAGGTAATAACTCTAACCCAGAACTTATGGCCTAGGGCTAGCTAACCTAATTAGGTTAGGGTTAGTTAGGGTCTTCCTAGCTAATCCTAACTTAGACCTAATTAACTAGGATTACTAATCCTAACTAACCCTAGCTAACCCTAAGTCGCTAACTAACATAGCTAACTAGAGTTAGTTAACTAGCTAGGTTTAGAGTTAGGGTTGTTAATGGATAGTTAGGATTACCTATGTAGGACTAGGTAGGTTTGTTAAAATCGATCCCGACCCTAGGTAGCCCTAACTAACCCTTCCTAACTTGAGACTACCTTGAGCAATCTTGGGTTAAATAGCTACCATATCCTAGCCTAACAAATCCTAACTAGCCCAAGATAACCCTAGCTAGTCTAAGGTAGCCCTAGGATTAGTTATTTAACCTAAGAGTTAGCTATGGTTAACTAGCCAAAGTTAGGGTTAACCCTAAGGCTAGCTACGGTTAACTAGCCAAAGTTAGGGTTAACCCTAAGGCTAGCTAGGCTCTAGGTAATTCAAGGGTTACCTAAATAGCTTAACATAATAGCCATGACTAACACTAATCAATTGTAACCATAACCTTAGTTAGGGCTACTTAGGTAGCTCAATTTTTGCTTGGGTTGGTAACTATCCCCAGCTAACCCTAGAGTAACCTAACCATATCTAACCATATAGGTAGGGTTAGACTTACTCTAGGAAACTCTAACTCTAACCATAACTAAACCTAACTCCAACCCTACCTAACCTAACTAACTCATGGAGAACTAACACTAAGGTTATTGCTAGGGTTAGCTATGATTTAGCTTGACCTAGGTAGCCCTAACTAACCATAGCTAACCCTAGCTAACATAGAAAAACCTAACTAACTCTAGCCAACCCTAATTCTAACCCTAGTTAGTTAGCTAGCTAGTTAACTAATCCTAGTTAGCTAGGTTAGTTAGTAGCTAACTAACCCTGATAGCTAGTTAACTAACCCAAGTTAGCTAGGTTAATTAATTGCTAACTAACCCTAGTAGCTAATTAACCCTAACTCTAACCTAGCTAACCCTATGTAGAGATACCCTAGCTAACCCTAATTAGGGTTGGGGTTAAGCTAAACTTAGAGTAAACATAGGGTTGGGGTAAAGCTAACCCTAATTAATCCTAGTTAGGACTACCTAGGGTTAGTTAGGGTTAGTTAGTAGGGTTATTTAGGATTAGCTATGTTGAGAATTAAACATTGGTAACCCTAAGTTAGGGTTAGCTAGGTTAGTTCAATATAACCCTAATTGGTAACCCTAAATAATACATTCTTTCTTACTAATCCTAGAAAATCCTAACTCTAACCTTAACTACCTTAGAGTTAGGGTTAGTTATTGCTTGGTCTACCAAAGCTAAGCCATAGCTTATACCTAGGTAAGTAGACTAGGGATAACTGGGGTTACCTTGGGATAGTTAATACTAGATTGAGTATGATTAGTTAAACTAGGGTTAGAGTTAGCCTAGGGATTAAGGTTAGCTATAGTTACTAGGGATAGAGATTAGTTAACTAATCCTAAGGCTAACCCTAGCAAGGATTAACCTAACTATCCCTAACTATGGCTAGGATTTAGTTATTACCTTGTTAGACCATAACTAACCCTAGTTACCTCTAGGTTAGCTTTAGTTGGGCTAACTAGTGTAGTTAGGACTACCTAGGGCTAGCGACGACTACCTAGGGTAACCATATTTAACCCTAACTAAGATATATCATAATATTACCTAGGGTTGTTGGAAGTAGCACTAGGGGTTAACCATATATATATGTAAGGTTAGAGTTAGGTTTACTAGGTTAAAATTAGGTTTGCAAGGGTTTGTTATGGTTAGGATTACCTAAGGCTACCTAACTAACCTTGGGGTTAATAGCTATGGTTAGAGTTAGGATTAGTTTTGCCCAACTTAGGCTAGCTTAACCTAGGTAGCCCTAACTACCCTTGCTAACCCTAAGTAGCCTTAACTAACCCTTGCCAACCCTAGCTAGCACTAGGTAGTCCCAATTAACCCTTTCTAACCCTAAAACCCTCGCCAACCAAAGCAGGTCCTAGGTAGCCCAAACTAACCATAATTCTAACCCTAACCAAACCTAGCTAGCCTTACGTATCCCTAACTAACCATAGCTAACCCTAGCTAATATAGGAAGATATCTCTTACAATCCTATCTAACTCTAACTAGAGTTAAGGTTATGTAGGACTAATAAGGGTTAGTTAGGGTTAGCCCTTACTAACCTTAGCTATCGCTAGCTTGCTAATGCCTTGGTAGCTCTTACTAACCCTAGCTATCCCTAACTCTAACCCTTGCTGGCTCTTGATAGCCCTAGGTATCTTACTAACCCTGATACCTACCTTGGTTATGGACTACCTGAAGTAATCCTAAGTAGGGCTAATAGAATTAGTTAGTTATGGTTAACTCTAAATTAGTTTGGTTAGTTATGGTTTGCTACCTCGGGCTAGCTAAGGTTAGCTGGGATTTGAGTTAAGATTTGATTAACTAACAGTAGATAATTCTATCCATGGCTACCTAAGGCCTAACTAACCATAACTAACCCCAACAACCCTTAGCTTGCCCGAGGTTGCCCTAACTAATTCTAGCTAACTCTCATTAGTTAAGGTTAGCCTTAACTATGGTTGGTAAGGGATAGCTAAGGTTAAGATTAGAGTTAAGGTTAGTTTTAACCTAGGTTTAGTTAAGGTAGTTTAGATCTTGGGATAACCTATGGTCTTCCTAAGTTAGCGTTACCTCTAATTAGTTATCCTAGGTAACACTAATACCTTAGCTAACCCTAACCCAAGCTCAACCTACTATCATAACTTATCTTAGTTATGCTATTTAACTTAGTTTCCTAGGTATTTCTAACCATAACGTAACTAACTATGGTCTTAGGCTAATCCTAAGTAGCAAGTTAGGATTAGCAAGGTTAGTTATCCTAGGTAACCCTAATTAGGCTAACCCTAGCTTGCCTTACGTAGTCCTAACTAACCATAATTATCTGTAGCTAACCCTACTTATTAGACACTAGGTTTTTTAAGGGTAAAGTAACTAATCCCAACTCTAACATTAACTCAAAGCTAGCCTAGAGTTAGGTTTACTATTTAGGGTTAGTTAAGGTTAGAGTTAGGTTACCATAGCTAATCCTAACTCCAACTTTCGCCAGCCCTAAGTAGTCCTAACTAACTCTAAATCCAACCCAAACTAACCCTAACTCTAACCCAAACCAACCCTAGCTAGCCAAAGGTAATCCTAACTAACCCTAACTAATCCTAACTCCTTAGCAAGCCCTAGGTAGTACTAACTAACCTTAGCTAATCTTAATATGAATTAGATGTGGTAAACTAACCCTAACTCTAGGTTAAACCTAGTTAACCCTAGCTAGGATTAGAGTTAGGTTAGTAACCTTAGCTAGATGTTACCTAATTATTGTCTAGGGTCTAACTACTTAGGGTTAGTACATAATTAACCTAAGAACTACATAACTAGTTAGTTAAGGCTCTAACCCAGCAAATTAGGTAAATCAGTAAGTTAGTGATGGTACAAACTAATAGTACCCTAAAATGTCCTAAAATGTACCGCAAGCGTACGGTATATCGTTGGATATGGTTAGGGGTCGAACCACAAGGATGGATTAGTTAAGTATTAGGTTTACCAGTTCACAAAATCTAGGTCGGTCAATTGAGATGTTTTTTTTTGTCTTAGAACAATGGCAAAATGAGATAAACAAACAATCAAACTAAAACAAAACTAAAGTAAGTAACAATTTGGTTGTTTTCTGGAGATTTCTAATAATAAAGCGTCCTAGGGTTTTTGTTTTTACCTTGGTTAGGCTTCGGGCTGCCAACACGTGTGCTGTCGCACGAAATGCTGACCCGTGCTGCACCAGTCTGGCCCTGTGCGACCGGCACGGGATTCCATGTGACCTGCACAGGTAGTACTTGGTGCGACACGACCCTTAGTTGATGGTGCTATGCATGGTAATTAAGTTCCTAACTGGTTTGGGACAGATCTAGCCAGACTTGGACTCCCTAAACCTCAACTGTCGTATGTTGGTCATGGTATCGTGACCAGAACCTAGTCTAAAGCCCCCATTAGTCTAGTTAACCCTCACTTTCGCTTGTTGGCTTAACTATCCTAAGTCCACAAGTTGGTTTACTAAGGTATCTAACCGACTTTCGCCTAATTAGAAATCTTCTCCTTTTGGGATATCAATTGGTCACCTTTCGGCTCCTAACCTACCTCAAGTCTCTTACTCAATTCAATCAATTAGTCTACACCTTTAACCAAGAATAAGTGTGGCCATTCACCTAGTAGGAGGTTCAACACAATTCATCAAACACAAAGCAAGCATAAATAATAAACAACCAACATGTGATAAACCATAGAAACTTAATCATTCATCCATTACATCAATCCTAACCTTGGTTCAAACATGACCCTAGAACAAACTAATCTAGCCTACCATAATAGAAACACAATCAAAATGCAAGAACAGAAAAGATACAATCTCCATAACCAAAGAGAAGAAAGGAGGAAGGCAAATGCCCCTAATCAAGCCTCTTCCTTGCCTATAGACCGGAGATATGGCTGCTTGGGTCGATCGGCGGTGGAATGGTGGTTGGAACGTGGCTCGCAAGGCGGCAGGATTCCCTGTGCGGGTCGCACAGGGTGGCTGTGCGGGGTGCACGGGAGAGACGAAGAGGTAGATTGGGTAGGTTTTCGTTGCGGCACCGCCTTGGATGGGAGAGAATATATGATGCCCTAATTCCGGCGCTTCAGGGGCTTAAAATAGCAGTGAAACTAGGGTTCAAAGTCACGTGCAGGGCGCATGGAAAGTGGGTGCGGGTCTTATGGGCCAGGAATGAGTCGTCCGGCCCATGTCTCTTGTCTGGCGTGCTGGCTGGACCCTGTGCACCCCGCACAGGATTTTGTGCGGGCCGCACGGGAGCATTTCTTCATGTTTTGTGGCCCTAATGACAAGAATGCTAGGTTAGAGTGAGGTAACCTTAACTCTAGCCCTAACTAACTCAAGGTACACTAGAGTAAGAGGTAATAATTCCTCAGTTAGTTAGGGTTAGCTATGGTTAGTTTGGGCTACCAAGGGCAAGTTAGGGTTTGTTAGGGTATGTGTTACGGTTACCTAGGATTAGTAAGGGCCACATTGGAATCCCTAGGCTTAGCAATAGGTAGCCCTGGTTAGGGTTAGAGTTAGAGTTAGGGTTAGCTAGGGTTATGTAGGGCTACCTATGGTTAGCTAGGGTTAGTTACGGTTAGTTAGGACATCCTAGAGTTAGAGTTAGGTTTACCTTGAGTTAGGATTAGATTAGTTAGCTACTTAGGGTTAGTTAGGGCTCGTCAACCCAAGCTGGTCATGCTACTAGGGTAGACCTAAGGTAGCCCTAAATCCTAAGCCCTATATAGTCTAAACCAAACCTAGCTAACCTTAGCTAGCCTTAACTAGCCTTAACTAATCCTAGCAAATCCTAGCCTTAGGTAGCCCTAACTAATTCTAGCTATGGTTAGTTAGAGCTAACAAAACCTAACTAACCGTAGCTAGGGTTAGCCCTAACAAACCCTTGTCAAAAGTAACCTTAGATTATTAGCTCAATAGTAACCTTAGGTAAGTCAAACTATGATATGATTAATCCTAATTAGGCTAGTTAACCCTAGCATGGTCTAGTTAAACTCTTGTAGGATTTAACTAAACCTATCATAGCAAATTAGCTAGGGTTTATGCAAGTTAATCCTAGCTAACCTTAACTTTAACCTTAGCTAACCTTAGGGCTAACTCAACAAAATTGAGTAGCTCTATGGTTAGGCTAGCTAGGGTCATAACCCTAGGGTTAGTAGTCATAATCCTAGAGTTAACCATACTTAGGCTAGAGTTACTACAATTATCTATAAACCTATGGTTAACTCAGAATTTACCATAGCTAACTCTAGATATGGTTAACCATAGCTAACCATAGTTAACTTTAGCTAACCCTAGCTATCCCAACTCTATTCCCGCTACTATGATTAGTTAGGTAGGTAGTTAGGAATAGCTAGGGTTAGTAAGATAGATTAATCCTAGGTCTACCTAACATAACCCTGTTAGTTAGGATTAGCTAGGGTTAGTTAAGGTTAGTTAAAATCATATTGCCTAGGATTAAAATTAGGGCGAGGGATAATCTTACCTAATATAACTTAGCCCTAAACTAAGAGCCCTAACTCTAATCCTAACTAATAGTCTTTACTAGCCCTAGGTAGGCCTATCTAACTGTAACTACCATAGCTATCCCTAGCTAAGGTAACTACCTAGAGTTAGAGTTTGGTACTCTAGTTACCCAAGCTAACCCTAACTAATAAGGTTGCCCTAGATATGCTTTCCATATGTAGCCCTAGCTAACCCTAATCCTAGCTAACCCTAGCTAATCCAAGATAGTCCTAACTCTAACCTGACCCTAGGGATAATTTGGGTTAACCGTAGAGCTAACCCTAGCTACCAAGTTAACCTAAAGTAGTTAGGATTACTTAGTTATATCTTACCTAACTAACCAAGCTATAGATATCACACATTTATACATATGTTTTGACCGGACTTTACCCTCAATCACAACTCAATACCTTTGTTTTATGCGTGTTTTAGTTTATTTCTGTAGGAATTTGGTACTTCTTGTGTCTATATTCATTTTGTAGGAACTTGGAGGAAATTTGGTGAAGTTTGGCCCACAAATCATGAAGAAATGCTCCCGTGCGGCCTGCACCAAATCCTGTGCGGGGTGCACAAGGTCCAGCCAGCACGCCAGACAAGCGACATGGGCCATACGACTCATTCCAGGCCCATACGACCCGCACCCGCATTCCATGCGCCCTGCACGTGACTTTGAACCCTAGTTTCGCTGCTATTTAAAGCCCCTGAAGCGCCGAAATTAGGGCATCCTATCTTTTCTCCCATCCAAGACGGCGCCGCAACGAAAACCTACCCAATCTACCTCTTCATCTCTCCCATGCACCCCGCACAGCCACCCTGTGCGACCCGCACAGGGAATCCTGCCGCCTTGCGAGCCACGTTCCAACCACCATTCCACCGCCGATCGACCCAAGCAGCCATATCTCCGGTCTATAGGCAAGGAAGAGGCTTGATTAGGGGCATTTGCCTTCCTCCTTTCTTCTCTTTGGTTATGGAGATTGTATCTTTTCTGTTCTTGCATTTTGATTGTGTTTCTATTATGGTAGGCTAGATTAGTTTGTTCTAGGGTCATGTTTGAACCAAGGTTAGGATTGATGTAATGGATGAATGATTAAGTTTCTATGGTTTATCACATGTTGGTTGTTTATTATTTATGCTTGCTCTGTGTTTGATGAATTGTGTTGAACCTCCTACTAGGTGAATGGCCACACTTATTCTTGGTTAAAGGTGTAGACTAATTGATTGAATTGAGTAAGAGACTTGAGGTAGGTTAGGAGCCGAAAGGTGACCAATTGGTATCCCAAAAGGAGAAGATTTCTAATTAGGCGAAAGTCGGTTAGATACCTTAGTAAACCAACTTGTGGACTTAGGATAGTTAAGCCAACAAGCGAAAGTGAGGGTTAACTAGACTAATGGGGGCTTTAGACTAGGTTCTGGTCATGATACCATGACCAACATACGACAGTTGAGGTTTAGGGAGTCCAAGTCTGGCTAGATCTGTCCCAAACCAGTTAGGAACTTAATTACCATGCATAGCACCATCAACTAAGGGTCGTGTCGCACCAAGTACTACCTGTGCAGGTCACATGGAATCCCGTGCCGGTCGCACAGGGCCAGACTGGTGCAGCACGGGTCAGCATTTCGTGCGACAGCACACGTGTTGGCAGCCCGAAGCCTAACCAAGGTAAAAACAAAAACCCTAGGACGCTTTATTATTTGAAATCTCCAGAAAACAACCAAATTGTTACTTACTTTAGTTTTGTTTTAGTTTGATTGTTTGTTTATCTCATTTTGCCATTGTTCTAAGACAAAAAAAAACATCTCAATTGACCGACCTAGATTTTGTGAACTGGTAAACCTAATACTTAACTAATCCATCCTTGTGGTTCGACCCCTAACCATATCCAACGATATACCGTACGCTTGCGGTACATTTTAGGACATTTTAGGGTACTATTAGTTTGTACCATCACTAACTTACTGATTTACCTAATTAGCTGGGTTAGAGCCTTAACTAACTAGTTATGTAGTTCTTAGGTTAATTATGTACTAACCCTAAGTAGTTAGACCCTAGACAATAATTAGGTAACATCTAGCTAAGGTTACTAACCTAACTCTAATCCTAGCTAGGGTTAACTAGGTTTACCTAGAGTTAGGGTTAGTTTACCACATCTAATTCATATTAAGATTAGCTAAGGTTAGTTAGTACTACCTAGGGCTTGCTAAGGAGTTAGGATTAGTTAGGGTTAGTTAGGATTACCTTTGGCTAGCTAGGGTTGGTTTGGGTTAGAGTTAGGGTTAGTTTCGGTTGGATTTAGAGTTAGTTAGGACTACTTAGGGCTGGCGAGAGTTTGAGTTAGGATTAGTTATGGTAACCTAACTCTAACCTTAACTAACCCTAAATAGCAAACCTAACTTTAGGCTAGCTTTGAGTTAATGTTAGAGTTGGGATTAGTTAGTTTACCCTTAAAAAAGCTAGGGTCTAATAAGTAGGGTTAGCTACAGATAGTTATGGTTAGTTAGGACTACGTAAAGCAAGCTAGGGTTACCTAGGATAACTAACATTGCTAACCCTAACTTGCTACTAAGGATTAGCCTAAGACCATAGTTAGTTACGTTATGGTTAGAAATACCTAGGGAACTAAGCTAAATAGCATAACTAAGGTAAGTTATGATAGTAGGTTGAGCTTGGGTTAGGGTTAGCTAAGGTATTAGTGTTACCTAGGATAACTAATTAGAGTTAATACAACATAGGCTAGCCCTCGGGTAACCCTAGCTAAGAGTTAGGTATCCCCTATTTATCTAAGGTAAGGGTTACCCTAGGGCTAGCTATGGCTAAAGCTATGGTTAACCCAAGGATTAGTTGGGATTATAGTTAGGGTAACGCTAACTTAGGAAGACCATAGGTTATCCCTAGATCTAAACTACCTTAACTAAACCTAGGTTAAAACTAACCCTAACTCTAATCTTAACCTTAGCTATCCCTTACCAACCATAGTTAAGGCTAACCTTAACTAATGAGAGTTAGCTAGAATTATTTAGGGCAACCTCGGGCAAGCTAAGGCTTGTTGGGGAAGCCATGGACAGAATTACCTACGGTTAGTTAATCAAATCTTAACTCAAATTTCAGCTAACCTTAGCTAGCCCGAGGTAGCAAACCATAACTAACCAAACTAATTTAGAGTTAACCATAACTAACTAACCCTATTAGCCCTACTTAGGGTTACTTCAGGTAGTCCTTAACCTAGGTAGGTATCATGGTTAGTATGATACCTAGGGCTATCAAGAGCCAGCAAGGGTTAGAGTTAGGGATAGCTAGGGTTAGTAAGAGCTACCTAGGCATTAGCAAGCTAGCGATAGCTAAGGTTAGTAAGGGCTAACCCTAACTAACCCTAGTTAGCCCTACATAACCTTAACTCTAGTTAGAGTTAGATAGGATTGTAAGAGATATCTTCCTATGTTAGCTAGGGTTAGCTATGGTTAGTTAGGGATACGTAAGGCTAGCTAGGTTTGGTTAGGGTTAGAATTATGGTTCGTTAGGGCTACCTAGGACCTGCTTTGGTTGGCGAGGGTTTTAGGGTTAGAAAGGGTTAATTAGGACTACCTAGTGCTAGCTAGGGTTGGCAAGGGTTAGTTAAGGCTACTAATCTTAACTCTAACCATAGCTATTAACCCCAAGGTTAGTTAGGTAGCCTTAGGTAATCCTAACCATAACTAACCCTTGCAAACCTAATTTTATCCTAGTAAACCTAACTCTAACCTTACATATATATATGGTTAACCCCTAGTGCTACTTCCAACAACCTTAGGTAGTATTATGACATATCTTAGTTAGGGTTAGATATGGTTACCCTAGGTAGTCGTCGCTAGCCCTAGGTAGTCCTAACTATACTAGTTAGCCCAACTAAAGCTAATATAGGGGTAACTAGGGTTGGTTATGGTATAACAAGGTAATAACTAAATCCTAGCCATAGTTAGGGATAGCTAGGTTAATCCTTACTAGGGTTAGCCTTAGGATTAGTTAACTAACCTCTATCCCTAGTAACTATAGCTAACCTTAATCCCTAGGCTAACTCTAACCCTAGTTTAACTAATCATACTCAAGCTAGTATTAACTATCCCTAGGTAACCCCAGTTATCCCTAGTCTACTTACCTAGGTATATGCTATGGCTTAGCTTTGGAAGCCCAAGCAATAACTAACCCTAACTCTAGGGTAGTTAAGGTTAGAATTAGGATTTGCTAGGATTAGTAAGAAAGAATGTATTATTTAGGGTTACCAATTAGGGTTATATTGAACTAACCTAGCTAACCCTAACTTAGGGTTACCTATGTTTAATTCTCAACATAGCTAATCCTAAATAACCCTACTAACTAACCCTAACTAACCTTAGGTAGTCCTAACTAGGATTAATTAGGGTTAGCTTGACCCCAACCCTATGTTTACTCTAAGTGTAGCTTAACCCCAACCCTAATTAGGGTAGGCTAGGGTAGCTCTACTTAGGGTTAGCTAGGGTTAGTTAGCTATTAATTAACCTAGCTAACTTGGGTTAGTTAACTAGCTACCAGGGTTAGTTAGCTACTAACCAACCTAGCTAACTAGGATTAGTTAACTAGCTAGCTAACTAACTAGGGTTAGAGTTAGGGTTGGCTAGGGTTAGTTAGGTTTTTCTATGATAGCTAGGGTTAGCTATGGTTAGTTAGGGCTACCTAGGTCAAGCTAACCATGGCAATAACCTTAGTGTTAGTTCTCCATGAGTTAGTTAGGTTAGGTAGGGTTGGAGTTAGGTTTAGTTATGGTTAGAGTTAGGGTTACCTAGAGTAAGTCTAACCCTACCTATATGGTTAGATATGGTTAGGTTACTCTAGGGTTAGCTAGGGATAGTTACGAACCCAAGCAAAAATGGAGCTACCTAAGTAGCCCTAACTAAGGTTATGGTTACAATTGATTAGTGTTAGTCATGGCTATTATGTAAAGCCATTTAGGTAACCCTTGAATTACCTAGAGCCTAGCTAGCCTTAGGGTTAACCCTAACTTTGGCTAGTTAACCGTAGCTAACTCTTAGGTTAAATAACTAATCCTAGGGCTACCTTGGGCTAGCTAGGGTTATCTTGGGCTAGTTAGGATTTGTTAGGCTAGGATATGGTAGCTATTTAACCCAAGATTGCTCAAGGTAGTCTCGAGTTAACAAGGGTTAGTTAGGGCTACCTAGGGTCGGGATCGATTTTAACAAACCTACCTAGTCCTACATAGGTAATCCTAACTATCCATTAACAACCCTAACTCTAAACCTAGCTAGTTAACTAGGGTTTTTTAGGATTAGTAATCCTAGTTAATTAGGTCTAAGTTAGGATTAGCTAGGAAGACCCTAACTAACCCTAGCCTAATTAGGTTAGCTAGCCCTAGGGCATAAGTTCTGGGTTAGAGTTATTACCTAGTGAGGGTTAAAATTAACTAACCCTAACCTTAACTAAAACTAACCTAGCTTAACTAACCCATAATTAGGTTACCCCAGCTATCCTAACCTTGGGTTATCCTCGGGCTAACCCTATAATTTAGTTACTCTAGGGATTAACCCTAATCCATTAAGGTTAGCTGGTGACCTACCTAGGGCTGAATGGACTTATAGTTAGAGTTAGGTAGCCAAGTAATTAACTAACCATATCTTTAGGGTTAGTAATTGTTTTATCCTAGCTCGGATTAGTTATAACTGGCCCTAGGTAGACCTAACTAACCCTAATTAGGATTAGTTATCCAGGTTAATTAGGGCTAACCAATGGCTAGCTAGGGTTGGATAGGGCTAGAGTTAGGATTATCTTTGGCTGGCTAGGGCTGGTTTGGGTTAGAGTTAGGGTTAGTTTAGGTCAGATTTAGGGTTAGTTTGGACTACTTAGGGCGGACGAGGGTTGGAGTTAGGGTTAGTTAGGGTTAAAATTAGGGTTAGTTATGGTTAAGATTACCTAAAGCTACCTAACTCTATGGTTAGTCCTAATTGGGTTACCCTAACTAACCCTTGTTTGGTTACTAACCCTAGCTATGCATAACTGGGGTTAGAGTTATGATTAGGTAGGGTTAGTTAGAGCTACCTAAGCGAAGTTACTCTACCAACACCTAGCTTTGGGTAACCCTAGGGTTAGCTAATTGGTTCGTATAGCCCTAGGTAGGGTTAGATAACTTAACCCTTGCTATAATTAGCTATAACTAGCTATGATAGGGTTTAGCTAACTCCCTAAGTTTGGACTACCTAGGGTTGAAATTGCAGTCTAACTTAGCCCTTACTAACCCTAATTTCAACCCTAGCTTAATATTTACAATGGTAGGGTTAACTAGGTAGCCCCTATACCTAAACTTTACCGAGGGATATCCTTAGGACTACTTAGTTGAGTACTTAGGGCTTGCCCTACGGTTGGTTAATCCCGAGTAAGGGTAACTAAACTTAAGGCTATCTAAGGTTAGTTAGGGCAACCTAAGGCTATCTAAGGTTAGAGTTAAGGTTAGCTAGGGTTAGTTTGGATTGTCTAAGGCTAGCTAGGGTTAAAGTTAGGGTTAACAAGGATTTCTTAGGGCTGTTTAGTGTTAGCTTAGGTTAGCTAGCGATAGCTAGGGTTAGTAAGGGCTACCTAGGGATAGTTAGGGATAGCTAGGGTTAGTAAGAGCTACTTAGGGATAGCTAGGGATAGTTTGCGTTGGCTAAGGTTAGGGTAACTAATTAGTGTTAGCTGGAGTTAGAGTTAGGGTTAGCTGGGGTTTGTTGCTAGGGTTAGATATGGTTAGAGTTAGGGACGTCAACTTGGGTTAGATAGGGCTACCAAGGGATAGCTTAGGTTACCTAGTGCTAACTAACTCTAACTGACCCCAACTAAGCTTAACTCTAACCTTAGCTAGCCTTAGGTAGCCCTAGCTAACCCTAACTAACCCTAACTTGTCCTATGTAGCCCTAACTAACCATAACTAACCTAACTAATCCCGAGTAAGGGTTAGTTAGCTCTACGTAAGACAAGCTAGGGTTAGAGTTATGGTTGGCTAGTGTTAGTTAGGTCTTCCCAAGTAACCTGAACCCTAACCTAACCCTAGGTAGCCCTAACTAACTCTAGTTGTCCCTAACTCTAACCCTAGCTAACCTTAGCTAGCCCTAACTAACCCAAACTCCATAGGTCACGCTAACCCTAGCTTGCCCGAGGTATTTACCAAATTTCCTCCAAGTTCCTACAAAATGAATATAGACCCAAGAAGTACCAAATTCCTACAGAATTAAACTAAAACACACATAAAACAAAGGTATTGAGTTGTGATTGAAGGTAAAGTTCGGTCAAAACATCTATCTATACTACTTATAAAAGCATCAATCCAAAGGTCTATCCAAACTATATCAAAGGTCTATCCAATTTTGAGTCCAAAGGGTGTTAAACTTGTTAACAATTTGCAATATGGACCATGGATTTTGTATGATCTAATCAGATCAGTGGTCTGGATCTAATAACGATATAAAAAGTTTAAACCTTTGGCCTAGAGTAAACTTCGGCCGAGCGGATCGCGCTGGGATTAATAGCCTAAGAGCGACAGTTCGATTCTCCTTAAGTTAATTTTTCTTTTTTCCGATTTCCATTAAATTTGTTCGTTCGCTCCAGCTGTCCCCTCCGAACTCTCCGCTCTAGGGTTTTCAAAAGCTCCAGCCGTCTAGTGAAATCGCTGATCTGGCAAGATATCTTGCCAAGCGTAGACAAAGCGGGATGGATACCGCCCAATTGATTACAAAATTTCACCGTCGCTGACCTAAATCAGCCGCCTCAACTCAAATCTCTCGCGAAGCTCCAATCATCCTCCCCATCAAACCCTCATCTCTCTGCGCTGCACCTCTCCCAAGGCTGAGGCCAGCGAGACCAACGAAGACCAAGCGCAAGACCAAAAGCAAAAGCAGCAAGCAGCGGTGTTGGAGGAAGGCGGTCCCAAACCCTAACCCTAATTCTTAGGTAAGAGCTCGATTCTCCTCCATCTCTCTTCGATTTTGTCGATTTGTTTCTGATTCGATCGGATCTTTTGCAGTTTTCGCCATGGGAAGATCGAAGAAGGCTGAGTCGCAGTAAGTTTCTTTTTCTTTCGTCAATTTTGGCATCTAGGGTTTTTCCGAATCTAGGGTTTGGCGAGTTTCTCTTCTAATGCTTTTTTGTTTTATCCGTTGAAGGGCTGCTGGGAAGAGGAAGGCCGCTGCGCCTAAAAAGATTTCGAAGAAAGCTAAGAAGGATCCCAACAAGCCTAAGAGACCTTCCTCTGCCTTCTTCGTTTTCATGTAAGTTTCGACGTTTCCTTGATCTACTGTTTGATTAGTGCATACTGAGGTTTTTGTTTCCATTTTCTGACATCCTTTTACTGTATTTGACTAAAAGGAATTCAACGAGAAGAATCCTAAGAACAAGAGCGTTACTGCTGTAAATGATTTTTTCCTGATCAGATCTATTTGTTATTCTGACATTCAAATCTCTGTACTTTTTTATTTTTGACTTGTTTCCACTGAATAGGACTAAGCAATGTGTTATTTGGTAAATTTTTTAGGTTAGCAAAGCTGGAGGTGATAGATGGAAGTCTATGTCAGAAGTTGTGAGTGCTTTCATCTCCTTCCTTATTTGACTGCATGAAATTTAATGGAATTTCAAATATTCATGTAATAACTTTTGGATCTGTTATATTTAATGTTTTTTTATTTTGGCATTGAAAATTCAGGACAAAGGCACCCTATGTAGCCAAAGTAGAGAAGCACAAAGAGGAGTACAACAAAAAGATGGATGCCTATAACAAGGTGGTGATATTTTGTCTCATTTTCCTGTAAATTTGATCTAATAAACTAAAATTAAATAATAAAGGCCTTATAAATTGTCCTACTTGAAAGTAAACGAAATAAAGGTTATATGATATCTGTATATTGTACGTATTTCTATCATTGGCCAATATTACTTTAATTGATGCCTGACACTTAAAATGAGTTATGTTTTGTGGAAAACAAGGAAAATGACTTTTACAAGAAATGATTTTCTATGTTTGCATCTCTCTTATGTTATGAATTTGTTTTTTGTTGCTTCTGAAATATAGCCTGAGAGCTGAGAAGAGCTCTGGTAGAAGTAAGGATGAGGATGAAGAGGAAGAGCAGGCGGAAGGCTCTAAGTTTGAGGTTGAGGATGAAGAAGAGGACGAGGTTAATTTCTCTAACAACCATTTGTTTCAAATTTTCCAGTTAATGATTTAGTGACTGGTACATGCCTCTAAGTTAAGTTCCTACCTAAATGCAATATTACTCTCTAATATGATACAACATAATTCTCATCCCTATTAAGAAATTGTGCTATTTCTTTTTTGTATTAAAAATTTATTGATTCCTTAAGAACTAATAAATGTTATATTTCTTCTATTATAATTGTTTGTGGTAATTGTTGCTATTTCTAAAATATTTATATTTCTATCTTCTTCTATGTTTAGCCTGGCATACTCCATGAGGTAACATTGGGATAGGAAATTAAATCAATTACCTCCTATTGTTTCCATAGCAACATTTTGGTGATCAGGCAAATATAGAGATTTCATTAATTAGAGGTAAAATTTACTACTGAACCTAAAATTGAATACAATCTATTTATTTTTCAATCCATTTCTTAATGGTAATATTTGTATGAGGATTTGAGGCTCACGTTGACTGTGGATCCTGATATCGAATGATTGAGAAATTACAATTAATTACCTTTTAAGTATATGTATATTATGGTATGAAAAAGAGGTCATATCAGAAGCTATCTAGAAACTTGATGACACGAAATAAAAAGATGAAAAATGTCATTCTTTATATTTCTCTCTAAGTATGAATTATTAACATAGACGTCATTCTTTCTATTTCGCACCCAATTTACCAGATAGGTCATTCTTTCAATTTAAAAAGATTATCCAAATCATATAATCAGAATTGTCCACTCGGAATCCTAAATGAAAGGGAAATAAAATGCGGTTGCTCATTTCTTATTTGTGAAGATCATTTTCAAACATTGGCAGTTGTGTTTTATAAAATGTAGAGATGATTAATTAGTAATAATATTTTGTTTTAGTTTTGTGAACACGTCATATTTTTTTTGGATATGCTAAATTCAGTAATAGGCATGCATGATGACAAATGCTGTCTTAACCAAGTAACAACTCTATGCCATCCCCTTTGCCTATACTTAGCCCATTTAGAACCCAATTTATCATATACGCCATTCTTTCTATTTCTCTGTAAGTACTGAATTTAAGAGAAAATCATGTCTGAATATCAACCCGGAAGAAGGAACATGCACAAAAAATATTGTATACCGAGAAGTGCTGCAAAAGAGTATCAAGGTAAAGAAATTTCAATTAAAAAATATTTATTTCTCTCATATCACACTCACATATGCACTCAACATATAAAGCTATCTTAATTTATTTATTAATTATTAATTTTTATGAAACAGGTCTTTGTCTTCAATATGAACATTGTTCGTTACAACAGTGGAGTAAGATCGATTTAAGAATCTTGTCATTTTGTATCATCTTTTTTTTGTTTGAGACAATATACTTTTATATGAAAATTTTTTATTGAGAAACAATTTTTTTCATCGAATTATTTTTTTGGACTATTCACATGTCTATTTTTATTGATTCTATTTGTTTAAACTGGTGAATACTACTGCTACCTTAAATATTGAAAATGGATAATATATCTGTGTCAAATAATATTTTCGTTTTTACATATCACATATTAAAGTCCGCCCACACATTGGATGGGCACGGCTGCTAGTATATATAAATGTGTGATATCAGCTAGCTTGGTTAGTTAGGCAAGATATAACTAAGTAATCCTAACTACTTTAGGTTAACTTGGTAGCTAGGGTTAGCTCTACGGTTAACCCAAATTATCCCTAGGGTCAGGTTAGAGTTAGGACTACATTGGATTAGCTAGGGTTAGCTAGGGTTAGCTAGGATTAGGGTTAGCTAGGGCTACATATGGAAAGCATATCTAGAGCAACCTTATTAGTTAGGGTTAGCTTGGGTAACTAGAGTACCAAAATCTAACTCTAGGTAGTTACCTTAGCTAGGGATAGCTATGGTAGTTACGGTTAGATAGGCCTACCTAGGGCTAGTAAAGACTATTAGTTAGGATTAGAGTTAGGGCTCTTAGTTTAGGGCTAAGTTATATTAGGTAAGATTATCCCTCGCCCTAATTTTAATCCTAGGCAATATGATTTTAACTAACCCTAACTAACCCTAGCTAATCCTAACTAATAGGGTTATGTTAGGTAGACCTAGGATTAATCTATCTTACTAATAGGGTTATGTTAGGTAGACCTAGTTATGGTTAGTTAGGGCTACGTACCCTAGGTAGTGAGGGCTAGATAATATCAATTAGGGTTAGTATTAGCTAGGGATATGTCCTAACTCTACCAAGATTTGTTAGGTTTTGATTAGTTAGCGTTAGTTAGGGCTAGCCTAAGTTAAGGTAGGGCTAGAGTTAAGGTTATCTAGGGTTTGTTAGTTACTAGGGTAAACAAGAAATCTACAGTTACCTAAGGCATGCTACTACCTAAGGTTAGCCCAAGGTAGACTACCTAGACCTAATTTAGGATTAGCTATGGTCAAGTTTAGCTAATCTGTTAGGTAGGGCCTAACTAGGTTTAGCTAGGGTGTAGAGTTAGTTATGGTTAGTTAACCTTAGGGATAGCTAATCCGGTCTAAGCTTAGGGCTAAATAATCCTAACAAATCCAAACTCTTAACTCTAAACCCTAAATAGTTATCCCTATCTAAACCTACCATGGTTAGAGTTACTAATCCTAGCTAACAAGTTAAGGTAGGGTTACCTAGGATTAGAGTTAGGGCTCGCGAGGGTTGGAGTTAGGATTGTTAACTATGGTTACCTAGGGATACCTAGTACAAAACCTAGGATTACCAAGGTAAGTTCGTTAAAACCGATCCCGACCCTAGGTAGCCCTTACTAACCCTTGCCAACTCTAAACCTAGCCCTACATAGGTAACCCTAGGTAGGCCTAACTAACTTGCCTTAGGTAGCCCTAACTAACCATTGCTAACCTTAACTCTAGATAACCCTAACTATAGGATTAGCTAGGGTTAGTCCTAGCTAAGCCTAACCCTAGACTAGCTCTGACTCTAATTCTAACCATATATGGCGTTATCTAGATTTAAGGTTAACTAACTAACTAGCTATGGCTTAAGTAATCCTAACTAACCTTAGATATCTAGGTACTTAGTAACCCCAAGGGCTACCTACTTAACTGGATTAAACTAAACTCTAGATAATGCTAACTCTAACCATACCTAACTAGTCCTAACTAACCAAATGTTAGCTATTAGGTTTAGCTAAAAGATTAGGGCGACCTAGGGTTAGAGTGAGGGTTACCTAGCGACTACCATTACTCTAACATAAAGTAGTTATCCCTAAGTTAGGATTAGGGTCAGAGTTAGGGTTTGTTAGGATTAGTTAGGGCAACCTAAGGCTATCTAAGGTTAGAGTTAAGGTTAGCTAGGGTTAGTTTGGATTGTCTAGGGCTAGCTAGGTTTAGCTAGAGTTAGAGTTAGAGTTAGTTGGGGTTACCAACAGTTAGCTAGGGTTAAAGTTAGGGTTAACAAGGATTTCTTAGGGCTATTTAGTGTTAGCTTAGGTTAGCTAGCGATAGCTAGGGTTAGTAAGAGCTACCTAGGGATAGTTAGGGATAGCTAGGGTTAGTAAGAGCTACCTAGGGATAGTTAGGGATAGCTAGGGTTAGTAAGAGCTACCTAGGGATAGCTAGGGCTAGTTTGGGTTGGCTAAGGTTAGGGTAACTAATTAGTGTTAGCTGGAGTTTGAGTTAGGGTTAGCTGGGGTTTGTTGCTAGGGTTAGATATGGTTAGAGTTAGGGACGTCAACTTGGGTTAGATAGGGCTACCAAGGGATATCTTAGGTTACCTAATGCTAACTAACTCTAACCTTAGCTAGCCTTAGGTAGCCCTAGCTAACAATAACTAACCCTAACTTGTCCTAGGTAGCCCTAACTAACCATAACTAACCTAACTAATCCCGACTAAGGGTTAGTTAGGTCTACATAAGGTAAGCTAGGGTTAGAGTTAGGGTTGGCTAGGGTTAGTTAGGTCTTCCTAAGTAACCCGAACCCTAACCTAACCCTAGGTAGCCCTAACTAACTCTAGTTGTCCCTAACTCTAACCCTAGCTAACCCTAGCTAGCCCTAACTAACCCAAACTCCATAGGTCACGCTAACCCTAGCTTGCCCGAGGTAGCCCTAACAACAAGAATGCTAGGTTAGAGTGAGGTAACCTTAACTCTAGCCCTAACTAACTCAAGGTACACGAGAGTAATGGCTAATAATTCCTAAGTTAGTTAGGGTTAGCTATGGTTAGTTTGGGCTACCAAGGGCAAGTTAGGGTTTGTTAAGGTATGTGTTACGGTTACCTAGGATTAGTAAGGGCCACCTTGGGATCCCTAGGCTTAGCTATGAGTAGCCCTGGTTAGGGTTAGAGTTAGGGTTAGCTAGGGTTATGTAGGGCTACCTATGGTTAGCTAGGGTTAGTTTGGACATCCTAGAGTTAGAGTTAGGTTTACCACAGTTATCCCTAGCTAAGGTAACTACCTAGAGTTAGAGTTTTGTACTCTAGTTACCCAAGCTAACCCTAACTAATAAGGTTGCCCTAGATATGCTTTCCATATGTAGCCCTAGCTAACCCTAATCCTAGCTAACCCTAGCTAATCCAATATAGTCCTAACTCTAACATGACCCTTGGGATAATTTGGGTTAACCGTAGAGCTAACCCTAGCTACCAAGTTAACGTAAAGTAGGTAGGATTACTTAGTTATATCTTGCCTAACTAACCAAGCTAACTGATATCACACATTTATATATACTAGCAGCAGTGCCCGCTCAATGTGCAGACAATTTTGTTTTGATATATTTCAAAAAATTAAAGACTTTTAGTACATATTCATTTTATGTGAAATTTTGGTTGTTAAAGAATTGCGCTACACATAATCTAATAAGGACTTTTATTATCAAATGAAATCTTTAATTTTTTTTTGAGATACCTTCAGGCCTATCAGTAAAAAAATTTTACTTAATTGATAATACAACATCAAACAATGAACACATTGGCGTCATAATGTGAAAAAAAATACCAATCAAGTTATAATTAAAATAATTACATTGGACAATTTTTTAAATGAAAAATATTTTAATTTTTAGCATAGTAAATTCGAAACAATTATACAGTAATTCGACCTATATAAGTTTCTTTTACAAAAAAAAATATGAAATAAGCTTGTAAAATAACATATAAATTAAGCTCAAAGAACAAATTTTTCCCTTTTTAAAACTATAAGAACTCTCCGCAATTTCATGTTTAATTCATTATTTATTCCAATTGTACAATACAACTAATTACTGTGTTGTTGAACACATAATTGTCTGAATTAACATATAATTATTCATTCCAGAAAAAAAAAAAATCACGGCAGCTCCTAATAGACAAGCCCATCTCCAATGGATCAGTAGCAAGAATTTTGTTGAGTTCAACAACAGCCCCTGCCCCCTTATCCTTTTCGTGCAAAATCTAAGGCAGCATAGCAGAGCATTTTGAGCGCACCCAATTTTTCAACTATGCCATTTCTTTACTTGCCATAATTAATCCATCGGAAATCAGAAATAGAAAAAAATTAGAATGAGAAAATTAAACATCAATGGAACATAAAATAGTTCCGGAATGATGATATTTGTTTAGCTATTAAAAAAAACAGCAGAACTTGACGATGCAAGATTTCTCCATCAATGCACATGCACCTGTAAAATTGATTATTTTCTGTGTGAACTCTGCAAAAGAAAAAAAAAATGCTAACATCAAGAAATTCAATCTCTCTTCAAATTTTGTCTTCAAAACAAGCTGAGTCAAAAAAAAAGAAAGGTTTACATTTCCAATTGAATGTAGAAAACTTGTATCGACTAATATCAAATTTATTTAAGATTTATATTTACAGGAACTTACTATAGGTTATTGAAGTAGAAATTACCTCAATAGATACATGTATATTAAATAACACAATACAACAATCATAGAAAAGGTACGAAGAGATCAAACTGTCATTTGAAAGTTGATTAAGGATCCAGGTGTATGAACAACCTAGAACAATATTTTTTAAAAATTTTGGGACCAAATTCCTTCCATCATAGATTTAGAATTGGCTCTACATGAACAACACAGGGACCAACTGAACAAGTTGACGCTTATACATTCTGGCTGTCCAATTTATTTTAACAAATAATTGTAACAAGAGAGAGCTCATGGGGTACCTGCCAGTAATAAATGCATCAATAGTAATTTAAGAACCATATAAAGGGTCCATCCCAACCACGTCTAGAGCGTCACATTCTGGCTGTCCAATTTAATCATCTGATGCCATTGTAGGTTAGAGCTCTTTAGAAAAGCTAACATGGTCTCATCCTGCATCAATAAATGAAAGGGACTGATTAGCATCATAGGTAATAGTTAATACCATATTTTTCTTAAGGGATATTTCATGCACTCAAGGGATCAACATCTTGCACATACGTGCATCAACCATACATTTCTATAGGTATGAGGTTGTGTATAATAATGCTATTATAAATAGAAAATTGGATCAAACCAGTCATGCACAGTTGTAAAATCCATTTGATTGAGAAATAAGTTATATTAAAGGAACCAAACAATGGATTTATCTGGATCTGATTCAACACTGATGTGCATTAACATGTACCGGAACCATACTGGTATAGGAACACTCAATCCTCTCTCTCATTCACTCTCTATCTGGAATTAGAGGTTTAAGTCTATTGCTTCCTTCTTTCATGTTTCATGTTTTAACAGCTACTATTCTTGATTTCTCTCTTTATGATCTCTTAGTCTCCTTATTTCTCCTTTTGCGCCGCAATAGAGAAGCCCTAACCGTCTAATGGACAGGCTCTAGTAGTCTATTGGGAGTATTTATATAGTAACTCATATTTAAATATAATTCTCTGACCAATTTATCCCTTAAACAAGTTTCAAATATTATTCTCTGACAAATGTACCCCTAAAAAGCAAGAAGGGCAATCTTGCTCATTTACCCAAATGCATTCAAAAATTCATGTCGAGATGGTAAAACAACTAAATTTGAGGACTGTTCTAATTTTCTAGTGAAATTGGACCTTACTGAAATAATGAAAAGGACCTGATTTTCTATATTTTGTTCTGAAAATTTCACAAAACTGATGGAAGTGGCCAAAAAGGAGAGCTGAAAGGAACACAAACCTTGCCAACATCATTTTGTCCCAAATCAACAAGCATGACATGCTCAACACACTGCTTCTTTCAGTCTCCTTATTTCTTCTGTCTTTCCTCTCCTAATTGTGCCTACAAAGGGGCCGACTCACAATATTTCTCTAAGAAAACAGTAGTGCTGAATATATAAGAAGCAAATGAAATATCAACAAAACAGCTGTGAAGCAAATAAATTCGCAACTTACAATGGCTCCATGGTATGTGATTACTGTTGAGATTTGGATTTCATTGATCGGATTAATTTTCTGCTTCTTGTTTGTTTTTTTCTTTCTCTGGTTACAGCCTCTCAGATTAGAAATAAAGGTACATTGAAGTTTTTAATTCATTAGATCTCATTGTTGTTTCATATCTTGAATTGAACATTCATAATTTGTGATAAATCTGGATTTAATTTGATAAAAATTGATTGGATCAGAGAAAATTAGCTTAAAGGTCGAAGAGAGTAAGATGTGCATCCCATGGAGCCATTGTAAGTTGCGAATTTATTTGCTTCACAGCTGTTTTGTTGATATTTCATTTGCTTCTTATATATTCAGCACTACTGTTTTCTCAGAGAAATATTGTGAGTCGGCCCCTTTGTAGGCACAATTAGGAGAGGAAAGACAGAAGAAATAAGGAGACCGAAAGAAGCAGTGTGTTGAGCATGTCATGCTTGTTGATTTGGGACAAAATGATGTTGGCAAGGTTTGTGTTCCTTTCAGCTCTCCTTTTTGGCCACTTCCATCAGTTTTGTGAAATTTTCAGAACAAAATATAGAAAATCAGGTCCTTTTCATTATTTCAGTAAGGTCCAATTTCACTAGAAAATTAGAACATTCCTCAAATTTAGTTGTTTTACCATCTCGACATGAATTTATGAATGCATTTGGGTAAATGAGCAAGATTGCCCTTCTTGCTTTTTAGGGGTACATTTGTCAGAGAATAATATTTGAAACTTGTTTAAGGGATAAATTGGTCAGAGAATTATATTTAAATATGAGTTACTATATAAATACTCCCAATAGACTACTAGAGCCTATCCATTAGACGATTAGGGCTTCTCTATTGCGGCGCAAAAGGAGAAATAAGGAGACTAAGAGATCATAAAGAGAGAAATCAAGAATAGTAGCTGTTAAAACATGAAACATGAAAGAAGGAAGCAATAGACTTAAACCTCTAATTCCAGATAGAGAGTGAATGAGAGAGAGGATTGAGTGTTCCTATACCAGTATGGTTCCGGTACATGTTAATGCACATCAGTGTTGAATCAGATCCAGATAAATCCATTGTTTGGTTCCTTTAATATAACTTATTTCTCAATCAAATGGATTTTACAACTGTGCATGACTGGTTTGATCCAATTTTCTATTTATAATAGCATTATTATACACAACCTCATACCTATAGAAATGTATGGTTGATGCACGTATGTGCAAGATGTTGATCCCTTGAGTGCATGAAATATCCCTTAAGAAATATATGGTATTAACTATTACCTATGATGCTAATCAGTCCCTTTCATTTATTGATGCAGGATGAGACCATGTTAGCTTTTCTAAAGAGCTCTAACCTACAATGGCATCAGATGATTAAATTGGACAGCCAGAATGTGACGCTCTATACGTGGTTGGGATGGACCCTTTATATGGTTCTTAAATTACTATTGATGCGTTTATTATTGGCAGGTACCCCATGAGCTCTCTCTTGTTACAATTATTTGTTAAAATAAATTGGACAGCCAGAATGTATAAGCGTCAACTTGTTCAGTTGGTCCCTGTGTTGTTCATGTAGAGCCAATTCTAAATCTATGATGGAAGGAATTTGGTCCCAAAATTTTTAAAAAATATTGTCCTAGGTTGTTCATACACCTGGATCCTTAATCAACTTTCAAATGACAGTTTGATCTCTTCGTACCTTTTCTATGATTGTTGTATTGTGTTATTTAATATACATGTATCTACTGAGGTAATTTCTACTTCAATAACCTATAGTAAGTTCCTGTAAATATAAATCTTAAATAAATTTGATATTAGTCGATACAAGTTTTCTACATTCAATTGGAAATGTAAACCTTTCTGTTTTTTTGACTCAGCTTGTTTTGAAGACAAAATTTGAAGAGAGATTGAATTTCTTGATGTTAGCATTTTTTTTTCTTTTGCAGAGTTCACATAGAAAATAATCAATTTTACAGGTGCATGTGCATTGATGGAGAAATCTTGCATCGTCAAGTTCTGCTGTTTTTTTTAATAGCTAAACAAATATCATCATTCCGGAACTATTTTATGTTCCATTGATGTTTAATTTTCTCATTCTAATTTATTTCTATTTCTGATTTCCGATGGATTAATTATGGCAAGTAAAGAAATGGCATAGTTGAAAAATTGGGTGCGCTCAAAATGCTCTGCTATGCTGCCTTAGATTTTGCACGAAAAGGATAAGGGGGCAGGGGCTGTTGTTGAACTCAACAAAATTCTTGCTACTGATCCATTGGAGATGGGCTTGTCTATTAGGAGCTGCCGTGATTTTTTTTTTTTTTCTGGAATGAATAATTATATGTTAATTCAGACAATTATGTGTTCAACAACACAGTAATTAGTTGTATTGTACAATTGGAATAAATAATGAATTAAACATGAAATTGCGGAGAGTTCTTATAGTTTTAAAAAGGGAAAAATTTGTTCTTTGAGCTTAATTTATATGTTATTTTACAAGCTTATTTCATATTTTTTTTTGTAAAAGAAACTTATATAGGTCGAATTACTGTATAATTGTTTTGAATTTACTATGCTAAAAATTAAAATATTTTTCATTTAAAAAATTGTCCAATGTAATTATTTTAATTATAACTTGATTGGTATTTTTTTTCACATTATGACGCCAATGTGTTCATTGTTTGATGTTGTATTATCAATTAAGTAAAATTTTTTTACTGATAGGCCTGAAGGTATCTCACAAAAAAATTAAAGATTTCATTTGATAATAAAAGTCCTTATTAGATTATGTGTAGCGCAATTCTTTAACAACCAAAATTTCACATAAAATGAATATGTTCTAAAAGTCTTTAATTTTTTGAAATATATCAAAACAAAATTGTCTGCACATTGAGCGAGCACTGCTGCTAGTATATATAAATGTGTGATATCAGTTAGCTTGGTTAGTTAGGCAAGATATAACTAAGTAATCCTAAGTACTTTAGGTTAACTTGGTAGCTAGGGTTAGCTCTACGGTTAACCCAAATTATCCCAAGGGTCAGGTTAGAGTTAGGACTATATTGGATTAGCTAGGGTTAGCTAGGATTAGGGTTAGCTAGGGCTACATATGGAAAGCATATCTAGGGCAACCTTATTAGTTAGGGTTAGCTTGGGTAACTAGAGTACAAAACTCTAACTCTAGGTAGTTACCTTAGCTAGGGATAGCTGTGGTAAACCTAACTCTTACTCTAGGATGTCCAAACTAACCCTAGCTAACCATAGGTAGCCCTACATAACCCTAGCTAACCCTAACCAGGGCTACCCATAGCTAAGCCTAGGGATCCCAAGGTGGCCCTTTCTAATCCTAGGTAACCGTAACACATACCTTAACAAACCCTAACTTGCCCTTGGTTACCCAAACTAACCATAGCTAACCCTAACTAACTTAGGAATTATTAGCCATTACTCTCGTGTACCTTGATTTAGTTAGGGCTAGAGTTAAGGTTACCTCACTCTAACCTAGCATTCTTGTTGTTAGGGCTACCTCGGGCAAGCTAGGGTTAGCGTGACCTATGGAGTTTGGGTTAGTTAGGGCTAGCTAGGGTTAGCTAGGGTTAGAGTTAGGGACAACTAGAGTTAGTTAGGGCTACCTAGGGTTAGGTTAGGGTTCGGGTTACTTAGGAAGACCTAACTAACCCTAGCCAACCCTAACTCTAACCCTAGCTTACCTTACGTAGACCTAACTAACCCTTACTCGGGATTAGTTAGGTTAGTTATGGTTAGTTAGGGCTACCTAGGACAAGTTAGGGTTAGTTATTGTTAGCTAGGGCTACCTAAGGCTGGCTAAGGTTAGAGTTAGTTAGTACTAGGTAACCTAAGTTATCCCTTGGTAGCCCTATCTAACCCAAGTTGACGTCCCTAACTCTAACCATATCTAACCCTAGCAACAAACCCCAGCTAACCCTAACTCAAACTCCAGCTAACACTAATTAGTTACCCTAACCTTAGCCAACCCAAACTAGCCCTAGCTATCCCTAGGTAGCTCTTACTAACCCTAGCTATCCCTAACTATCCCTAGGTAGCTCTTACTAACCCTAGCTATCGCTAGCTAACCTAAGCTAACACTAAATAGCCCTAAGAAATCCTTGTTAACCCTAACTTTAACCCTAGCTAACTGTTGGTAACCCCAACTAACTCTAACTCTAACTCTAGCTAAACCTAGCTAGCCCTAGACAATCCAAACTAACCCTAGCTAACTTTAACTCTAACCTTAGGTAGCCTCAAGTTGCCCTAACTAATCCTAACAAACCCTAACTCTGACCCTAATCCTAACTTAGGGATAACTACTTTATGTTAGAGTAATGGTAGTCGCTAGGTAACCCTCACTCTAACCCTAGGTCGCCCTAATCTTTTAGCTAAACCTAATAGCTAACATATGGTTAGTTAGGACTAGTTAGGTATGGTTAGAGTTAGCATTATCTAGAGTTTAGTTTAATCCAGTTAAGTAGGTAGCCCTTGGGGTTACTAAGTACCTAGATATCTAAGGTTAGTTAGGATTACTTAAGCCATAGCTAGTTAGTTAGTTAACCTTAAATCTAGATAACGCCATATATGGTTAGAATTAGAGTCAGAGCTAGTCTAGGGTTAGGCTTAGCTAGGACTAGCCCTAGCTAATCCTATAGTTAGGGTTATCTAGAGTTAAGGTTAGCAATGGTTAGTTAGGGCTACCTAAGGCAAGTTAGTTAGGCCTACCTAGGGTTACCTATGTAGGGCTAGGTTTAGAGTTGGCAAGGGTTAGTAAGGGCTACCTAGGGTCGGGATCGGTTTTAACGAACTTACCTTGGTAATCTTAGGTTTTGTACTAGGTATCCCTAGGTAACCATAGTTAACAATCCTAACTCCAACCCTTGCGAGCCCTAACTCTAATACTAGGTAACCCTACCTTAACTTCTTAGCTAGGATTAGTAACTCTAACCATGGTAGGTTTAGATAGGGATAACTATTTAGGGTTTAGAGTTAATAGTTTGGGTTTGTTAGGATTATTTAGCCCTAAGCTTAGACCGGATTAGCTATCCCTAAGGTTAACTAACCATAACTAACTCTACACCCTAGCTAAACCTAGTTAGGCCCTACCTAACAGATTAGCTAAACTTGACCATAGCTAATCCTAAATTAGGTCTAGGTAGTCTACCTTGGGCTAACCTTAGGTAGTAGCATGCCTTAGGTAACTGTAGATTTCTTGTTTACCCTAGTAACTAACAAACCCTAGATAACCCTAACTCTAGCACTACCTTAACTTAGGCTAGCCCTAACTAACGCTAACTAATCAAAACCTAACAAATCTTGGTAGAGTTAGGACATATCCCTAGCTAATACTATCCCTAATTGATATTATCTAGCCCTAACTACCTAGGGTACGTAGCCCTAACTACCTAGGGTACGTAGCCCTAACAAACCATAACTAGGTCTACCTAACATAACCCTATTAGTAAGATAGATTAATCCTAGGTCTACCTAACATAACCCTATTAGTTAGGATTAGCTAGGGTTAGTTAGGGTTAGTTAAAATCATATTGCCTAGGATTAAAATTAGGGCGAGGGATAATCTTACCTAATATAACTTTGCCCTAAACTAAGAGCCCTAACTCTAATCCTAACTAATAGTCTTTACTAGCCCTAGGTAGGCCTATCTAACCGTAACTACCATAGCTATCCCTAGCTAAGGTAACTACCTAGAGTTAGATTTTGGTACTCTAGTTACCCAAGCTAACCCTAACTAATAAGGTTGCTCTAGATATGCTTTCCATATGTAGCCCTAGCTAACCCTAGCTAACCCTAGCTAATCCAATGTAGTCCTAACTCTAACCTGACCCTAGGGATAATTTGGGTTAACCGTAGAGCTAACCCTAGCTACCAAGTTAACCTAAAGTAGTTAGGATTACTTAGTTATATCTTGCCTAACTAACCAAGCTAGCTGGTATCACACATTTATATATACTAGCAGCCGTGCCCATCCAATGTGTGGGCGGACTTTAATATGTGATATGTAAAAACGAAAATTTTATTTGACACAGATATATTATCCATTTTCAATATTTAAGGTAGCAGTAGTATTCACCAGTTTAAACAAATGGAATCAATAAAAATAGACATGTGAATAGTCCAAAAAAATAATTCGATGAAAAAAATTGTTTCTCAATAAACAATTTTCATATAAAAGTATATTGTCTCAAATAAAAAAAAGATGATACAAAATGACAAGATTCTTAAATCGCTCTTACTCCACTGTTGTAACGAACAATGTTCATATTGAAGACAAAGACCTGTTTCATAAAAATTAATAATTAATAAATAAATTAAGATAGCTTTATATGTTGAGTGCATGTGTGAGTGTGATATGAGAGAAATAAATATTTTTTAATTGAAATTTCTTTACCTTGATACTTTTTTGCAGCACTTCTCGTTATACAATATTTTTTGTGCATGTTCCTTCTTCCGGGTTGATATTCAGACATGATTTTATCTTAAATTCAGTACTTACAGAGAAATATAAAGAATGACGTATATGATAAATTGGGTTCTAAATGGGCTAAGTATAGGCAAAGGAGATGGCATAGAGTTGTTACTTGGTTAAGACAGCATTTGTCATCATGCATGCCTATTACTGAATTTAGCATATCCAAAAAAAATATGACGTGTTCACAAAACTAAAACAAAATATTATTACTAATTAATCATCTCTACATTTTATAAAACACAACTGCCAATGCTTGAAAATGATCTTCACAAATAAGAAATGAGCAACCGCATTTTATTTCTCTTTCATTTAGGATTCCGAGTGGACAATTCCGATTATATGATTTGGATAATCTTTTTAAATTGAAAGAATGACCTATCTGGTAAATTGGGTGCGAAATAGAAAGAATGACGTCTATGTTAATAATTCATACTTACAGAGAAATAGAAAGAATGACATTTTTCATCTTTTTATTTCGTGTCATCAAGTTTCTAGATAGCTTCTGATATGACCTCTTTTTCATACCATAATATACATATACTTAAAAGGTAATTAATTGTAATTTCTCAATCATTCGATATCAGGATCCACAGTCAACGTGAGCCTCAAATCCTCATACAAATATTACCATTAAGAAATGGATTGAAAAATAAATAGATTGTATTCAATTTTAGGTTCAGTAGTAAATTTTACCTCTAATTAATGAAATCTCTATATTTGCCTGATCACCAAAATGTTGCTATGGAAACAATAGGAGGTAATTGATTTAATTTCCTATCCCAATGTTACCTCATGGAGTATGCCAGGCTAAACATAGAAGAAGATAGAAATATAAATATTTTAGAAATAGCAACAATTACCACAAACAATTATAATAGAAGAAATATAACATTTATTAGTTCTTAAGGAATCAATAAATTTTTAATACAAAAAAGAAATAGCACAATTTCTTAATAGGGATGAGAATTATGTTGTATCATATTAGAGAGTAATATTGCATTTAGGTAGGAACTTAACTTAGAGGCATGTACCAGTCACTAAATCATTAACTGGAAAATTTGAAACAAATGGTTGTTAGAGAAATTAACCTCGTCCTCTTCTTCATCCTCAACCTCAAACTTAGAGCCTTCCGCCTGCTCTTCCTCTTCATCCTCATCCTTACTTCTACCAGAGCTCTTCTCAGCTCTCAGGCTATATTTCAGAAGCAACAAAAAACAAATTCATAACATAAGAGAGATGCAAACATAGAAAATCATTTCTTGTAAAAGTCATTTTCCTTGTTTTCCACAAAACATAACTCATTTTAAGTGTCAGGCATCAATTAAAGTAATATTGGCCAATGATAGAAATACGTACAATATACAGATATCATATAACCTTTATTTCGTTAACTTTCAAGTAGGACAATTTATAAGGCCTTTATTATTTAATTTTAGTTTATTAGATCAAATTTACAGGAAAATGAGACAAAATATCACCACCTTGTTATAGGCATACATCTTTTTGTTGTACTCCTCTTTGTGCTTCTCTACTTTGGCTACATAGGGTGCCTTTGTCCTGAATTTTCAATGCCAAAATAAAAAAACATTAAATATAACAGATCCAAAAGTTATTACATGAATATTTGAAATTCCATTAAATTTCATGCAGTCAAATAAGGAAGGAGATGAAAGCACTCACAACTTCTGACATAGACTTCCATCTATCACCTCCAGCTTTGCTAACCTAAAAAATTTACCAAATAACACATTGCTTAGTCCTATTCAGTGGAAACAAGTCAAAAATAAAAAAGTACAGAGATTTGAATGTCAGAATAACAAATAGATCTGATCAGGAAAAAATCATTTACAGCAGTAACGCTCTTGTTCTTAGGATTCTTCTCGTTGAATTCCTTTTAGTCAAATACAGTAAAAGGATGTCAGAAAATGGAAACAAAAACCTCAGTATGCACTAATCAAACAGTAGATCAAGGAAACGTCGAAACTTACATGAAAACGAAGAAGGCAGAGGAAGGTCTCTTAGGCTTGTTGGGATCCTTCTTAGCTTTCTTCGAAATCTTTTTAGGCGCAGCGGCCTTCCTCTTCCCAGCAGCCCTTCAACGGATAAAAACAAAAAAGCATTAGAAGAGAAACTCGTCAAACCCTAGATTCGGAAAAACCCTAGATGCCAAAATTGACGAAAGAAAAAGAAACTTACTGCGACTCAGCTTTCTTCGGTCTTCCCATGGCGAAAACTGCAAAAGATCCGATCGAATCAGAAACAAATCGACAAAATCGAAGAGAGATGGAGGAGAATCGAGTTCTTACCTAAGAATTAGGGTTAGGGTTTGGGACCGCCCTCCTCCAACACCGCTGCTTGCTGCTTTTGCTTTTGGTCTTGCGCTTGGTCTTCGTTGGTCTCGCTGGCCTCAGCCTTGGGAGAGGTGCAGCGCAGAGAGATGAGGGTTTGATGGGGAGGATGATTGGAGCTTCGCGAGAGATTTGAGTTGAGGCGGCTGATTTAGGTCAGCGACGGTGAAATTTTGTAATCAATTGGGCGGTATCCATCCCGCTTTGTCTACGCTTGGCAAGATATCTTGCCAGATCAGCGATTTCGCTAGACGGCTGGAGCTTTTGAAAACCCTAGAGCGGAGAGTTCGGAGGGGACAGCTGGAGCGAACGAACAAATTTAATGGAAATCGGAAAAAAGAAAAATTAACTTAAGGAGAATCGAACTATCGCTCTTAGGCTATTAATCCCAGCGCGATCCGCTCGGCCGAAGTTTACTCTAGGACAAAGGTTTAAACTTTTTATATCGTTATTAGATCCAGACCACTGATCTGATCAGATCATACAAAATCCATGGTCCATATTGCAAATTGTTAACAAGTTTAACACCCTTTGGACTCAAAATTGGATAGACCTTTGAGATAGTTTGGATAGACCTTTGGATTGATGCTTTTATAAGTAGTATAGATAGATGTTTTGACCGAACTTTACCTTCAATCACAACTCAATACCTTTGTTTTATGTGTGTTTTAGTTTATTTCTGTAGGAATTTGGTACTTCTTGGGTCTATATTCATTTTGTAGGAACTTGGAGGAAATTTGGTGAATACCTCGGGCAAGATAGGGTTAGCGTGACCTATGGAGTTTGGGTTAGTTAGGGCTAGCTAAGGTTAGCTAGGGTTAGAGTTAGGGACAACTAGAGTTAGTTAGGGCTACCTAGGGTTAGGTTAGGGTTCGGGTTACTTGGGAAGACCTAACTGACACTAGCCAACCCTAACTCTAACCCTAGCTTGCCTTACGTAGACCTAACTAACCCTTACTCGGGATTAGTTAGGTTAGTTATGGTTAGTTAGGGCTACCTAGGACAAGTTAGGGTTAGTTAGGGTTAGCTAGGGCTACCTAAGGCTAGCTAAGGTTAGAGTTAAGCTTAGTCGGGGTTAGTTAGAGTTAGTTAGTACTAGGTAACCTAAGCTATCCCTTGGTAGCCCTATCTAACCCAAGTTGACGTCCCTAACTCTAACCATATCTAACCCTAGCAACAAACCCCAGCTAACCCTAACTCTAACTCCAGCTAACACTAATTAGTTACCCTAACCTTAGCCAACCCAAACTAGCCCTAGCTATCCCTAGGTAGCTCTTACTAACCCTAGCTATCCCTAACTATCCCTAGGTAGCTCTTACTAACCCTAGCTATCGCTAGCTAACCTAAGCTAACACTAAACAGCCCTAAGAAATCCTTGTTAACCCTAGCTAGCCTTAGACAATCCAAACTAACCCTAGCTAACCTTAAATCTAACCTTAGATAGCCTTAGGTTGCCCTAACTAATCCTAGCAAACCCTAACTCTGACCCTAATCCTAACTTAGGGATAGCTACTTTATGTTAGAGTAATGGTAGTCGCTAGGTAACCCTCACTTTAACCCTAGGTCGCCCTAATCTTTTAGCTAAACCTAATAGCTAACATATGGTTAGTTAGGACTTGTTAGGTATGGTTAGAGTTAGCATTATCTAGAGTTTAGTTTAATCTAGTTAAGTAGGTACCCCTTGGGGTTACTAAGTACCTAGATATCTAAGGTTAGTTAGCATTACTTAAGCCATGGCTAGTTAGTTAGTTAACCTTAAATCTAGATAACACCATATATGGTTAGAATTAGAGTCAGAGCTAGCCTAGGGTTAGGATTAGCTAGGACTAACCCTAGCCAATCCTATAGTTAGGGTTATCTAGAGTTAAGGTTAGCAATGGTTAGTTAGGGCTACCTAAGGCAAGTTAGTTAGGCCTACCTAGGGTTACCTATGTAGGGCTAAGTTTAGAGTTGGCAAGGGTTAGTTAGGGCTACCTAGGGTCGGGATCGGTTTTAACGAACCTACCTTGGTAATCCTAGGTTTTGTACTAGGTATCCCTAGGTAACCAGAGTTAACAATCCTAACTCAAACCGTCGCGAGCCCTAACTCTAATCCTAGGTAACCCTACCTTAACTTGTTAGCTAGGATTTGTACTCTAACCATGGTAGGTTTAGATAGGGATAACTATTTAGGGTTTGTTAGGATTATTTAGCCCTAAGCTTAGGCCGGGTTAGCTATCCCGAAGGTTAACTAACCATAACTAACTCTACACCCTAGCTAAACCTAGTTAGGCCCTACTTAACAGATTAGCTAAACTTGACTATAGCTAATCCTAAATTAGTTGTAGGTAGTCTACCTTGGGCTAACCTTTGGTAGTAGCATGCCTTAGATAACTGTAGATTTCTTGCTTACCCTAGTAACTAACAAACCCTAGATAGCCCTAACTCTAGCCCTACCTTAACTTAGACTAGCCCTAACTAACGCTAACTAATCAAAACATAGCAAATCTTGGTAGAGTTAGGACATATCCCTAGCTAATACTAACCCTAAATGATATTATCTAGCCCTAACTACCTAGGGTACATAGCCCTAACTAACCATAACTAGCACTACCACAGAAACAAGCTTTTGCAACTGGAGATTAGCAATTGCTTTTTATAATAATAATCCCCTACAAAATCTATGGCATTGTCGTAATATGAGTTCAAATCTTTACAACTGTTTTGAATTAAAACAATTGCTAAACTTAAGCATGAGAAAAAGAAAAAATAAATTTTTCTGGAAACATTGTGACCGTTAATATTAAATAACAGTCATAAAAGTCTTTAATGACTATTAATATTAAATAACAATCGCCATAAATTCCCGCCAATATTAGTCATTATTGGGGTGAATTGTGGTATGGCAGGTGGATCCCAAATTTTTATGACTGTTTTTACTTAATTACAGTTGCAGCATTTTTTCCCCGTCTTTTTATGACTTTTTTACTTTATAACAGTTGCAGAACATTTTTAATCACTGTTTTTAAGAAAAACCAGTTGTAGATTATTTAATTCGGTTTTTCTAAAACTGTCTATAGCCGTTTGGTCTGTAGACAGTCTGTACAGTGCTTCGCTGGAAATGGAAATGGAAAAATATAGCTCAATTGATTTTAATAATTATTTATGTTTCCATTTGATTCCTTTCAATATTTTAACGAAATTAACTACAGCAAAAAATAACTTTATAAGAGTACGTCTATACATTTTAATGGATACAATATCATGCAATTATTTATGGGTTCAAATTGATGTATTGATGAAGGCTTAGAACCTAGGAATCAAATAAATTTGTAAACCTAGAACTAATCTCACTAATCGTTCGGAATATAGCTTTAGGGTCAAACCCAAGGGACGGATTTATGAATACTGGACTTATCCTTTCTTGAAATCTAGACAGAAATATTTTTATGAAGATTTAAATAAAAGAAAACTAAACGATGCACTAGGTAAATATTTTTGGTTGGTTTTTAGACTCGAAATAAGATAAAATAAACTAAATAGTAATTAAAATAAGTAAAGCAGTGTTTTGGGGTTTAAACAGAGAATAAAAATGTCCTAGGAGTCAGGTTTCGCTTGTGTTTGGACGCTAAAACTCGAAACTAAGCACTTTCGCACTAAATTTCGCGTTTGAGCTACAGTTGCCACCCTGTTCAGTCCGAACAGAAGGCAAAGGTGGGCTTAATTGGTCCGTTATGCTAACTAATGCTTTAAGTTAGGGTTTATTGGTCAAACCTAGATATTCTAAACCTCAGCTTTCGCTTGTTGGGACAGATTCTGGTTTAATCACAACCTAACCTAATTAACTTTATTGGTTCGCAACTTTTGGTATAGAATTCAATCAATTAAACTTGTTTATTGGAGTTCGTAAGGATATTTAGAGGTCTTTTGGACTGGTCTAAAAGTTACACTTTTGGTGTCAACTAATCTATCCTTTCGGATCTACAATTTATCCCAAGTACTTGAATTAAACGTGACTTGTTTATCCTAACTTAGATTAACTAGATGCAGCTGTTCAACTAGAAGGTAATTAGAGATTTAAACAAGTATTTTAACTCAAGTAACAGATATAATTCGCAATAAACAAATCTCAAAGCATAGTATTACATAACAAGTCAAATAAACGTCATCCAAACATCAAGTTCCTTCCCTAATCCTAAGACAACATAAAAACTAGCCTAACATAGTAGCAAGACACGCAATATACATAAAATAACAGTGAAGATACAAGCCCATCGAATCAAGTGAAATAAACATAAAAGAATAAACCAAATACTCCTTTTTGCTTCCGTCATTCTGTCTACAAGGCAGTGGGGTATTGCTGGATGGTTGCCAAACTGATCACCTTGCTGCCGTCGCTTCAAGGTTGATGATCTCCAAAGAGAGTAAATGCCTTTGGAAAGGTGGAATTAGGTATGGAGAATCAAAGATGCCTTTCTTCAGGCGTGTAGAGGTATATATGGATGTCCCAGGTCGCAAGAATGGAAGGCTAGGGCACCAGGGCGCAAGAAAATGCCATAAAGATCAACTTCCATGTAAAGAACATTGCCATATGTGACATGGCGGCAATCTGTTCGGAGTGTCCGTAGTGGAACCTAAAGTAGCTAGCGACTACCATTACTCTAACATAAAGATTAGGGCGACCTAGGGTTAAAGAGAGGGTTACCTAGCGACTACCATTACTATAACATAAAGTAGCTATCCCTAAGTTAGGATTAGGGTCAGAGTTAGGGTTTGCTAGGATTAGTTAGGGCAACCTAAGGCTATCTAAGGTTAGAGTTAAGGTTAGCTAGGGTTAGTTTGGATTGTCTAAGGCTAGCTAGGGTTAAAGTTAGGGTTAACAAGGATTTCTTAGGACTGTTTAAAGTTAGCTTAGGTTAGCTAGCGATAGCTAGGGTTAGTAAGAGCTACATAGGGATAGTTAGGGATAGCTAGAGTTAGTAAGAGCTACCTAAGGATAGCTAGGGCTAGTTTGGGTTGGCTAAGGTTAGGGTAACTAATTAGTGTTAGCTGGAGTTAGAGTTAGGGTTAGCTGGGGTTTGTTGCTAGGGTTAGATATGGTTAGAGTTAGGGACGTCAACTTGGGTTAGATAGGGCTACCAAGGGATAGCTTAGGTTACCTAGTACTAACTAACTCTAACTAACCCCGACTAAGCTTAACTCTAACCTTAGCTAGCCTTAGGTAGCCCTAGCTAACCCTAACTAACCCTAACTTGTCCTAGGTAGCCCTAACTAACCATAACTAACCTAACTAATCCCGAGTAAGGGTTAGTTAGGTCTACGTAAGGCAAGCTAGGGTTAGAGTTAGGGTTGGCTAGGGTTAGTTAGGTCATCCCAAGTAACCCGAACCCTAACCTAACCCAAGGTAGCCCTAACTAACTCTAGTTGTCCCTAACTCCAACCCTAGCTAACCCTAGCTAGCCCTAACAAATCCAAACTCCATAGGTCACGCTAACCCTAGTTTGCCCGAGGTAGCCCTAACAACAAGAATGCTAGGTTAGAGTGAGGTAACCTTAACTCTAGTCCTAACTAACTCAAGGTACACTAGAGTAAGGGCTAATAATTCCTAAGTTAGTTAGGGTTAGCTATGGTTAGTTTGGGCTACCAAGGGCAAGTTAGGGTTTGTTAGGGTATGTGTTACGGTTACCTAGGATTAGTAAGGGCCACCTTGGGATCCCTAGGCTTAGCTATGGGTAGCCCTGGTTAGGGTCAGAGTTAGGGTTAGCTAGGGTTATGTAGGGCTACCTATGGTTAGCTAGGGTTAGTTATGGTTAGTTAGGACATCCTAGAGTTAGAGTTAGGTTTACCTTGAGTTAGGATTAGATTAGTTAGCTACTTAGGGTTAGTTAGAGCTCGTCAACCCAAGCTGGTCATGCTACTAGGGTAGACCTAAGGTAGCCCTAAATCCTAAGCCCTATATAGTCCAAACCAAACCCTGCTAACCTTAGCTAGCCTTAAGTAGCCCTAACTAATCCTAGCAAATCCTAGCCTTAGGTAGCCCTAACTAATCCTAGCTATGGTTCGTTAGAGCTAAGAAACCCTAACTAACCGTAGCTAGGGTTAGCCCTAACAAACCCTTGTCAAAAGTAACATTAGATTATTAGCTCAATAGTAACCATAGGTAAGTCAAACTATGATATGATTAATCCTAATTAGGCTAGTTAACCCTAGCATGGCCTAATTAAACTCTTATAGGATTAGAATTACTCTAGGTTAAAAACAAGGGTTAGTTAAAATCCCTAACTATAGGCATTGGTTAGAGATCTACATAGTGTTAGATTTAGCCCAAACTAACCCTAGGTTAGAGTTACCCATAGGTATTACCCTAACATGGTAGCCCTAGGATTAGCCCTAACTGACCGTAAGTTAGGTCACCCTAAGTAGTAGACTAACTCTAGGACTACCTAGGGTAACCCTAGGGTTAAGCTATTGTTAGTAACCCTATTAAACATGCCTAGGCGTGCTCTTACTAACCCTAACCCCAAGGTAGCCCTAACAAACTCAAAGTAAACCTAACTCTAACTCTAGGTAGTCCTAACTAACCATAACTAACCTGAGCTAACCTTAGGTTGCCCTACATAACCCTAGCTAACCCTAACTCTAACCCTATCCAGGGCTACCCACAGCTAAGTCCAGGGATCCTTAGGTTGCCCTTACTAATCCTAGGTAACCGTAACATTAACCTTAACTAGCCCTTGCTAACTAACTCAAATGAGAATTTGGTAACCCTAACTAATTCTAACTAAAACTCAAGCTAAACCTAGCTAGCCCTAAATAGTCCAAACTAATTCGAACTAACCTAAGGTTCCATAGGGTTAGTTATGGTTAGTTAGGGATACCTAGGGCACAACCCTAACTAACCCTTAGAGTTAAGGTTAGCTAAGGTAGGGTTAGAGTTAGTTGGGGTTAATTAAGACTCCTTAGGGCTAGATATGGTTAGTTGGAGTTAGAGTTAGGCTTACATAGGGTTAGATATTGTTAACCCTAACCAAGATTATCCTCAGCTAACCCTAGCGAGGTTTATTTAGGGCTACGTAAGGCTAACCCTAATTCTAACCCAAGCTAACCATAACTAACACTAGCTAGGGTTAGCTTACGTTAGAATTAGGGTTTGTTAAGGCTACATAGCTAACTATAGCTAACCCTAGCGGACTAAGGAAGACCTAACTAACCCTAACTCTAACCCTAGCTAACCCTAGCTTGCCTTACATAGCCCTAACTAACCATAGCTAACCAGGGCTAGGGTTAGTTAACCCTTGTTAGAGTCCACCTAGGGCATAGCTAACCATAACTAACCTTAACTAACCCTAACTATGGTTAGTTAACTCAGATTAGCTATCCCTAGGTTGCCCTAGGGTTAGTTAGGACTAATTAGAGTTGCTAACCCCTTGGACAAGCTAACCCTAACCAACTTACTCTAACCCCTAACCCTAACATAGGTATCCCTATAGCTTGTTAGCTAGAGTTATTTGAAGCTAACTTAGCCCTACCTAGAGTTAGATAGGGTTAGGTTAGCTTGGGTTAACTTATTAGAAAGTAAGGCTATCTAACCCTAGTTAAGGTAGCCCTTACTAACCTTAGTTATCCCTAACTAATCCTACCTGGTTAGGTTAGCCCTAACTAAACTTAGAGTTTGGGCTAAACCATAACTAAGGTTACCTAGGGATAGCTAGCCCTATTTAGCCTTAGCTAAGGTCAACATAGTTAGCTAACCCAAAAAATAACACTAGCTAATTACCTAGGGTGAGCTAGGGTTAGTTAAGACTACCTAGGACTAGATATGGTTAGTTGGGGTTAGAGCTAGGATTTGTTAGGATTAGTTAGGGCTACCTAAGGCTAGCTATGGTTAGAGTTAAAGTTAGCTGGGGTTAGTTAAGACTACCTTGGGATATATATGGTTAGCCCTAAGTAATCCTAAAAAATGGTAACTCTAACCCAAATTAATCATATCTAACCCTAGCAAGCCCTAGGTAGTACTAACTAACCCTAACTAATCTTAATTCCAACCCAAGCTAACTGGGGATAGCTAGGGTCAGCTATGGTTAGTTAGGGCTAAAGTTAGGGTTAACAAGGATTTGTTAGGGCTAGCTAACTCTAACTAATCCTAAGTAGATAGCTATGGTTAGAACTAGTGTTATGTTAGGGCTACTTAGAGTTAGGGTTAGCCCTAGGTAGCTCTTACTAATTACTTAGGGATACCTAACCGTAGCTACCGTTAGTTAACAAGGTAGGGCTAACCTAAAGTTAGGGGTAAGTTAGCTCTAAGTAGTCCTAAAAATTCTAGCATTGGGTAACCCTAACTAGTTGGGGTTAGTTAGTACTACCTACGGCTATCTAGAGTTAGCAAGGGTTAGAGTTAGGGATAACTAGGATTAATAAGAGCTACCTAGGGATTAGCAAACTAGGGATAGCTAGGGTTAGTCTTAACTACGGCTACCATAACTAACCCTAGTTAGTCCTACATAACCTTAACTCTACTTAGAGTTAGATTGGATTGTAAAAGATATCTTCCTAAGTTAGGTTAGTATACGATTAGGCTAACTAGGGTAACTTAACTAATTAGCCGTAATTAACCACAGCTAACTAGGTAGAAAAACTATTTAGAGATAACTAACCCTAAGTAGAGTACCTAGCATAAGGTTTAGCAAACAGATTCTAACTAAGGTAGCTAACCCCTAAGTTAGGTAATTAACTTAAGGTCCTAACCTACCTAGCGCTAAAGTTAGCAAGGATTTAGCTAGTTAGCCATAACTTAGGGTTTGTTAGGATTAGTTAAGGCTAAGGTTATCTTAGGTAGCCCTAACTAACGAACCGTAGGGCAAGCTCTAACTAATCAACTAAGTAGTCCTAAGGATATCCCTCGGTAAAGTTTAGGTATAGGGGCTACCTAGTTAACCCTACCATTGTAAATATTAAGCTAGGGTTGAAATTGGGGTTAGTAAGGGCTAAGTTAGACTGCAATATCAACCCTAGGTAGTCCAAACTTAGAGAGTTAGCTAAACCCTATCATAGCTAGTTATAGCTAATTCTAGCAAGGGTTAAGTTATCTAACCCTACCTAGGGCTATACGAACCAATTAGCTAACCCTAGGGTTACCCAAAGCTAGGAGTTGGTAGAGTAACTTCGCTTAGGTAGCTCTAACTAACCCTACCTAATCATAACTCTAACCCCAGTTATGCATAGCTAGGGTTAGTAACCAAACAAGGGTTAGTTAGGGTAACCCAATTAGGACTAACCATAGAGTTAGGTAGCTTTAGGTAATCTTAACCATAACTAACCCTAATTTTAACCTTAACTAACCCTAACTCCAACCCTCGTCCGCCCTAAGTAGTCCAAACTAACCCTAAATCTGACCTAAACTAACCCTAACTCTAACCCAAACCAATCCTAGCCAGCCAAAGATAATCCTAACTCTAGCCCTATCCAACCCTAGCTAGCCATTGGTTAGCCCTAATTAACCCGAATAACTAATCCTAATTAGGGTTAGTTAGGTCTACCTAGGGCCAGTTATAACTAATCCGAGCTAGGATAAAACAATTACTAACCCTAAAGATATGGTTAGTTAATTACTTGGCTACCTAACTCTAACTATAAGTCCATTCAGCCCTAGGTAGGTCACCAGCTAACCTTAATGGATTAGGGTTAATCCCTAGAGTAACTAAATTATAGGGTTAGCCCGAGGATAACCCAAGGTTAGGATAGCTGGGGTAACCTAATTATGGGTTAGTTAAGCTAGGTTAGTTTTAGTTAAGGTTAGGGTTAGTTAATTTTAACCCTCACTAGGTAATAACTCTAACCCAGAACTTATGGCCTAGCGCTAGCTAACCTAATTAGGCTAGGGTTAGTTAGGGTCTTCCTAGCTAATCCTAACTTAGACCTAATTAACTAGGATTACTAATCCTAACAGACCCTAGTTAACTAGCTAGGTTTAGAGTTAGGGTTGTTAATGGATAGTTAGGATTACCTACGATTACCTATGTAGGACTAGGTAGGTTTGTTAAAATCGATCCCGATCCTAGGTAGCCCTAACTAACCCTTGCTAACTCGAGACTACATTGAGCAATCTTGGGTTAAATAGCTACCATATCCTAGCCTAACAAATCCTAACTAGCCCAAGATAACCCTAGCTAGCCCAAGGTAGCCCTAGGATTAGTTATTTAACCTAAGAGTTAGCTACGGTTAACTAGCCAAAGTTAGGGATAACCCTAAGGCTAGCTAGGCTCTAGGTAATTCAAGGGTTACCTAAATGGCTTTACATAATAGCCATGACTAACACTAATCAATTGTAACCATAACCTTAGTTAGGGCTACTTAGGTAGCTCCATTTTTGCTTGGGTTCGTAACTATCCCTAGCTAACCCTAACTCTGACCATAGCTAACCCTAGAGTAACCTAACCATATCTAACCATATAGGTAGGGTTAGACTTACTCTAGGTAACCCTAACTTTAACCATAACTAAACCTAACTCCAACCCTACCTAACCTAACTAACTCATGGAGAACTAACACTAAGGTTATTGCCATGGTTAGCTTGACCTAGGTAGCCCTAACTAACCATAGCTAACCCTAGCTATCATAGAAAAACCTAACTAACCCTAGCCAACCCTAACTCTAACCCTAGTTAGTTAGCTAGCTAGTTAACTAATCCTAGTTAGCTAGGTTGGTTAGTAGCTAACTAACCCTGGTAGCTAGTTAACTAACCCAAGTTAGCTAGGTTAATTAATAGCTAACTAACCCTAACTAACCCTAAGTAGAGCTACCCTAGCCTACCCTAATTAGGGTTGGGGTTAAGCTACACTTAGAGTAAACATAGGGTTGGGGTCAAGCTAACCCTAATTAATCCTAGTTAGGACTACCTAAGGTTAGTTAGGGTTAGTTAGTAGGGTTATTTAGGATTAGCTATGTGGAGAATTAAACATAGGTAACCCTAAGTTAGGGTTAGCTAGGTTAGTTCAATATAACCCTAATTGGTAACCCTAAATAATACATTCTTTCTTACTAATCCTAGCAAATCCTAACTCTAACCTTAACTACCCTAGAGTTAGGGTTAGGTATTGCTTGGGCTACCAAAGCTAAGCCATAGCATTTACCTAGGTAAGTAGACTAGGGATAACTGGGGTTACCTAGGGATAGTTAATACTAGCTTGAGTATGATTAGTTAAACTAGGGTTAGAGTTAGCCTAGGGATTAAGGTTAGCTATAGTTACTAGGGATAGAGGTTAGTTAACTAATCCTAAGGCTAACCCTAGTAAGGATTAACCTAGCTATCCCTAACTATGGCTAGGATTTAGTTATTACCTTGTTATACCATAACCAACCCTAGTTACCCCTATATTAGCTTTAGTTGGGCTAACTAGTATAGTTAGGACTACCTAGGGCTAGCGACGACTACCTAGGGTAACCATATCTAACCCTAACTAAGATATGTCATAATACTACCTAGGGTTGTTGGAAGTAGCACTAGGGGTTAACCATATATATATGTAAGGTTAGAGTTAGGTTTACTAGGATAAAATTAGGTTTGCAAGGGTTAGTTATGGTTAGGATTACCTAAGGCTACCTAACTAACCTTGGGGTTAATAGCTATGGTTAGAGTTAAGATTAGTATCCTTAACTAATCCTTGCCAACCCTAGCTAGCACTAGGTAGTCCTAATTAACCCTTTCTAACCCTAAAACCCTCGCCAACCAAAGCAGGTCCAAGGTAGCCCTAACTATCCATAATTCTAACCCTAACCAAACCTAGCTAGCCTTACGTATCCCTAACTAACCATAGCTAACCCTAGCTAACATAGGAAGATATCTCTTACAATCCTATCTAACTCTAACTAGAGTTAAGGTTATGTAGGGCTAACTAGGGTTAGTTAGGGTTAGCCCTTACTAACCTTAGCTATCGCTAGCTTGCTAATGCCTAGGTAGCTCTTACTAACCCTAGCTATCCCTAACTCTAACCCTTGCTGGCTCTTGATAGCCCTAGGTATCATACTAACCCTGATACCTACCTAGGTTAAGGACTACCTGAAGTAACCCTAAGTAGGGCTAATAGGGTTAGTTAGTTATGGTTAACTCTAAATTAGTTTGGTTAGTTATGGTTTGCTACCTCGGGCTAGCTAAGGTTAGCTGGGATTTGAGTTAAGATTTGATTAACTAACCGTAGATAATTCTATCCATGGCTACCCCAACAAGCCTTAGCTTGCCCGAGGTTGCCCTAAATAATTCTAGCTAACTCTCATTAGTTACGGTTAGCCTTAACTATGGTTGGTAAGGGATAGCTAAGGTTAAGATTAGAGTTAAGGTTAGTTTTAACCTAGGTTTAGTTAAGGTAGTTTAGATCTAGGGATAACCTATGGTCTTCCTAAGTTAGCGTTACCCTAACTATAACCCCAACTAATCCTAGGGTTAACCATAGCCTTAGCCATAGCTAGCCCTAGGGTAACCCTTACCTTAGATAAATACTGGATACCTAACTCTTAGCTAGGGTTACCCGAGGGCTAGCCTATGTTGGATTAACTCTAATTAGTTATCCTAGGTAACACTAATACCTTAGCTAACCCTAACCCAAGCTCAACCTACTATCATAACTTACCTTAGTTATGCTATTTAGCTTAGTTCCCTAGGTATTTCTAACCATAACGTAACTAACTATGGTCTTAGGCTAATCCTAAGTAGCAAGTTAGGGTTAGCAATGTTAGTTATCCTAGGTAACCCTAGCTTGCTTTACGTAGTCCTAACTAACCATAACTATCCGTAGCTAACCCTACATATTAGACCCTAGCTTTTTTAAGGGTAAACTAACTAATCCCAACTCTAACATTAACTCAAAGCTAGCCTAAAGTTAGGTTTCCTATTTAGGGTTAGTTAAGGTTAGAGTTAGGTTACCATAGCTAATCCTAACTCAAACTCTCGCCAGCCCTAAGTAGTCCTAACTAACTCTAAATCCAACCGAAACTAACCCTAACTCTAACCCAAACCAACCCTAGCTAGCCAAAGGTAATCCTAACTAACCCTAACTAATCCTAACTCCTTAGCAAGCCCTAGGTAGTACTAACTAACCTTAGCTAATCTTAATATGAATTAGATGTGGTAAACTAACCCTAACTCTAGGTAAACCTAGTTAACCCTAGCTAGGATTAGAGTTAGGTTAGTAACCTTAGCTAGATGTTACCTAATTATTGTCTAGGGTCTAACTACTTAGGGTTAGTACATAATTAACCTAAGAACTACATAACTAGTTAGTTAAGGCTCTAACCCAGCTAATTAGGTAAATCAGTAAGTTAGTGATGGTACAAACTAATAGTACCCTAAAATGTCCTAAAATGTACCGCAAGCGTACGGTATATCGTTGGATATGGTTAGGGGTCGAACCACAAGGACGGATTAGTTGAGTATTAGGTTTACCGGTTCACAAAATCTAGGTCGGTCAATTGAGATGTTTTTTTTTGTCTTAGAACAATGGCAAAATGAGATAAACAAACAATCAAACTAAAACAAAACTAAAGTAAGTAACAATTTGGTTGTTTTCTGGAGATTTCTAATAATAAAGCGTCCTAGGGTTTCTGTTTTTACCTTGGTTAGGCGTCGGGCTGCCAACACGTGTGCTGTCGCACGAAATGCTGACACGTGCTGCACCAGTCTGGCCCCGTGCGACCGGCACGGGATTTCATATGACCTGCACAGGTAGTACTTGGTGCGACACGACCCTTAGTTGATGGTGCTATGCATGGTAATTAAGTTTCTAACTGGTTTGGGACAGATCTAGCCAGACTTAGACTCCCTAAACCTCAACTGTCGTATGTTGGTCATGGTATCGTGACCAGAACCTAGTCTAAAGCCCCCATTAGTCTAGTTAACCCTCACTTTCGCTTGTTGGCTTAACTATCCTAAGTCCACAAGTTGGTTTACTAAGGTATCTAACCGACTTTCGCCTAATTAGAAATCTTCTCCTTTTGGGATACCAATTGGTCACCTTTTGGGATACCAATTGGTCACCTTTCGGCTCCTAACCTACCTCAAGTCTCTTACTCAATTCAATCAATTAGTCTACACCTTTAACCAAGAATAAGTGTGGCCATTCACCTAGTAGGAGGTTCAACACAATTCATCAAACACAAAACAAGCATAAACAATAAACAACCAACAAGTGATAACCCATAGAAACTTAATCATTCATCCATTACATTAATCCTAACCTTGGTTCAAACATGACCCTAGAACAAACTAATCTAGCCTACCATAATAGAAACACAATTAAAATGCAAGAACAGAAAAGATACAATCTCCATAACCAAAGAGAAGAAAGGAGGAAGGCAAATGCCCCTAATCAAGCCTCTTCCTTGCCTATAGACCGGAGATATGGCTACTTGGGTCGATCGGCGGTGGAATGGTGGTTGGAACGTGGCTCGCAAGGCGGCAGGATTCCCTGTGCGGGTCGCACAGGGTGGCTGTGCGGGGTGCACGGGAGAGACGAAGAGGTAGATTGGGTAGGTTTTCGTTGCGGCACCGCCTTGGATGGGAGATATTATATGATGCCCTAATTTCGACGCTTCAGGGGCTTAAAATAGCAGCGAAACTAGGGTTCAAAGTCACGTGCAGGGCGCATGGAAAGCGGGTGCGGGTCGTATGGGCCAGGAATGAGCCGTCTGGCCCATGTCTCTTGTCTGGCGTGCTGGCTGGACCCTGTGCACCCCGCACAGGATTTGGTGCGGGCCGCACGGGAGCATTTCTTCATGTTTTGTGGCCCTAATGACAAGAATGCTAGGTTAGAGTGAGGTAACCTTAACTCTAGCCCTAACTAACTCAAGGTACACTAGAGTAAGAGGTAATAATTCCTCAGTTAGTTAGGGTTAGCTATGGTTAGTTTGGGCTACCAAGGGCAAGTTAAGGTTTGTTAGGGTATGTGTTACGGTTACCTAGGATTAGTAAGGGCCACATTGGAATCCCTAGGCTTAGCAATGGGTAGCCCTGGTTAGGGTTAGAGTTAGAGTTAGGGTTAGCTAGGGTTATGTAGGGCTACCTATGGTTAGCTAGGGTTAGTTATGGTTAGTTAGGACATCCTAGAGTTAGGTTTACCTTGAGTTAGGATTAGATTAGTTAGCTACTTAGGGTTAGTTAGGGCTCGTCAACCCAAGCTGGTCATGCTACTAGGGTAGACCTAAGGTAGCCCTAAATCCTAAGCCCTATATAGTCTAAACCAAACCTAGCTAACCTTAGCTAGCTTTAACTAGCCTTAACTAATCCTAGCAAATCCTAGCCTTAGGTAGCCCTAACTAATTCTAGCTATGGTTAGTTAGAGCTAACAAAACCTAACTAACCGTAGCTAGGGTTAGCCCTAACAAACCCTAGTCAAAAGTAACCTTAGATTATTAGCTCAATAGTAACCTTAGGTAAGTCAAACTATGATATGATTAATCCTAATTAGGCTAGTTAACCCTGGCATGGTCTAGTTAAACTCTTATAGGATTTAGCTAAACCTATCATAGCAAATTAGCTAGGGATTATGCAAGTTAACCCTAGCTAACCTTAACTTTAACCTTAGCTAACCTTAGGGCTAACTCAACAAAATTGAGTAGCTCTATGGTTTGGCTAGCTAGGGTCATAACCCTAGGGTTAGTAGTCATAATCCTAGAGTTAACCATACATAGGCTAGAGTTACTACGATTATCTATAAACCTAAGGTTAACTCAGAATTTACTATAGCTAACTCTAGATATGATTAACCATAGCTAACCCTAGTTAACTTCAGCTAACCCTAGCTATCCCAACTCTATTCCCGCTACTATGATTAGTTAGGTAGGTAGTTAGGAATAGCTAGGGTTAGTAAGATAGATTAATCCTAGGTCTACCTAACATAACCCTTTTAGTTAGGATTAGCTAGGGTTAGTTAAGGTTAGTTAAAATCATATTACCTAGGATTAAAATTAGGGCGAGGGATAATCTTACCTAATATAACTTAGCCCTAAACTAAGAGCCCTAACTCTAATCCTAACTAATAGTCTTTACTAGCCCTAGGTAGGCCTATCTAACCGTAACTACCATAGTTATCCCTAGCTAAGGTAACTACCTAGAGTTAGAGTTTGGTACTCTAGTTACCCAAGCTAACCCTAACTAATAAGGTTGCCATAGATATGCTTTCCATATGTAGCCCTAGCTAACCCTAATCCTAGCTAACCCTAGCTAATCCAAGATAGTCCTAACTCTAACCTGACCCTAGGGATAATTTGGGTTAACCGTAGAGCTAACCCTAGCTACCAAGTTAACCTAAAGTAGTTAGGATTACTTAGTTATATCTTACCTGACTAACCAAGCTACAGATATCACACATTTATACATATGTTTTGACCGGACTTTACCCTCAATCACAACTCAATACCTTTGTTTTATGCGTGTTTTAGTTTATTTCTGTAGGAATTTGGTACTTCTTGTGTCTATATTCATTTTGTAGGAACTTGGAGGAAATTTGGTGAAGTTTGGCCCACAAATCATGAAGAAATGCTCCCGTGCGGCCCGCACCAAATCCTGTGCGGGGTGCACAGGGTCCAGTTAGCACGCCAGACAAGCGACATAGGCCATACGACTCATTCCAGGCCCATACGACCCGCACCCGCATTCCATGCGCCCTGCACGTGACTTTGAACCCTAGTTTCACTGCTATTTAAAGCCCCTAAAGCGCCGAAATTAGGGCATCCTATCTTTTCTCCCATCCAAGACGGCGCCGCAACGAAAACCTACCCAATCTACCTCTTCATCTCTCCCGTGCACCCCGCACAGCCACCCTTTGCGTCTCGCACTGGGAATCCTGCCGCCTTGCGAGCCACGTTCCAACCACCATTCCACCGCCGATCGACCCAAGCAGCCATATCTCCGGTCTAGAGGCAAGGAAGAGGCTTGATTAGGGGTGTTTGCCTTCCTCCTTTCTTCTCTTTGGTTATGGAGATTGTATCTTTCCCTTTCTTGCATTTTGATTGTGTTTCTATTATGGTAGGCTAGATTAGTTTGTTCTAGGGTCATGTTTGAACCAAGGTTAGGATTGATGTAATGGACGAATGATTAAGTTTCTATGGTTTATCACTTGTTGGTTGTTTATTGTTTATGTTTGCTTTGTGTTTGATGAATTGTGTTGAACCTCCTACTAGGTGAATGGCCACACTTATTCTTGGTTAAAGGTGTAGACTAATTGTTTGAATTGAGTAAACGACTTGAGGTAGGATAGGAGCCGAAAGGTGACCAATTGGTATCCCAAAAGGAGAAGATTTCTAATTAGGCGAAAGTCGGTTAGATACCTTAGTAAACCAACTTGTGGACTTAGGATAGTTAAGCCAACAAGCGAAAGTGAGGGTTAACTAGACTAATGGGGGCTTTAGACTAGGTTCTGGTCACGATACCATGACCAACATACGACAGTTGAGGTCTAGGGAGTCCAAGTTCGGCTAGATCTGTCCCAAACCAGTTAGGAACTTAATTACCGTGCATTGCACCATCAACTAAGGGTCGTATCGCACCAAGTACTACCTGTGCGGGTCACATGGAATCCCGTGCGGGTCGCACAGGGCCAGACTGGTGCAGCACGGGTCAGCATTTCGTGCGACAGCACATGTGTGGGCAGTCCGAAGCCTAACTAAGGTAAAAACAGAAATCCTAGGATGCTTTATTATTAGAAATCACCAGAAAACAACCTAATTGTTACTTACTTTATTTTTATTTTAGTTTGATTGTTTGTTTATCTCATTTTTCCATTGTTCTAAGACAAAAAAAAACATCTCAATTGACTGACCTAGATTTTGTGAACCGGTAAACCTAATACTCAACTAATCCTTTTAGGAACTCAAGTCCATGTGCAATTTTAATTTTTTATTAATATTTAACAAGCAATTAATACGCACGAAAACGGATCTAGTTATTCAAGTGATTAACATCGCAAAAAGAGAAGCGTAGGAGGTTACCTCTTCCGAAATCGTATTCGGATGGCTCGAATCCAATCTCTTGGAGTCGGTGGCGTGCTCGTCACCCTCGCGGCTACCTCCGGTTGCCTCGAGTCCACCTAGAAGATTAACCAAAGTCTCAAGACAAGTGCTAGCTTGTCCGAGACGATAGCTAATTCCCTGTTTAACTCCTTCGCACGGTTAACTGTTTAACTGGAAGGAAAATCGCTCAATACATGAGCTAGAGAGGGAGATGGAGGCGCATGCAAGAGGAGATCAAATTTTGCCCTCTTGCTTGAGCCGTCGGCCAGAGAGAGGGAGAAAGAGAATTAGGTCAAGCCTTGGTGTTTCCATAAACGACGTTGCTATATATGAAGCCTATCTCTCTTCCAATTTTATCTGGACAGATTTTCCCCTCAAAATCCGAAAATTTCAGGGCCCATGTGAGCTAACCCACATAATATAATGGCCCATTAATTTACTCTATTAATCCATCTCAAATTGGGCTTTTAATTAACTGATTAAACAAAAGACCGATTAGCTTAGTATAAAGTTCTATATGTGTGACCCTTTGAGGATTTATGTTATGTTGGCCATGGAAAATACATCACCATTTATTTTCATTAATCATAAGCGGTATCTAGCAACACGTTATGATTCCCAATTCGCATAAATAAATACTGTACCAATACAGTACTTCAATCCTGCATAAGAAAAAGTATCTTATTGTTTTGATTCATATGTCACATGATATCCTTGTATAATCCAAGATAGGAATGTGTCATTCTTGCAGATTATACGTTTCTTGATCTAGAGTTGATTGCCTAGTTGCGGGCATACGATCCAACTCCATCAAGGGGCCCATTAGATATCATCACTCACTAGGTGAACTAATGAGGGACATACGGTTGTCTTGATGAACAGTTTTTCCCCGCACAATTCAAGAGAACATAAATAAAGTCCGTATAGCAGCCCTTATCAGGAATCAACATTAGACGATATTTATAGAACCTATCCTCATGTGGAAAAACTGAACCATCTCAAACTCGGAATCAAACACGTATGAAATAAATAATGACACATAACACAATCCATATATTTATTTCATTGGGTCATGTCCTGTACTATGTTCCAGTAACATATACATATGCAATTAAGTCGGTAACTCCTTACCTATGATTTGTAGAACTTAATCATCACTTAACTAGCATACTAATCTTATATGATAATTAATGTTCCTTGTTAATTATCAAGATTATGGACTCTTTAGAGATATTATTGTCATTCTGACGAATGATCCACAGAGATCTACAATTCAGATCCTCAACCTGAATGATCTGTCAACAATAAACTCTTGGAACAAATGATCAGGCATCATCAATAACATAAACTAATATAATAGCCACCAACTGATTGACTTCTAGGACATATCTCCAACAAATCCGTCCCTATGGTTCGACCCCTAACCAAATCCAACGATATACCGTACGCTTGCAGTACATTTTAGGACATTTTAGGGTACTATTAGTTTGTACCATCACTAACCTACTGATTTACCTAATTAGCTGGGTTAGAGCCCTAACTAACTAGTTATGTAGTTCTTAGATTAATTATGTACTAACCCTAAGTAGTTAGACCCTAGACAATAATTAGATAACATCTAGCTAAGGTTACTAACCTAACTCTAATCCTAGCTAGGGTTAACTAGGTTTACCTAGAGTTAGGGTTAGTTTACCACATCTAATTTATATTAAGATTAGCTAAGGTTAGTTAGTACTACCTAGGGCTTGCTAGGGAGTTAGGATTAGTTAGGGTTAGTTAGTTAGGATTACCTTTGGCTAGCTAGGGTTGGTTTGAGTTAGAGTTAGGGTTAGTTTGGGTTGGATTTAGAGTTAGTTAGGACTACTTAGGGCTGGCGAAAGTTGGAGTTAGGATTAGCTTTGGTAACCTAACTCTAACCTTAACTAACCCTAAATAGTAAACCTAACTCTAGGCTAGCTTTGAGTTAATGTTAGAGTTGGGATTAGTTACTTTACCCTTAAAAAAGCTAGGGTCTAATAAGTAGGGTTAGCTACAGATAATTATGGTTAGTTAGGACTACGTAAGGCAAGCTAGGGTTAGCCTAATTAGGGTTACCTAGGATAACTAACCTTGCTAATCCTAACTTGCTACTTAGGATTAGCCTAAGACCATAGTTAGTTACGTTATGGTTAGAAATACCTAGGAAATTAAGTTAAATAGCATAACTAAGATAAGTTATGATAGTAGGTTGAGCTTGGGTTAGGGTTAGCTAAGGTATTAGTGTTACCTAGGATAACTAATTAGAGGTAACGCTAACTTAGGAAGACCATAGGTTATCCCAAGATCTAAACTACCTTAACTAAACCTAGGTTAAAACTAACCCTAACTCTAATCTTAACCTTAGCTATCCCTTACCAACCATAGTTAAGGCTAACCTTAACTAATGAGAGTTAGCTAGAATTAGTTAGGGCAACCTCGGGCAAGCTAAGGGTTGTTGGGGTTAGTTATGGTTAGTTAGGCCTTAGGTAGCCATGGATAGAATTACCTACGGTTAGTTAATCAAATCTTAACTCAAATCCCAGCTAACCTTAGCTAGCCCGAGGTAGCAAACCATAACTAACCAAACAAATTTAGAGTTAACCATAACTAACTAATCCTATTAGCCCTACTTAGGATTACTTCAGGTAGTCCTTAACCAAGGTAGGTATCAGGGTTAGTAAGATACCTAGGGCTATCAAGAGCCAGCAAGGGTTAGAGTTAGGGATAGCTAGGGTTAGTAAGAGCTACCAAGGCATTAGCAAGCTAGCGATAGCTAAGGTTAGTAAGGGCTAACCCTAACTAACCCTTATTAGTCCTACATAACCTTAACTCTAGTTAGAGTTAGATAGGATTGTAAGAGATATCTTCCTATATTAGCTAGGGTTAGCTATGGTTAGTTAGGGATACGTAAGGCTAGCTAGGTTTGGTTAGGGTTAGAATTATGGTTAGTTTGGGCTACCTAGGACCTGCTTTGGTTGGCGAGGGTTTTAGGGTTAGAAAGGGTTAATTGGGACTACCTAGTGCTAGCTAGGGTTGGCAAGGGTTAGTTAAGGCTACTTAGGGTTAGCAAGGGTAGTTAGGGCTACCTAGGTTAAGCTAGCCTAAGTTGGGCAAAACTAATCCTAACTCTAACCATAGCTATTAACCCCAAGGTTAGTTAGGTAGCCTTAGGTAATCTTAACCATAACTAACCCTTTGCAAACCTAATTTTAACCTAGTAAACCTAACTCTAACCTTACATATATATATGGTTAACCCCTAGTGCTACTTCCAACAACCCTAGGTAATATTATGACATATCTTAGTTAGGGTTAGATATGGTTACCCTAGGTAGTCGTCGCTAGCCCTAGGTAGTCCTAACTACACTAGTTAGCCCAACTAAAGCTAACCTAGGGGTAACTAGCGTTAGTTATGGTCTAACAAGGTAATAACTAAATCCTAGCCATAGTTAGGGATAGTTAGGTTAATCCTTGCTAGGGTTAGCCTTAGGATTAGTTAACTAATCTCTATCCCTAGTAACTATAGCTAACCTTAATCCCTAGGCTAACTCTAACCCTAGTTTAACTAATCATACTCAAGCTAGTATTAACTATCCCAAGGTAACCCCAGTTATCCCTAGTCTACTTACCTAGGTATAAGCTATGGCTTAGCTTTGGTAGCCCAAGCAATAACTAACCCTAACTCTAAGGTAGTTAAGGTTAGAGTTAGGATTTTCTAGGATTAGTAAGAAAGAATGTATTATTTTGGGTTACCAATTAGGGTTATATTGAACTAACCTAGCTAACCCTAACTTAGGGTTACCTATGTTTAATTCTCAACATAGCTAATCCTAAATAACCCTACTAACTAACCCTAACTAACCCTAGGTAGTCCTAACTAGGATTAATTAGGGTTAGCTTAACCCCAACCCTATGTTTACTCTAAGTTTAGCTTAACCCCAACCCTAATTAGGGATAGCTAGGGTATCTCTACTTAGGGTTAGCTAGGATTAGAGTTAGGGTTAGTTAGCTACTAGGGTTAGTTAGCTATTAATTAACCTAGCTAACTTGGGTTAGTTAACTAGCTACCAGGGTTAGTTAGCTAGTAACTAACCTAGCTAACTAGGATTAGTTAACTAGCTAGCTAACTAACTAGGGTTAGAATTAGGGTTGGCTAGAGTTAGTTAGGTTTTTCTATGTTAGCTAGGGTTAGCTATGGTTAGTTAGGGCTACCTAGGTCAAGCTAAACCATAGCTAACCCTGGCAATAACCTTAGTGTTAGTTCTCCATGAGTTAGTTAGGTTAGGTAGGGTTGGAGTTAGGTTTAGTTATGGTTAGAGTTCGGGTTACCTAGAGTAAGTCTAACCCTACCTATATGGTTAGATATGGTTAGGTTACTCTAGGGTTAGCTGGGGATAGTTACCAACCCAAGCAAAAATTGAGCTACCTAAGTAGCCCTAACTAAGGTTATGGTTACAATTGATTAGTGTTAGTCATGGCTATTATGTTAAGCTATTTAGGTAACCCTTGAATTACCTAGAGCCTAGCTAGCCTTAGGGTTAACCCTAACTTTGGCTAGTTAATCGTAGCTAGCCTTAAGGTTAACCCTAACTTTGGCTAGTTAACCATAGCTAACTCTTAGGTTAAATAACTAATCCTAGGGCTACCTTAGACTAGCTAGGGTTATCTTGGGCTAGTTAGGATTTGTTAGGCTAGGATATGGTAGCTATTTAACCCAAGATTGCTCAAGGTAGTCTCAAGTTAGCAAGGGTTAGTTAGGGCTACCTAGGGTCGGGATCGATTTTAACAAACCTACCTAGTCCTACATAGGTAATCCTAACTATCCATTAACAACCCTAACTCTAAACCTAGCTAGTTAACTAACTCTAGTTAGCTAGGTTAGTTAGCGACTTAGGGTTAGTTAGGATTAGTAATCCTAGTTAATTAGGTCTAAGTTAGGATTAGCTAGGAAGACCCTAACTAACCCTAGCCTAATTAGGTTTGCTAGCCCTAGGCCATAAGTTCTGGGTTAGAGTTATTACCTAGTGAGGGTTAAAATTAACTAACCCTAACCTTAACTAAAACTAACCTAGCTTAACTAACCCATAATTAGGTTACTCCAGCTATCCTAACCTTGGGTTATCCTCGGGCTAACCCTATAATTTAGTTACTCTAGGAGTTAACCCTAATCCATTAAGGTTAGCTGGTGACCTACCTAGGGCTGAATGGACTTATAGTTAGAGTTAGGTAGCCAAGTAATTAACTAACCATATCTTTAGGGTTAGTAATTGTTTTATCCTAGCTCGGATTAGTTATAACTGGCCCTAGGTAGACCTAACTAACCCTAATTAGGATTAGTTATACGGGTTAATTAGGGCTAACCAATGGCTAGCTAGGGTTGGATAGGGCTAGAGTTAGGATTATCTTTGGCTGGCTAGGGTTGGTTTGGGTTAGAATTAGGGTTAGTTTAGGTCAGATTTAGGGTTAGTTTGGACTACTTAGGGCGGACGAGGGTTGGAGTTAGGGTTAGCTAGGGTTGAAATTAGGGTTAGTTATGGTTAAGATTACCTAAAGCTACCTAACTCTATGGTTAGTCCTAATTGGGTTACCCTAACTAACCCTTGTTTGGTTACTAACCCTAGCTATACATAACTGGGGTTAGAGTTATGATTAGGTAGGGTTAGTTAGAGCTACCTAAGCAAAGTTACTCTACCATCCTCTAGCTTTGGGTAACCCTAGGGTTAGCTAATTGGTTCGTATAGCCTAGGTAGGGTTAGATAACTTAACCCTTGCTTGAATTAGCTATAACTAGCTATGATAGGGTTTAGCTAACTCCCTAAGTTTGGACTACCTAGGGTTGAAATTGCAGCCTAACTTAGCCCTTACTAACCCCAATTTCAACCCTAGCTTAATATTTACAATAGTAGGGTTAACTAGGTAGCCCCTATACCTAAACTTTACCGAGGGATATCCTTAGGACTACTTAGTTGATTAGTTAGGACTTGCCCTACGGTTGGTTAGTTAGGGCTACCTAAGGTAACCTTAGCCCTAACTAATCCTAACAACCCCTAAGTTAGGGCTAACTAGCTAAACCCTTGCTAACCTTAGCGCTAGGTAGGTTAGGACCTTAAGTTAATTACTTAACTTAGGGGTTAGCTACCTTAGTTAGAATATGTTTGCTAAACCCTATGCTAGGTACTCTACTTAGGGTTAGTTATCTCTAAATAGTTTTGCTACCTAATTAGCTATGGTTAATTACGACTAATTAGTTAAGTTACCTTAGTTAGCCTAATTGTACACTAACCTAACATAGGACTAACCCTAGCTATCCCAAGTTTGCTAATCCCTAGGTAGCTCTTATTAACCCTAGTTATCCCTAACTTAACTCTTGCTAACTCTAGATAGCCGTAGGTAGTACTAACTAACCCCAACTAGTTAGGGTTACCTATTGCTAGGATTTTTAGGACTACTTAGAGCTAACTTAGCCCTAACTTTAGGTTAGCCCTACCTTGTTAACTAACGGTAGCTAGGGTTAGGTATCCCTAAGTAATTAGTAAGAGCTACCTAGGGCTAACCCTAACTCTAAGTAGCCCTAACTTAACACTAGTTCTAACCATAGCTATCTACTTAGGATTAGTTAGAGTTAGCTACCCCTAACAAATCCTTATTAACCCTAACTTTTGCCCTAACTAACCATAGCTGACCCTAGCTATCCCCAGTTAGCTTGGGTTGGAATTAAGGTTAGTTAGGGTTAGTTAGTACTACCTAGGGCTTGCTAGGGTTAGATATGGTTAGAGTTAGGGACAACTAGGGATTGATAGGGCTACCTAGGGATAGCTTGGGTTACTTAGGATTACAGTTAGGGTTACCTAGGGTGGGTTAGGGCAACCTAGGGGTAGTTATGATTATTTAAGACTACTTAGGGCTAGACATGATTAATTGGGGTTAGAGTTACGATTTTTTAGGATTACTTAGGGCTAACCATATATATCCCAAGGTAGTCTTACACAATGCCATTTATATTTTTTTACCGGTTTTATATGTATTATTAGTACCGATTTTGTAGTGGTACTAATAATAGGGGGTGTTAAAAATAATAAAAAACCGGTACTAAAAAGGCGGTATAAAGAGGATGTTGGAATTGGCGGGAGAGATCTTTAGTACCGGTTTGTAACTAAAAACCGGTACTAATAATGATATTTTTAGTACCGGTTTTTAGTTAAAAACCGGTACTAAAATAATGTCCAAAAAAAAAAAATTTTCGTTTCTGGGGCTAGCCCCTTTTTGCTAGCCATCAATATTTGTACCAATATATACCAGCGGTATATATATATGCATATATGCATCCATACAATATCAAAATACAGAAATATCAAAACACATAGTAATATCAAATCACATATATATATATAAGTCACTACAAATCACATATATACTTAGTCAATTACCATGATGACCTACAAGTGCAAGTAAAAATCCAAACCACTCATTTACAGTATAATTAATCTCGTCCTCACTATAGCACTTACCTATCGGTTGCAAAATCTGCATTTTGACATTTCATATACTTAATGACATATGAAAATTTATAAACTAATCTAATTAAACTTGGTTTAGTAGATTAAAACTAAATTGCTACTAACCCTAGTCATATACAGTAAGATTAATTAAATTTAATCCATACCGATGGGAGGTCCTGGTGTAGCGTACAGTGATCAAGTATCTTGCGTAGGTTTGTCATCGCATAAAAATCGCAATCTGTATTGTTTGGTTGTCGTGGACTCTACATGGAAAAAAAATTATACAATTAAGTTTAAATTCAATAAATTAGAAATGAAATTAAACTATATATATTAGTTGGAATTATGTACTGGAATCATCTGAACTTCAAACTTGGGAACTTGGACCAATCTTGACAAAGCTCTGCAAAATTAAATATAAAGTTACAAAATTTATTTCTAGATATTAGTATATAACTAAATAATGCATACACATATTTTGTTAATTCTAAACTTACTGATCGTAATTTCTTAGAATTGGAGATTGATAGCCGGTCTTTGATTGCAGTGAATCTACTATCCACAACTTCCGTGTCGAGATTTGTGCGATAATAATCACAAAATGCGACCTGTAATTACATAAATATTGTATTTTGTTGGTGATATAAATATGAAACCGCAAATTCAAAATCTTAATTAAAGTCAAAATAAAAAATTTTATAACTAACCGATTATGATGCAGTAAAACATGATAGGAATCTCTTTTTGCATACTTCTTTAAAAAATTCATTATGTAGCTTACAGTGCCGATTTGATCTTTCTCCACATCGATACCCGAGCACCTTTCTGGATCCCAAAATATCCACTTCTTTATCACGGTATTCACACAATATTCCCTACACCGCCTGCATATTGTATATATATATGTGCAATTCAATTGTGTTTCTATAGTTCTATATATTTAATTAGAAATATCGTATAACTAATAATCAACTATTGTAAAGTTAGGAGAATACTTACAAAACCCAAACTTTAATCACTTGAACGAAAAGTTCCTCTCGATGGAAGACATGGCCGATGTCTTTAAATTCAAGAATGAATGTCTTGACATCTTGAAAGTCGAATGCACCAGGAAGATCGCTGAACTCAGTCACTAACTTGTCGAACATCTTGATATAGTCGTGCATTTTCTTTGCGTTAGGCCCAATCTCTGGCAATTTTTCCTCGGAGACGAACGGATCGCGCAATTGAATTTCCTCCACCGCAAAAAATTGATCCACACTCGGTTCATCTTCGTCATCTTCTGTCATCTGCTTTCCCTTGTCTTGCGGAAGAATTTGTGGATTTTGTTTCGCCATTTGCCTCACTTGCTCCTAAACAACCAACATATTAGTCATGGAAATGATATTTTTAAATTTAAATTGTACTAATATAAATAATTACTATAAACTAACTAAATTTCAAATAGTTTGTAAGATTTACCAATTTTGTCAGGTCGTAATCCACAAGATGAACTGGCCATCTTAGAAATGAACACATCAGAACACCAAGTCGATCATCTCCGTTAGGAGGTGAAAAAGGTACAATCGCGTGTCTCGCATTATCAAAAACTTCTAAGATTTGTACCTTCACTTCCCCTAAACCCACTGGCTCTCCATGGACCGTCTCACTGTAAGTCTGTGCAAACACCATAGCTCTAGCTACATACACAGGCGTCCCGGACGTCCCTGGGAGGAGTAGTAAAGCTTCGACAGGCGTCTGTATTTATAACCAATATCGAACATAATAACAAATCATAAACCGTAAATATTATATGTGAGCAAAGCAATATATATCATTAGCTTGGTGAAATTAAGAACCTGAAAACTCGAGTGAGGAATCGGATGTGGTTGATTGTTGCTACCCTGTGATAGCAGTAGGAAAGCCTATTGAACTATTGGATCGTACGTCTGCGGTGTTTGGACTTGGACTTGGCCTTGGCCTTGCGAAAAGCTTTGCTGCATTCGCCTGTTCCATTCCTCATCCATTCGCCTGGTAAATTCCTCATCCATTCATTTTTTAACTTCTTCCCGCACCATCTGATCAACCTCATCTTTGGTATACCCCTTGGATGATTTTCTATTACCACTACCAAACACCTGCTTCACGCTGGAAAAAAGTGGATCTCCTCTCAATCGTCCCGAGTGCTCTGGCGTTCCGATCGCAGACGTCAAGATGTCATTTTGACGAACAGGCTCAACGTCACCTGACTTAACTAAAGCAACCTATCACAAAAGAAATTCATGTTAGAGTAAATTAAATTCGTTGAATACAAAAAATAAAGTTATCTGAATTGTTACACATACCGCTTTGTCGATCACCGCGGCAGCTTTAGGGTTTCTAACCACAAGTTCACCGGTCTCTGGATCCTTTACTGCGCATGCCCTACTCCAACTATAAGTCCTGCCATCCATATCCTTCGTAATAACCGAGGACCCACCATGGACCACCTCTCCCTCTTTCCATCTCAACTCAGCACTTATGTAACCGCCTGATCCGAGTGTGTGGGGCATGTCTTTCTTTGCAGCATTTGTCTTTCCTTGTTTACTCATTTTCTATTAGCAAATTCAGAAGACTGTTAGTATAAATACAAAACAAATGAGATTAGTAGCGACGAATGATTCTTTTATAAGAAATCTGTTTTCATACCGCAAATTTCTCATTGGAATAATAAGCTTCCATTGCCTCCCATTCTTCCTTCAAGATGTTTTGTACATCCCATGGATTTGGTGCACCTTCTTGCGGATTAACCCTGTATTTTTTATTCTACAATGAAAAAAATGCACGTTATAATTAAAATAAATATTTAATCAAACTTTTATAAATGGAAATGATGTTGCAAGAATAATATCTCACCAATCTGCCCTTCCAATTCCTCCATTAATCGTTACAATTATGTAGAATCTTCTTCTTAGTAGACAATAGTACATCAGCCGGAAGATTCCAAGCCTTCGCTATTTCTCCGTACAAATCAATTTTCAACTGTTTTGGCACTTCATGCCAACTACTATAACTGCATTGAAACCGATTAATACTATTATCGCATACAAATTCATATCAATAGGTTTCAAATTCATATATATTCGTATAGGTACCTGCAAGGGATCATGTCTCTTGTTTTTGTTGCACACCAATTCGTGAATGCCTTTGCATTCTCACCGCATGGTTTGCCTTCTTTATTGAATTCGACCTCCAAATTATCTCCAGCAGCTATCGCTTTGCGCGTCTTCAGACACTTAGCCGTTGATCTTTTTCCCCTTTTGCTAACAACAAGAATCTGCTCCTCTTCAAAACTCGACTCATTTTGATTTATCGCAACATCCTGATCATCATGATTCGACATGGCTGCAAATTCAAATCAAATTTATATAACACAATTCATAATGTATATATCATTAAAATAATTTATATACACAAATCAAGCAAATCATTATCATTAAAACATAAATAAATCAAACTAATAATTAACATAATTAAACTTAAATATCAAGTCACTAATTAACATAATTAAACTTAAATAACATTGCATTCAAGTTCAAACCCAAATCCATTAACAATTGCAATCAAACCCAAACCCATTAACAATCCATAATCAAAAGAGAGAGAGAGAAATAGAGTACCTTCTTAAGAGGAGTTGTTGGCTGTCGCTGTAGCGGTCACTGTCGCGGTCACTGTCGTCGGCTGTCGGCTGTCCAAGGCAGAGATAGAGAGAGAGTTAGAGAGTGAGAGAGAAAGTGAGAAAGAGAGAGGTGCCGGCCACCGCTGTCAGCCAATGGCGAGAGGAGCGGTGAGAGATAAAGAGAGAGTTAGAGAAAGTGAGAGAGAGAGAGGAACTTACGGCGAGTGAGGGAGCGGCGAGAGTGTTTTTCGGACGAGAGAGAGAGAGAGAGAGTGAGATCGAGAGAGACGATAGAGATTCACAGAGGTTTCGATTTTTAAAATTATCGATTTTTAATACCGGTTTTTAGCAGACAACCGGTACTAAATTTTTTTTTTAATTTCTGAAATTAAATTATAAACCAAGTAAATTAAATTATTTAAAATATTTTCTATTTTTTTTAAATTAATTAAAAAATTTATAAGATTAAATTATAAATAAAATAAATTAAATTATTTAAAATATTTTCTATTTTTTAAATTAATTTGTAAATAAAATAAAATTAAATTAAGAATTAAATTAATTTTTAAAATTATCAACTTTTAGTACCGGTTTTTAGCAGAAAACCGGTACTAATTTTTATTTTTTTTTAAATTTCTGAAATTAAATTATAAACCAAATAAATTAAATTATTTAAAATATTTTCTATTTTTTTAAATTAATTAAAAATTTTATAATATTAAATTATAAATAAAATAAATTCAATTATTTGAAATATTTTCTGTTTTTTAAATTAATTTGTAAATAAAATTAAATTAAATTATGAATTAAATTAATTTTTAAAATTATCGATTTTTAGTACCGATTTTTAGAAGAAAACCGGTACTAAATTTTATTTCTTTTTTAAATTTCTGAAATTAAATTATAAACTAAATAAATCGTAATAAAGGACTATGAAAATGAAAAAGGACTATGAAAATGAAAAAAGCTATAAATTGTAATAAATATTACTGATATGATCATATTTTATTGGTATTCGGACCGTACTTGGCACTCAAAACACACTCGAACCAACAAATTTTTTAATAAATTGCCATGTTTTTCCAAGATTTGGCTGTGCCGTCGTTTCTTCTCTTCTCTCTACAGGTTTTGATGATTTCTGATGATCTTGGAGCATATATGTGGACTTCCGGTGTTTTCCGCGCGCTAGACGACTCATTCCTAGCATTGGAGGCGATTTTCAGCACTCTGCTCGGACCGAATGACATCCTGCTCGGTCCGAATGACACTGTAGCCGGCACCAGACTCTCTCTCTCTTCTGTTCGGTCCAAACAGACCGCCGCCATGACTCATATGGAAGGTTTTTCTACATGGCAACTCGTGGTTTTGGCAACTTCTCCTACCTTGGCGACCAGGCAACCTCCCCAAGCACCAGAAGACTACTATATAAGCTCCTAAACACCTGAAGAAAGGATCTTGGATTCGATACCCTAATTCCACCTTTCCAAAGGCGTTCTCTCTCTTCTACCTTCGGAGATCATCAACCTTGAAGCGACGGCAGCAAGGTGACCAGTTTGGCGACTATCCAGCAACACCCCACTGCCTTGAAGACCGAAAGACTGAAGTAAAAGGAGTATTTGGTTTATTCTTCTATGTTTCTTTCTCTTGATTTGATGGGCTTGTATCTTTACTGTTATTTTATGTTTATTGTGTGTTTTGCTACTATGTTAGGCTAGTTTTTATGCAGTCTTAGGCTTAAGGAAGTAACTTGATGTTTGGATGATGTTTACTTGACTTGTTATGTTTTGATATGCTTTGAGATTTGTTTATTGTGAATTGCATCTGTTGCTCGAGTTAAAACACTTGTTTAAATCTCTAATTACCTTCTAGTTGAACAGCTGCATCTAGTTAGTCTAAGTTAGGATAAACAAGTCACGTTAAATTCGAGTACTTGGGATAAATCGTAGAGCCGAAAGGGGAGATTAGTTGACACCAAATATCTCTCTTCCAATTTTATCTGGACAGATTTGCCCCTCAAAATCTGAAAATTTCAGGGCCCATGTGGGCTAACCCACATAATATAATGGCCCATTAATTTACTCTATTAATCCATCTCAAATCGGGCTTTTAATTAATTGATTAAACAAAAGACTGATTAGCTCAGTATAATAAATATACGTTTGAACGAACTTAATTATTAACATATTAATAATTAATTTAGAATTAGCATATGCATTATATTGTTTCTATATGATCCTCTTGAGTTAATTAATTATAACGGTTCGCAACGGTATATAATTAATTAATCAACTTATCATATTTTCGCAGTACTCGCTACTGCAAATAAACAAATAATGCACGTATGGTTAAAGTTCAATTTGTGTGACCCTTTGAGGATTTATGTTATGTTGGCCATGGAAAATAAATCACCAGTTTTTTCCATTAATCATAAGCGATATCTAGCAACACGTTATGATTCCCAATTCGCATAAATAAATACTGTACCAATACAGTACTTCAATCTTGCATAAGAAAAAGTATCTTATTGTTTTGATTCCTATGTCACATGATATCCTTGTATAATCCAAGATAGGAATGTGTCATTCTTGCAGATTATACGTTTCTTGATCTAGAGTTGATCGCCTAGTTGCGCGCATACGATCCAACTCCATCAAGGGGCCCGGTAGATATCATCACTCACTAGGTGAACTAATGAGGGACATACAGTTGTCTTGATGAACAGTTTTTCCCCGCACAATTCAAGAGAACATATATAAAGTCCGTATAGCAGCCCTTATCAGGAATCAACGTTAGACGATATTTATAGAACCTATCCTCATGTGGAAAAACTGAACCATCTCAAACTCGAAATCAAACACGTATGAAATAAATAATGACACATAACACAATCCATATATTTATTTCATTGGGTCATGTCCTCTACTATGTTCCAGTAACATATACATATGCAATTAAGTCGGTAACTCCTTACCTATGATTTGTAGAACTTAATCATCACTTAACTAGCACACTAATCTTATATGATAATTAGTGTTCCTTGTTAATTATCAAGATTGTGGACTCTTTAGAGATATTATTGTCATTTTGACGAATGATCCACAGAGATCTACAATTCAGATCCTCAACCTGAATGATCTGTCAACAATAAACTCTAGGAACAAATGATCAAGCATCATCAATAACATAAACTAATATAATAGCCACCAACAGATTGACTTCTAGGACATATCTCTAACAAATCCGTCCCTGTGGTTCGACCCCTAACCATATCCAACGATATACAATACGCTTGAGGTACATTTTAGGACATTTTAGGGTACTATTAGTTTGTACCATCACTAACCTACTGATTTACCTAATTAGCTAGGTTAGAGCCCTAACTAACTAGTTATGTAGTCCTTAGGTTAATTATATACTAACCCTAAGTAGTTAGATCCTAGACAATAATTAGGTAACATCTAGCTAAGGTTACTAACCTAACTCTAATCCTAGCTAGGGTTAACTGGGTTTACATAGAGTTAGGGTTAGTTTACCACATCTAATTCATATTAAGATTAGCTAAGGTTAGTTAGTACTACCTAGGGCTTGCTAGGGAGTTAGGATTAATTAGGGTTAGTTAGGATTACCTTTGGCTAGCTAGGGTTGGTTTGGGTTAGAGTTAGGGTTAGCTTGGGTTGGATTTAGAGTTAGTTAGGACTACTTAGTGCTGGCGAGAGTTGGAGTTAGGATTAGCTATGGTAACCTAACTCTAACCTTAACTAACCCTAAATAGTAAACCTAACTCTAGGCTAGCTTTGAGTTAATGTTAGAGTTGGGATTAGTTTGTTTACCCTTAAAAAAGCTAGGGTCTAATAAGTAGGGTGAGCTACAGATAGTTATGGTTAGTTAGGACTACGTAAGGCAAGCTAGGGTTAGCCTAATTAGGGTTACCTAGGATAACTAACCTTGCTAACCCTAACATGCTACTTAGGATTAGCCTAAGACCATAGTTAGTTACGTTATGGTTAGAAATACCTCGGGAACTAAGTTAAATAGCTTAACTAAGGTAAGTTATGATAGTAGGTTGAGCATGGGTTAGGGTTAGCTAAGGTATTAGTGTTACCTAAGATAACTAATTAGAGTTAATCCAACATAGGCTAGCCCTCGAGTAACCCTAGTTAAGAGTTAGGTATCCCCTATTTATCTAAGGTAAGGGTTACCCTAGGGCTAGCTATGGCTAAGGCTATGGTTAACCCTAGGATTAGTTGGGGTTATAGTTAGGGTAACGCTAACTTAGGAAGACCATAGGTTATCCCTAGATCTAAACTACCTTAACTCAACCTTGGTTAAAACTAACCCTAACTCTAATCTTAACCTTAGCTATCCCTTACCAACCATAGTTAAGGCTAACCTTAACTAATGAGAGTTAGCTAGAATTAGTTAGGCAACCTCGGGCAAGCTAAGGCTTGTTGGGGTTAGTCATGGTTGGTTAGGCCTTAGGTAGCTATGGATAGAATTACCTACGGTTAGTTAATCAAATCTTAACTCAAATCCCAGCTAACCTTAGCTAGCCCGATGTAGCAAACCATAACTAACCAAACTAATTTAGAGTTAACCATAACTAACTAACCCTATTAGCCCTACTTAGGGTTACCTCAGGTAGTCCATAACCTAGGTAGTTATCAGGGTTAGTAAGATACCTAGGGCTATCAAGAGCCAGCAAGGGTTAGAGTTAGGGATAGCTAGGGTTAGTAAGAGCTACCTAGGTATTAGCAAGCTAGCGATAGCTAGGGTTAGTATGGGCTAATCCTAACTAATCCTAGTTAGCCCTACATAACCTTAACTCTAGTTAGAGTTAGATAGGATTGTAAGAGATATATTCCTATGTTAGCTAGGGTTAGCTATGGTTAGTTAGGGATACGTAAGGCTAGCTAGGTTTGGTTAAGGTTAGAATTATGGTTAGTTAGGGCTACCTAGGACCTACTTTGGTTGGCGAGAGTTTTAGGGTTAGAAAGGGTTAATTAGGACTACCTAGGGCTAGCTAGGGTTGGCAAGAGTTAGTTAAGGATACTTAGGGTTAGCAAGGGTAGTTAGGGCTACCTAGGATAAGCTAGCCTAAGTTGGGCAAAACTAATCCTAACTCTAACCATAGCTATTAACCCCAAGGTTAGTTAGGTAGCCTTAGGTAATCCTAACAATAACTAACCCTTGCAAACCTAATTTTAACCTAGTAAACCTAACTCTAACCTTACATATATATATGGTTAACCCCTAGTGCTACTTCCAACAACCCTAGGTAGTATTATGACATATCTTAGTTAGGGTTAGATATGGTTACCCTAGGTAGTCGTCGCTAGCCCTAGGTAGTCCTATCTACACTAGTTAGCCCAACTAAAGCTAACCTAGGGGTAACTAGGGTTAGTTATGGTCTAACAAGGTATTAACTAAATCCTAGCCATAGTTAGGGATAGCTAGGTTAATCCTTACTAGGGTTACCTATGTTTAATTCTCAACATAGCTAATCCTAAATAACCCTACTAACTAACCCTAACTAACCCTAGGTAGTCCTAACTCGGATTAATTAGGGTTAGCTTGACCCCAACCCTATGTTTACTCTTAGTTTAGCTTAACCCCAACCCTAATTAGGGTTAGCTAGGGTAGCTCTACTTAGGGTTAGCTAGGGTTAGAGTTATGGTTGATATCGCACATTTATATATGGTTTTAGGCCGGACTTTAATCCAAATCACGACTCAAAACCCTTGATTTTATGTGTATTTAGTTTATATTTGTAGGATTTTGGTACTGCTTGGGTTTCATTTCGTTTTGTAGGGACTTGGAGTCAATTCGCTGCAAAATGGACGAAAATCGGCACGAATCGGCACACGAACCATGGTCCAGAAGACCCTGTGCGACCGCACAAGATCCCGTGCGACCGCACAGGCCCCTCCTGGCTCATGTGGCATGGTTCTGGCTCAATCCTGGCCCAGTCAATCCGGTGCGACCGCACAGGAATGTGGTGCGACCGCACCAGTGCATCTCAGACTCATTTCGTGCGCAGATTGACTTGATCTTGGTCCAGCAACTTCCGTGCGACCGCACCAACTTCCTGTGCGACCGTACAGGACTCCAAACCCTACCAAACCCCTATATAAGGCGCCCGAATCTCCTCATCTAGGGCATCCAATAATCCATCCATTACTCTATCTCCTTCCTTGGCGGCGCCGCAACCCGAACCAACCCAGAGCCACCTTTCGGCCCCCTGTGCGACCGCACAGGGGTCCCGTGCGACCGCACCACCCCTCTGCCGCCTCGGATCTCGCCGTCTCGACCTCCTATACCTCACCATTGCACCCAAGCATCTCCCTTGTTGATCCAGAAGACGACTGAGGCTTGAGAAGGGGCATTCGCCTTCCTCTTTCCCTTGGGTTTTGCATGGAGATTGTATCTTTATATTCCTTTGTTTTAGTTGTTTGTTTTAGTGTAATGTTAGGCTAGATTAGCTATGTTCTAGGGATTAGTTGAGACTTAGGTTGGGTTTGTTGATTTGACTTGGTATTTGGTCTCTATTGTGTATTGCTTGCTTGATTGCTATATGATTATGCTTGTTTGTGTTTGATTGTCCAATTGAACCTCCTTTTAGGTGAACGGCCGCACCTAACTTAGGCTAAAGGTGTAGATTGTTTAATTGAACCAAGTAGGTAACCAAGGTAGGTTAGGAGCCGAGAGGTGACCAACTTAAGCCCGAGAGGGACAAGTTTCTACTTAGGCGAGAGTCTAGTGGATGCCTTGGAGAATCAACAAGTGGACTTAGGGTAATTAAGCCAACATGACGAGAGTTGAGGATTAATTGACCTAATGGGGACTTTAGGCTAGGTTCCGCACCAAATACTGCGACCAACATGCGAGAGTTGAGGTTCAGGAGTTTAGGTACGGCTAGACCTGTCCCACACAAGCTAGGAACCAAAGTATTGTGGCAAACCGGCACTAACCAAGGGCTGTGCGGTCGCACAGGGCTCTCTGGCACGCACTCGTCAACGTTGCGGCGCGAGAGCGACAAACGTTGACGGCCTGAGGCCTGACCAAGGTGGAAACTAAACCCTAGGACATCCTTATACCATATTTTACCACCAAAAATACCAAAAATTACTATTGTTTTGTTTACCTTTAGTTGATTGTGTTTGTTACTTGTTGATTAAGTCCAAAACCCTTCATTCGATTGTCTAGATTTTGTGAATAAGTAAGGTCTAATACTCATCTTACCGTCCCTGTGGATTCGACCCCGACTGTACCAACGAATAACCGTGCGCTTGCGGTTGTTTTTAGGTTACTTTTGGGTATTAGCTAGACTCACATCAAGCTTTTTTGGCGCCGTTGCCGGGGACGGTGTTGATATTAGAACTTACTTTAGTAGCAAGAGACTAGGCATTGTATCTTTTGTGTTATTTTCTTTCTTAATCAAAAGAACAAAAATACTTCATATCGCCATGTTTCATTTTCAGAAATTTGAGCAAGAAACGGAGGACAATTGGAGTGATGAAGAAGATCCTTTGGCCCAACTCAATGAGAGAGTCGACTGCTTGATTAGACAAAACCAAATTTTGGAGATGGAAAGAAGAGTGAGTCGATTGGAGAACCAATTGAAGAACACACGAAACTTGAGAAGGGAAGGATCCAAGGAAGGATGGAATCGACGTCAAATGCCATACACCCACTACTCGAGCCATTCACCATACCATGTGGGTGTATCCGATTCGACATATGGAGAAGAATGGGGAGAACATGAGGCATCAACTACATGGGCTATGCGACATGTCACTCAACCCGCTGGCTGGCCCCCACAATGCTCAGGCGGGCCCACGCAACACACAGGCCGGTGCGGGCAACACGCAGGCAACACAGTGCAGTCCCGTGCGACCGCACAGGATCTCTGTGCGACCGCACGGCCCCCAAATAGGCCCCTAAAACCTCCTGTTTGGCCCGAACAACAACGAACCTGGCACAGCAAGTCTGGTGCGACCGCACAGGATCCCTGTGCGACCGCACAGCCACCAATTTGGCCTCGACAACCCCCCGTTTGGCCTGAACAGCAACTAAAATGGTCTGGACAAGCTCACTGTGCGACCGCACAAGCAAGAGGTCCGCCCGCACAGAGCACAATCAGGGAAGGATACAACTTTGGTTTGGCTAATAACTCATGTTTTTCTTTGGATAATGAAGGTTCATTGTCTCAACCAGACCCTAGGTTTACTTTTTTTGCTGAAACTTATAGTTCTCAATCACCATTGCAAATGTCAAGTGATGAATCATTGTTTGAAGATTTCATGATTGATCAAAGAAAGCAACGTGAGAAACTTCTTGAAAGAGTGAATTCTTTGTCATCTAGGTTTGATGCTTTTACCACATTTCTAGAAAGGATGTCAAAGACTAATATCTTCCAAAAAATGTATTTCTCACAAAGGAAACAAGATGAGCAAAATGCAAAAATGGCATTGCAAAGTGATAGAAAACTAGAAAGTTTTAGTTGTCCCAAGTTAATAGGAGTTTGTTATGAGACGGATAGTGATGAAAGCACACAATTTGAAACAAAAGAAGAACAAGAGAAATTAGAAAAACCAAAGTGTGTTGCACCTCCACCCCATGTCCTTCCAATTACCATTCCACTTGAATTAGAATGCATTGACAAATCTAATGAGTTGGAATGGAAGCATCCTCCAATAGGTCCTATCAATGATGAATTCGAGAAAAAAGAAGATGGCGGTACAACTCTCAATGCCGAGGCATCCGACGTGACGAATGACAAGTTCACCAAAATCGACTTGAGCCCTCAACTTGAAGAATGCATGGAGAGTGCCGATGCGATGAAGGGTAGCAAACCGCACATCAAGTATCGCATCACAATCGAGCCAACCACGAAGACAACTAAGAAGGAGTGCACCAAGCATGTCTCAAGGGTCTTGCTCCACCATTTTTGGGTGAACTATGATGCATTAACTGGACGAAAAGTGAAGATAAGATGACAAGAGAGGTGGTCAAGCTAGTGACCTAAAACAAGCGCTTCTTGGGAGGCAACCCAAGTTCAAAAAAAAATTCTCAAGTTCTGGGATTTTAATTTATTTGTGAATTGTAGAGTTAGTTTTGGTGTCTTTTTGCAGGTTTTGACACTCCCTTGCTCGCTGAAAATTTCGGAGACCGCTTAGGCCCGCGGGCGCTGCCGTCCGACTCGTACCGAATCAATAATCTATTCCGGCAGATTCATACATTATGATTTCCTAAGGCTACTGTTCAAATTTCATGTCAATCCGACATTTGGAAGCCTTGCCGATCATCGCCGCAAGCCGCTAGCGAAACCGACCAATGGCACGCCGAACTTCGAAAACTTACCGGTCCGAACCAAATCTATTCCGCTACATTTTCTTAGAATCCTATTGTGATCCTACTGTTAAAATTTGAGGCGATTTGGACAACCGAAACTCGTGCCGACACTTGCCGCAAGTCGAAATCGTCGCTCCACCGGCCGCTGCACCGTCGAACTTTAAAAACTTTCCGGCCGAAACTAAAACCGCTCTGCAACGTTTGTCAAGCATCACCTCGTGCACCTACTGTCCAAATTTGAGGTCGATCCGACAACCGGAGCCCCTGACGAAGGCCACCGCAAGTTCAGCACGATTCCGACCGAGTCATCCTGTGCGACCGCACCGACTTCCTGTGCGACCGCACAGACATGTTGTGCACGATTCCAGCGCCGCTCAGTGCCGATCACCACACCGATCATTGATTCGGTATGTTTTCAGTTGTTTCCTCTTTATTTCTATCTGTGGTGATGTGTTGCATTGAGGACAATGCTTTGTTCAAGCTTGGGGGGGTATAAACCTTTTTGTAGGATTGCATCATTGCATGAAATCGCTTGTCAGAGGTCCTGTACGGTCGCACCCCACTCCTGTGCGGTCGCACAGGTCAACCTCAGTGCCAGACCAGTCTCTGTTCGGTCCGAATCAGTCTCAACTCGGTCCGAACCAGTGCTGTGCGACCGCACAGACCCCTGTGCGACCGCACAGAGCTCCCTGGTACGTGGTTTGCATCATTTAGCTGCATGTAATCTCATATAATTTGCATGTAAATGAGTTGTGATGTTGTTTGGTTGGTTTGGTTCAAGTTTTGACACTGTTTTGAATTGAAATTGGTTGTGAGATTTAATGCAAAAATTTAAACTTAAGGCATTCTTTTGATTGGTTTTTGAAGCCACCGGCCCAAGGAGATTTGAAATTGAATTGATAAAACCCAAAAATTGGTTGCTTTTATAATGGTAAACACTATTAGACAAAACCACAACAATTTGCCGAGTGAACGGATTTGTGCCCTACAAGGATTTGTTCAAAAGGGATATCTTTAGCATGTATTTTCGAGTCTTCCTACATTTCTTTTCTTTCTTCTCTCTTGTTATGTAAATTCTTCCCAATGCCAGAATGGCAAATTGTATCCCATGTAAAAAAAAAATAATAAAAAAAAGAAATAAAAACAAAAAAACAAAAAAAAAAAAACAAAAAACAAAAAACAAAAAAAAACAAAAAATAAAAAAAAAAAGCAAAATCTTGTCAAGCTCGATGTAAATTCTTATCTTCTCTTTCTCTACTTTTCTTTTTCTTTTTCTTGAAAGACTCACCAAGCTTTGTCATGCTAGAGATATTTCTTACAAATCTTTGGAGTGTATGAAAATGAACGGGCAAATAATCTTGGTATTGCATGTTGTTTAACATAGAGAAGCTAGGGTCATTGAATTTTGAAATTGAATCTTTGAGGACCAAGTGCATCATAAGTCAATTGTTTGGATATCTTGGGTGTAAATTTTTGTGGTAAATTTCACAACTATTTCCTTTTAAGTCATGTGTAAAACTTGAACCAAATTGATTGAATTGACATTACGACTTGTAGGCCTTCAAGGAGTTTGAGTGAAGATTTAGGTATTGTCCAACCTCTAGGTTTAGAGTATTGCTTGAGGACAAGCAAGGTTTAAGCTTGGGGGAATTGATATCGCACATTTATATATGGTTTTAGGCCGGACTTTAATCCAAATCACGACTCAAAACCCTTGATTTTATGTGTATTTAGTTTATATTTGTAGGATTTTGGTACCGCTTGGGTTTCATTTCGTTTTGTAGGGACTTGGAGTCAATTCGCTGCAAAATGGGCGAAAATCGGCACGAATCGGCGCACGAACCATGGTCCAGAAGACCCTGTGCGACCGCACAAGATCCCGTGCGACCGCACAGGCCCCTCCTGGCTCATGTGGCATGGTTCTGGCTCAATCCTGGCCCAGTCAATCCGGTGCGACCGCACAGGAATGTGGTGCGACCGCACCAGTGCATCTCAGACTCATTTCGTGCGCAGATTGACTTGATCTTGGTCCAGCAACTTCCGTGCGACCGCACCAACTTCCTGTGCGACCGTACAGGACTCCAAACCCTACCAAACCCCTATATAAGGCACCCGAATCTCCTCATCTAGGGCATCCAATAATCCATCCATTACTCTATCTCCTTCCTTGGCGGCGCCGCAACCCGAACCAACCCAGAGCCACCTTTCGGCCCCCTGTGCGACCGTACAGGGGTCCCGTGCGACCGCACCACCCCTCTGCCGCCTCGGATCTCGCCGTCTCGACCTCCTATACCTCACCATTGCACCCAAGCATCTCCCTTGTTGATCCAGAAGACGACTGAGGCTTGAGAAGGGGCATTCGCCTTCCTCTTTCCCTTGGGTTTTGCATGGAGATTGTATCTTTATATTCCTTTGTTTTAGTTGTTTGTTTTAGTGTAATGTTAGGCTAGATTAGCTATGTTCTAGGGATTAGTTGAGACTAAGGTTGGGTTTGTTGATTTGACTTGGTATTTGGTCTCTATTGTGTATTGCTTGCTTGATTGCTATATGATTATGCTTGTTTGTGTTTGATTGTCCAATTGAACCTCCTTTTAGGTGAACGGTCGCACCTAACTTAGGCTAAAGGTGTAGATTGTTTAATTGAACCAAGTAGGTAACCAAGGTAGGTTAGGAGCCGAGAGGTGACCAACTTAAGCCCGAGAGGGACAAGTTTCTACTTAGGCGAGAGTCTAGTGGATGCCTTAGAGAATCAACAAGTGGACTTAGGGTAATTAAGCCAACATGACGAGAGTTGAGGATTAATTGACCTAATGGGGACTTTAGGCTAGGTTCCGCACCAAATACTGCGACCAACATGCGAGAGTTGAGGTTCAGGAGTTTAGGTACGGCTAGACCTATCCCACACAAGCTAGGAACCAAAGTATTGTGGCAAACCGGCACTAACCAAGGGCTGTGCGGTCGCACAGGGCTCTCTGGCACGCACTCGTCAACGTTGCGGCGCGAGAGCGACAAACGTTGACGGCCTGAGGCCTGACCAAGGTGGAAACTAACCCCTAGGACATCTTTATACCATATTTTACCACCAAAAACACCAAGAATTGCTATTGTCTTGTTTACCTTTAGTTGATTGTGTTTGTTACTTGTTGATTAAGTCCAAAACCCTTCATTCGATTGTCTAGATTTTGTGAATAAGTAAGGTCTAATACTCATCTTACCGTCCCTGTGGATTCGACCCCGACTGTACCAACGAATAACCGTGCGCTTGCGGTTGTTTTTAGGTTACTTTTGGGTATTAGCTAGACTCACATCAATGGTTAGTTAGCTACTAGGGTTAGTTAGCTATTAATTAACCTAGCTAACTTGGGTTAGTTAACTAGCTACCAGGGTTAGCTAGCTACTAACTAACCTAGCTAGCTAACTAACTAGGGTTAGAGTTAGGGTTGGCTAGGGTTAGTAAGGTTTTTCTATGTTAGCTAGGGTTAGCTATGGTTAGTTAGGGCTACCTAGGTCAAGCTAAACCATAGCTAACCCTGGCAATAACCTTAGTGTTAGTTCTCCATGAGTTAGTTTGGTTAGGTAGGGTTGGAGTTAGGTTTAGTTATGGTTAGAGTTAGGGTTACCTAGAGTAAGTCTAACCCTACCTATATGGTTAGATATGGTTAGGTTACTCTAGGGTTAGCTATGGTCAGAGTTAGGGTTAGCTGGGGATAGTTACCAACCCAAGCAAAAATTGAGCTACCTAAGTAGCCCTAACTAAGGTTATGGATACAATTGATTAGTGTTAGTCATGGCTATTATGTTAAGCTATTTAGGTAACACTTGAATTACCTAGAGCCTAGCTAGCCTTAGGGTTAACCCTAACTTTGGCTCGTTAACCGTAGCTAACTCTTAGGTTAAATAACTAATCCTAGGGCTACCTTGTGCGAGCTAGGGTTATCTTGGGCTAGTTAGGATTTGTTAGGCTAGGATATGGTAGCTATTTAACCCAAGATTACTCAAGGTAGTCTCGAGTTAGCAAGGGTTAGTTAGGGCTACCTAGGGTCGGGATCAATTATAACAAACCTACCTAGTCCAACATAGGTAATCCTAACTATCCATTAACAATCCTAACTCTAAACCTAGCTAGTTAACTAACTCTAGTTAGCTAGGTTAGTTAGCGACTTAGGGTTAGCTAGGGTTTGTTAGGATTAGTAATCCTAGTTAATTAGGTCTAAGTTAGGATTAGCTAGGAAGACCCTAACTAACCCCAGCCTAATTAGGTTAGCTAGCCCTAGGCCATAAGTTCTGGGTTAGAGTTATTACCTAGTGAGGGTTAAAATTAACTAACCCTAACCTTAACTAAAACTAACCTAGCTTAACTAACCCATAATTAGGTTACCCCAGCTATCCTAACCTTGGGTTATCCTCGGGCTAACCCTATAATTTAGTTACTCTAGGGATTAACCCTAATCAATTAAGGTTTGCTGGTGACCTACCAAGTGCTGAATGGACTTATAGTTAGAGTTAGGTAGCCAAGTAATTAACTAACCATATCTTTAGGGTTAGTAATTGTTTTATCCTAGCTCGGATTAGTTATAACTGGCCCTAGGAAGACCTAACTCACCCTAATTAGGATTAGTTATCCGGGTTAATTAGGGCTAACCAATGGCTAGCTAGGGTTGGATAGGTCTAGAGTTAGGATTATCTTTGGCTGGCTAGGGTTGGTTTGGGTTAGAGTTAGGGTTAGTTTAGGTCAGATTTAGGATTAGTTTGGACTACTTAGGGCGGACGAGGGTTGGAGTTAGGGTTAGCTAGGGTTGAAATTAGGGTTAGTTATGGTTAAGATTACCTAAAGGTACCTAACTCTATGGTTAGTCCTAATTGGGTTACCCTAACTAACCCTTGTTTGGTTACTAACCCTAGCTATGCATAACTGGGGTTAGAGTTATGATTAGGTAATGTTAGTTAGAGCTACCTAACCGAAGTTACTCTACCAACCCCTAACTTTGGGTAACCCTAGGGTTAGCTAATTGGTTCGTATAGCCCTAGGTAGGGTTAGATAACTTAACCCTTGCTAGCTAGCTAAACCCTTGCTAACTAGCTAAACCCTTGCTAACCTTAGCGCTAGGTAAGTTAGGTCCTTAAGTTAATTACCTAACTTAGGGGTTAGCTACCTTAGTTAGAATCTGTTTGCTAAACCCTATGCTAGAGACTCTACTTAGGGTTAGTTATCTCTAAATAGTTTTGCTACCTAGTTAGCTATGGTTAATTACGGCTAATTAGTTAAGTTACCCTAGTTAGCCTAATCGTATACTAACCTAACTTAGGAAGATATCTCTTACAATCCAATCTAACTCTAAGTAGAGTTAAGGTTATGCAGGGCTAACTAGGGTTAGTTATGGTAGTCCTAGTTAGGACTAACTCTAGCTATCCCTAGTTTGCTAATCCCTAGGTAGCTCTTATTAACCCTAGTTATGCCTAACTCTAACCCTTGCTAACTCTAGATAGCCGTAAGTAGTACTAACTAACCCCAACTAGTTAGGGTTACCCATTACTAGGATTTTTAGGACTACTTATAGATAACTTAGCCCTAACTTTAGGTAGCCCTACCTTGTTAACTAACGGTAGCTAAGGTTAGGTATCCCTAAGTAATTAGTAAGAGCTACCTAGGGCTAACCCTAACTCTAAGTAGCCCTAACTTAACACTAGTTCTAACCATAGCTATCTACTTAGGATTAGTTAGAGTTAGCTAGCCCTAACAAATCCTTGTTAAACCTAACTTTAGCCCTAACTAACCATAGCTGACCTTAGCTATCTGATATCACACATTTATATATACGTTTTGACCGGACTTTACCTTCAATCGTAACTCAATACCTTTGTTTTATGCGTGTTTTAGTTTATTTCTGTAGGAATTTGGTACTTCTTGGGTCTATATTCATTTTGTAGGAACTTGGAGTGAATTTGGTGAAGTTTGGCTTTGAAAACATGAAGAAAATGATCCCGTGCGGCCTGGATGGAATTCTGTGCGGCCTGCACACGGCCCAGCCAGCACGACAGACAAGCGACATGGGCCAGACGACTCATTCCTGGCCCATGCGACCTGCACCACGATCCCATGCGCCCCGCACATGACTCCAAGCCCTAGTTTCGCGGCTATTTAAAGCCCCCGAAGCGCCGAAATTAGGGCATCCTATCTTCTCTCCCATCCGAGGCGGCGTCGCAACGAAAACCTACCCGATCCACCACTTCACCTCTCCTGTGCACCCCGCACAGCCACCCTTTGCGTCCTGTACAGACCATCCCGCTGCCTTGTGAGCCACGTTCCGACCACTGTTCCACCGCCGATCGACCCAAGCAGCCGTATTTCCAGTCCAGAGGCAAGGAAGAGGCTTGATTAGGGGCGTTTGCCTTCCTCATTTCTTCTCTTTGGTTATGGAGATTGTATCTTTCTCTTTCTTGCATTGTGTTTGTGTTTCTATTATGGTAGGCTAGATTAGTTGTTCTAGGGCTATGTTTGAACCAAGTTTAGGATTGATGTAATGGATTGATGATTAAGTTTCTATGGTTTATCACTTGTTTGTTGTCTATTGTTTATGCTTGCTTTGTGTTCGATGAATTGTGTTGAACCTCCTACTAGGTGAATGGCCATACTTACTCTTGGGTAAAGGTGTAGACTAATTGATTGAATTGAGTAAGCAACTTTAGGTAGGTTAGGAGCCGAAAGGTGACCAATTGGTATCCCAAAAGGAGAAGATTTCTATTTAGGCGAAAGTCGGTTAGATACCTTAGTAAACTAACTTGTGGACTTAGGATGGTTAAGCCAACAAGCGAAAGTGAGGGTTAACTAGACTAATGGGGGCGTTAGACTAGGTTTCGTGTCACGATACCATGACCAACATGCGACGGCTGAGGTCTAGGGAGTCCAAGTCCGGCTAGATCTGTCCCAAACCAGTTAGGAACTTAATTGTCATGCATTGCACCATCAACTAGGGGCCGTGCCGCACCAAGTACTACCTGTGCGGGTTGCACAGGGCCAGACTGGTGCAGCACGGGTCAGCGTTTCTTGCGACAGCACGCGCGTTGACAGCCCGAAGCCTAACCGAGGTAAAAATAAAAACCCTAGGACGCTTTATTATTAGAAATCACCAGAAAACAACCAAATTGTTACTTGCTTTAGTGCTGTTTTAGTTTGATTGTTTGTTTATCTCATTTTGCTATTGTTCTAAGACTAAAAACCATCTCAATTGACCGATCTAGATTTTATGAACCGGTAAACCTAATACTCAACTAATCCGTCCCTGTGGTTCGACCCCTAACCATATCCAACGATATACCGTACGCTTGCGGTACATTTTAGGACATTTTAGGGTACTATTAGTTTGCACTGTTAGAAAGTGCTCAATTATCAATTTTAGTTACTAATTAACTTAATTAAACATCAAGCACAAAGGATCTTGCTAAGCAATCAACACACACATGAGAAAAGGGAATGAATCGATTACCTCTTGCGGAATCATATCCGCGAGGCTCGACCAATGCATGGGAGTTGATGGCGTTCTCTCCTTCGCCTTCTCCTCCGTCGACGGTCGCCTCGAGTCCACCAAGAAGTTTAATCACCTCCTATTTCAACTTGTGCTAGCAAGGAAGAGGAGAGCAACTAATCCCCAATGTTTTCTCTCTTCTACCTTTGTCAATTAACTAGTTTAATTAATGGAGAAGGGAGAAATCTCAACACATGAGCTAGATGAGGTGGAAAAGAGCAAGAGAAAGAGATGAAAATTCTAAAATTTTCTCTCTAATTTTCGTTCTAGGAGGAAGAGGGAGAGAAAAGGCTATGGTGGCTAGGGTTTCTCTCTCCAAATGACCTCCTTTTATAGACCAACCACTCCACAAACTTTAGGGACCTTTTTACTCCTATTAGGGTAGCCACTATATGGGCTGTCAAGCCCATTTTGTGGTGTGTTAAATGTCCACTAATTCAATTAATTAATGGACCTTTTTCTTGTACTCAAATCGGGCCTTTAATTTACTAATTAAATAAAGGTCCATAAGCTCTATTTAATTCCTATAATTAAATTGTGTTGAACAAAATTAATTATTAACTTATTAATAATTATTTTGGGATTAGTTAATGCATTAATTTATTTCTATATGATATCCTTGACTTAATTAATTATAACGGTTCGCAACGGTATATAATTAATTAATCAACTTATCATATTTTCGCAATACTCATTGCTGCGAATAAATAAATAATGCACTGTGTGATTAAAGTCCTATTTGTGTGACCCTTTGAGGATTTATGCTATATTGGCCATGGAATTAAATCGCTATTTAATTCCAATAATCATAAGCGGTATCTAGCAACACGTTATGATTTCCAATTCGCATAGATAGTGTATTGCTACAATATCTCAATCCTGCATAAGAAATAAAAGTATCTCCTTGTCTGATTCTTATGTCACATGATATCATTATATAATCCAAGATAGGAATGTGTCATTCTTGCAGATTATACGTTTCTTGATCTAGAGTTGATTGTACAAGTTGGCCAAACAATCCAACTCCATCAAGGGGCCAAAACAGATATCATCACTCACTAGGTATACTAATGAGGGACATACGGTTTTCTTGATGAACAACTTCTCCCCTCACAATTCAAGAGAACATAAATAAAGTCCGTATAGCAACCCTTATCAGGAATCAACGGTAGACGATATTTATTGAACCTATCCTCATGTGGAAAAGTTGAACCATCTCAAACTTAGAATCAAACTCATATGAAATAAACAATGACACACAACATAATCCATATGTTTATTTCATTGGGTCATGTCATGTACTATGTTCTAATAACATACACATATGCAATTAAGTTGGTAACACCTTACCTATGATTTGTAAAACTTAATCATCACTTAACTTGCATACTAATCTTTTATGATAATTAATGTTCCTTGTTAATTATCAAGATTACGGACGATTTAGATTTATTACTGTCATTCTAATGAATGATCCACAGAGATCTACAATTCAGATCCTCAACCTGAATGATCTATCAGTTTTAAACTCTAGGAACAAATGATCAAATATCATTAATAACATAAACTAAGAAATTAAGTCATTAAATATTGACTTCTAGGACATAACTCCAACAATCTCTCACTTGGCCTAGAGTCAATCAGTAATGACTTCTAGCCAGTGAAGAATTTAGACCGATGTCATATATCCATATATATACATGTCTCGAATCTCAAAAGAAATAATACGCTTAAAGCAAGTTACTCATACGTCCATCACGTATGGATGCAAAACTGCATCTAGTGTACTGCTCAAGGTAGAGGTTATGTCAGATTGTTCGCTGTGTTCGCGAACCTATCCAATTTTGTTTGACCCTATACGTATATATATGATGTGTAGCTAATAGTACCCTAATTTAGTCCTAAAAATACCGCAAGCGCACGGTAAATCGTTGGATTTAGTTGGGGGTCGAACCACAGAGACGGTAAAACAAGTACTGGTCTTACACTTTCACAAAGTCTAGATCTAGCAATTCAAGTTGGGTTTTCAAACAATATAATAACAAGCAATTGAAATTAACTAAAGATAAACCAAACAAGTAATAAAAATATAAATTAACAATTTTTGGGATGAAACGGTTGTAAATTCAGGTAAAAAGGTGTCCTAGGGGTTTGGTTTTACCTTGGTTAGGCCTCGGGCGGTCGGTGCAGGTCACTTTCGTGCCTTACCCCGACCAATACATGTGCTGGGTACAATTGTTGACCGCACAGGAGCAGTTGTTAGCCGCACAGGAACAATTGCTGGCCGCACAGGCCCTCGGTTGGTGATGTGTTGGCTTGGTGTTTTAGTTTCTAAGATGTGTGGGATAGATCTAGCCGGACTTGGACTCCCTAGACCTCAGCTGTCGCTTGTTGGTCATGGTATCGGAACCGGAACCTAGTCTAACATCCCCATTAGGTTAATTAACCCTCAACTTTCGCTTGTTGGCTTAACTATCCTAAGTCCACTTGTTGATTTCCTAAAGGCATCTACTTAACTTTCGCTACAGCAGAAACTTTCCCCTATCGGGTACCAATTGGACTACCTTTCGGCCTACGTCCTACCTCAAGTCACTTGTTCAACCGATTAACTAGCCTACACCTTTGGCCAAAATTAGGTGTGCGCATTCACCCAATAGGAGGTTCAGTTCATCAATCAATAACAAACAAGCATATCAATAAGCAATCAAAACAAGTAGTACACACTAGAAACTAAAGCATCCAATCAACACATCAACCCTAACCTCAGTTTTAACCTTACCCTAGAACAGAGATAAACTAGCCTAACATAATGGAGAAACAAACACAAATAACAAAGTAAAGAGATACAATATCCATTAAACTAAGTGAGAAGAAAAGGGAGGATGAACCCCTGGTCAAGCCTTTCTTCTTCTACAAGTCGAATGGAGCAGATCTGAGCAAAGAACCAAGCGGTGGTGGCCGGAATGGTGATCTCCAAGGCGGGATGAGGTGCTGTTGGCCTACAGGAGGTCCTGTGCGGGCAACAGTCGTGGTTGTGCGGGCAACAATGATGGAAAATGGTGGAATCGAGGTGGGAAAGGTCTGGGCGCTGCCAGGAGGTGGAATCGAAGGAGAGGAACCCTTTTTTCGGCGTGGGAAGCGCTTTTTATATCATCTAGGTTAGGTTTAGGGTTCTGTGCGGGGTACATGTGGGTTTGTGCGGGCTACAGCAGGGTCCAGTTCGGGGTACAATAGTGTGCTGGGCTGGGAATGAGTCATCCAGCCCAAGTGTTGGCCGCACAGCTGGATTGTACCCCGCACTGGAGGTATCCAGGGCACAATACATGTGCTGTAGGCCGCACAGGAGGGTTGTACTCTGCACTGGAGGCGTCCAGAGAAGAACGATATCAGGTGTATGCCGCACAGGGGTCGATGTAGGCCGCACCATGTGATCCGATCCAGGTATGAGTCGTCTGGCATGAGTGTACTCCGCACTAGGACCATGCAGGGCCGCACCCGACCATCTCTAGCGTCCAAAATGTGCCGATTTCCGTTGTTTTTGCTCTGAATCCCTGAAATTCAAAGACAAACCAAAAGCAGTACCAAATCCTACAAATCCAAACTGAAAAGCACACAATTTCAAGAGTTTAGGTTGTGATTTTAGGGTTAAGTCCGGCCAAATACCATATATAAAAATGTGACATCAATATACTCCTATATATATGTTCTTGATCATCATCATATGAGATCAAGTGATAATGTCATAGATCATAGTTTGATCACCAATTTAGTATTGGGTTCTTCAGGACTAAGCTATGGTTCGAGATGCATAGAACCGTATTAGCTTAACTGAGAACTTCTTGATCCAAACTATTTTTTTCGTTGTTTCACAAGTTGCTATGTATTTTGCTTTGGTGACGGAAACGGTTGTACTATCTTGTTTAGAACACTTTCTAAACTTACAACACCACCTTTAAGCAAAATATGTAGCTCAATTGTGATTATATCAATCTTTCGAAAATCTAGCATCAGTGCAACAACTTACACGATCTTTTTTTCATCTTAAAGGATGGAAAAATCATATCACTCTTTCTCACAAGATACTCGAGGATATCCTTGACTATTGTCCAAATGTATCTCTATTGTATCCATTTGATAACTGTTTATCACGCTCCTTGGATACTACACATTGAGGCATGTGCATAAGTATGGCGTACATAATGAAACTCATAATAGAAGAAAGCTTGAACTATTTCATGCACTTCTTCTCGAATTGAGTTGCAATAAATCGAGTCAAACTCATGTCTTATGCCATATGACGTGGTTAGACATCCTTTCTCGGAGTTCACCATAATGTGTTACTAGAACACTTCGTCATTATATGCATATTAGCTCAAACCTAACATCCATCATAATCTATCTCCATAGATTTTGTTTCCTTGGATTTAGGTGATCTTGCCCAAGTTCTCTATTGAGAAAAATTCTCCAAAGAGATCTTGACAACATTCATTTCCTTAATGTTATTCCCAATTAATGTTTTGTTGCCTTGTACAATACAAGTAACACAATTATGCTCCCACTGAATATCTTGTCTATACAGGATACTTTTGACGAAGTTCAACTCCTTGACTTCCTTGTCAAAATGTTTATTTCATTTTTCACAATACTTACTTCAATCCATTAATGGATACTTGAAGTATGTATATGTTTCTAGCAATACATCAAACATAGTACTTGGTTTGTATCATATACACAACATCTTCTGCTTGTTCCTTGGCACATATGGTCTATTTGTCACATTGTTATGGTATTTGGGATGGTTCATATTTTTCCAATCTGCTTGTTCCCCATCACTTAATGAATAACTTCGACTAAATATGTGTCTAGGAAAATAGGAGGGCTCGTTGTTGATCGAGTTCACTTGATGCCCTCCGTTGCCAGTCTTTGCGAGCAGGAAATTAATCAAGGTGTGCCCTTCTTCGTCGCACGCGCCACAAGTGTTGGAATTGAGGTGGGTCCCTTGTGCGGATTGATAGGCGGCAAGTTCGGCTTCCAACTCCGCGATCCTCTCATTCTTGGACGTAATCTCATGGATTTGATGCTTAGAATGGCTAAATCGGCGATGAGATGGAATCGGATACCAAGTGTAGTTCCTTGCGCAATAATCGAGCAAATCACGCCCTTGGGTTGCGTCGAGCCTCTTGAATGCCCCACCTGAAAGAGAATCAATATTAATTTTTATATTATCATAGAGTCCGCTATAGAAAGATTTAATTAACATCCATTCTTGGATCCCATGATGTGGGCAAGAATTCTCTAAATTCCTAAATCTTTCCCAAGCGTCCCTCATTGATTCATCCTCCTTTTGAGCAAAATTATTCAATTCCTTTCTAATCGCATCGGAACGGTCTGCGGGAAAATATCTATCCAAAAATGTTTGTGCCATTTGATCCCAAGACCGAATTGACCCTTTTTTCAATGTTTTGTACCATTTTTGGGCTCTATCCTTAAGGGTGAAATGAAATAACAAAAGCCTAATTGCTTGTTGAGGAACCCCATTGAACTTAATTAATTTTGTACAATCAATAAAGGTTTGTAGGTGAGCATGGGGATCCTCTTTGTCATCTCCGTAAAATGAGTTTTGTTGCACGAGTGTGATGTGATTGGAGGCGATTTGCATGTTGTTGGCTTCGATGCCTGGAATCAGCACCGGTCCTCCCACGTCTTTTGCATTTGGTGCTCCGAATTCGCCGAGTGTTCGATTGTTGTCATCTCCTTCCTTGTCCTCGGAGTTGTGGATGCTCGCCTCGTCTTCGTGTGCCCATCTCCGTCGCTCAGCCACAAAATCTCTTCTTTGGCCGGCAAGAGTGTTTCGTTCTACTGTGAGACGAGCAGCCCTTTCGTCCAACTGAAGGCGGAGAGCCTCCAGTTCGCGCGTCTGCTGGGCAATGGCCTCCGGAGTGAGTGCATCGGCCATTGCGGGGCTTCCTTCTCTCTGTTCGGGGTCCTGTTCGGTCCGAATGGAATCCTATTCGGTCCGAACAGGGGTCGAATTGGAGGGTTGGGCCTCCAATCGCTGGGCCTCTGTCTCCAAGTTGATTGGCCCTTCGTTTCCTGCCATTTTGCCTGTTGTTTCCTCTGTTTTGTCTAGATTTCGAACCGAAATGGGAGGATTTCGGACCGAAATGGGCTCTGGTCGGAGCGCTGGTTGATCCACGGAGTGGCTAGAGCTCGGGTTCGCTTGGTCGCTGAGCTCTGGATCTGTGTCAAGCCTTCTAGTGAAGTATTTGCGCGAAATCTGAGGCTTTGACTTGGTCTTCTTAGTCTTTCCAGCTAGTTCTCAACCTGATATACAAAAGGAAACAACGAAAAATTAAATAAAATAAAAAGAATCTAGTCTCTTAATACTAAAATAAGTAATCGATATCAAAACTGTCCCCGGCAACGGCGCCAATTTGATGAAGGAATTAAACCCTAGGATCAAATAAATTTGTACCTAGACCTAACCTCACTAGTCGTTCAAGTTAAGCTTAGGGTCGAACCCAAGGGACAGTAAAAATGAGTACCGGACTTAGTCTTTCTTAAAAGCTAGACAAAAAAGTTTTTGTGAGGTTTTGATAAGAATTTAGAACAATTAAAATTCAAGAAATAAATAATAAAATATTTGTTGGATTTGTTTTTTTATATTTTTCTGGACTCAAACAGATGCAACTAATGTCCTAGGGTTGCGAGTTCAATTAGTTTAGCTCTAAAGCATCTCTGCCTTCAATTTTCACTTGGACAGAGGTATATTTCGGACCGAAATGCATGGATTTCGGACCAAAATCCATGCTCTTCGTGCCAAAACTTGCTTTAGAACTTTTGTTCCGACTTGATATTTTTACACAGTACTATGTGAAGGTTACTAAACGACCAGACCTAAGTTTTAACCTCAGCTGCCGCGATTTTGGTTCTAACTTGGTTTGGAACTCGGTTTTTACCACGTGAACAACTAATCCTAAACTTTCGTGTAGGGTTTTAGTTATTCAAGTATGTTTGGTTGGATTTCTAGAGGTATTTAAAGTCCTGTTGGATCAGTAAAAGTTTCACCTTTCGGTCGTAAACTAACCTCCTTTTTCGAGCGATTGGCTTACCTCAAATACTTAACTAACCAATTGTTTGTTCTAGTTTAATGCCCTACTGGTGCTGCAGTTCATCAATAGGTAAACGATCAAGCAAACAACTAAATTAACCAAGCAAGATATAATTCTCAACAAAACATATCACATAGAATAATATAAAGCAATCAAGTCATCACAAAATACTAAACTAATCTACTAACTATCCCTAAGACATCATAAAATCTAGCCTAACATGTTCAAACAGAAAATAACAAGTATAATGCGAATAATAAAGATACAAGCCATAAAACAATGAAATATGAGCATAAAAGAGTAAACTGAAGGATCTTTATGCTAATAATCACTGTTCTAGGGCAGGGAATCGATGGAGAGTCACAAGGTTGCTGCCGTCGCACGCTAACACTGCTGCTCCTCAAGGAAAACCCGCGGAAAGAGCCAAAAACGAAGCAAAACGATGGAGAATAATGGTGTAGAAGGGAGGGATCATGTCGACTCCTTTCTGGACTGTCACACCCCGAGTCACTTTTACCCGACTCGGAGTGTATCTCAACAACCCGCCGCGTATAAATACGCAAGGCGCACAACATCATATACAATACAATTAATTCACATAAGATAATAGATGCCACTTTCATAAAATTAAAACCATAAGTATCCGACAACAAAATAAAGTAAAGAAAAGACACAGACTATCAGGGTAAGTTATAACATGAAACTCCCCTGATCGTCTAATGTTCCCAAATTCATTCTTGTTCATAACGATAAAGTAAACATTTTAAAGCAAATGTGGCATCTTTAACCCGCATCCTTGAACCTTACATTTCGAAAGAAATAAATCCTGATCTTCAAACCTGGAACCCATATAATATGGAGAAAAACGGATGAGAGACAGAAATAATCTCTCAGTGCGGTATTCAGTTCCAGCCCAGAGAGTTGTGAAAATTATATGAAACATACAATGACAAATAGCACAATAATGCTTTATTCACAACATGTTTTCCTATTTTAATGCCATGATGAACACAACCTTCAAAAAAAAATGCAACATAATAGTTTAATTGTTTCACAGTTCTCTGTTGTTTATCATTAATTTCATTTCACGTGATAACACGGTCCACTTACCAAGCTCACTTCTTTGGCATCACATTCACAACACAAACCCAGGAAGCACACTTATCCGTCGCGAACGGATATCTTCTGGGGAGCGCGCTAGTACTAGGGCCCTCAAGCCAAACTCTTGGTACCACGATTATTTCCACTTCACTTATCATTTACATAATTAATATACATTATCTTCTTTGTTAACACTAACACTATGCACATGCAATCTAATATAATCACCATGCAGAATGACCATGCAACTTCATGTTCCCTTAACTTTAATTATCGTGCAACGGATAATCCATTTATAAAATAATGTAACCACTAATACTAATAATGCATTTATAAATAAATTTAACCACTAATACTAATAATGCATTTATGCACTATGTAAAATAAATATGAGCAGAGTATAAAGTAACACAAAACATATGATCCTAGTTTGACTATCTAATATATAAATAAATCAATTTCACAACATAACCAGGATCCGCACCTGTCAAGTAATGCGGCACGTTCGAACTCTACTCCTCCTGCTCTTCTTGACCTGTACCTAAATCATGCGTAAATAACCCTAATTACTACAGGTCCGAAGAGAAGGGATCAAAAATAAAATAAAAAAAAAAAAAAAAAAACAAGTCTTACAACTAACATAGTTTGCCCAGCATAGGAACTCACATAATACTAACCAAAACTTTAGTGTTTATATAAAATATCTGTATATACGATAGATTAACTGAAAAAGACAACTAATACTATATCTTAAATAAATTCATTTGGTCAACCGATAGAGCACTTGGTCAAATGTTCTCAACTTCATAAAAAAATTCGGTGCTTCTTGAAACAAATGAATTGCTTTCAATATTTTATTCCCATAGCCCAATTTCTTTGACCATATTATTCGTTTATTAAGTACACAAGTCAAAGTTTCAAAAGAAAGGAATATAATAAAATAAAAACATCCTTTTCACGGACACTAGTATTAAAACTAGAAGTTTGTAGTTGCAACAGTATACACATCAATTAAATAAACAAGATTTAATAAAGCAAGAATATATATATATAACTAGGCCCATGAAAAAGGGACACGGAGTGGAACTTCAATACACTGGTTTGAGGGTTCCAACTGGATTCGAATTGTTAATCGAATTAAGGAGATCAAAAGCAAATAGTGAACAAACTTACTTTTCAACCACTCTGCCTCTTCCCTATCGTCAACTCCTTAGCAGTATTAAGAAATAAATCGGAAATGGAATTTAGAAAGGAGGCACTTCGTTTTTTTTTTTTTGTACGGGAGAAAGTGATATATGTAGGGCGTAGGTAACCTAACAATGCCTCTTAAAAATAACTGCCTCTTTTCATAGGCGATTTCTTAATAAAAATAACCACCTCTGGTCGGCACATATACTATCTTAACTTATTCACTGACTTGTACAAAGCAAGATATAATTAGAAGGCTTTCTTAAATAACCACCATTAAAATAGTTCACCTTAATTTAAAGGTCTATACTGACCAAAACAAGGACACAAAAATAAAATAAAAAAAAATATTAACACCTAAAATTAAACGTCATGTAGATGGGAAAATTAAATTAACTTTTATTTTCTAATTAAAATATCATAATAAAATACTTTTTAAGTTTAATTTTAAAAATATAAAATATCGAAATGTTACATCCCTCCCCCCTTAAAAGAAAGTTCAGTCCTCTGAACTGTACCTTCTTCTGACGTCCTGAACAAGTCTGGATACTTCTCGCGGATCGTGCTTTCTAACTCCCAGGTAGCTTCTCGGGCTGAGTGTCGACCCCATCGTACTAGAACTTGCCGTATTGTCTTGTTCCGTAACTTTAACTCCTTAGAATCTAGGATCTGCATCGGCAATTCCTCGTAGGTCAAAGATTCATCCAAGGATAAACTTGAGTGATCAATGACATGGGAAGAATATGGGATATATTGTCGCAGTTGGGAAACATGAAACACCGGGTGCACTTTATCCAAAGCTTCAGGTAGTCTTAGCTTGTAAGCCAGGGGACCAATGCGGTTCAAGATTTCAAATGGCCCGAGATATCTAGGGCTCAGTTTTCCAGTGACCCCGAATCGTCGAATACCTCGCCTAGGAGAGACTTTTAGCCACACACTGCTACCCACTTGAAACTCCAGGGGACGCCGGCGAGTGTCGGCATACTTCTTTTGACGGTCGCGTGCTGCGGCCAAACGCGTGAGAATGATTTGAGTCTTCTCTGCACAATCCAGAACCATTTCTGGACCAGTAGGTACATATGTCCCACACGGTTTCCACCACAATGGAGTTCTCCAAGCATGACCACAGTAAGCCTCAGAAGGGGACGTGCCAAGGCTAGCATGAAACTGTTGTTGTAAGCAAACTCCGCCATGTGCAAATGATCCGCCCAAGAACCACCGAAACTCAAGGCACAAGCTCGAAGCATATCTTCCAAGGTCTGTATAGTGCGCTCCGATTGACCATCTGTCTGGGGATGATGTGCAGTACTAAAGTTGAGCTTAGTTCCCATGGATTCTTGGAAACTTTTCCAAAAATGTGAAGTGAAACGTGTATCCCTATCAGAAATGATTGTCTCAGGACATCCGTGGTACTTGAACTGATATTGAAAGAACAATTCTGCTAGCTCTCTACCCGATACTTCTGCTTTCAAAGGAATAAAATGGGCAATCTTTGTTAAGGTGTCCACAATTACCCAAATTGCTTCATATCTCTTAATTGTCCGAGGTAAACCTGTAACAAAATCCATGGTAATTATCTGGAACTTTTCTTGAGCTCTAGAGTTTGGGTAAAGTAACCCTGGAATCTTCTTTCTATCAGCCTTCACTTGTTGACAAACCATGCACTTAGCCACGAACTCCGATACGTCCTTCTTCATGTTAGGCCACCAAAAATACCGACGCAAAACCTTATACATCTTCACTTCTCCTGGGTGAATGGTATACCCATATTCGTGTGCCTCTTTCAGAATTTCCTTTCTCAACTCAGTATTTTCTGGAATGCAAACCCGATCATCAAAACATAGTAATCCTTCATCATTAAACTTGAATCTGGATGTCTCATTTGTCCTTGCGTGCTCTTGAAACTTCTTACACTTTGGATCCACCTCAATAGCCACGCGAATCCGAGCCTTTAGATCAGGTTGCACCACCATGGCAGCTAGAAAAATCAGGGCGCTTGCTTCGATCTTCCCAGCTGATTCCTTATGGTCGGAAATTCTATCCTTTTCCTGACACCAGTCTGAAGAAATCCCAACTTCTAAATCCATCTGTCTCATCTCCTTGATTAATGCTTCTTCTTGTGTTACCACTTCTGCTAAGTTTGCCTGCCTCTTTCTACTGAGTGCATCAGCCACCACATTCGCCTTCCCCGCCAAATACTGTATGTCTAAATCATAATCTTTCATTAATTCTAGCCACCTCCGTTGCCTCAAATTTAACTCCTTCTGTGTGAACACATACTTCAAACTTTGGTGGTCCGTGAAGATTCGACACTTAGATCCGTAAAGATAATGTCGCCAGATCTTAAGTGCGAATATCACAGCAGCTAGCTCCAGATCATGAGTCGGGTAGTTTTGCTCATGAGTTTTAAGTTGGCGAGAGCCATAGGCAATTACATGATCCTCTTGCATTAGTACACAACCCAACCCATTCCTAGAGGCATCAGTGTAAACAGTGAAATCTTTATCAGGCACCGGAAATGTGAGGACGGGGGCACTAACTAATCGGCTCTTCAACTCCTGAAAACTCTTTTCTTGCTTCTCACTCCACTTGAAAGGGGTACCCTTATGTAATAATTGGGTCATCGGGCGTGCGATCTGCGAGTACCCTGACACAAATCTTCTATAGTAACCAGCAAGGCCCAAGAAGCTACGGATGTCTGACACATTCTTTGGTGGTTCCCACTCCATAATGGCTTTGACCTTGTCAGAGTCAACAGATAATCCCTTCCCTGAAACAACGTGACCCAAAAATTTCACTTGACCCATCCAAAACTCACACTTTGAGAACTTGGCAAATAATTGATGCTCCCGTAATCGTTGAAGGACGGCTCGTAGGTGTTCCGTATGCTCCTCATGACTCTTGGAGTACACCAGAATATCATCAATGAAAACTATCACATAAGCATCCAAAGCATCTTGAAATACTCGATTCATCAAGTCCATGAAGGCTGCTGGTGCATTGGTCAAACCAAAAGGCATCACGAGAAATTCATAATGCCCATAACGGGTTCTGAAAGCACTTTTCTCAATATCCTTGTCTCTAATCCTCAGTTGATGGTATCCAGACCTTAGATCAATCTTAGAATACACAGAAGAGCCTTGCAATTGATCGAAAAGATCATCAATTCGTGGAAGGGGATATCGGTTCTTCACTGTCACCTTATTTAGCTCGCGATAATCCACACACAATCTCATACTTCCATCCTTCTTCTTCACAAAAAGTACAGGTGCTCCCCAAGGAGAAGTGCTGGGTCGTATAAATCCTAGCTTAAGCAGCTCTTCAAGCTGAGTCTTAAGTTCCTTGAGTTCTGCTGGTGCCATGCGATACGGTGCCCTAGCAATGGGTGCTACCCCCGGTGCTACCTCAATGTTGAACTCCAGTTCTCGCTCCGGAGGTAGTCCCGGTAGCTCATCCGGAAAAATATCAACAAAATCTGAAACCACCGGTACCCCTGAAAGGTCTGGCACCTCTGAGTTGTGTTGATTTACAGTAATCAGGAATGCATCACAACCTGCTCTTATCAGGCGTCGAGCTTGTACTGCTGAAATAGTCGGGTACTTGTCTCCTAACTGCCGAAAGCGTAAAGTGAAGCTCGAACTCTCATTCTTCCTGAAGGTGAGTATACGCCTTGGGCAGTTAACAACAACATCATGTCTAACCAACCATTCTAGCCCCAACATGAGGTCATAACGACCCGCCTCAGTCACTATAGGATCTACGGGTAAGTCGCGCCCCGCCACCTTCACTAAAAGCCCAGGACACCGGAGTTCTTCTATAGTGAATTGGTTTGTGGGCGTCCCTATTTGAAGGACTCTCCCTGTACTCTTCGTTGGCACATGGTACCTTTCTACCCAATTTCTAGACAAGACTGAGTGGCTACATCCAGTGTCGACCAACACAAAAGCAGGATATCCAGATAGTTCTAACATACCTGCCAAGACTTCTGTCGAAACCTCTGTGGTTTCAGTTGGTCCTTCGATCACCTCTTCATGGCCTCCGTGGGTGTAACAACAGTGAGAGTGCAATCCAACTCTTCCTCCCGATCTACCTCCAACTCGGCCTCCACGCTGAAAGGTATTAAATCCTCGCCCTCCTGCTTGTTGAATTGTCCCACGGCCTGCATCTCCGCCAATGTAACCTGCAACACCCCGCCTATCAGGGTGGGGGCACTCCCTTGCAAGGTGGCCTTGTTCGCTACAATTGTAACACAAGCCATTCAGTTTATGGCATTGTGCCTCTGCATGGGGCCTTTCGCAGCGCCTACACCAAAGCCTCGAACTCGATCCAGCATCAGTCTTTGCAATAGCGTTACTTCCTTTTGGTGCCTCTTGCTTCGGACCCCCTTCAGTTCTTGGCCTAACGCTCCTCGGATTTCCTGATTGCCCAATACGAGCATCATAAGTCTCCACCGTAGTAGCCCGAAGCATCAATGCAGGGAGATTGTTGACTCCCGGGATGTCAATCAACTGTACTAACCGAGGATTCAATCCACCCAAATATTGCTGCCTCAGACGAAACTCACTGTTAACGATGTCAGGAGCATACCTCATCAGATTCTCGAACTTAGAGTTGTATTCTCCCACAGAGTTGCCTCCTTGTTTGAGGTTGGTGAAACGCTGCCTGAGCATCTCACGAGACATCACATCCATGTACCTCCCTTCGAATTGTTGCTCAAACCATTGCCAAGGAATATTTTCAAGGTCGCCGTCAAACCTCCTCTTGGTTTGTTGCCACCAGAAACGAGCATGTCCCTCGAGGAAATGGACAGCCAATTCCAATTTATTTTCCTCTGGAGCTCTCACGAGAGTGAATTTGTCCTTGATGTCCGCCAGCCAATTCTCTGCTGCCAGAAAGTCTCCGGTACCATCAAAGTTGGCAGGCCGGAGGGATGAGAAGGAACGATAAAGCTCGAAGAAATTGTCTCCCTCTCGAGGCCTCCTCTGATCAGCCTCTCCAGCAACACGGGCAATGCGCTCAAGACCCTGTAGCACCCTCTCTATGTTGTCAGTTCCAATTTGGGTCCTAGTTGTCGCAGTACCATTGTTGGTGTCCTCCGTATTGCCAGTGGAACCACCTCTACCTGCTCCTCCTTTTGCCATTTCTAAAAAAAAGAAATCCCCAAAACTATCCCAGTTACTTAATTGAACGGCAAGACAAAACCATAGGAACAATTTTATCAACAACAATTAAGTAATATATATTATTTATATATATATAAAACAACTATTATCGCTAGTTATTAACATTAATTAAGACTCGATAAAACTCTTGCATAGTATAATTAATTAAACATACATAATTCATGCGGAGTAATTAAGGATAATAAAGAAAGTGCACTATCCAAGAGAATGATAAAAATTTCATAAGAAAACAGTTGATAACTATAATATAATTGTGACTACATAACTCTTTTTTTTTTAAAAAAAAAAAAAAAACACCCCTAGCTAAAAGTTCATACTCTACTTAAATGCTACCGAACTACGATACAACATAAAAATATTAAAGTATGACAAAAAAAAAACTATTGGAGAGGTTCTAATAGTCGTAAGAGAATTCTCTATCCACTTCTTCATTGTCTGCTCCAAAGAAGGTTTCTGTTGGTTCGACCTCGACATCGTCTTCATCTTGAGGCAGAGTAGAACCAGGCTCTATCTCGGGGTTATTAAGGTATGGGAGTGGAAGGTTTGGAGGCACATGCCCGATGGAGGAAATTGCTGCTACCTCGTTCCTCGCATAGGCTTCTCTCTCATAGAAGACTTCGACGACGGTAAGGGGATAAACCCTTTCTCCATTCTTTTGACAAAACATGGCACGCATGGGTCGTTCACCTGGTGGCCAAAATTTCACAGACTTCTCCTCTTGATCCAGCATGGCATGGTGTCGGTCTAGCCAATCCCTTCCTAAGATTAGGTCATAACCTTCTGTAAAGGAAAGAATGGGACTCACTGACCACTTGTAACCCCCCACCTTCACCTCTAGGTTGTAGCATGTCCGTGCTTTCAATTTACAGTTCCTCCCATTGATTCTAACATCGCAGAAGCCCCTGTGCTCTGTTACTCTAAAGCCACATGCCTGGACAAGGTCCAAGGAAATCAAAGACGAGCCATGGTGATTGCTAACTAGAGTGGATGCTGTAACACCGGATAAGTCGCATTCCCCATGAACATTTTCCATCTAGAAGACAAACGTCAGACTAATATTTACTTAGAATTATTTGACAACTACTACGCTCTCATAGCGGGTAATTATTTGTATTGTATATGCTGTCTCTGATACCAACTAAAGTTGTCACACCCCGAGTCACTTTTACCCGACTCGGAGTGTATCTCAACAACCCGCCGCGTATAAATACGCAAGGCGCACAACATCATATACAATACAATTAATTCACATAAGATAATAGATGCCACTTTCATAAAATTAAAACCATAAGTATCCGACAACAAAATAAAGTAAAGAAAAGACACAGACTATCAGGGTAAGTTATAACATGAAACTCCCCTGATCGTCTAATGTTCCCAAATTCATTCTTGTTCATAACGATAAAGTAAACATTTTAAAGCAAATGTGGCATCTTTAACCCGCATCCTTGAACCTTACATTTCGAAAGAAATAAATCCTGATCTTCAAACCTGGAACCCATATAATATGGAGAAAAACGGATGAGAGACAGAAATAATCTCTCAGTGCGGTATTCAGTTCCAGCCCAGAGAGTTGTGAAAATTATATGAAACATACAATGACAAATAGCACAATAATGCTTTATTCACAACATGTTTTCCTATTTTAATGCCATGATGAACACAACCTTCAAAAAAAAATGCAACATAATAGTTTAATTGTTTCACAGTTCTCTGTTGTTTATCATTAATTTCATTTCACGTGATAACACGGTCCACTTACCAAGCTCACTTCTTTGGCATCACATTCACAACACAAACCCAGGAAGCACACTTATCCGTCGCGAACGGATATCTTCTGGGGAGCGCGCTAGTACTAGGGCCCTCAAGCCAAACTCTTGGTACCACGATTATTTTCCACTTCACTTATCATTTACATAATTAATATACATTATCTTCTTTGTTAACACTAACACTATGCACATGCAATCTAATATAATCACCATGCAGAATGACCATGCAACTTCATGTTCCCTTAACTTTAATTATCGTGCAACGGATAATCCATTTATAAAATAATGTAACCACTAATACTAATAATGCATTTATAAATAAATTTAACCACTAATACTAATAATGCATTTATGCACTATGTAAAATAAATATGAGCAGAGTATAAAGTAACACAAAACATATGATCCTAGTTTGACTATCTAATATATAAATAAATCAATTTCACAACATAACCAGGATCCGCACCTGTCAAGTAATGCGGCACGTTCGAACTCTACTCCTCCTGCTCTTCTTGACCTGTACCTAAATCATGCGTAAATAACCCTAATTACTACAGGTCCGAAGAGAAGGGATCAAAAATAAAATAAAAAAAAAAAAAAACAAGTCTTACAACTAACATAGTTTGCCCAGCATAGGAACTCACATAATACTAACCAAAACTTTAGTGTTTATATAAAATATCTGTATATACGATAGATTAACTGAAAAAGACAACTAATACTATATCTTAAATAAATTCATTTGGTCAACCGATAGAGCACTTGGTCAAATGTTCTCAACTTCATAAAAAAATTCGGTGCTTCTTGAAACAAATGAATTGCTTTCAATATTTTATTCCCATAGCCCAATTTCTTTGACCATATTATTCGTTTACTAAGTACACAAGTCAAAGTTTCAAAAGAAAGGAATATAATAAAATAAAAACATCCTTTTCACGGACACTAGTATTAAAACTAGAAGTTTGTAGTTGCAACAGTATACACATCAATTAAATAAACAAGATTTAATAAAGCAAGAATATATATATATAACTAGGCCCATGAAAAAGGGACACGGAGTGGAACTTCAATACACTGGTTTGAGGGTTCCAACTGGATTCGAATTGTTAATCGAATTAAGGAGATCAAAAGCAAATAGTGAACAAACTTACTTTTCAACCACTCTGCCTCTTCCCTATCGTCAACTCCTTAGCAGTATTAAGAAATAAATCGGAAATGGAATTTAGAAAGGAGGCACTTCGTTTTTTTTTTTTTTTGTACGGGAGAAAGTGATATATGTAGGGCGTAGGTAACCTAACAATGCCTCTTAAAAATAACTGCCTCTTTTCATAGGCGATTTCTTAATAAAAATAACCACCTCTGGTCGGCACATATACTATCTTAACTTATTCACTGACTTGTACAAAGCAAGATATAATTAGAAGGCTTTCTTAAATAACCACCATTAAAATAGTTCACCTTAATTTAAAGGTCTATACTGACCAAAACAAGGACACAAAAATAAAATAAAAAAAAATATTAACACCTAAAATTAAACGTCATGTAGATGGGAAAATTAAATTAACTTTTATTTTCTAATTAAAATATCATAATAAAATACTTTTTAAGTTTAATTTTAAAAATATAAAATATCGAAATGTTACATGGACGAAAATACGTGCCTAAATACCCCTATGGAAGGTCAGGGAGGCGGCTAGGGCAAGGAATTCCCTTTCCTTTATCGAAATTTTCCAAAATCCACTTTCCATACATGGATTTTGGACCGAAATGGGAGCATTTCGGACCGAAATGGGAGCATTTTGGACCGAAATCAGGCACTGATGATGTGAATTGGGCTGGGACCAGGGCCTTCGCGCGATATTTGATCTGTCTCCGCCCATAGAAGTCTTCTCTGGTCCTTGGCACGTGTGTGTGAGCCGGGAATGAGTCGTCCGGCTGAGGATTAGGCTCCATTTTTCTTGTTTGGCGCGTTTTGTCTTCAATTTCCGTGAGAATTCTACAAAATAAAGATAGAAACGGCGGCAGTACCAAAATCTTGGAAAACACAGTTCAATATGAAATAATTGTATTGGTTTGAGTGTTATTTTGGTGCTAAGTATGGTCAAAATGTGTATATAAATACGAGATATCAAATCCCCCCAAACTTAAATCTTTGTTTGTCCTCAAACAATATCCTAAGCTTAAAGGAATCAACTATACTTAGACTTACAATCAAATCAACTCAAACCAAACAATGCAATGGAAAATCGATCATTCAAGTTTACTAAAAAAATTTCACACAACTGAGAAAATTAAAGCAAGTTCGAAAATTCAATTCAAGGACAAGGGTTTAATTCTCTTTTGGATTGAAATTGCGCCTCTCTTAGCCCTAATGAATTTCGCTTTTCAAATGTAAGAACCTTAGCTTCTCTTTGTCAAAAAAATTGCAAACTCAAATTCATTCGTCCGTTCTTTTCCATGTCTCACAAAAATTTGTAAAGGAATTTTATCAAAGTCGAAAATTTTATAATGAACCCTTCTCAAAATCAACTTCATTTTCACCAATTTTATTGTGCAAGTCGAGTCGTGGGGCTTTGCACCCTAGAGGATTTGATGCGAGTCATTGACCTTGTAAAAGCTACAGACCACTACGGACTAAAGCAATTTGCTAAGTACCTTAAGCCTCCGATTTTCGTGGATGAGTTGGTGGAAAAGGTCTCGACGCGTCCTCGTTTTCACAACTATTTAGATTTTCAACCACTTTAAAAATTTTGCTCGTTAGTGATTCAAGCAATCAAAAACACATCCAGGTTCATCTTATAATTTTCAAAATTCATACAATTCCTTTTTAACAAAAGTTTGTAAGACACAAAATCGTTCACTCGACAAAAACTTGTGAGAATCGACTTAAATCATTTTGACAATTTTCAAGCGTCCAAATTCAGGTTCTTTTATCTTCAAATTATTTTTCAATTTGGTCTATTGGTGCACAATTCAATTTAAAGCATTTAAACAAGCAAGAGTCCTTGAGAAAAATTTTCAAAAATACTTTAAAATTCCAAACAGTGTGAAACAGTGAGAAATCCAATCAATTAAGTCCCAACAGAGATCAAGCATGCATCAAAAATTGATTTCCAAATTTTTCAAACAGTTCTGCTCAAAATTTCGAATTCCAGAGACTGATTTCGGACCGAAATGGAACTATTTCGGACCGAAATGAAATAAAAAATTTTCAAAAATGGCCAAAACAGAGACGAATTTGCTTAAAAAATTTTCAATAAATCCAAAATTTCGTTTTCCTCCTGTTCCTCCCCCCCAAACTTGAATTAAGCACTGTCCCTAGTGCTATCCATTCATCACATAAGAAATTAAAACAAGGAGGGAAAGGAAATTGTACCAAATCAGAAGGGCGGAGGATCGGCGCTGGAATTTCAGAATTCACTAGGAAAGACTTCATTTCGTGTGTTTTCCAAAGTCCGGCATGGTGCAACTTGCAAGAGGTCATGCGAGGGCCATTGTTGACTGGCCCGTGGTGCTCTAGCACGAGTTGCTGTCTTGTTAAGCTCCAATCGATTCCTTGTCACCTACATAAAAATAAAAGAAAACAATTAAGCACTAATTTTTTTGTATTTTCTCATTTTTCTAATTTTTTTTTATATTTTCTTGGTTTTCTGTTTTTTTTTTAAACATTAAAAATGAAATAAACGAAAATTAAAAGATAAAGTCTTGGGTTGCCTCCCAAGAAGCGCTTGATTTAGGTCCCTAGCTTGACCACTTTTTGCTAAGCCTTGATTTGATCGGATTCGGAGAGCGAGACGGCGAGCGATTTGTCATATCCCTCGTTAGTGATATCTCTTGTTAGAACGTCCTTTGAGAGAATCCCATGCCCTTGAGTTGAGGGATCAATACCCTTCCAATCATCAAAGGTTAAGTTATAGCTAATTCTAGCAAGGGTTAAGTTATCTAACCCTACCTAGGGCTATACGAACCAATTAGCTAACCCTAGGGTTACCCAAAGCTAGGGGTTGGTAGAGTAACTTCGCTTAGGTAGCTCTAACTAACCCTACCTAATCATAACTCTAACCCCAGTTATGCATAGCTAGGGTTAGTAACCAAACAAGGGTTAAGGTAACCCAATTAGGACTAACCATAGAGTTAGGTAGCTTTAGGTAATCTTAACCATAACTAACCCTAATTTCAACCCTAGCTAACCCTAACTCCAACCCTCGTCCGCCCTAAGTAGTCCAAACTAACCCTAAATCTGACCTAAACTAACCCTAACTCTAACCCAAACCAATCCTAGCCAGCCAAAGATAATCCTAACTCTAGCCCTATCCAACCCTAGCTAGCCATTGGTTAGCCCTAATTAACCCGGATAACTAATCCGAATTAGGGTTAGTTAGGTCTACCTAGGGCCAGTTATAACTAATCCGAGCTAGGATAAAACAATTACAATCCCTAATGATATGGTTAGTTAATTACTTGACTACCTAACTCTAACTATAAGCCCGTTCAGCCCTAGGTAGGTCACCAGCTAACCTTAATGGATTAGGGTTAATCCCTAGAGTAACTAAATTATAGGGTTAGCCCGAGGATAACCCAAGGTTAGGATAGCTGGGGTAACGTAATTATGGGATAGTTAAGCTAGGTTAGTTTTAGTTAAAGTTAGGGTTAGTTAATTTTAACCCTCACTAGGTAATAACTCTAACCAAGAACTTATGGCCTAGGGCTAGCTAACCTAATTAGGCTAGGGTTAGTTAGGGTCTTCCTAGCTAATCCTAACTTAGACCTAATTAACTAGGATTACTAATCCTAACAAACCCTATCTAACCCTAAGTCGCTAACTAACCTAGATAACTAGAGTTAGTTAACTAGCTAGGTTTAGAGTCAGGGTTGTTAATGGATAGTTAGGATTACCTAGGATTACCTATGTAGGACTAGGTAGGTTTGTTAAAATCGATCCCGACCCTAGGTAGCCCTAACTAACCCTTGCTAACTCGAGACTACCTTGAGCAATCTTGGGTTAAATAGCTACCATATCCTAGCCTAACAAATCCTAACTAGCCCAAGATAACCCTAGCTAGCCCAAGGTAGCCCTACGATTAGTTATTTAACCTAAGAGTTAGCTACGGTTAACTAGCCAAAGTTAGGGTTAACCCTAAGGCTAGCTAGGCTCTAGGTAATTCAAGGGTTACATAAATAGCTTAACATAATAGCCATGACTAACACTAATCAATTGTAACCATAACCTTAGTTAGGGCTACTTAGGTAGCTCAATTTTTGCTTGGGTTGGTAACTATCCCCAACTAACCCTAACTCTGACCATAGCTAACCCTAGAGTAACCTAACCATATCTAACCATATAGGTAGGGTTAGACTTACTCTAGGTAACCCTAACTCTAACCATAACTAAACCTAACTCCAACCCTACCTAACCTAACTAACTCATGGAGAACTAACACTAAGGTTATTGCCAGGGTTAGCTATGCTTTAGCTTGACCTAGGTAGCCCTAACTAACCGTAGCTAACCCTAGCTAACATAGAAAAACCTAACTAACCCTAGCCAACCCTAACTCTAACCCTAGTTAGTTAGCTAGCTAGTTAACTAATCCTAGTTAGCTAGGTTAGTCAGTAGCTAACTAACCCTGGTAGCTAGTTAACTAACTCAAGTTAGCTAGGTTAGTTAATAGCTAACTAACCCTAACTCTAACCCTAACTAACCCTAATTAGGGTTGGGGTTAAGCTAAACTTAGAGTAAACATAGGGTTGGGGTCAAGCTAACCTTAATTAATCCTAGTTAGGACTACCTAGGGTTAGTTAGGGTTAGTTAGTAGGGTTATTTAGGATTAGCTATGTTGAGAATTTAACATAGGTAATCCTAATTGGTAACCCTAAATAATACATTCTTTCTTACTAATCCTAGCAAATCCTAACTCTAACCTTAACTACCCTAGAGTTAGGGTTAGTTATTGCTTGGGCTACCAAAGCTAAGCCATAGCTTATACCTAGGTAAGTAGACTAGGGATAACTGGGGTTACCTAGGGATAGTTAATACTAGCCTGAGTATGATTAGTTAAACTAGGGTTAGAGTTAGCCTAGGAATTAAGGTTAGCTATAGTTACTAGGGATAGAGGTTAGTTAACTAACCCTAAGGCTAACCCTAGCAAAGATTAACCTAGCTATCCCTAACTATGGCTAGGGTGTAGTTATTACCTTGTTAGACCATAACTAACCCTAGTTACCCCTAGGTTAGCTTTTGTTGGGCTAACTAGTGTAGTTAGGACTATCTAGGGCTAGCGACGACTACCTAGGGTAACCATATCTAACCCTAACTAAGAGATGTCATAATACTACCTAGGGTTGTTGGAAGTAGCACTAGGGGTTAACCATTTATATATGTAAGGTTAGAGTTCGATTTACTAGGTTAAAATTAGGTTTGCAAGGGTTAGTTATGGTTAGGATTACCTAAGGCTACCTAACTAACCTTGGGGTTAATAGCTATGGTTAGAGTTAGGATTAGTTTTATCCAACTTAGGCTAGCTTATCCTAGGTAGCCCTAACTACCCTTGCTAACCCTAAGTAGCCTTAACTAACCCTTGCCAACCCTAGCTAGCACTAGGTAGTCCTAATTAACCCTCTCTAACCCTAAAACCCTCGCCAACCAAAGTAGGGATGGTGATTCGCATTTGCTTGAGTATGTCCCAAAAGATTTTGAACTGAGCATCCACCTTAGTCTTCACCAATCGCTGAGGAAAGAGCACAGGGGACCTGTATGCTTGCACGGAACGCTCCGGCTTGCCTTTGCCCTTCGATTTAGCCTCCTTAGTACCTTGTTCGGACCGAACAGATGTCTGTTCGGACCGAACAGGTGGGTCGGGTGTCGGTTCAGCGGCATCTTGAGGCTCCGATGTTACTTTTTTCTCCTGGGATGCCTTCTTGAGGGGAGGGAAAGGCAAAATCTGCTCGAGGATTGGCTCTACCTCATCTAGACCTCTCTGTTCGGACCGAATGGGCTCCTGTTCAGACCGAACAGAGGACAGGATTTCAGCATCAGCCGGCATTGGCGGGTTCCGATACTCCCTTCCGCTCCTCAGAACGTGCAGTGCCTTGATTTCAGTATTAGGGTTCACCAAAGGTTGCCCTGGAAGCTTCCCGGGTTGCCTTGAAAAGTGCGACTCCATCATTTGCTCCAACCTGGTCAAGGTACTTGCATTAGTCTTAAGTTCTTCCATCCCTTCAACCAACATTTGATTAAATTTGCCTTGTTCATGCATAAAGTCCTGAACAACTGGTGGTATACCATCCCTATTATAAACAAATTTCTTTGGAAAGGGTTGGTCACGACTGTTGTTGTTAAATTGTGCATTTTTAAACACAGCTGGTTGGTTGGTACTTTTGTACTGGTTCCTTGGCACATATGGTCTATTTGTCACATTGTTATGGTATTTGGGATGGTTCATGTTTTCACAATCTGCTTGTTCCCCATCACTTAATGAATAACTTCGACTAAATATGTGTCTAGGAAAATAGGAGGGCTCGTTGTTGATCGAGTTCACTTGATGCCCTCCGTTGCCAGTCTTTGCGAGCGGGCAATTAATCGAGGTGTGGCCTTCTTCGTCGCACGCGCCACAAGTGATGGAATTGAGGTGGGTCCCTTGTGCGGATTGATAGGCGGCAAGTTCGGCTTCCAACTCCGCGATCCTCTCATTCTTGGACGTAATCTCATGGATTTGATGCTTAGAATGGCTAGATCGGCAATGAGATGGAATCGGGTACCAAGTGTAGTTCCTTGCGCAATAATCGAGCAAATCACGCCCTTGGGTTGCGTCGAGCCTCTTGAATGCCCCACCTGAAAGAGAATCAATATTAATTTTTATATTATCATAGAGTCCACTATAGAAAGATTTAATTAACATCCATTCTTGGATCCCATGATGTGGGCAAGAATTCTCTAAATCCCTAAATCTTTCCCAAGCGTCCCTCATTGATTCCTCCTCCTTTTGAGCAAAATTATTCAATTCCTTTCTAATCGCATCGGAATGGTCTGCGGGAAAATATCTATCCAAAAATGTTTGTGCCATTTGATCCCAAGACCGAATTGACCCTTTTTTCAATGTTTTGTACCATTTTTGGGCTCTATCCTTAAGGGTGAAATGAAATAACAATAGCCTAATTGCTGTTGAGGAACCCCATTGAACTTAATTAATTTTGTGTAATCAATAAAGGTTTGTAGGTGAGCATGGGGATCCTCTTTGTCATCTCCGTAAAACGAGTTTTGTTGCACGAGTGTGACGTGGTTGGGGACGATTTGCATGTTGTTGGCTTCGATGCCTGGAATCACCACTGGTCCTCCCACGTCTTTTGCATTTGGTGCTCCGAATTCGCCGAGTGTTCGATTGTTGTCATCTCCTTCCTTGTCCTCGGAGTTGTGGACGCTCGCCTCATCTTCGTGTGCCCATCTCCGTCGCTCGGCCTCAAAATCTCTTCTTTGGCCGGCAAGAGTGTTTTGTTCTACTGTGAGACGAGCCGCCCTTTCGTCCAACTGAAGGCGGAGAGCCTCCAGTTCGCGCGTCTGCTGGGCAATGGCCTCCGGAGTGAGTGCGTCGGCCATTGCGGGGCTTCCTTCTCTCTGTTCGGGGTCCTGTTCGGTCCGAATGGAATCATGTTCGGTCCGAACAGGGGTCGAATTGGAGGGTTGGGCGAGTTTTGGATCTGTTTCGAACCGCCGAGTGAAGTAGTTCCTGACTTTGGGTGGTGGGGATTTCTTCCTTCGGGTTCTACCTACCAGTCCTGCAATTCAGAGAGAAGAAAGCGTGAGTTTAAAAAGAAAAAAAAAACAAAAGTCTAGTCTCTTAGTACTAAAATAAGGATCCAATATCAACACCGTCCCTGGCAACGGTGCCAATTTGATGAAGGCTTAGAACCTAGGAATCAAATGAATTTGTAGACCTAGAGTTAATCTCACTAATCGTTCAGAATATAGCTTTAGGGTCGAACCCAAGGGACGGATTAATGAATAACAGACTTATTCTTTCTCAAAAGCTAGACAAAAATATTTTTGTGAAGATTTATATAAAAGAAGGCTAAACGATCCACTAAGTAAATGTTTTTGGTTGGTTTTTAGACTTGAAGTAAAACTAATAGTATAAGAATAAAGAAAGTAGAATTTTTTTGGGGTCTAAATAGTGAATAAAAACGTCCTAGGAGTCAGGTTTCACTTGTGTTTGGACGCTAAAATCCGAAATCAAGTACTTTCGTACCAAATTCCGCATTTTAGCTACAGTTACCGCTCTGTTCGGTCCGAACAGAAGGGAAAAGTGGGTTTAAACGGCTTGTTATGTTGGTCAATGCCTCAATTCAGGGTTTGTTGGTCAAACCTAGATGTTCTAAACCTCAGCTTTCGCTTGTTGGGACAGATACTGGTTCGATCACAACCTAACCTAATTAACTTGGTTGGTTCGCAACTTTTGGTATAGAATTCAACTAGTTAAACTTGTTTATTGGAGTTCGTGATGATATTTAGAGGTCTTTTGGACTGGTCTAAAAGTTACACTTTTGGTGTCAACTAATCTCCCCTTTCGGATCTACGATTTATCCCAAGTACTCGAATTTAACGTGACTTGTTTATCCTAACTTAGACTAACTAGAAGCAGCTGTTCAACTAGAAGTTAATTAGAGATTTAAAGAAGTGTTTTAACTCAAGCAATAGATGCAATTCACAATAGACAAATCTCAAAGCATATCAAAACATAACAAGTCAAGTAAACATCATCCAAACATCAAGTTACTTCCCTAAGCCTAAGACTGCCTAAAAATTAGCCTAACATAGTAGCAAAACACACAATAAACATAAAATAACAATAAAGATACTAGCCCATCAAATCAAGAGAAAGAAACATAGAAGAATAAACCAAATACTCCTTTTGCTTCAGTCTTTCGGTCTTCAAGGGAGTGGGGTGTTGCTGGATGGTCGCCAAACTGGTCACCTTGCTGCCGTTGCTTCAAGGTTCATGATCTCCGAAGGCAGAAGAGAGAGAACGCCTTTGGAAAGGTGGAATTAGGGTATGGAATCAAAGATACTTTTCCTCAGGCGTGTAGAGGTATATATGGACGTCCCAGGTCGCAAGAATGGAAGGCTAGGGCACCAGGGCGCAAGAAAATGCCATATAGATTAACTTCCATGTACGAAACAACAACATATATGATATGGCGGCAGTCTGTTCGGACCGAACAGAGGAGAAGTGCGCTGGTCTGGCGGTTACAGTGTGTTCGGACTGAACAGAAAGTCATTCGGTCCGAATGGGATGCTGACAGAGAACTCCAATGCTAGGAATGAGTCGTCTAGCAAGTGCGAAACGTCGGAAATCCATCTATACGCTCCAAAATCATCAAAAATCATCAAAACCTGTACAGAGAAGAGAAGAAATGACGGCAGAGCCAAATCCTGGAAAAACATGGCAATTTATTAAATAATTGGTTGGTTCGAGTGTATTTTGAGTGCCAAGTACGGTCCAAATACCAATGAAATATGATGATATCACAATCCTAACTCCAACCCTCGCGAGCCCTAACTCTAATCCTAGGTAACCCTACCTTAACTTGTTAGCTAGGATTAGTAACTCTAACCATGGTAGGTTTAGATAGGGATAACTATTTAGGGTTTAGAGTTAAGAGTTAGGGTTTGTTAGGATTATTTAGCCCTAAGCTTAGACCGGATTAGCTATCCCTAAGGTTAACTAACCATAGCTAAACCTAGTTAGGCCCTACCTAACAGATTAGCTAAACTTGACCATAGCTAATCCTAAATTAGGTCTAGGTAGTCTACCTGGGGCTAACCTTAGGTAGTAGCATGCCTTAGGTAACTGTAGATTTCTTGCTTACCCTAGTAACTAACAAACCCTAGATAGCCCTAACTCTAGCCCTACCTTAACTTAGGCTAGCCCAAACTAACGCTAACTAATCAAAACCTAACAAATCTTGATAGAGTTAGGACATATCCCTCGCTAATACTAACCCTAAATGATATTATCTAGCCCTAACTACCTAGGGTACGTACTCCTAACTAACCATAACTACCACTACCACGGAAACAGGCTTTTGGAACTGGAGATTAGCAACTGCTTTTTATAGTAACAGTCACCTACAAAATCTATGGCATTTTCGTAATATAAGTTCAAATCTTTACAACTGTTTTGAATTAAAACAATTGCTAAACTTAAGCATGAGAAAAAGAAAAATAAATTTTTTTTGGAAACATTGTGACCTTTAATATTAAATAACAGTCATAAAAGTCTTCAATGACTGTTAATATTAAATAACAGTCGCCATAAATTCCCGCCAATATTAGTCATTATTAGGGTGAATTGTGGTATGGCAGGTGGGTCCCAAATTTTTATGACTGTTTTTACTTAATTACAGTTGCAGAACATTTTTAATGACTGTTTTTAACACTCTGTTCGGACCGAATGACATCCTGTTCGGTCCGAATGACATCCTGTTCGGTCCGAATGACACTGTAGCCGGCACCAGACTCTCTCTCTCTTCTGTTCGGTCCGAATGGTACTTGTTCGGTCCGAATGGGACTTGTTCGGTCCGAATGACCATCTGTTCGGTCCGAACAGACCACCGCCATGACTCATATGGAATGTTTTTCTACATGGCAACTCGTGGTTTTGGCAACTTCTCCTGTCTTGGCGACCAGGCAACCTCCCCAAGCACCAGGAGACTACTATATAAGCTCCTAAACACCTGAAGAAAGGCATCTGGGATTCGATACCCTAATTCCACCTTTCTAAAGGCGTTCTCTCTCTTCTACCTTTAGAGATCATCAACCTTGAAGCGACGGCAGCAAGGTGACCAGTTTGGCGACCATCCAGCAACACCCCATTGCCTTGAAGACCGAAAGACTGAAGCAAAAGGAGTATTTGGTTTATTCTTCTATGTTTCTTTCTCTTGATTTGATGGGCTTGTATCTTTACTGTTATTTTATGTTTATTGTGTGTCTTGCTACTATGTTAGGTTAGTTTTTATGCAGTCTTAGGCTTAGGGAAGTAACTTGATGTTTGGATGATGTTTACTTGACTTGCTATGTTTTGATATGCTTTGAGATTTGTTTATTGAGAATTGCATCTGTTGCTTGAGTTAAAATACTTGTTTAAATCTCTAATTACCTTCTAGTTGAACAGCTGCATCTAGTTAGTCTAAGTTAGGATAAACAAGTCACGTTAAATTCGAGTACTTGGGATAAATCGTAGATCCAAAAGGGGAGATTAGTTGACACCAAAAGTGTAACTTTTAGACCAGTCCAAAAGACCTCTTAATATCCTTACGAACTCCAATAAACAAGTTTAACTAGTTGAATTCTATACCAAAAGTTGCGAACCAACCAAGTTAATTAGGTTAGGTTGTGATCGAACCAGTATCTGTCCCAAAAAGCGAAAGCTGAGGTTTAGAACATCTAGGTTTGACCAACAAACCCTGAATTGAGGCATTGACCAACATAACAAGCCGTTTAAACCCACTTTTCCCTTCTGTTCGGACCGAACAGAATCCTGTTCAGACCGAACAGAGCGGAAATTGTAGCTAAAACGCGGAGTTTGGCGCGAAAGCACTTGATTTCGGGTTTTAGCGTCCAAACACAAGTGAAACCTGACTCCTAGGACGTTTTTATTCACTGTTTAGACCCCAAAAAAAATTCTACTTTACTTATTTTTATACTATTAGTTTTACTTCAAGTCTAAAAACCTACCAAAAACATTTACTTAGTGAATTGTTTAATTTTCTTTTATATGAATCTTCCCAAAAAAATTTCTGTCTAGCTTTGGAGAAAGGATAAGTCTGGTATTCATTAATCCGTCCCTTGGGTTCGACCCTAAAGCTATATTCTGAACGATTAGTGAGGTTAGCTCTAGGTTATAAATTTATTTGATATCTTAGGTTTCAAAGCCTTCATCAATAGGTTTAGCAAGAGTTTGAGTTAGAGTTAGTTGGGGTTACCAACAGTTAGTTAGGGTTAACAAGGATTTCTTAGGGTTGTTTAGTGTTAGCTTAGGTTAGCTAGCGATAGCTAGGGTTAGTAAGAGCTACCTAGGGATAGTTAGGGATAGCTAGGGTTAGTAAGAGCTATCTAGGGGTAGCTAGGGCAAGTTTGGGTTGGCTAAGGTTAGGGTAACTAATTAGTGTTAGCTGGAGTTAGAGTTAGGGTTAGCTGGGGTTTGTTGCTAGGGTTAGATATGGTTAGAGTTAGGGACGTTAACTTGGGTTAGATAGGGCTACCAAGGGATAGCTTAGGTTACCTAGTGCTAACTAACTCTAACTAACCCCAACTAAGCTTAACTCTAACCTTAGCTAGCCTTAGGTAGCCCTAGCTAACCCTAACTAACCCTAACTTGTCCTTGGTAGCCCTAACTAACCATAACTAACCTAACTAATCCCGAGTAAGGGTTAGTTAGGTCTACGTATGGCAAGCTAGGGTTAGAGTTAGGGTTGGCTAGGGTTAGTTAGGTCTTCCGAAGTAACCCGAACCCTAACCTAACCCTAGGTAGCCCTAACTAACTCTAGTTGTCCCTAACTCTAACCCTAGCTAACCCTAGCTAGTCCTAACTAACCCAAACTCCATAGGTCACGCTAACCCTAGCTTGCCTGAGGTAGCCCTAACAACAAGAATGCTAGGTTAGAGTGAGGCAACCTTAACTCTAGCCCTAACTAACTCAAGGTACACTAGAGTAAGGGCTAATAATTCCTAAGTTAGTTAGGGTTAGCTATGGTTAGTTTGGGCTACCAAGGGCAAGTTAGGGTTTGTTAGGGTATGTGTTACGGTTACCTAGGATTAGTAAGGGCCACCATGGGATCCCTAGGCTTAGCTATGGGTAGCCCTGGTTAGGGTTAGAGTTAGGGTTAGCTAGGGTTATGTAGGGTTACCTATGGTTAGCTAGGGTTAGTTATGGTTAGTTAGGACATCCTAGAGTTAGAGTTAGGTTTACCTTGAGTTAGGATTAGAATAGTTGGCTACTTAGGGTTAGTTAGAGCTCATCAGCCCAAGCTGGTCATGCAACTAGGGTAGACCTAAGGTAGCCCTAAATCCTAAGCCCTATATAGTCCAAACCAAACCCAGCTAACCTTAGCTAGCCTTAAGTAGCCCTAACTAATCCTAGCAAATCCTAGCCTTAGGTAGCCCTAACTAATCCTAGCTATGGTTAGTTAGAGCTAACAAACCCTAACTAACTGTAGCTAGGGTTAGCCCTAACAAACCCTTGTCAAAAGTAACATTAGATTATTAGCTCAATAGTAACCATAGGTAAGTCAAACTATGATATGATTAATCCTAATTAGGCTAGTTAACCCTAGCATGGCCTAGTTAAACTCTTGTAGGATTAGACTTACTTTAGGTTAAAAGCAAGGGTTAGTTAAAATCCCTAACTATGGGTATTGGTTAGAGATCTACATAGAGTTAGATTTAGCCCAAACTTACCCTAGGTTAGAGTTACCCATATGTATTACCCTAACATGGTAGCCCTAGGATTAGCCCTAACTGACCATAAGTTAGGTCACCCTAAGTAGTAGACTAACTCTAGGACTACCTAGGGTAACCCTAGGGTTAGACTATTGTTAGTAACCCTATTAAACATGCCTAGGCGTGCTCTTACTAACCCTAACCCCAAGGTAGCCTTAACAAACTCAAGGTAAACCTAACTCTAACTCTAGGTAGTCCTAACTAACCATAACTAACCTTAGCTAACCATAGGTAGCCCGACATAACCCTAGCTAACCCTAACTCTAATCCAATCCAGGGCTACCCACAGCTAAGTCCAGGGATGCTTAGGTTGCCCTTACTAATCCTAGGTAACCGTAACATTGACCTTAACTAGCCCTCGCTAACTAACTCAAATTAGAATTTGGTAACCCTAACTAATTCTAACTCAAACTCAAGCTAAACCTAGCTAGCCCTAAATAGTCCAAACTAACCTGAACTAACCTAAGGTTCCATAGGGTTAGTTATGGTTAGTTAGGGATACCTAGGGCACAACCCTAACTAACCCTTAGAGTTAAGGTTAGCTAAGGTAGGGTTAGAGTTAGTTGGGGTTAATTAAGACTCCTTAGGGCTAGATATAGTTAGTTGGGGTTAGAGTTAGAGTTACATAGGGTTAGATATTGTTAACCCTAACTAGGATTAACCTCAGCTAACCCTAGCGAGGTTTAGTTAGGGCTACGTAAGGCTAACCCTAATTCCAACCCAAGCTAACCATAACTAACACTAGCTAGGGTTTGCTTACGTTAGAATTAGGGTTTGTTAAGGTTACCTAGCTGACTAAGGAAGACCTAACTAACCATAACTCTAACCATAGCTAATCCTAGCTTGCCTTACGTAGCCCTAACTAACCATAGCTAACCAGGGCTAGGGTTAGTTAACCCTTGTTAGAGTCCACCTAGGGCATAGCTAACCATAACTAACCTTAACTAACCCTAACTATGGTTAGTTAACTCAAATTAGCTATCCCTAGGTAGCCCTAGGGTTAGTTAGGACTAATTAGAGTTGCTAACCCCCTGGACAAGCTAACCCTAACCAACTTACTCTAACCCCTAACCCTAACATAGGTATCCCTATAGCATGTTAGCTAGAGTTATTTGGAGCTAACTTAGCCCTACCTAGAGTTTGATAGGGTTAGCTTAGCTTGGGTTAACTTATTAGCAAGTAAGGCTATCTAACCCTAGTTAAGGTAGCCCTTACAAACCTTAGTTATCCCTAACTAATTTAGGATTAGAGTTCGAATTAGTTAGCTAATCATAAGTAATCCTACCTGGTTAGGTTAGCCCTAACTAAACTTAGAGTTTGCGCTAAACCATAACTAAGGTTACCTAGGGATAGCTAGCCCTATGTAGCCTTAGCTAGGGTTAACATAGTTAGCTAACCCTAAAAATAATACAAGCTAATTACCTAGGGCGAGCTAGGGTTAGTTAAGACTACCTAGGACTAGATATGGTTAGTTGGGGTTAGAGCTAGGATTTGTTAGGATTAGTTAGAGCTATCTAAGGCTAGCTAAGGTTAGAGTTAAGGTTAGCTGGGGTTAGTTAAGACTACCTTGGGATATATATGGTTAGCCCTAAGTAATCCTAAAAAACCGTAACTGTAACTCCAATGAATCATATCTAGCCCTAAGTAGTCTTAAATAATCATAACTACCCCTAGGTTGCCCTAACCCACCCTAGGTAACCCTAACTCTAATCCTAGGTAACCCAAGCTATCCCTAAGTAGCCCTATCAATCCCTAGTTGTCCCTAACTCTAACCATATCTAACCCTAGCAAGCCCTAGGTAGTACTAACTAACCCTAACTAACCTTAATTCCAACCCAAGCTAACCGGGGATAGCTAGGGTCAACTATGGTTAGTTAGGGCTAAAGTTAGGGTTAACAAGGATTTGTTAGGGCTAGCTAACTCTAACTAATCCTAAGTAGATAGGGATACCTAACCCTTGCTACCGTTAGTTAACAAGGTAGGGCTACCTGAAGTTAGGGCTAAGTTAGCTCTAAATAGTCCTAAAAATCCTAGCAATGGGTAACCCTAACTAGTTGGGGTTAGTTAGTACTACCTACGGCTATCTAGAGTTAGCAAGGGTTAGAGTTAGGGATAACTAGGGTTAATAAGAGCTACCTAGGGATTAGAAAACTAGGGATAGCTAGGGTTAGTCCTAACTAGGGCTACCATAACTAACCCTAGTTAGCCCTACATAACCTTAAGTAGTCCTAAGGATATCCCTCGGTAAAGTTTGGGTATAGGGGCTACCTAGTTAACCCTACCATTGTAAATATTAAGTTAGGGTTGAAATTGGGGTTAGTAAGGGCTAAGTTAGACTGCAATTTCAACCCTAGCTAGTCGAAACTTAGGGAGTTAGCTAAACCCTATCATAGCTAATTATAGCTAATTCTAGCAAGGGTTAAGTTATCTAACCCTACCTAGGGCTATACGAACCAATTAGCTAACCCTAGGGTTACCCAAAGCTAGGGGTTGGTAGAGTAACTTCGCTTAGGTAGCTCTAACTAACCCTACTTAATCATAACTCTAACCCCAGTTATGCATAGCTAGGGTTAGTAACCAAACAAGGGTAAGGGTAACCCAATTAGGACTAACCATAGAGTTAGGTAGCTTTAGGTAATCTTAACCATAACTAACCCTAATTTCAACCCTAGCTAACCCTAACTCCAACCCTCGTCCGCCCTAAGTAGTCCAAACTAACCCTAAATCTGACCTAAACTAACCCTAACTCTAACCCAAACCAACCCTAGCCATCCAAAGATAATCCTAACTCTAGCCCTATCCAATCCTAGCTAGCCATGAGTTAGCCCTAATTAACCCAGATAACTAATCCTAATTAGGGTTAGTTAGGTCTACCTAGGGCCAGTTATAACTAATCCGAGCTAGGATAAAACAAATACTAACCCTCATGATATGGTTAGTTAATTACTTGGCTACCTAACTCTAACTATAAGTCCATTCAGCCCTAGGTAGGTCACCAGCTAACCTTAATGGATTAGGGTTAATCCCTAGAGTAACTAAATTATAGGGTTAGCCCGAGGATAACCCAAGGTTAGGATAGCTGGGGTAACCTAATTATGGGTTAGTTAAGCTAGGTTAGTTTTAGTTAAGGTTAGGGTTAGTTAATTTTAACCCTCACTAGGTAATAACTCTAACCAAGAACTTATGGCCTAGGGCTAGCTAGCCTAATTAGGCTAGGGTTAGTTAGGGTCTTCTTAGCTAATCCTAACTTAGACCTAATTAACTAGGATTACTAATCCTAACAAACCCTAGCTAACCCTAAGTCGCTAACTAACCTAGCTAACTAGAGTTAGTTAACTAGCTAGGTTTAAAGTCAGGGTTGTTAATGGATAGTTAGGATTACCTAGGATTACCTATGTAGGACTAGGTAGGTTTGTTAAAATCGATCCCGACCCTAGGTAGCCCTAACTAACCCTTGCTAACTCGAGACTACCTTGAGTTATCTTGGGTTAAATAGCTACCATATCCTAGCCTAACAAATCTTAACTAGCCCAAGATAACCCTAGCTAGCCTAAGGTAGCCCTAGGATTAGTTATTTAACCTAAGAGTTAGCTACGATTAACTAGCCAAAGTTAGGGTTAACCCTAAGGCTAGCTAGGCTCTAGGTAATTCAAGTGTTACCAAAATAGCTTAACATAATAGCCATGACTAACACTAATCAATTGTAACCATAACCTTAGTTAGGGCTACTTAGGTAGCTCAATTTTTGATTGGGTTGGTAACTATCCCCAGCTAACCCTAACTCTGACTATAGCTAACCTTAGAGTAACCTAACCATATCTAACCATATAGGTAAGGTTAGACTTACTCTAGGTAACCCTAACTCTAACCATAACTAAACCTAACTCCAACCCTATCTAACCTAACTAACTCATCTAGAACTAACACTAAGGTTATTGCCAGGGTTAGCTATGGTTTAGCTTGACCTAGGTAGCCCTAACTAACCGTAGCTAACCCTAGCTAACATAGAAAAACCTAACTAACCCTAGCCAACCCTAACTCGAACCCTAGTTAGTTAGCTAGCTAGTTAACTAATCCTAGTTAGCTAGGTTAGTCAGTAGCTAACTAACCCTGGTAGCTAGTTAACTAACCCAAGTTAGCTAGGTTTATTAATAGCTAACTAACCCTAGTAGCTAACTAACCCTAACTCTAACCCTGGCTAACCCTAAATAGAGCTACCCTAGTTAACCCTAATTAGAGTTGGTGTTAAGCTAAACTTAGAACAAACATAGGGTTGGGGTCAAACTAACCTTAATTAATCCTAGTTAGGACTACCTAGGGTTAGTTAGGGTTAGTTAGTAGGGTTATTTAGGATTAGCTATGTTGAGAATTAAACATAGGTAACCCTAATTGGTAACCCTAAATAATACATTCTTTCTTACTAATCCTAGCAAATCCTAACTCTAACCTTAACTACCCTAGAGTTAGGGCTAGTTATTGCTTGGGCTACCAAAGCTAAGCATAGCTTATACCTAGGTAAGTAGACTAGGGATAACTAGGGTTACCTAGGGATAGTTAATACTAGCTTGAGTATGATTAGTTAAACTAGGGTTAGAGTTAGCCTAGGGATTAAGGTTAGCTATAGTTACTAGGGATAGAGGTTAGTTAACTAATCCTAAGGCTAACCCTAGCAAGGATTAACCTAGCTATCCCTAACTATGGCTAGGATTTAGTTATTACCTTGTTAGACCATAACTAACCCTAGTTACCCCTAGGTTAGCTTTAGTTGGGCTAACTAGTGTAGTTAGGACTATCTAGGGCTAGCGACGACTACCTAGGGTAACCATATCTAACCCTAACTAAGATATGTCAAAATACTACCTAGGGTTGTTGGAAGTAGCACTAGGGGGTAACCATTTATATATGTAAGGTTAGAGTTAGGTTTACTAGGTTAAAATTAGGTTTGCAAGGGTTAGTTATGGTTAGGATTACCTAAGGCTACCTAACTAACCTTGGGGTTAGTAGGTATGGTTAGAGTTAGGATTAGTTTTATCCAACTTAGGCCAGCTTATCCTAGGTAGCCCTAACTACCCTTGCTAACCCTAAGTAGCCTTAACTAACCCTTGCCAACCCTAGCTAGCACTAGGTAGTCCTAATTAACCCTCTCTAACCCTAAAACCCTTGCCAACCAAAGCAGGTCCTAAGTAGCCCTAACTAACCATAATTCTAACCCTATCCAAACCTAGCTAGCCTTACGTATCCCTAACTAATCATAGCTAACCCTAGCTAACATAGGAAGATATCTCTTACAATCCTATCTAACTCTAACTAGAGTTAAGGTTATGTAGGGCTAACTAGGGTTAGTTAGGGTTAGCCCTTACTAACCTTGGCTTTCGCTAGCTTGCTAATGCCTAGGTAGCTCTTACTAACCCTAGCTATCCCTAACTCAAACCCTTGCTGGCTCTTGATAGCCCTAGGTATCTTACTAACCCTGATACCTACCTAAGTTAAGGACTACCTGAAGTAACCCTAAGTAGGGCTAATAGGGTTAGTTAGTTATGGTTAACTCTAAATTAGTTTGGTTAGTTATGGTTTGCTACCTCGGGCTAGCTAAGGTTAGCTGGGATTTGAGTTAAGATTTGATTAACTAATCGTAGGTAATTATATCCATGGCTACCTAAGGCCTAACTAACCATAACTAACCCCAACAAGCCTTAGCTTGCCCGAGGTTGCCCTAACTAATTCTAGCTAACTCTCATTAGTTAAGGTTAGCCTTAACTATGGTTGGTAAGGGATAACTAAGGTTAAGATTAGAGTTAGGGTTAGTTTTAACCTAGGTTTAGTTAAGGTAGTTTAGATCTAGGGATAGCCTATGGTCTTCCTAAGTTAGCGTTACCCTAACTATAACCCAAACTAATCCTAGGGTTAACCATAGCCTTAGCCATAGCTAGCCCTAGGGTAACCCTTACCTTAGATAAATAGGGGATACCTAACTCTTAGCTAAGGTTACCCGAGGGCTAGCCTATGTTGGATTAACTCTAATTAGTTATCCTAGGTAACACTAATACCTTAGCTAACCCTAACCCAAGCTCAACCTACTATCATAACTTACCTTAGTTATGCTATTTAACTTAGTTCCCTAGGTATTTCTAACCATAACGTAACTAACTATGGTCTTAGGCTAATCCTAAGTAGCAAGTTAGGGTTATCAAGGTTAGTTATCCTAGGTAACCCTAATTAGGCTAACCCTAGCTTGCCTTACGTAGTCCTAACTAACCATAACTATCTGTAGCTAACCCTACTTATTAGACCCTAGCTTTTTTAAGGGTAAACTAACTAATTCCAACTCTAACATTAACTCAATGCTAGCCTCGAGTTAGGTTTACTATTTAGGGTTAGTTAAGGTTAGAGTTAGGTTACCATAGCTAATCCTAACTCCAACTCTCGCCAGCCCTAAGTAGTCCTAACTAACTCTAAATCCAACCCAAACTAACCCTAACTCTAACCCAAACCAATCCTAGCTAGCCAAAGGTAATCCTAACTAACCCTAACTAATCCTAACTCCCTAGCAAGCCCTAGGTAGTACTAACTAACCTTAGCTAATCTTAATATGAATTAGATGTGGTAAACTAACCCTAACTCTAGGTAAACCTAGTTAACCCTAGCTAGGATTAGAGTTAGGTTAGTTAACTTAGCTAGATGTTACATAATTATTGTCTAGGGTCTAACTACTTAGGGTTAGTACATAATTAACCTAAGGACTACATAACTAGTTAGTTAGGGCTCTAACCCAGCTAATTAGGTAAATCAGTAGGTTAGTGATGGTACAAACTAATAGTACTCTAAAATGTCCTAAAATGTACCGCAAGCGTACGGTATATCGTTGGATATGGTTAGGGGTCGAACCACAGGGACGGATTAGTTGAGTTTTAGGTTTACCGGTTCACAAAATCTAGGTCGGTCAATTGAGATGTTTTTTTTTTGTCTTAGAACAATGGCAAAATGAGATAAACAAACAATCAAACTAAAACAAAACTAAAGTAAGTAACAATTTGGTTGTTTTCTGGTAATTTCTAATAATAAAGCGCCCTAGGGTTTCTGTTTTTACCTTGGTTAGGCTTCGGGCTGCCAACACGTGTGCTGTCGCACGAAATGCTGACACGTGCTACACTAGTCTGGCCCTGTGCGACCCGCACGGGATTCCATGTGACCCGCACAGGTAGTACTTGGTGCGACACGACCCTTAATTGATCGTGCAATGCATGGTAATTAAGTTCCTAATTGGTTTGGGACAGATCTAGCCGGACTTGGACTCCCTAGACCTCAACTGTCGTAGTTGGTCATGGTATCGTGACCAGAACCTAGTCTAAAGTCCCCATTAGTCTAGTTAATCCTCACTTTCGCTTGTTGGCTTAACTATCCTAAGTCCACAAGTTGGTTTACTAAGGTATCTAACCGACTTTCGCCTAATTAGAAATCTTCTCCTTTTGGGATACCAATTGGTCACCTTTCGGCTCCTAACCTACCTCAAGTCTCTTACTCAATTCAATCAATTAGTCTACACCTTTAACCAAGAATAAGTATGGCCATTCACCTAGTAGGAGGTTCAACACAATTCATCAAACACAATGCAAGCATAAACAATAAACAACCAATAAGAGATAAACCATAGAAACTTAATCATTCATCCATTACAACAATCCTAACCTTAGTTCAAACATGACCCTAGAACAAACTAATCTAGCCTACCATAATAGAAACACAATCAAAATGCAAGAAAGGGAAAGATACAATCTCCATAACCAAAGAGAAGAAAGGAAGAAGGAAAACGCCCCTAATCAAGCCTCACCATTGCTTCTAGACCGGAGATATGGATGCTTGGGTCGATCGGTGGTGGAATGGTGGTTGGAACGTGGCTCGCAAGGCGACAGGATTCCCTGTGCGGGTCGCACAGGGTGGCTGTGTGGGGTGCACGGGAGAGATGAAGAGGTAGATTGGGTAGGTTTTCGTTGCGGCGCCGCCTTGGATGGGAGAGATGATAGGATGCCCTAATTTCGGCGCTTCAGGGGCTTTAAATAGCAGCGAAACTAGGGTTCAAAGTCACGTGCAGGGCGCATGGAAAGCGGGTGCGGGTCGTATGGGCCAGGAATGAGTCGTCTGGCCCATGTCGCTTGTCTGGCGTGCTGGCTGGACCCTGTGCACCCCGCACAGGATTTGGTGTGGGCCGCACGGGAGCATTTCTTCATGTTTTGTGGGCCAAACTTCACCAAGTTTCCTCCAAGTTCCTACAAAATGAGTATAGACCCAAGAAGTACCAAATTCCTATAGAAATAAACTAAAACACGCATAAAACAAAGGTATTGAGTTGTGATTGAGGGTAAAGTTCGGTCAAAAGATATCTCTACTACTTATAAATGCACCCATAGAAAGGTCATAATATTCTAACCACTAGGGGTTGAAACATGTGTTAACATCAATTATAAACCATTGATCTGTGCAATTTGATATGATGTGCGGTTTAGATTTGTATTTCTAACAAAGAGTCAGACTCTTTGACCGAAAATGTCTGGTCGCTGGGTTGGTAAGTCCACTGTATCGTTCAATGGAGTATACGGGTTCGATTCTTCGAATCAACAAATAACATTTTTCGTCACTTTTTCCTCCGCTTCTCTGCAGGGTTTCTCGGTACCAATTTATTTCCCTTTTTCCTCTGCTACGCTCGTGATTTCATTCCTTTTTCCTCCGTGATCAGCCATAATTTCTTTCCCTTTTTCCTACTTGGGCTCGCTTAGATTTCGCTCAATATTAGTTAAGAGTTTGGTGCAATCTACTCTCTTCCCCCCCTCCCCATGTTTCCTTTCTTTCTCCATCGTTCCTTCGAACGGCGCCTATCTCAGGGCAATTTTTGGCGTTTTTCGTTGTCTCCATTTTATTGATGTCCTCCACCTTTCGCTAAACCTAGATCAATGCCGCTTCTCCTCCATCTCTTGCTAAACCCTAGATCAATGCCACCTCTCCTCCTCTTCTCACTAAATCCTTATCCTTTTTCTTTTTTCGTTCGAGTTGGAGTCTTCCCAAGGCTGGTTGCATATTCAAGTTCTTTTATCGGTACCAGTCTCAAGTTCTTTAATTGTTGATTTCTGATTTTAGGTCTTCATTTATTTTTGAAAAGGACAAACATAGAAGGAATTCAAAGTAGAAGTAGAAGACATCGTTTGTGTTCGTCACAAGAATTTAGGTCTAGTCGAATCCATGGCTGGGTCGAGTCGAATCCACCGAAGGCTCGAGAGAAAGTTGAGGCCGAGGCTAGAGACGTCAGTGCTTTTACTAAATGGTATTTTTCTCTCTCAATTTTATCCAGTAATGTTGTATTTCTTAAGGTTTTGTTGATTATAAGATATTTATGTTAATGTCGCAGTGAGACATGAAACTTTTAGCTTCCGATTTTTAGCATATATCATGTTCCTGCCAAATTTGATGTTAATTTTTTTTTCCCTTTGAAGTTAGAGTTGCATGCTGGTGCAGTCGTGTAGAAGCTAGCCGAGGCTATGATACCAAAAATGTAATAACTTTTCTACTTAATTATTTTCTTTTTAATGTTATCTGCAATTACTTGAGGTTTAGTAATTGAAATTTTTATAAATCCTTGTGTAAGAAAAATGTATTCTTCATCCATTCAGAAAAAGGAGGGCACCATCAAGAAAGCAAAGAAATTCATCCAATGATTCCAACAAGAAAAAACGCTGCCCAACTGCTATATTCATTCTCATGTAATAAGAGCGGGTCTGTATTGTTATTTAGTAATATTAAAATAATTGTAGCATAAAATTAATTTTACTCTCTAATGACATCATATCCTGATAACAAAAATGTTGTCTTGGTAAGAAATATATGAGATTAATTTTTCTTTTTTTTTTAATGAAATTTTGCTATCTGACATCAACATAAAAATATTGTAATTTAGCATTATTTTGTATTTCTAACACTTTTAAGTTGTACTAAAGGTTTCAAAGGAGGGTGGAAGTAAATGACTGAAGTTACGAGTTTCGGTATTGGTATGACCAATATGAGGCTTTAGAATATAAATTCCAGTTTTGTATAAACACCTATTTTGTTATTTCAGGTGAGCAAAACTAGTTTACTCAATAATTTATTTCTCATCTCTTTACTTTCTTTATGAATTATGTATCTGAAGGACTACTGCTTCCTTTTTCATTATTTTCTCGATTTCCTGCTCGATTAATTTCTTTCGTTTTTGTTTATTTTTTTCCTAGCAACTTTTGGCGTAAGAGGAAGAAATAAGGTGATTATTTACCCTGCCTATGTCTGTTATTATTTTTTTTTTGGAATTTCTGATTTTTTTTTTTTTTTGCAAACAGAAAACAAATTGCTGCCCCTGATCCTCTCTAATATCTCTTCCTAGCCCAGTTTCTCTTATTTGGATGTATAAAACAGTCTCAACTCTGCATCATCTAAATTGCAAGGTAAATCTACAGCAAATTAATTAGAAAAGTAGGTATTTTATTATGTCCAACCGTGTGCCATCTTTGCCAGCGTGAGCATCTTGCAGCCTGATTCTTTTGGTGCCAAACATTCAATAAAACCCACAGCGCAAACTCAACCCCTTTATTCTCTTTTTTACTGGTAGGTTTCTTTCAATATTGGTCATAGAACTATTTGAGTTGTTTTTGTTACTGGTACGGTGACTTTTGTGATATCAATGATCTTTAATAGATCTTATTCCTTACACGCTCCTGATTTACCTGGTAGGTTTCTCTTTAAGCAGTTTGTACCAGTTTGCTACTTTTTACTGGTAGGTTTCTTTTAAGCAGTTTTTACTTTTCTGTTTTATGTTTGCTTGCAATTTTACTTTTCTCGAGGTAGTCATTTGTATATTTAGGAATTTCGGATCTGAGGCTTTCAGAATCTCATGGATGATATTATGGAAGAGATTTACTCCATCAAACAGAATGGGATCTCATCTAGCATCTACGGTATGTGATTACTGTTGAGATTTGGATTTCATTGATCGGATTAATTTTCTGCTTCTTGTTTGTTTTTTTCTTTCTCTGGTTACAGCCTCTCAGATTAGAAATAAAGGTACATTGAAGTTTTTAATTCATTAGATCTCATTGTTGTTTCATATCTTGAATTGAACATTCATAATTTGTGATAAATCTGGATTTAATTTGATAAAAATTGATTGGATCAGAGAAAATTAGCTTAAAGGTCGAAGAGAGTAAGATGTGCATCCCATGGAGCCATTGTAAGTTGCGAATTTATTTGCTTCACAGCTGTTTTGTTGATATTTCATTTGCTTCTTATATATTCAGCACTACTGTTTTCTCAGAGAAATATTGTGAGTCGGCCCCTTTGTAGGCACAATTAGGAGAGGAAAGACAGAAGAAATAAGGAGACCGAAAGAAGCAGTGTGTTGAGCATGCCATGCTTGTTGATTTGGGACAAAATGATGTTGGCAAAGTTTGTGTTCCTTTCAGCTCTCCTTTTTGGCCACTTCCATCAGTTTTGTGAAATTTTCAGAACAAAATATAGAAAATCAGGTCCTTTTCATTATTTCAGTAAGGTCCAATTTCACTAGAAAATTAGAACATTCCTCAAATTTAGTTGTTTTACCATCTCGACATGAATTTATGAATGCATTTGGGTAAATGAGCAAGATTGCCCTTCTTGCTTTTTAGGGGTACATTTGTCAGAGAATAATATTTGAAACTTGTTTAAGGGATAAATTGGTCAGAGAATTATATTTAAATATGAGTTACTATATAAATACTCCCAATAGACTACTAGAGCCTATCCATTAGACGATTAGGGCTTCTCTATTGCGGCGCAAAAGGAGAAATAAGGAGACTAAGAGATCATAAAGAGAGAAATCAAGAATAGTAGCTGTTAAAACATGAAACATGAAAGAAGGAAGCAATAGACTTAAACCTCTAATTCCAGATAGAGAGTGAATGAGAGAGAGGATTGAGTGTTCCTATACCAGTATGGTTCCGGTACATGTTAATGCACATCAGTGTTGAATCAGATCCAGATAAATCCATTGTTTGGTTCCTTTAATATAACTTTTTTCTCAATCAAATGGATTTTACAACTGTGCATGACTGGTTTGATTCAATTTTCTATTTATAATAGCATTATTATACACAACCTCATACCTATAGAAATGTATGGTTGATGCACGTATGTGCAAGATGTTGATCCCTTGAGTGCATGAAATATCCCTTAAGAAAAATATGGTATTAACTATTACCTATGATGCTAATCAGTCCCTTTCATTTATTGATGCAGGATGAGACCATGTTAGCTTTTCTAAAGAGCTCTAACCTACAATGGCATCAGATGATTAAATTGGACAGCCAGAATGTGACGCTCTAGACGTGGTTGGGATGGACCCTTTATATGGTTCTTAAATTACTATTGATGCGTTTATTATTGGCAGGTACCCCATAAGCTCTCTCTTGTTACAATTATTTGTTAAAATAAATTGGACAGCGAGAATGTATAAGCGTCAACTTGTTCAGTTGGTCCCTGTGTTGTTCATGTAGAGCCAATTCTAAATCTATGATGGAAGGAATTTGGTCCCAAAATTTTTAAAAAATATTGTCCTAGGTTGTTCATACACCTGGATCCTTAATCAACTTTCAAATGACAGTTTGATCTCTTCGTACCTTTTCTATGATTGTTGTATTGTGTTATTTAATATACATGTATCTACTGAGGTAATTTCTACTTCAATAACCTATAGTAAGTTCCTGTAAATATAAATCTTAAATAAATTTGATATTAGTCGATACAAGTTTTCTACATTCAATTGGAAATGTAAACCTTTCTGTTTTTTTGACTCAGCTTGTTTTGAAGACAAAATTTGAAGAGAGATTGAATTTCTTGATGTTAGCATTTTTTTTTTCTTTTGCAGAGTTCACACAGAAAATAATCAATTTTACAGGTGCATGTGCATTGATGGAGAAATCTTGCATCGTCAAGTTCTGCTGTTTTTTTTAATAGCTAAACAAATATCATCATTCCGGAACTATTTTATGTTCCATTGATGTTTAATTTTCTCATTCTAATTTATTTCTATTTCTGATTTCCGATGGATTAATTATGGCAAGTAAAGAAATGGCATAGTTGAAAAATTGGGTGTGCTCAAAATGCTCTGCTATGCTGCCTTAGATTTTGCACGAAAAGGATAAGGGGGCAGGGGCTGTTGTTGAACTCAACAAAATTCTTGCTACTGATCCATTGGAGATGGGCTTGTCTATTAGGAGCTGCCGTGATTTTTTTTTTTTTCTGGAATGAATAATTATATGTTAATTCAGACAATTATGTGTTCAACAACACAGTAATTAGTTGTATTGTACAATTGGAATAAATAATGAATTAAACATGAAATTGCGGAGAGTTCTTATAGTTTTAAAAAGGGAAAAATTTGTTCTTTGAGCTTAATTTATATGTTATTTTACAAGCTTATTTCATATTTTTTTTTGTAAAAGAAACTTATATATGTCGAATTACTGTATAATTGTTTCGAATTTACTATGCTAAAAATTAAAATATTTTTCATTTAAAAAATTGTCCAATGTAATTATTTTAATTATAACTTGATTGGTATTTTTTTTCACATTATGACGCCAATGTGTTCATTGTTTGATGTTGTATTATCAATTAAGTAAAATTTTTTTACTGATAGGCCTGAAGGTATCTCACAAAAAAATTAAAGATTTCATTTGATAATAAAAGTCCTTATTAGATTATGTGTAGCGCAATTCTTTAACAACCAAAATTTCACATAAAATGAATATGTTCTAAAAGTCTTTAATTTTTTGAAATATATCAAAACAAAATTGTCCGCACATTGAGCGGGCACTGCTGCTAGTATATATAAATGTGTGATATCAGTTAGCTTGGTTAGTTAGGCAAGATATAACTAAGTAATCCTAAGTACTTTAGGTTAACTTGGTAGCTAGGGTTAGCTCTACGGTTAACCCAAATTATCCCAAGGGTCAGGTTAGAGTTAGGACTATATTGGATTAGCTAGGGTTAGCTAGGATTAGGGTTAGCTAGGGCTACATATGGAAAGCATATCTAGGGCAACCTTATTAGTTAGGATTAGCTTGGGTAACTAGAGTACAAAACTCTAGGTAGTTACCTTAGCTAGGATGTCCAAACTAACCCTAGCTAACCATAGGTAGCCCTACATAACCCTAGGTAGTTACCTTAGCTAGGATGTCCAAACTAACCCTAGCTAACCATAGGTAGCCCTACATAACCCTAGCTAACCCTAACTCTAACCCTAACCAGGGCTACCCATAGCTAAGCCTAGGGATCCCAAGGTGGCCCTTACTAATCCTAGGTAACCGTAACACATACCTTAACAAACCCTAACTTGCCCTTGGTTGCCCAAACTAACCATAGCTAACCCTAACTAACTTAGGAATTATTAGCCATTACTCTCGTGTACCTTGATTTAGTTAGGGCTAGAGTTAAGATTACCTTACTCTAACCTAGCATTCTTGTTGTTAGGGCTACCTCGGACAAGCTAGGGTTAGCGTGACCTATGGAGTTTGGGTTAGTTAGGGCTAGCTAGGGTTAGCTAGGGTTAGAGTTAGAGACAACTAGAGTTAGTTAGGGCTACCTAGGGTTAGGTTAGGGTTCGGGTTACTTAGGAAGACCTAACTAACCCTAGCCAACCCTAACTCTAACCCTAGCTTACCTTACGTAGACCTAACTAACCCTTACTCGGGATTAGTTAGGTTAGTTATGGTTAGTTAAGGCTATCTAGGACAAGTTAGGGTTAGTTATTGTTAGCTAGGGCTACCTAAGGCTAGCTAAGGTTAGAGTTAGTTAGAACTAGGTAACCTAAGTTATCCCTTGGTAGCCCTATCTAACCCAAGTTGACGTCCCTAACTCTAACCATATCTAACCCTAGCAACAAACCCCAGCTAACCCTAACTCAAACTCCAGCTAACACTAATTAGTTACCCTAACCTTAGCCAACCCAAACTAGCCCTAGCTATCCCTAGGTAGCTCTTACTAACCCTAGCTATCCCTAACTATCCCTAGATAGCTCTTACTAACCCTAGCTATCGCTAGCTAACCTAAGCTAACACTAAATAGCCCTAAGAAATCCTTGTTAACCCTAACTTTAACCCTAGCTAACTGTTGGTAACCACAACTAACTCTAACTCTAACTCTAGCTAAACCTAGCTAGCCCTAGACAATCCAAACTAACCCTAGCTAACTTTAACTCTAACCTTAGATAGCCTTAGGTTGCCCTAACTAATCCTAACAAACCCTAACTCTGACCCTAATCCTAACTTAGGGATAACTACTTTATGTTAGAGTAATGGTAGTCGCTAGGTAACCCTCACTCTAACCCTAGGTCGCCCTAATCTTTTAGCTAAACCTAATAGCTAACATATGGTTAGTTAGGACTAGTTAGGTATGGTTAGAGTTAGCATTATCTAGAGTTTAGTTTAATCCAGTTAAGTAGGTAGCCCTTGGGGTTACTAAGTACCTAGATATCTAAGGTTAGTTAGGATTACTTAAGCCATAGCTAGTTAGTTAGTTAACCTTAAATCTAGATAACGCCATATATGGTTAGAATTAGAGTCAGAGCTAGTCTAGGGTTAGACTTAGCTAGGACTAACCCTAGCTAATCCTATAGTTAGGGTTATCTAGAGTTAAGGTTAGCAATGGTTAGTTAGGGCTACCTAAGGCAAGTTAGTTAGGCCTACCTAGGGTTACCTATGTAGGGCTAGGTTTAGAGTTGGCAAGGGTTAGTAAGGGCTACCTAGGGTCGGGATCGGTTTTAACGAACTTACCTTGGTAATCCTAGGTTTTGTACTAGGTATCCCTAGGTAACCATAGTTAACAATCCTAACTCCAACCCTTGCGAGCCCTAACTCTAATCCTAGGTAACCCTACCTTAACTTGTTAGCTAGGATTAGTAACTCTAACCATGGTAAGTTTAGATAGGGATAACTATTTAGGGTTTAGAGTTAAGAGTTTGGGTTTGTTAGGATTATTTAGCCCTAAGCTTAGACCGGATTAGCTATCCCTAAGGTTAACTAACCATAACTAACTCTACACCCTAGCTAAACCTAGTTAGGCCCTACCTAACAGATTAGCTAAACTTGACCATAGCTAATCCTAAATTAGGTCTAGGTAGTCTACCTTGGGCTAACCTTAGGTAGTAGCATTCCTTAGGTAACTGTAGATTTCTTGTTTACCTTAGTAACTAACAAACCCTAGATAACCCTAACTCTAGCACTACCTTAACTTAGGCTAGCCCTAACTAACGCTAACTAATCAAAACCTAACAAATCTTGGTAGAGTTAGGACATATCCCTAGCTAATACTAACCCTAATTGATATTATCTAGCCCTAACTACCTAGGGTACGTAGCCCTAACTAACCATAACTAGGTCTACCTAACATAACCCTATTAGTAAGATAGATTAATCCTAGGTCTACCTAACATAACCCTATTAGTTAGGATTAGCTAGGGTTAGTTAGGGTTAGTTAAAATCATATTGCCTAGGATTAAAATTAGGGCGAGGGATAATCTTACCTAATATAACTTAGCCCTAAACTGAGAGCCCTAACTCTAATCCTAACTAATAGTCTTTACTAGCCCTAGGTAGGCCTATCTAACCGTAACTACCATAGCTATCCCTAGCTAAGGTAACTACCTAGAGTTAGATTTTGGTACTCTAGTTACCCAAGCTAACCCTAACTAATAAGGTTGCTCTAGATATGCTTTCCATATGTAGCCCTAGCTAACCCTAGCTAACCCTAGCTAATCCAATGTAGTCCTAACTCTAACCTGACCCTAGGGATAATTTGGGTTAACCGTAGAGCTAACCCTAGCTACCAAGTTAACCTAAAGTAGTTAGGATTACATAGTTATATCTTGCCTAACTAACCAAGCTAGCTGGTATCACACATTTATATATACTAGCAGCCGTGCCCATCCAATGTGTGGGCGGACTTTAATATGTGATATGTAAAAACGAAAATTTTATTTGACACAGATATATTATCCATTTTCAATATTTAAGGTAGCAGTAGTATTCACCAGTTTAAACAAATAGAATCAATAAAAATAGACATGTGAATAGTCCAAAAAAATAATTCGATGAAAAAAATTGTTTCTCAATAAAAAATTTTCATATAAAAGTATATTGTCTCAAACAAAAAAAAGATGATACAAAATGACAAGATTCTTAAATCGCTCTTACTCCACTGTTGTAACGAACAATGTTCATATTGAAGACAAAGACCTGTTTCATAAAAATTAATAATTAATAAATAAATTAAGATAGCTTTATATGTTGAGTGCATGTGTGAGTGTGATATGAGAGAAATAAATATTTTTTAATTGAAATTTCTTTACCTTGATACTTTTTTGCAGCACTTCTCGGTATACAATATTTTTTGTGCATGTTCCTTCTTCCGGGTTGATATTCAGACATGATTTTATCTTAAATTCAGTACTTACAGAGAAATAGAAAGAATGACGTATATGATAAATTGGGTTCTAAATGGGCTAAGTATAAGCAAAGGAGATGGCATAGAGTTGTTACTTGGTTAAGACAGCATTTGTCATCATGCATGCCTATTACTGAATTTAGCATATCCAAAAAAAATATGACGTGTTCACAAAACTAAAACAAAATATTATTACTAATTAATCATCTCTACATTTTATAAAACACAACTGCCAATGCTTGAAAATGATCTTCACAAATAAGAAATGAGCAACCGCATTTTATTTCCCTTTCATTTAGGATTCCGAGTGGACAATTCCGATTATATGATTTGGATAATCTTTTTAAATTGAAAGAATGACCTATCTGGTAAATTGGGTGCGAAATAGAAAGAATGACGTCTATGTTAATAATTCATACTTAGAGAGAAATAGAAAGAATGACATTTTTCATCTTTTTATTCCGTGTCATCAAGTTTCTAGATAGCTTCTGATATGACCTCTTTTTCATACCATAATATACATATACTTAAAAGGTAATTAATTGTAATTTCTCAATCATTCGATATCAGGATCCACAGTCAACGTGAGCCTCAAATCCTCATACAAATATTACCATTAAGAAATGGATTGAAAAATAAATAGATTGTATTCAATTTTAGGTTCAGTAGTAAATTTTACCTCTAATTAATGAAATCTCTATATTTGCCTGATCACCAAAATGTTGCTATGGAAACAATAGGAGGTAATTGATTTAATTTCCTATCCCAATGTTACCTCATGGAGTATGCCAGGCTAAACATAGAAGAAGATAGAAATATAAATATTTTAGAAATAGCAACAATTACCACAAACAATTATAATAGAAGAAATATAACATTTATTAGTTCTTAAGGAATCAATAAATTTTTAATACAAAAAAGAAATAGCACAATTTCTTAATAGGGATGAGAATTATGTTGTATCATATTAGAGAGTAATATTGCATTTAGGTAGGAACTTAACTTAGAGGCATGTACCAGTCACTAAATCATTAACTGGAAAATTTGAAACAAATGGTTGTTAGAGAAATTAACCTCGTCCTCTTCTTCATCCTCAACCTCAAACTTAGAGCCTTCCGCCTGCTCTTCCTCTTCATCCTCATCCTTACTTCTACCAGAGCTCTTCTCAGCTCTCAGGCTATATTTCAGAAGCAACAAAAAACAAATTCATAACATAAGAGAGATGCAAACATAGAAAATCATTTCTTGTAAAAGTCATTTTCCTTGTTTTCCACAAAACATAACTCATTTTAAGTGTCAGGCATCAATTAAAGTAATATTGGCCAATGATAGAAATACGTACAATATACAGATATCATATAACCTTTATTGCGTTAACTTTCAAGTAGGACAATTTATAAGGCCTTTATTATTTAATTTTAGTTTATTAGATCAAATTTACAGGAAAATGAGACAAAATATCACCACCTTGTTATAGGCATCCATCTTTTTGTTGTACTCCTCTTTGTGCTTCTCTACTTTGGCTACATAGGGTGCCTTTGTCCTGAATTTTCAATGCCAAAATAAAAAAACATTAAATACAACAGATCCAAAAGTTATTACATGAATATTTGAAATTCCATTAAATTTCATGCAGTCAAATAAGGAAGGAGATGAAAGCACTCACAACTTCTGACATAGACTTCCATCTATCACCTCTAGCTTTGCTAACCTAAAAAATTTACCAAATAACACATTGCTTAGTCCTATTCAGTGGAAACAAGTCAAAAATAAAAAAGTACAGAGATTTGAATGTCAGAATAACAAATAGATCTGATCAGGAAAAAATCATTTACAGCAGTAACGCTCTTGTTCTTAGGATTCTTCTCGTTGAATTCCTTTTAGTCAAATACAGTAAAAGGATGTCAGAAAATGGAAACAAAAACCTCAGTATGCACTAATCAAACAGTAGATCAAGGAAACGTCGAAACTTACATGAAAACGAAGAAGGCAGAGGAAGGTCTCTTAGGCTTGTTGGGATCCTTCTTAGCTTTCTTCGAAATCTTTTTAGGCGCAGCGGCCTTCCTCTTCCCAGCAGCCCTTCAACGGATAAAAACAAAAAAGCATTAGAAGAGAAACTCGTCAAACCCTAGATTCGGAAAAACCCTAGATGCCAAAATTGACGAAAGAAAAAGAAACTTACTGCGACTCAGCTTTCTTCGGTCTTCCCATGGCGAAAACTGCAAAAGATCCGATCGAATCAGAAACAAATCGACAAAATCGAAGAGAGATGGAGGAGAATCGAGTTCTTACCTAAGAATTAGGGTTAGGGTTTGGGACCGCCCTCCTCCAACACCGCTGCTTGCTGCTTTTGCTTTTGGTCTTGCGCTTGGTCTTCGTTGGTCTCGCTGGCCTCAGCCTTGGGAGAGGTGCAGCGCAGAGAGATGAGGGTTTGATGGGGAGGATGATTGGAGCTTCGCGAGAGATTTGAGTTGAGGCGGCTGATTTAGGTCAGCGACGGTGAAATTTTGTAATCAATTGGGCGGTATCCATCCCGCTTTGTCTACGCTTGGCAAGATATCTTGCCAGATCAGCGATTTCGCTAGACGGCTGGAGCTTTTGAAAACCCTAGAGCGGAGAGTTCGGAGGGGACAGCTGGAGCGAACGAACAAATTTAATGGAAATCGGAAAAAAGAAAAATTAACTTAAGGAGAATCGAACTATCGCTCTTAGGCTATTAATCCCAGCGCGATCCGCTCGGCCGAAGTTTACTCTAGGACAAAGGTTTAAACTTTTTATATCGTTATTAGATCCAGACCACTGATCTGATCAGATCATACAAAATCCATGGTCCATATTGCAAATTGTTAACAAGTTTAACACCCTTTGGACTCAAAATTGGATAGACCTTTGAGATAGTTTGGATAGACCTTTGGATTGATGCTTTTATAAGTAGTATAGATAGATATTTTGACCGAACTTTACCTTCAATCACAACTCAATACCTTTGTTTTATGTGTGTTTTAGTTTATTTCTGTAGGAATTTGGTACTTCTTGGGTCTATATTCATTTTGTAGGAACTTGGAGGAAATTTGGTGAATACCTCGGGCAAGATAGGGTTAGCGTGACCTATGGAGTTTGGGTTAGTTAGGGCTAGCTAAGGTTAGCTAGGGTTAGAGTTAGGGACAACTAGAGTTAGTTAGGGCTACCTAGGGTTAGGTTAGGGTTCGGGTTACTTGGGAAGACCTAACTGACACTAGCCAACCCTAACTCTAACTCTAGCTTGCCTTACGTAGACCTAACTAACCCTTACTCGGGATTAGTTAGGTTAGTTATGGTTAGTTAGGGCTACATAGGACAAGTTAGGGTTAGTTAGGGTTAGCTAGGGCTACCTAAGGCTAGCTAAGGTTAGAGTTAAGCTTAGTCGGGGTTAGTTAGAGTTAGTTAGTACTAGGTAACCTAAGCTATCCCTTTGTAGCCCTATCTAACCCAAGTTGACGTCCCTAACTCTAACCATATCTAACCCTAGCAACAAACCCCAGCTAACCCTAACTCTAACTCCAGCTAACACTAATTAGTTACCCTAACCTTAGCCAACCCAAACTAGCCCTAGCTATCCCTAGGTAGCTCTTACTAACCCTAGCTATCCCTAACTATCCCTAGGTAGCCCTTACTAACCCTAGCTATCGCTAGCTAACCTAAGCTAACACTAAACAGCCCTAAGAAATCCTTGTTAACCCTAACTTTAACCCTAGCTAGCCTTAGACAATCCAAACTAACCCTAGCTAACCTTAAATCTAACCTTAGATAGCCTTAGGTTGCCCTAACTAATCCTAGCAAACCCTAACTCTGACCCTAATCCTAACTTAGGGATAGCTACTTTATGTTAGAGTAATGGTAGTCGCTAGGTAACCCTCACTTTAACCCTAGGTCGCCCTAATCTTTTAGCTAAACCTAATAGCTAACATATGGTTAGTTAGGACTAGTTAGGTATGGTTAGAGTTAACATTATCTAGAGTTTAGTTTAATCTAGTTAAGTAGGTACCCCTTGGGGTTACTAAGTACCTAGATATCTAAGGTTAGTTAGCATTACTTAAGCCATGCCTAGTTAGTTAGTTAACCTTAAATCTAGATAACACCATATATGGTTAGAATTAGAGTCAGAGCTAGCCTAGGGTTAGGCTTAGCTAGGACTAACCCTAGCCAATCCTATAGTTAGGGTTATCTAGAGTTAAGGTTAGCAATGGTTAGTTAGGGCTACCTAAGGCAAGTTTGTTAGGCCTACCTAGGGTTACCTATGTAGGGCTAGGTTTAGAGTTGGCAAGGGTTAGTTAGGGCTACCTAGGGTCGGGATCGGTTTTAACGAACCTACCTTGGTAATCCTAGGTTTTGTACTAGGTTTCCCTAGGTAACCAGAGTTAACAATCCTAACTCAAACCGTCGCGAGCCCTAACTCTAATCCTAGGTAACCCTACCTTAACTTGTTAGCTAGGATTTGTACTCTAACCATGGTAGGTTTAGATAGGGATAACTATTTAGGGTTTGTTAGGATTATTTAGCCCTAAGCTTAGACCGGGTTAGCTATCCCGAAGGTTAACTAACCATAACTAACTCTACACCCTAGCTAAACCTAGTTAGGCCCTACTTAACAGATTAGCTAAACTTGACTATAGCTAATCCTAAATTAGTTGTAGGTAGTCTACCTTGGGCTAACCTTAGGTAGTAGCATGCCTTAGATAACTGTAGATTTCTTGCTTACCCTAGTAACTAACAAACCCTAGATAGCCCTAACTCTAGCCCTACCTTAACTTAGGCTAGCCCTAACTAACGCTAACTAATCAAAACATAACAAATCTTGGTAGAGTTAGGACATATCCCTAGCTAATACTAACCCTAAATGATATTATCTAGCCCTAACTACCTAGGGTACATAGCCCTAACTAACCATAACTAGCACTACCACAGAAACAAGCTTTTGCAACTGGAGATTAGCAATTGCTTTTTATAATAATAATCCCCTACAAAATCTATGGCATTGTCGTAATATGAGTTCAAATCTTTACAACTGTTTTGAATTAAAACAATTGCTAAACTTAAGCATAAGAAAATGAAAAAAAAAAATTTTCTGGAAACATTGTGACCGTTAATATTAAATAACAGTCATAAAAGTCTTTAATAACTGTTAATATTAAATAACAATCGCCATAAATTCCCGCCAATATTAGTCATTATTGGGGTGAATTGTGGTATGGCAGGTGGATCCCAAATTTTTATGACTGTTTTTACTTAATTACAGTTGCAGCATTTTTTCCCCGTCTTTTTATGACTTTTTTACTTTATAACAGTTGCAGAACATTTTTAATGACTGTTTTTAAGAAAAACCAGTTGTAGATTATTTAATTCGGTTTTTCTAAAACTGTCTATAGCCGTTTGGTCTGTAGACAGTCTGTACAGTGCTTCGCTGGAAATGGAAATGGAAAAATATAGCTCAATTGATTTTAATAATTATTTATGTTTCCATTTGATTCCTTTCAATATTTTAACGAAATTAACTACAGCAAAAAATAACTTTATAAGAGTACGTCTATACATTTTAATGGATACAATATCATGCAATTATTTATGGGTTCAAATTGATGTATTGATGAAGGCTTAGAACCTAGGAATCAAATAAATTTGTAAACCTAGAACTAATCTCACTAATCGTTCGGAATATAGCTTTAGGGTCGAACCCAAGGGACGGATTTATGAATACTGGACTTATCCTTTCTTGAAATCTTGACAGAAATATTTTTATGAAGATTTAAATAAAAGAAAACTAAACGATGCACTAGGTAAATATTTTTGGTTGGTTTTTAGACTCGAAATAAGATAAAATAAACTAAATAGTAATTAAAATAAGTAAAGCAGTGTTTTGGGGTTTAAACAGAGAATAAAAATGTCCTAGGAGTCAGGTTTCGCTTGTGTTTGGACGCTAAAATTCGAAACTAAGCACTTTCGCACTAAATTTCGCGTTTGAGCTACAGTTGCCACCCTGTTCAGTCCGAACAGAAGGCAAAGGTGGGCTTAATTGGTCCGTTATGCTAACTAATGCTTTAAGTTAGGGTTTATTGGTCAAACCTAGATATTCTAAACCTCAGCTTTCGCTTGTTGGGACAGATTCTGGTTTAATCACAACCTAACCTAATTAACTTTATTGGTTCGCAACTTTTGGTATAGAATTCAATCAATTAAACTTGTTTATTGGAGTTCTTAAGGATATTTAGAGGTCTTTTGGACTGGTCTAAAAGTTACACTTTTGGTGTCAACTAATCTATCCTTTCGGATCTACAATTTATCCCAAGTACTTGAATTAAACGTGACTTGTTTATCCTAACTTAGATTAACTAGATGCAGTTATTCAACTAGAAGGTAATTAGAGATTTAAACAAGTATTTTAACTCAAGATACAGATATAATTCGCAATAAACAAATCTCAAAGCATAGTATTACATAACAAGTCAAATAAACGTCATCCAAACAACAAGTTCCTTCCCTAATCCTAAGACAACATAAAAACTAGCCTAACATAGTAGCAAGACACGCAATATACATAAAATAACAGTGAAGATACAAGCCCATCGAATCAAGTGAAAGAAACATAAAAGAATAAACCAAATACTCCTTTTTGCTTCCGTCATTCGGTCTACAAGGCAGTGGGGTATTGCTGGATGGTTGCCAAACTGATCACCTTGCTGCCGTCGCTTCAAGGTTGATGATCTCCAAAGAGAGTAAATGCCTTTGGAAAGGTGGAATTAGGTATGGAGAATCAAAGATGCCTTTCTTCAGGCGTGTAGAGGTATATATGGATGTCCCAGGTCGCAAGAATGGAAGGCAAGGGCACCAGGGCGCAAGAAAATGCCATAAAGATCAACTTCCATGTAAAGAACATTGCCATATGTGACATGGCGGCAATCTGTTCGGAGTGTCCGTAGTGGAACCTAAAGTAGCTAGCGACTACCATTACTCTAACATAAAGATTAGGGCGACCTAGGGTTAAAGTGAGGGTTACCTAGCGACTACCATTACTCTAACATAAAGTAGCTATCCCTAAGTTAGGATTAGGGTCAGAGTCAGGGTTTGCTAGGATTAGTTAGGGCAACCTAAGGCTATCTAAGGTTAGAGTTAAGGTTAGCTAGGGTTAGTTTGGATTGTCTAAGGCTAGCTAGGGTTAAAGTTAGGGTTAACAAGGATTTCTTAGGACTGTTTAATGTTAGCTTAGGTTAGCTAGCGATAGCTAGGGTTAGTAAGAGCTACCTAGGGATAGTTAGGGACAGCTAGGGTTAGTAAGAGCTACCTAGGGATAGCTAGGGCTAGTTTGGGTTGGCTAAGGTTAGGGTAACTAATTAGTGTTAGCTGGAGTTAGAGTTAGGGTTAGCTGGGGTTTGTTGCTAGGGTTAGATATGGTTAGAGTTAGGGACGTCAACTTGGGTTAGATAGGGCTACCAAGGGATAGCTTAGGTTACCTAGTACTAACTAACTCTAACTAACCCCGACTAAGCTTAACTCTAACCTTAGCTAGCCTTAGGTAGCCCTAGCTAACCCTAACTAACCCTAACTTGTCCTAGGTAGCCCTAACTAACCATAACTAACCTAACTAATCCCGAGTAAGGGTTAGTTAGGTCTACGTAAGGCAAGCTAGGGTTAGAGTTAGGGTTGGCTAGGGTTAGTTAGGTCTTCCCAAGTAACCCGAACCCTAACCTAACCCAAGGTAGCCCTAACTAACTCTAGTTGTCCCTAACTCCAACCCTAGCTAACCCTAGCTAGCCCTAACAAATCCAAACTCCATAGGTCACGCTAACCCTAGCTTGCCCGAGGTAGCCCTAACAACAAGAATGCTAGGTTAGAGTGAGGTAACCTTAACTTTAGTCCTAACTAACTCAAGGTACACTAGAGTAAGGGCTAATGATTCCTAAGTTAGTTAGGGTTAGCTATGGTTAGTTTGGGCTACCAAGGGCAAGTTAGGGTTTGTTAGGGTATGTGTTACGGTTACCTAGGATTAGTAAGGGCCACCTTGGGATCCCTAGGCTTAGCTATGGGTAGCCCTGGTTAGGGTCAGAGTTAGGGTTAGCTAGGGTTATGTAGGGCTACCTATGGTTAGCTAGGGTTAGTTATGGTTAGTTAGGACATCCTAGAGTTAGAGTTAGGTTTACCTTGAGTTAGGATTAGATTAGTTAGCTACTTAGGATTAGTTAGAGCTCGTCAACCCAAGCTGGTCATGCTACTAGGGTAGACCAAAGTTAGCCCTAAATCCTAAGCCCTATATAGTCCAAACCAAACCCTGCTAACCTTAGCTAGCCTTAAGTAGCCCTAACTAATCCTAGCAAATCCTAGCCTTAGGTAGCCCTAACTAATCCTAGCTATGGTTCGTTAGAGCTAACAAACCCTAACTAACCGTAGCTAGGGTTAGCCCTAACAAACCCTTGTCAAAAGTAACATTAGATTATTAGCTCAATAGTAACCATAGGTAAGTCAAACTATGATATGATTAATCCTAATTAGGCTAGTTAACCCTAGCATGGCCTAGTTAAACTCTTATAGGATTAGAATTACTCTAGGTTAAAAACAAGGGTTAGTTAAAATCCCTAACTATAGGCATTGGTTAGAGATCTACATAGTGTTAGATTTAGCCCAAACTAACACTAGGTTAGAGTTACCTGATATCATCATATTTTATTGGTATTCGGACCGTACTTGGCACTCAAAACGCACTCGAACCAACAAATTATTTAATAAATTGCCATGTTTTTCCAGGATTTGGCTCTGCCGTCGTTTCTTCTCTTCTCTCTACAGGTTTTGATGATTTCTGATGATCTTGAAGCATATATGTGGACTTCCGGTGTTTTCCGTGCGCTAGACGACTCATTCCTAGCATTGGAGGCGATTTTCAGCACTCTGTTCGGACCGAATGACATCCTGTTCGGTCCGAACAACACTGTAGCTGGCAGTAGACCCTCTCTCTCTTCTGTTCGGTCCGAATGGTACTTGTTCGGTCCGAATGGGACTTGTTCGGTCCGACTGACCATCTGTTCGGTCCGAACAGACCACCGCCATGACTCATATGGAAGGTTTTTCTACATGGCAACTCGTGGTTTTGGCAACTTCTCCTGTCTTGGCGACCAGGCAACCTCCCCAAGCACCAGAAGGCTACTATATAAACTCCTAAACACCTGAAGAAAGGGATCTCGGATTCAATACCCTAACTCCACCTTTCGAAAGGTGTTCTCTCTCTTCAACCTTCGGAGATCATCAACCTTGAAGCGACGGCAGCAAGGTGACCAGTTTGGCGACCATTCAGCAACACCCCACTGCCTTGAAGACAGAACGACTGAAGCAAAAGGAGTATTTGGTTTATTCTTCTATGTTTCTTTCTCTTGATTCGATGGGCTTGTATCTTTACTGTTATTTTATGTTTATTGCGTGTCTTGCTACTATGTTAGGCTAGTTTTTATGCAGTCTTAGGCTTAGGGAAGTAACTTGACGTTTGGATGATGTTTACTTGACTTGTTATGTTATACTATGCTTTGAGATTTGTTTATTGCGAATTATTTATGTTACTTGAGTTAAAATACTTGTTTAAATCTCTAATACCTTCTAGTTGAACAGCTGCATCTAGTTAGTCTAAGTTAGGATAAACAAGTCACGTTAAATTCGAGTACTTGGGATAAATCGTAGATCCGAAAGGGGAGATTAGTTGACACCAAAAGTGTAACTTTTAGACCAGTCCAAAAGACCTCTTAATATCCTTACGAACTCCAATAAACAAGTTTAACTAGTTGAATTCTATACCAAAAGTTGCGAACCAACCAAGTTAATTAGGTTAGGTTGTGATCGAACCAGTTTCTGTCCCAAAAAGCGAAAGCTGAGGTTTAGAATATCTAGGTTTGACCAACAAACCCTGAATTGAGGCATAGACCAACATAACAAGCCGTTTAAACCCACTTTTTCCTTCTGTTCGGACCGAACAGAGCGGAAATTGTAGCTAAAACGTGGAGTTAGGTGCGAAAGTACCTGATTTCAGGTTTTAGCGTCCAAACTTAAGTGAAACCTGACTCCTAGGACGTTTTTATTCACTTTTAGACCCCAAAATTCTACTTCACTTATTTTTATACTATTAGTTTTACTTCAAGTCTAAAAATCAACCAAAAACATTTACTTAGTGAATCGTTTAGTCTTCTTTTATATGAATCTTCACAAAAATATTTCTGCCTAGCTTTCGAGAAAGAATAAGTCTGGTATTCATTAATCCGTCCCTTGGGTTCGACCCTAAAGCTATATTCTGAACGATTAGTGAGGTTAGCTCTAGGTTATAAATTTATTTGATATCCTAGGTTTCAAACCTTCATCAAATTGGCGCCGTTGCCGGGGACGGTGTTGATATTGGATCCTCATTTTAGTATTAAGAGACTAGACTTTTGTTTTTCTTTTAAAACTCACGCTTTCTTCTTTGAAAATTGCAGGACTGGCCGGTAGAACTCGTAGGAAGAAGTCCCTACCACCCAAGGTCAGGAACTATTTCACTCGACGGTTTGAGACAGATCCAGAACTCGACCAGGCCTCCGCCTTGACCCCTGTTCGGACCGAACAGAATTCCATTCGGACCGAACAGGACCCCGAACAAAGAGAAGAACGCCCAGCGATGGCCGACGCACTCACTCCGGAGACCATTGCCCAGCAGACGCGCGAACTAGAGGCTCTCCGCCTTCAGTTGGATGAAAGGGCGGCTCGTCTCACAGCAGAACGAAACACCCTTGCCGGCCAAAGAAGAGACTTTGAGACCGAGCGACGGAGATGGGCACACGAAGACGAGGCGAGCGTCCACAACTCCGAGGACGAGGAAGGAGACGACAATAACCGAACACTCGGAGAATTCGGAGCACCAAATGCAAAAGACGTGGGAGGACCGGTGGTGATTCCGGGCATAGAAGCCAACAACATGCAAATCGCCCCCAATCACGTCACACTCGTGCAACAAAGCCCATTCTACGGAGACGACAAAGAGGATCCCCATGCTCACTTACAAACCTTTATTGATTGCACTAAATTGATTAAGTTCAATGGGGTTCCTCAACAAGCAATTAGGCTATTGTTATTTCATTTCACCCTTAAGGATAGAGCCCAAAAATGGTACAAAACATTGAAAAAAGGGTCAATTCGGTCTTGGGATCAAATGGCACAAACATTTTTAGATAGATATTTCCCCGCGGACCGTTCTGATGCGATTAGAAAGGAACTGAATAATTTTGCTCAAAAAGAGGAGGAATCAATGAGGGACGCTTGGGAAAGATTTAGGGATTTAGAGAATTCTTGCCCACATCATGGGATCCAAGAATGGATGTTAATAAAATCTTTCTATAGTGGACTATATGACAATATAAAAATTAACATTGATTCTCTTTCAGGTGGCGCATTCAAGAGGCTCGACGCAACTCAAGGACGTGACTTGCTCGATTATTGCGCAAGGAACTATACTTGGTACCCAATCCCGTCTCACCGCCGGTCTAGCCATTCTAGGCATCAAATCCACGAGATAACTTCCAAGAATGAGAGGATCGCGGAGTTGGAAGCCGAGCTTGCCGCCTATCAATCCGCACAAGGGACCCACCTCAATTCCAACACTTGTGGCGCGTGCGACGAAGAAGGGCACACCTCAATTAATTGCCCGCTCGCAAAGACTGGAAACGGATGGCACCAAGTGAACTCGATCAGCAACGAGCCCTCCTACTTTCCTAGACACATATTCAGTCGAAGTTATTCATTGAGTGATGGGGAACAAGCAGATTGGGAAAACATGAACCACCCCAAATACCATAACAACGTGACAAATAGACCATATGTGCCAAGGAACCAGTACAAAAGTACCAACCAACCAACTGTGTTTAAAAATGCCCAATTTAATAACAACAGTCGTGACCAACCCTTCCCAAAAAAATCAGTTTATAATAGGGATGGTATACCACAAGTTGTCCAAAACTTTATGCATGAACAAGGCAAATTTAATCAAATGTTGGTTGAAGGTATGGAGGAACTTAAGACTAATGCCAGTACCTTGACCAGGTTGGAACAAATGATGGAGTCGCACTTTTCGAGGCAACCCGGAAAGCTTCCAGGACAGCCTCTGGTGAACCCTAATGCTGAGATAAAGGCCCTGCACGTTCTGAGAAGCGGAAGGGAATACCAGGACCCACCAATGCCGACAGATGCCGAAATCCAGAGCTCTGTTCGGTCCGAACAGGAGCCTATTCGGTCCGAACAGACAGGTCCAGAGGAGCTGGACCCAGTCCTTGACAAAATTTTGCGATTTCCTCCCCTTGATAAGGTAGCCCAGGCTGAAGAAGTGACATTGGAGAGTCAGAATGCCGCTGAACCAACACCCGACCCATCTGTTCGGTCCGAACAGAGACCTGTTCGGTCCGAACATGGTACTAAGGAAGCTGAATCGAAGGGCAAAGGCAAGTCAGAGCATTCCGTGCAAGCATACAGACCCCCTGTGCCCTTTCCTCAGCGGTTGGTGAAGTCTAAGGAGGATGCTCAGTTCAGGATCTTTTAGGACATACTCAAGCAAATGCGGATCACCATCCCATTTGCCGATGCAATTGCTCAAGTTCCCATCTATGCCAAGTTCATGAAGGAGTTGTGCACGGGCAAAAGAACAATGGAGGAGCTGAAAACGGTAGTGTTAACATACAAGAGCAGCGAAGCCTTGAAGAGTAATATGCCACCTAAGCTCTCGGATCCAGGTCGGTTTGTTCTTCCTTGCACTATTGGTAATGCCATTATCAAACAAGCTCTATGTGACATGGGTGCAAGCGTTAGCCTCATGCCTAAGTTGGTGTATGAGAAGATCGGATTCGGCGAACTTATACCCACAAGTATGACCCTAAGACTTGCCGATTCCACAATCCGAATACCGATGGGGGAATTGAGGGACGTACCTGTACAAGTCGGCAAATTTTTGGTGCCCGGCGATTTCGTGGTCATGGACATAGAAGAAGATAAGGAGGTGCCTATCATCTTGGGACGCCCCTTTCTCAGAACCGCCGGTGTGAATATGGATGCCCGAGACGGGACAATATTGGTGAGAGTGGGGGGGGAGCAGCTCTTATTTTCAATCAACCATGCTATGAGATGCCCCGACCCCAAGGAAACTTGTTTCATGATCGAAGGAGTGCCCGAAATTGAAGAAAATCTTGAAGAACAGTACCAAACAGCCCTGGAAACCTACCAAACCCTTCTCTGTGACATGCAAGAGGCAATCGGAGTAGAAGAGACCATGGAGATCGAAGAAGAGGGCGAAACCACACCAACAAAACCCTGTTCGGACCTCTGTTCGGTCCGAATGGAGGCCCGAACAGATCGTCTGGAGAGCCCTGGTGCTCTGTTTGATCCGAACAGCTCTGGTTCAGTCCGAACAGAGCCCACAAAAGTCGAACTCAAACCTCTTCCCGCGTCCTTAAGGTACGAATTTCTAGGCTCGGATCAAACATACCCAGTTATTATTAATTCGGAGCTAGATGCAGGTCAAACGGAGAAGCTCTTGGTGGAATTAAGGGCCCACAGAGGTGCAATAGGCTATTCAATTGACGACTTGAAGGGTATCGATCTCTCGATTTGCACGCATCGAATTCTAATGGAGGAAGACCACAAGCCGACTCGAGAGGCGCAAAGACGGCTAAATCCCAACCTCAAGGAAGTGGTCAAGAAGGAGATTCTCAAGCTCCTTGATGCGGGCATCATCTATGCAATCTCCGATAGCAAATGGGTGAGCCCGGTCCACGTGGTTCCGAAGAAGGGAGGCACAACGGTGGTCAAGAATGACAAAGACGAGCTGATTCAAACCCGAGTGGTGACCGGATGGAGGATGTGCATCGATTACCGCAAGCTCAATGCGGCGACACGCAAAGATCACTTCCCTCTTCCTTTCGTTGATCAATTGCTTGAAAGATTGGCTAATCACTCGTATTTTTGTTATCTAGATGGTTATTCGGGTTTCTTTCAAATACCAATCCATCCAAATGACCAAGAAAAAACCACCTTTACTTGCCCATATGGTACATATGCCTATAAAAGAATGCCTTTTGGTCTTTGTAATGCACCCGCAACTTTCCAACGCGCTATGATGGCAATTTTTTCGGATTTTATTGAAAAAGAAATGGAAGTGTTTATGGATGATTTCTCCGTTTACGGTACTTGTTTTGATTCTTGTCTTGCTAACCTCTCTAAAATCTTGCAGCGATGCGAAGAGGTTAACTTGGTTTTGAATTGGGAGAAATGCCATTTTATGGTACAAAAAGGAGTTGTACTAGGCCACATGGTGACTTCTCAAGGGATCGAAGTCGACAAGGCAAAAATTGAGGTGATCGAGAAGCTTGAAGTGCCAAAGAATGTCAAAGACGTGCGAAGCTTTCTAGGACATGCCGGATTCTATCGCCGATTCATCAAAGACTTTTCAAAAATTGCAAAACCATTAAGTAATCTTCTTGTGAAAGATAATGACTTTATTATTGATGAGGATTGTCTTAATGCATTTAATAGGTTGAAAGAAGCTCTCGTCTCCGCCCCGATCTTGCAACCGCCCGATTGGACACAACCATTCGAACTCATGTGTGACGCAAGCGATTTCGCTATCGGAGCGGTGCTCGGGCAAAGGAAAGAGAAGAAGCCGGTTGCCATCTACTACGCAAGCAAGGTGCTCGACCCGACTCAATTGAACTACACAACCACCGAGAAGGAGTTCCTCGCCATCGTGTTTGCCCTAGATAAGTTTCGATCTTATTTGGTGGGATCCAAGGTGATTGTTTTCACAGATCACGCGGCCATTAGGTATCTCTTGAGCAAGAAAGACGCCAAGCCACGACTCATACGGTGGGTTCTTCTTTTTCAAGAGTTTGACCTTGAGATTAGAGACAAAAAGGCACCGAGAACTCTGTCGCTGACCATTTGTCACGCCTACATTGGGAGGAGGATCAAGAAAATAAAGTTCCGATCGATGACTCCTTCCCGGACGAGAAATTGCTAAAAATCGACCTCCATTCGGACCGAACAGATGCTCATTCGGACCGAACGAAAGCCTTGGAGGACGACTGGGTGCACCTGGCACAGCAAATCCTATCTGTGGAGTCTCGTTCGGACCGAACAGATCTCTGTTCGGACCGAACAGAGGTCCGAATGGCACGTTTTCAGCCACCTTGGTATGCCGATTTGGCCAACTACCTCGCGAGCGGGGCCCTACCTCCTGAGATGAGCTGGCAGGAGAAGAAGAAGCTCAAGACAGATGCCAAATACTACTTTTGGGAGGAGCCCTACCTCTTTAAGCTCGGAATTGACGATATCTATAGGCGATGCATACCATACGAAGAAGTCCGGGCGATTCTAGCAAGCTGTCACTCCTCCGCCTATGGAGGCCACGCCTCTTTCTCCAAAACGGCTGCCAAGGTACTCCAATCGGGCTTCTATTGGCCTTCTCTTTTTAAAGATGCACGTTCTTTTGTTATGTCATGTGATCAATGTCAAAGAACGGGCAATATTTCAAAAAGGAATGAGATGGCCCTTAACCCGATTCTTGAGGTGGAAATTTTCGATGTGTGGGGAGTAGATTTTATGGGGCCGTTTCCTAGTTCTCATGGTTATGAATACATCTTGGTCGCCGTTGATTATGTGTCAAAATGGGTCGAGGCAATTCCATGCAAATCCGCGGACTCCAATTCGGTGATTAGGCTATTCTCTAAGGTGATTTTTCCGCGGTTTGGTGTGCCTAGAGCAGTGATTAGTGATGGTGGAAAGCATTTCATCAACCGGAACCTCGGCAATCTTTTGAAGAAACATGGCGTGACTCATAAGGTTGCAACTCCATACCATCCTCAAACGAATGGCCAAGTGGAAGTGTCAAATAGGGAGATCAAGTCTATTTTGGAAAAGACGGTGGCTAGGACTCGCAAGGATTGGGCAAACAAGCTCGACGACGCACTATGGGCCTACCGCACCGCCTTCAAGACACCTATTGGCATGAGTCCTTTCAAGCTCGTCTACGGAAAGCCATGTCATCTCCCGGTCGAAATAGAACATAAGGCCTATTGGGCGACTCGAGCGATTAACATGGATCTTCTAAAGGCCGGTGAAAAGCGCATCCTTGACTTGCACGAATTGGATGAGGTACGCCTAAACTCATATGAAAATGCTAAACTTTACAAAGAAAGAACAAAATTTGTGCATGATAGGCGGATCTCGAGGAGAGAATTCAAGGAAGGCGACTTGGTGCTACTATTCAACTCGAGACTCAAGCTTTTTCCGAGCAAATTGAAGTCAAGATGGTCCGGCCCCTTTCGAGTCGTGAAGGTCTACCCATTTGGAGCAATAGACATTTGCGACAAACATGCGGAACCATTCAAGGTCAACGGGCAACGTTTGAAGCACTACATCGCCAATGAAGCACAAGAAGAAGTTCAAGCCATCACGCTCGGCGAGCCCGACCAAAGTGAAGCCTAGAGAAAGACGGTCAAGCTAAGGACCTAAAACAAGCGCTTCTTGGGAGGCAACCCAAGAATTTTCTCTATCTCTCTCTCTTTTATTTTATTTTATTTTGTCAAGAAGAATATAGAAAAATAAAAAAAAATAAAAATCAGAAAATTTAAAATATAAAAAAAATCTGCAAAAAAAAAAAAAAAAAACAAAAAAAAACAAAAAAAAACAAAAAAAACAAAAAAAAAAAAACCAAAAAAACAAATGTTTAATTTATTGTCTCTTTCATTTGTAGGAAAATTAGAGCGAATAACAAGGAAATATGCGATTCATACTAGAGCACCATGGGTTACGTGAGCCAACTAACCCCGATCGACCTCATATGGATTGCAGAACAACTCAAGAAAAGGAGATGAGCCAACCTGGACATCGAGAGAGTGAATTAGGCGCGAAATATAGCGAAACAGGCAAATTTACACAGTCTGTTCGGTCCGAATGGAGGGAGTCGGACAGGGACTTGTTTCAACAGATCATTCGGTCCGAACAAGATGGTGTTCGGTCCGAACAGAATAGGTAAAGGCCTTCAATTTGGTATTTTTGGGCTAACATTTGAATTGATTCATCCAGGTGGCCCATTGATATTTAAATAGGTGCATTCATTAGTCTGGACCCGACCCAATTCCATCCAGACCCAAACCAAACCCGATTAGACCAAAACCGTCCCCCACATCTATCTCTCTCTCTCCCATTCGCACCCCTTCATCTCCCTCTCGTTCTCTCTTCTCCAAACCGAAACCAAAACCCACAAAACCCTCCTCCATCAATCCACCACCATTTCTCTGGATCAAGGACTCAAAACGACCGCCTCTCTACTCTCTCGCTATTGCTCCTCCCGGTTTTCGACGTCAAGGCCTCTACGCGACGGATTTTTCTCGGCACGCTCCACGAAAATTTCGGCCAACTTCTCGGATTCTTGTTTTCTATCAACACGAAGAACTAAAGGGACCTCTCCACTGTCCCTAGAAGAAGTTTGTGGAGTCTAGAAGGGACCTCAAGCGGCGGCACCACCTCGGCTCCAACCCGACTTCACATCAACTCAAGTAGGCACCCTCTTGACTTGTTTTCGCTTCTTTCACGCCCCAGGCGCTTCTCTTGTGCCCCTAGACCACTCAAAAGGCGTTGAAGAGCGCTCATAGCCGCTGCCACATTCCAAACCGACAAGTTCGAGCAAATTCGGGGTCTACCAAGGTCCTCTTGCATCTCTTTCTATTTCTATTGCTCAATTGACATTTAATCTGGTTAGTTTGAGGTTTGTACACGCTTGTATCAGCAAAAGAGGTGTGTACCAGCGATTTGGGTGAAACCCGTACCAGTTCGGCCAACATTTACCAGTTTCTCTCCTCTGTTCGGTCCGAACATACTTTCATTCGGTCCGAACAGAGCACTGTTCACAGCCAAAACATCTCTAAACCTCCTTCATTCGGTCCGAACAGCCCCTTGTTCGGTCCGAACAGGCCCCTGAACTTCGTGAAAACCTCATTGTTCTGAACCGGCACCATGTCTAAGAGAACCACACGTTCTAGCTCCAAGGCAGCCGCTGCTGCATCTTCTTCTCAGGCCCCGCAGCAGCCCGAACAGCCTGGAGTTGACCCAGCTTGGCTCCGGAATCCCGAGGCGGCAAATTATGAGAAAAATGCAAAGTTTGAGATGCCGTGGGATTTCATGTTCCAAAACTACCTCAAGATCAGAAAGCGGACATTTGAGCACACCAGATTCATGGACATCGCGACCCTTGAGAAGTTTGGTGTGGCGGAGCAATTCCTTGAGCTTACAAGCAAGGTTGGTATTACTCCCGCTTTTTGGAATCACCGTGAAAAGGCATATCGGGTCTTGACCCAAGAGTTTCTCTCCTCACTTAGACTCTTGGATATGGATGGGAGGGATTATATTTGGTTCCGATTGAGGAACAACACGCACCGGGCATGGTTGGATGAGTTGGCGGGGGTATACATGTTGGAAAATGGGCCCGTGGAAGAGATTACATGGACTAGGGAGCCAAATGAGGAAGCCAACAAGGAGATTGTTTGGGCCAAGCTTTGCGGTCGGAGTGCCAAGCTACAAGCTAGGCTAATTCACCACCCTCTTCTTCGGATCCTTCTCTGAGGGATCGCGGCCACAATTTTTGCTAGAGGAGAAACAGTGAATGTCACCAATGAGAAAGAGATTGGCATTCTATGGCACATTCTTCAACCCGAGCCCGAGAAGTTGAATTTGATTAAGATAATGGTGAAGCATTGGATTCATCAAAGGGATATGGAGCATGCTACGGGCAATATAACCATGGGCTCATTTGTGACGCTTCTAGCCAAGCGTATGGAGATCCCAATGCCCAAGGAAACTATGTGCACCGGCTACACTCACTATGATGACAAGAGGTTTAGAGCAGCCCGATTCTTGAAGATTTGTCATCACGGAGCGGAGATTGAACACAAGTACTTGTGGTTACGCGACCATGCAAGCGATTTCTACCTTCCGTATCCACACAAGGTAGATGTTTCTAACCACAACACTTGGCTAATTCCTCTTGATTATGTGACTCCTAGGGGAGCTGTGGCTCCAAGGTTTCCTACACCGACTCCTATGGAAACCGACACGGCGGGACCCTCCGAGAGACACGACTCACCGCCTCGTGCCGCCCCTTTCTATGAAACCGACCCACAAGTGCCACAATGGGCCAAGAACCTCATGAATATGGTGGGCGACCTAACAAAACTCACCATGGAGACAAGGCAGGAAGTACGGAAGAGCACGGAAGCACAAGCCGACTATGGGATGCAGTTGAGTCGGTTATCCAGCGAGTTTGAGGAATATGGCGAGAAGCTAGATCAGTTTGGCCATAAACTAGACGATGTCTCCAATGTGACCTACGACAACAACTTTTATTTGAGGAATGGATATTGGCCCGGCGAAGAAGATGATCCGAACTTGAGCTCCTCGGTCCCGTCGGTGCACAGTCATGCCTCGCCACCACGATCTCCACCGCGCCATGCCACGGCCCATGAGACATTTTCAGACCCAAACTTTTACCCATACTTGGGTAATCAAGTTTATGAGTCACCACAGCCGTCTATGCAGCCGCAGCACCTAATGCCACAGCAAGGAGCCCAAGGAGCACAAGCACCGCCGTTTGAATGGGTGCAATGGCAAGGACCTCAACGCCCCGCTCAGTCGGATCCTAACTTTTACCCATATTTGGGTAATCAAGTCGACCTGCAGCAGCCACAAGACCACCCCGACAGCTTCTTCGACATCTTCCCAAGATATGACGATGGATTTCGCCAAGGCTCCTCCTCTTGGGGCCCTCCACCTCCTCCCTACTAACCCGGTAACCTTTTATTTTCTCCTATTTAAATTTCTCTGTCAATGAATGCTTGGGACAAGCATTATACAAGTTTGGGGGGGGCATAGGAGAAAAAGTGGATTTGGGGACAAAATGGGTTGATTTTTGGTTAAAATGGACGAATTTTTCGCAATTTATTTTTCTCTGTTCGGTCCGAACAGGTATCTGTTCGGTCCGAATGAGCTGTTTGGATTTCTGATAAATACACAGTGTCTGTTCGGTCCGAATGGATAACTGTTCGGTCCGAACGGACATTCAAAAATCGGATTTTTCGGCAGATTCGGCTTGGAATTGAATTGATTTGGCCTAAACTCTCTCGATTTGGATTTTAAATGAAGAATATCACACTACTTGAAACTGTTTTGAGTCAAAGAAAATTTTCTCAAAGAACCTTAGAATGTTTTGATATCTCAAACTCAATTTTTGCACCGATGGACAAAATGAAATTATTTTTGCAAAAAATAGGACTCGATTTTGGATGCTTAGAATTGTCAATTCAGTTTTAGTTGGCTCTCACAAGTTCTTACCGAGTGAACAGATTTGTATTTCACAAACTTTTGTTCAAAAACAAATTTATCAACTTGGGAAATTATGAATTGAATAACCAACGAGCAAATTTAATGGGAGAATTAAAAATCAAATAGTTGTGAAAACGAGGATGCACCGAGGCCTTTTTCCACCAACTTAGCCACGAATTGGAGGGTATTGGGTTAATCATGAATTGTTAGGAATTACACCTCAAAGAAATCGAGAAATAATTGGACAATTCATGATTAATTCTACTGGACTTGATGTGAAAGCATTGGCAAAGGAGTTGTTGAGTATTATGGCCCAAGTGTACCGTGGCCATAGTCGAGCAACACCAGTCCAACCTCCCTAGCATGTCATGTGCTAGTAGCAAAATTCAAGGCCAATGACACCGCATGATATCCTCTAGGGTGCAAAGCCCCACGACTCGACTTGCACAAAAAAAAAAAAATTGAAAAAAAAAAAAAAAAGAAATTGGTTTCGAAGAAATTTCCGACTTTGATAAAAGACTTTACAAATTTTTGTGAAATATGAAAAAGAACGGGTAATTGAAATTGAGATCGCATTTGAATTGATAAACAGAAGCTAGAGCTCTTGAGTTTGAGAAAAGAATTCCATTAGGACCAAGAGTTGCATGAATTGAATTGTAGAACACAAGACTCGGTTTTAGGAATTTTTTTATTTGACTCATTTGAATTAAGTGTGCGAATATTTTGGGCTTGAGCAATTGATTTTCATGACAAATTTCTTGGTTTGGGAAAAGATTTGATTGATTAGTTGTAAGTACAGTCCAAAATTCTAAGCTTAGGGCGTTGCTTGAGGACAAGCAAAGTTTAAGTTTGGGGGGATTTGATATCATCATATTTTATTGGTATTCGGACCGTACTTGGCACTCAAAACGCACTCGAACCAACAAATTATTTAATAAATTGCCATGTTTTTCCAGGATTTGGCTCTGCCGTCGTTTCTTCTCTTCTCTCTACAGGTTTTGATGATTTCTGATGATCTTGAAGCATATATGTGGACTTCCGGTGTTTTCCGCGCGCTAGACGACTCATTCCTAGCATTGGAGGCGATTTTCAGCACTCTGTTCGGACCGAATGACATCCTGTTCGGTCCGAACAACACTGTAGCCGGCAGTAGACCCTCTCTCTCTTCTGTTCGGTCCGAATGGTACTTGTTCGGTCCGAATGGGACTTGTTCGGTCCGACTGACCATCTGTTCGGTCCGAACAGACCACCGCCATGACTCATATGGAAGGTTATTCTACATGGCAACTCGTGGTTTTGGCAACTTCTCCTGTCTTGGCGACCAGGCAACCTCCCCAAGCACCAGAAGGCTACTATATAAACTCCTAAACACCTGAAGAAAGGGATCTCGGATTCAATACCCTAACTCCACCTTTCGAAAGGTGTTCTCTCTCTTCAACCTTCGGAGATCATCAACCTTGAAGCGACGGCAGCAAGGTGACCAGTTTGGCGACCATTCAGCAACACCCCACTGCCTTGAAGACAGAACGACTGAAGCAAAAGGAGTATTTGGTTTATTCTTCTATGTTTCTTTCTCTTGATTCGATGGGCTTGTATCTTTACTGTTATTTTATGTTTATTGCGTGTCTTGCTACTATGTTAGGCTAGTTTTTATGCAGTCTTAGGCTTAGGGAAGTAACTTGACGTTTGGATGATGTTTACTTGACTTGTTATGTTATACTATGCTTTGAGATTTGTTTATTGCGAATTATTTATGTTACTTGAGTTAAAATACTTGTTTAAATCTCTAATACCTTCTAGTTGAACAGCTGCATCTAGTTAGTCTAAGTTAGGATAAACAAGTCACGTTAAATTCGAGTACTTGGGATAAATCGTAGATCCGAAAGGGGAGATTAGTTGACACCAAAAGTGTAACTTTTAGACCAGTCCAAAAGACCTCTTAATATCCTTACGAACTCCAATAAACAAGTTTAACTAGTTGAATTCTATACCAAAAGTTGCGAACCAACCAAGTTAATTAGGTTAGGTTGTGATCGAACCAGTTTCTGTCCCAAAAAGCGAAAGCTGAGGTTTAGAATATCTAGGTTTGACCAACAAACCCTGAATTGAGGCATAGACCAACATAACAAGCCGTTTAAACCCACTTTTTCCTTCTGTTCGGACCGAACAGAGCGGAAATTGTAGCTAAAACGTGGAGTTAGGTGCGAAAGTACCTGATTTCAGGTTTTAGCGTCCAAACTTAAGTGAAACCTGACTCCTAGGACGTTTTTATTCACTTTTAGACCCCAAAATTCTACTTCACTTATTTTTATACTATTAGTTTTACTTCAAGTCTAAAAATCAACCAAAAACATTTACTTAGTGAATCGTTTAGTCTTCTTTTATATGAATCTTCACAAAAATATTTCTGCCTAGCTTTCGAGAAAGAATAAGTCTGGTATTCATTAATCCGTCCCTTGGGTTCGACCCTAAAGCTATATTCTGAACGATTAGTGAGGTTAGCTCTAGGTTATAAATTTATTTGATATCCTAGGTTTCAAACCTTCATCATTACCCATAGGTATTACCCTAACATGGTAGCCCTAGGATTAGCCCTAACTGACCGTAAGTTAGGTCACCCTAAGTAGTAGACTAACTCTAGGACTACCTAGGGTAACCCTAGGGTTAAGCTATTGTTAGTAACCCTATTAAACATGCCTAGGCGTGCTCTTACTAACCCTAACCCCAAGGTAGCCCTAACAAACTCAAAGTAAACCTAACTCTAACTCTAGGTAGTCCTAACTAACCATAACTAACCTGAGCTAACCATAGGTTGCCCTACATAACCCTAGCTAACCCTAACTCTAACCCTATCCAGGGCTACCCACAGCTAAGTCCAGGGATCCTTAGGTTGCCCTTACTAATCCTAGGTAACCGTAACATTAACCTTAACTAGCCCTTGCTAACTAACTCAAATGAGAATTTGGTAACTCTAACTAATTCTAACTAAAACTCAAGCTAAACCTAGCTAGCCCTAAATAGTCCAAACTAATCCGAACTAACCTAAGGTTCCATAGGGTTAGTTATGGTTAGTTAGGGATACCTAGGGCACAACCCTAACTAACCCTTAGAGTTAAGGTTAGCTAAGGTAGGGTTAGAGTTAGTTGGGGTTAATTAAGACTCCTTAGGGCTAGATATGGTTAGTTGGGGTTAGAGTTAGGCTTACATAGGGTTAGATATCATTAACCCTAACCAAGATTATCCTCAGCTAACCCTAGCGAGGTTTAGTTAGGGCTACGTAAGGCTAACCCTAATTCTAACCCAAGCTAACCATAACTAACACTAGCTAGGGTTAGCTTACGTTAGAATTAGGGTTTGTTAAGGCTACCTAGCTAACTATAGCTAACCTTAGCTGACTAAGGAAGACCTAACTAACCCTAACTCTAATCCTAGCTAACCCTAGCTTGCCTTACGTAGCCCTAACTAACCATAGCTAACCAGAGCTAGGACTAGTTAACCCTTGTTAGAGTCCACCTAGGGCATAGTTAACCATAACTAACCTTAACTAACCCTAACTATGGTTAGTTAACTCAGATTAGCTATCCCTAGGTTGCCCTAGGGTTAGTTAGGACTAATTAGAGTTGCTAACCCCTGGGACAAGCTAACCCTAACCAACTTACTCTAACCCCTAACCCTAACATAGGTATCCCTATAGCTTGTTAGCTAGAGTTATTTGAAGCTAACTTAGCCCTACCTAGAGTTAGATAGGGTTAGGTTAGCTTGGGTTAACTTATTAGAAAGTAAGGCTATCTAACCCTAGTTAAGGTAGCCCTTACTAACCTTAGTTATCCCTAACTAATCCTACCTGGTTAGGTTAGCCCTAACTAAACTTAGAGTTTGGGCTAAACCATAACTAAGGTTACCTAGGGATAGCTAGCCCTATTTAGCCTTAGCTAAGGTCAACATAGTTAGCTAACCCAAAAAATAACACTAGCTAATTACCTAGGGTGAGCTAGGGTTAGTTAAGACTACTTAGGACTAGATATGGTCAGTTGGGGTTAGAGCTAGGATTTGTTAGGATTAGGTAGGGCTACCTAAGGCTAGCTATGGTTAGAGTTAAGGTTAGCTGGGGTTAGTTAAGACTACCTTGGGATATATATGGTTAGCCCTAAGTAATCCTAAAAAATCGTAACTCTAACCCAAATTAATCATATCTAACCCTAGCAAGCCCTAGGTAGTACTAACTAACCCTAACTAATCTTAATTCCAACCCAAGCTAACTGGGGATAGCTAGGGTCAGCTATGGTTAGTTAGGGCTAAAGTTAGGGTTAACAAGGATTTGTTAGGGCTAGCTAACTCTAACTAATCCTAAGTAGATAGCTATGGTTAGAACTAGTGTTATGTTAGGGCTACTTAGAGTTAGGGTTAGCCCTAGGTAGCTCTTACTAATTACTTAGGGATACCTAACCGTAGCTACCGTTAGTTAACAAGGTAGGGCTAACCTAAAGTTAGGGGTAAGTTAGCTCTAAGTAGTCCTAAAAATTCTAGCATTGGGTAACCCTAACTAGTTGGGGTTAGTTAGTACTACCTACGGCTATCTAGAGTTAGCAAGGGTTAGAGTTAGGGATAACTAGGATTAATAAGAGCTACCTAGGGATTAGCAAACTAGGGATAGCTAGGGTTAGTCTTAACTACGGCTACCATAACTAACCCTAGTTAGTCCTACATAACCTTAACTCTACTTAGAGTTAGATTGGATTGTAAAAGATATCTTCCTAAGTTAGGTTAGTATACGATTAGGCTAACTAGGGTAACTTAACTAATTAGCCGTAATTAACCACAGCTAACTAGGTAGAAAAACTATTTAGAGATAACTAACCCTAAGTAGAGTACCTAGCATAAGGTTTGGCAAACAGATTCTAACTAAGGTAGCTAACCCCTAAGTTAGGTAATTAACTTAAGGTCCTAACCTACCTAGCGCTAAAGTTAGCAAGGATTTAGCTAGTTAGCCATAACTTAGGGTTTGTTAGGATTAGTTAGGGCTAAGGTTATCCTAGGTAGCCCTAACTAACGAACCGTAGGGCAAGCCCTAACTAATCAACTAAGTAGTCCTAAGGATATCCCTCGGTAAAGTTTAGGTATAGGGGCTACCTAGTTAACCCTACCATTGTAAATATTAAGCTAGGGTTGAAATTGGGGTTAGTAAGGGCTAAGTTAGACTGCAATATCAACCCTAGGTAGTCCAAACTTAGAGAGTTAGCTAAACCCTATCATAGCTAGTTATAGCTAATTCTAGCAAGGGTTAAGTTATCTAACCCTACCTAGGGCTATACGAACCAATTAGCTAACCCTAGGGTTACCCAAAGCTAGGAGTTGGTAGAGTAACTTCGCTTAGGTAGCTCTAACTAACCCTACCTAATCATAACTCTAACCCCAGTTATGCATAGCTAGGGTTAGTAACCAAACAAGGGTTAGTTAGGGTAACCCAATTAGGACTAACCATAGAGTTAGGTAGCTTTAGGTAATCTTAACCATAACTAACCCTAATTTTAACCCTAACTAACCCTAACTCCAACCCTCGTCCGCCCTAAGTAGTCCAAACTAACCCTAAATCTGACCTAAACTAACCCTAACTCTAACCCAAACCAATCCTAGCCAGCCAAAGATAATCCTAACTCTAGCCCTATCCAACCCTAGCTAGCCATTGGTTAGCCCTAATTAACCCGGATAACTAATCCTAATTAGGGTTAGTTAGGTCTACCTAGGGCCAGTTATAACTAATCCGAGCTAGGATAAAACAATTACTAACCCTAAAGATATGGTTAGTTAATTACTTGGCTACCTAACTCTAACTATAAGTCCATTCAGCCCTAGGTAGGTCACCAGCTAACCTTAATGGATTAGGGTTAATCCCTAGAGTAACTAAATTATAGGGTTAGTCCGAGGATAACCCAAGGTTAGGATAGCTGGGGTAATCTAATTATGGGTTAGTTAAGCTAGGTTAGTTTTAGTTAAGGTTAGGGTTAGTTAATTTTAACCCTCACTAGGTAATAACTCTAACCCAGAACTTATGGCCTAGGGCTAGCTAACCTAATTAGGCTAGGGTTAGTTAGGGTCTTCCTAGCTAATCCTAACTTAGACCTAATTAACTAGGATTACTAATCCTAACAAACCCTAGTTAACTAGCTAGGTTTAGAGTTAGGGTTAGTTAGGCTAGCTAGGCTCTAGGTAATTCAAGGGTTACCTAAATGGCTTTACATAATAGCCATGACTAACACTAATCAATTGTAACCATAACCTTAGTTAGGGCTACTTAGGTAGCTCCATTTTTGCTTGGGTTCGTAACTATCCCTAGCTAACCCTAACTCTGACCATAGCTAACCCTAGAGTAACCTAACCATATATAACCATATAGGTAGGGTTAGACTTACTCTAGGTAACCCTAACTCTAACCATAACTAAACCTAACTCCAACCCTACCTAACCTAACTAACTCATGGAGAACTAACACTAAGGTTATTTCCATGGTTAGCTTGACCTAGGTAGCCCTAACTAACCATAGCTAACCCTAGCTATCATAGAAAAACCTAACTAACCCTAGCCAACCCTAACTCTAACCCTAGTTAGTTAGCTAGCTAGTTAACTAATCCTAGTTAGCTAGGTTGGTTAGTAGCTAACTAACCCTGGTAGCTAGTTAACTAACCCAAGTTAGCTAGGTTAATTAATAGCTAACTAACCCTAGCTAACCCTAAGTAGAGCTACCCTAGCCTACCCTAATTAGGGTTGGGGTTAAGCTACACTTAGAGTAAACATAGGGTTGGGGTCAAGCTAACCCTAATTAATCCTAGTTAGGACTACCTAAGGTTAGTTAGGGTTAGTTAGTAGGGTTATTTAGGATTAGCTATGTGGAGAATTAAACATAGGTAACCCTAAGTTAGGGTTAGCTAGGTTAGTTCAATATAACCCTAATTGGTAACCCTAAATAATACATTCTTTCTTACTAATCCTAGCAAATCCTAACTCTAACCTTAACTACCCTAGAGTTAGGGTTAGTTATTGCTTGGGCTACCAAAGCTAAGCCATAGCATTTACCTAGGTAAGTAGACTAGGGATAACTGGGGTTACCTAGGGATAGTTAATACTAGCTTGAGTATGATTATTTAAACTAGGGTTAGAGTTAGCCTAGGGATTAAGGTTAGCTATAGTTACTAGGGATAGAGGTTAGTTAACTAATCCTAAGGCTAACCCTAGTAAGGATTAACCTAGCTATCCCTAACTATGGCTAGGATTTAGTTATTACCTTGTTATACCATAACCAACCCTAGTTACCCCTATATTAGCTTTAGTTGGGCTAACTAGTATAGTTAGGACTACTTAGGGCTAGCGACGACTACCTAGGGTAACCATATCTAACCCTAACTAAGATATGTCATAATACTACCTAGGGTTGTTGGAAGTAGCACTAGGGGTTAACCATATATATATGTAAGGTTAGAGTTAGGTTTACTAGGATAAAATTAGGTTTGCAAGGGTTAGTTATGGTTAGGATTACCTAAGGCTACCTAACTAACCTTGGGATTAATAGCTATGGTTAGAGTTAAGATTAGTATCCTTAACTAATCCTTGCCAACCCTAGCTAGCACTAGGTAGTCCTAATTAACCCTTTCTAACCCTAAAACCCTCGCCAACCAAAGCAGGTCCAAGGTAGCCCTAACTAACCATAATTCTAACCCTAACCAAACCTAGCTAGCCTTACGTATCCCTAACTAACCATAGCTAACCCTAGCTAACATAGGAAGATATCTCTTACAATCCTATCTAACTCTAACTAGAGTTAAGGTTATGTAGGGCTAACTAGGGTTAGTTAGGGTTAGCCCTTACTAACCTTAGCTATCGCTAGCTTGCTAATGCCTAGGTAGCTCTTACTAACCTTAGCTATCCCTAACTCTAACCCTTGCTGGCTCTTGATAGCCCTAGGTATCATACTAACCCTGATACCTACCTAGGTTAAGGACTACCTGAAGTAACCCTAAGTAGGGCTAATAGGGTTAGTTAGTTATGGTTAACTCTAAATTAGTTTGGTTAGTTATGGTTTGCTACCTCGGGCTAGCTAAGGTTAGCTGGGATTTGAGTTAAGATTTGATTAACTAACCGTAGGTAATTCTATCCATGGCTACCCCAACAAGCCTTAGCTTGCCCGAGGTTGCCCTAAATAATTCTAGCTAACTCTCATTAGTTAAGGTTAGCCTTAACTATGGTTGGTAAGGGATAGCTAAGGTTAAGATTAGAGTTAAGGTTAGTTTTAACCTAGGTTTAGTTAAGGTAGTTTAGATCTAGGGATAACCTATGGTCTTCCTAAGTTAGCGTTACCCTAACTATAACCCCAACTAATCCTAGGGTTAACCATAGCCTTAGCCATAGCTAGCCCTAGGGTAACCCTTACCTTAGATAAATAGGGGATACCTAACTCTTAGCTAGGGTTACCCGAGGGCTAGCCTATGTTGGATTAACTCTAATTAGTTATCCTAGGTAACACTAATACCTTAGCTAACCCTAACCCAAGCTCAACCTACTATCATAACTTACCTTAGTTATGCTATTTAGCTTAGTTCCCTAGGTATTTCTCACCATAACGTAACTAACTATGGTCTTAGGCTAATCCTAAGTAGCAAGTTAGGGTTAGCAATGTTAGTTATCCTAGATAATCCTAGCTTGCTTTACGTAGTCCTAACTAACCATAACTATCTGTAGCTAACCCTACATATTAGACCCTAGCTTTTTTAAGGGTAAACTAACTAATCCCAACTCTAACATTAACTCAAAGCTAGCCTAAAGTTAGGTTTGCTATTTAGGGTTAGTTAAGGTTAGAGTTAGGTTACCATAGCTAATCCTAACTCAAACTCTCGCCAGCCCTAAGTAGTCCTAACTAACTCTAAATCCAACCGAAACTAACCCTAACTCTAACCCAAACCAACCCTAGCTAGCCAAAGGTAATCCTAACTAACCCTAACTAATCCTAACTCCTTAGCAAGCCCTAGGTAGTACTAACTAACCTTAGCTAATATTAATATGAATTAGATGTGGTAAACTAACCCTAACTCTAGGTAAACCTAGTTAACCCTAGCTAGGATTTGAATTAGGTTAGTAACCTTAGCTAGATGTTATCTAATTATTGTCTAGGGTCTAACTACTTAGGGTTAGTACATAATTAACCTAAGAACTACATAACTAGTTAGTTAAGGCTCTAACCCAGCTAATAAGGTAAATCAGTAAGTTAGTGATGGTACAAACTAATAGTACCCTAAAATGTCCTAAAATGTACCGCAAGCGTACGATATATCGTTGGATATGGTTAGGGGTCGAACCACAAGGACGGATTAGTTGAGTATTAGGTTTACCGGTTCACAACATCTAGGTCGGTCAATTGAGATGTTTTTTTTTGTCTTAGAACAATGGCAAAATGAGATAAACAAACAATCAAACTAAAACAAAACTAAAGTAAGTAACAATTTGGTTGTTTTCTGGAGATTTCTAATAATAAAGCGTCCTAGGGTTTCTGTTTTTACCTTGGTTAGGCTTCGGGCTGCCAACACGTGTGCTGTCGCACGAAATGCTGACACGTGCTGCACCAGTCTGGCCCGCACGGGATTCCATGTGACCCGCATAGGTAGTACATGGTGCGAAACGACCCTTAGTTGATGGTGGAATGCATGGTAATTAAGTTCCTAACTGGGTTAGGACAGATCTAGCCGGACTTGGACTCCCTAGACCTCAACTGTCGTATGTTGGTCATGGTATCGTGACCAGAACCTAGTCCTAGTCTAAAGCCCCCATTAGTCTAGTTAATCCTCACTTTCGCTTGTTGGCTTAACTATCCTAAGTCCACAAGTTGGTTTACTAAGGTATCTAACTGACTTTCGCCTAATTAGAAATCTTCTCCTTTTGGGATACCAATTGGTCACCTTTCGGCTCCTATCCTACCTCAAGTCGTTTACTCAATTCAAACAATTAGTCTACACCTTTAACCAAGAATAAGTGTGGCCATTCACCTAGTAGGAGGTTCAACACAATTCATCAAACACAAAGCAAGCATAAACAATAAACAACCAACAAGTGATAACCCATAGAAACTTAATCATTCGTCCATTACATTAATCCTAACCTTGGTTTAAAGTTAAGAGTTAAGAGTTAAGAGTTAGGGTTTGTTAGGATTATTTAGCCCTAAGCTTAGACCGGGTTAGCTATCCCTAAGGTTAACTAACCATAACTAACTCTACACCCTAGCTAAACCTAGTTAGGCCCTACCTAACAGATTAGCTAAACTTGACCGTAGCTAATCCTAAATTAGGTCTAGGTAGTCTACCTTGGGCTAACCTTAGGTAGTAGCATGCCTTAGGTAACTGTAGATTTCTTGCTTACCCTAGTAACTAACAAACCCTAGATAGACCTAACTCTAGCCCTTCCTTAACTTAGGCTAGCCCTAACTAACGCTAACCAATCAAAACCTAACAAATCTTGGTAGAGTTAGGACATATCCCTAGCTAATACTAACCCAAAATGATATTATTTAGCCCTAACTACCTAGGGTACGTAGCCCTAACTAACCATAACTAGCAGTACCACAAAAATAGGCTTTTGCAACTGCTTTTTATAATAACTGTCACCTACAAAATCTATGGCATTGTCGTAATATAAGTTCAAATCTTTACAACTGTTTTGAATTAAAACAATTGCTAAACTTAAGCATGAGAAAAAGAATAAATAAATTTTTCTGGAAACATTGTGACCGTTAATATTAAATAACAGTCATAAAAGTCTTTAATGACTCTTAATATTAAATAACAGTCGCCATAAATTCCCGCCAATATTAGTCATTATTGGGGTGAATTGTGGTATGGCAGGTGGGTCCCAAATTTTTATGACTGTTTTTACTTAATTACAATTGCAGCATTTTTTCCCCGTCTTTTTATGACTTTTTTTACTTTATAACAGTTGCAGAACATTTTTAATGACTGTTTTTAAATAAAACCAGTTGTAGATTACTTAATTAGGTTTTCCTAAAACTATCTACAGCCGTTTGGTCTGTAGACAGTCGGTACAGTGCTTCGCTGGAAATGGAAATGGAAAAATATAGCTCAATTGATTTTAATAATTATTTATGTTTCCATTTGATTCCTTTCAATATTTTAACGAAATTAACTATAGCAAAAAATAAATTAATAAAAGTACGTCTATACATTTTAATGGATTCACCTAGTACAGTATCATGCAATTATTTATGGGTTCAAATTGATGTATTTATGAAGGCTTAGAACCTAGAAATCAAATAAATTTGTAAACCTAGAGCTAATCTCACTAATCGTTTGGAATATAGCTTTAGGGTCGAACCCAAGGGACGGATTTATGAATACTGGACTTATCCTTTCTTAAAATCTAGACAGAAATATTTTTATGAAGATTTAAATAAAAGAAAACTAAATGATGCACTAGGTAAATATTTTTGGTTGGTTTTTAGACTCAAAATAAGATAAAATAAACTAAATAGTAATTAAAATAAGTAAATCAGTGTTTTGGGGTTTAAACAGAGAATAAAAATGTCCTAGGAGTCAGGTTTCGCTTGTGTTCGGATGCTAAAACTCGAAACTAAGAACTTTCGCACTAAATTTCGCATTTTAGCTACAGATGCCACCATGTTCGGTCAGAACAAGAGTTTGTTCGGTCCGAACAGAAGGCAAAGGTGGGCTTAATTGGTCCGTTATGCTAACTAATGCTTTAAGTTAGGGTTTATTGGTCAAACCTAGATATTCTAGACCTCAGCTTTCGCTTGTTGGGACAGATTCTGGTTTAATCACAACCTAACCTAATTAACTTGATTGGTTCGCAACTTTTGGTATAGAATTCAATGAATTAAACTTGTTTATTGGAGTTCGTAAGGATATTTAGAGGTCTTTTGGACTGGTCTAAAAGTTACACTTCTGGTGTCAACTAATCTATCCTTTCGGATCTACAATTTATCCCAAGTACTTGAATTATACGTGACTTGTTTATCCTAACTTAGACTAACTAGATGCAGCTGTTCAACTAGAAGGTAATTAGAGATTTAAACAAGTATTTTAACTCAAGTAACTGATATAATTCGCAATAAACAAATCTCAAAGCATAATATAACATAACAAGTCAAATAAACATCATCCAGACATCAAGTTCCTTCCCTAATCCAAAGACAACATAAAAACTAGCCTAACATAGTAGTAAGACACGCAATAAACATAAAATAACAGTAAAGATACAAGCCCATCGAATCAAGAGAAAGAAACATAAAAGAATAAACCAAATACTCCTTTTTGCTTCCGTCTTTCGGTCTTCAAGGCAGTGGGGTATTGCTGGATAGTCGCCAAATTGATCACCTTGCTGCCGTTGCTTCAAGGTTGATGATCTCCAAAGAGAGTATACGCCTTTGGAAAGGTGGAATTAGGTATGGAGAATCAAAGATGCCTTTCCTCAGGCGTGTAGAGGTACATATGGACGTCCCAGGTCGCAAGAATGGAAGGCTAGGGCACCAGGGCGCAAGAAAATGCCATAAAGATCAACTTTCATGTAAAGAACAATGGCATATGTGACATGGCGGCAATCTGTTCGGACCGAACGGATGAAAGGTGAGCTGGTCTAGCGGCTACAGTGCGTTCGGACCGAACAGATAGTCATTCGGTCCGAATGAGGTGCTGAGATAGGCCTCCACTGCTAGGAATGAGTCGTCTAGCGTGCGCGAAACATCGGGAATCCATCTATACGCTCCAAAATCATCAGAAATCATCAAAACCTATACAGAGAAGAGAAGAAATGACGGTAGAGCCAAATCTTAGAAAAATATGGCAATTTATTAAATAATTTGTTGGTTCGAGTGTGTTTTCAGTGCCAAGTACGGTCCAAATACCAATGAAATATGATGATATCAGCTAACATGCTTCTTGTCTCCATGCTTCTTCTTCCTATGCAAGTGACCCACAAGTGCCACAGTGGGCTTTAAACCTCATGAATATGGTGGGTGATCTTACAAAACTCACCATGGAGACAAGGGATGAAGTAAGAAAGAGCACAGAGGCACAAGCCGACTATGGGATTCAATTGAGCTGGCTATCAAGCGAGTTTAAGGAATATGGCGAGAGGCTCGATCGATTTGGAAATAAACTCGACAATGTCTCCAACATCACCTATGACAACAACTTCTTCTTGAGGATGGGATATTGGCCCGGTGATGAAGACGATCCGAATTTGAGCTCCTCAGTGCCATCAGTGCATAGCCATGCTTCACCGCCACGATCTCCACCGCGCCGAGCCACAGCACATGAGGCCCTTTCGGATCCGAACTTTTACCCATACATGGGTAATCAAGTTTACGAGTCACCACAGCCGCCAATGCAGTTGCTGCAGCCCGTGCCACCACAAGGAGCACAAGGAGCACAACCGCAATTTGAATGGGTGCAATGGCAAGGTCCTCAACGCCCCGCCCGATCGGATCCTATCATCTACCCATACTTGGGTAACCAAGTCGAGGTGCATCAGCCACAGGACCACCCTGATAACTTCTTCGATATCTTCCCGGGCTATGACGGTAGATTCCTCCAAGGCTCCTCTTCTCGGGGACCTCCACCTCCTCCCTACTAAAACGGTAACTTTTTCTTTTTGTCCTATTTAAATTTCTCTGTGAATGCATGCTTGGGACAAGCATTATATAAGTTTGGGGGGGGGAGGCATAGGCGAAAAAGGGTGTTTTGGGACGAAATGGGTTGATTTCTGGATGAAATGGGTAAAATTTACACATTTTTGGCTTCTCTGTTCGGTCCGAACAAGTCCCTGTTCGAACCGAATGAACTGTCCTGGACTTTTGAAAAAATGCACAGTCTTTGTTCGGTCCGAACAGACATTCAAAAACTGAATTTTTCAACTGTTTTGACTTGGATTTGAATTGATTTGGCCTAAACTCTCTCGATTTGGATTTTAAATGATAAATCTCACACTACCTGAACCTATTTTGAGTCAAAGAAGAATTTTCTCAAAGGACCCTAGAATGTTTTGATATCTCGATTTGATTTTTGCACCAATGGATGAAATGAAATTATTTTTGCAAAACTAGGACTCAATTTTTGGATGCTTAGAATTGTTAAATCAGTTTTAGTCGGTCCTCACAAATTTTTACCGAGTGACCGGATTTATATTTGACAAACTTTTGTTCAAAAAGAAATTTATCAACTTGGGAAATTATGAAATGAACTTCATCTGTTTTAATCGCTTGAATCACCAACGAGCAAAAAGAAAATACAAATTTAAAGGGACAATAAAATCAAATAGTTGTGAAAATAAGGACGCGTCGAGGCCTTTTTCCACCAACTCAACCACAAAATTGGAGGCTTAAGGAACTTAGCAAAATGCTTGAGTCCGTAGTGGTCTATAGCGAAAAAAAAATGCGTAAAAATCGGACCAACCTCCCTGGTGCGACATGTGCCAGTTGCTTCTACAAGGTCAATGACTCGCACAAAAATCCCCTAGGGTGCAAAGCCCCACGACTCGACTTACACAAAGAAAAATTGGTGAAAATTGAAATTGGTTTTAAGAGGAGTTCATTATAAAATTTCCGATTTTGATAAAGGACTTTACAAATTTTTGTAAAATATGAAAAAGAACGGATAATTGAAATTGAAATCGCAATTGAATTGACAAATAGAAGCTAGAGTTCTTGAGTTTGAGGAAAAGAATTTCATTAGGACCAAGAGTTGCATGGATTGAATTGTAGAACACAAGACTTGGTTTTAGGAATTTTTATTTGACTCATTTGATTTAAGTGTAAGAAAATTTTAGGCTCAAGCAATTGATTATTCATGACAAATTTTATTGGTTTGGGAAACGACTTGATTTTAGTTGTGAGTACAGTCCAAAATTCTAAGCTTAGGGCGTTGCTTGAGGACAAGCAAAGTTTAAGTTTGGGGCGATTTGATATCACTGTATTTCATTGGTATTTGGACCGTACTTGGCACTCAAAATACACTCGAACCAACAAATTATTTAATAAATTGCCATATTTTTCCAAGATTTGGCTCTGCCGTCGTTTCTTCTCTTCTCTGTACAGGTTTTGATGATTTCTGATGATTTTGGAGCGTATAGATGGATTCCCGATATTTCGCGCACGCTAGACGACTCATTCCTAGCAGTGGAGGCCTATCTCAGCACCCTATTCGGATCGAATGACTATCTGTTCGGTCCGAACGCACTGTAGCCGCCAGACCAGCGCACCTCTCTTCCATTCTTGCGACCAGGGATGTCCATATATACCTCTACACGCCAGAGGAAAGGAATCTTTGATTCTCCATACCTAATTCCACCTTTCCAAAGGCGTTTACTCTCTTGGGAGATCATCAACCTTGAAGCGACGGCAGCAAGGTGATCAGTTTGGAGACCATCCAGCAATACCCCACTGCCTTGAAGACTGAAAGATGGAAGAAAAAAGGAGTATTTGGTTTATTCTTTTATGTTTCTTTCTCTTGATTCGATGGGCTTGTATCTTTACTGTTATTTTATGTTTAATGCGTGTCTTGCTACTATGTTAGGCTAGTTTTTATGTTGTCTTAGGATTAGGGAAGGAGCTTGATGTTTGGATGATGTTTATTTGACTTGTTATGTTATACTATGCTTTGAGATTTATTTATTGCGAATTATATCTGTTACTTGAGTTAAAATACTTGTTTAAATCTCTAATTACCTTCTAGTTGAACAGCTGCATCTAGTTAGTCTAAGTTAGGATAAACAAGTCACGTTTAATTCAAGTACTTGGGATAAATTTGTAGATCCGAAAGGATAGATTAGTTGACACCAAAAGTGTAACTTTTAGACCAGTCCAAAAGACCTCTAAATATCCTTACGAACTCCAATAAACAAGGTCAATTGATTGAATTCTATACCAAAAGTTGCGAACCAATCAAGTTAATTAGGTTAGGTTGTGATTAAACCAGAATCTGTCGCTGTCCCAACAAGCGAAAGCTGAGGTTTAGAATATATAGGTTTGACCAATAAACCCTAACTTAAAGCATTAGTTAGCATAACGGACCAATTAAGCCCACCTTTTCCTTCTGTTCGGACCGAATAGGGTGGCAACTGTAGCTAAAACGCGAAATTTAGTGCGAAAGTGCTTAGTTTCGAGTTTTAGCGTCCAAACACAAGCGAAACCTGACTCCTAGGACATTTTTATTCTCTGTTTAAACCCCAAAACACTACTTTACTTATTTTAATTACTATTTAGTTTATTTTTTCTTATTTCGAGTCTAAAAACCAACCAAAAATATTTACCTAGTGCATCGTTTAGCTTTCTTTTATTTAAATCTTCATAAAAATATTTCTGTCGAGATTTTAAGAAAGAATAAGTCCAGTATTCATAAAATCCGTCCCTTGGGTTTACAAATTTATTTGATTCCTAGGTTCTAAGCCTTCATCAATACATCAATTTGAACCCATAAATAATTGCATGATACTGTACTAGGTGAATCCATTAAAATGTATAGACGTACTCTTATAAAGTAATTTTTTGCTGTAGTTAATTTCGTTAAAATATTTAAAGGAATCAATTGGAAACATAAATAATTATTAAAATCAATTGAGCTATATTTTTCCATTTCCATTTCTAGCGAAGCACTGTACAGACTGTCTACAGACCAAACGGCTGTAGACAGTTTTAGGAAAACCTAATTAAATAATCTACAACTGATTTTATTAAAAACAATTATTAAAAATGTTCTGCAACTGTTATAAAGTAAAAAAAGTCATAAAAAGACGGGGAAAAAATGCTGCAACTGTAATTAAGTAAAAACAGTCATAAAAATTTGGGACCCACTTGCCATACCACAATTCACCCCAATAAAGACTAATATTGGCGAAAATTTATGGCGACTGTTATTTAATATTAACAGTCATTAAAGACTTTTATGACTGTTATTTAATATTAACGATCATAATATTTCCAGAAAAATTTATTTTTTCTTTTTCTCATGCTTAAGTTTAGCAATTGTTTTAATTCAAAACAGTTGTAAAGATTTGAACTTATATTATGACAATGCCATAGATTTTGTAGGTGACTGTTATTATAAAAAGCAGTTGCTAATCTCCAGTTGCAAAATCCTGTTTCTGTGGTAGTGCTAGTTATGGTTAGTTAGGGCTACGTACCCTAGGTAGTTAGGGCTAGATAATATCAATTGGTATTAGCACTAGCTAGGGATATGTCCTAACTCTACCAAGATTTGTTAGGTTTTGATTAGTTAGCGTTAGTTAGGGCTAGCCTAAGTTAAGGTAGGGCTAGAGTTAGGGGTATCTAGGGTTTGTTAGTTACTAGGGTAAGCAAGAAATCTACAGTTACCTAAGGCATGCTACTACTTAAGGTTAGCCCAAGGTAGACTACCTAGACCTAATTTTGGATTAGCTATGGTCAAGTTTAGCTAATCTGTTAGGTAGGGCCTAACTAGGTTTAGCTAGGGTGTAGAGTTAGTTATGGTTAGTTAACCTTAGGAATAGCTAATCCGGTCTAAGCTTAGGGCAAAATAATCCTAACAAACCCTAACTCTTAACTCTAAACCCTAAATAGTTATCCCTATCTAAACCTCCCATGGTTAGAGTTACTAATCCTAGCTAACAAGTTAAGGTAGGGTTACCTAGGATTAGAGTTAGGGCTCGCGAGGGTTGGAGTTAGGATTGTTAACTATGGTTACCTAGAGATACCTAGTACAAAACCTAGGATTACCAAGGTAGGTTCGTTAAAACCGATCCCGACCCTAGGTAGCCCTAACTAACCCTTGTCAACACTAAACCTAGCCCTACATAGGTAACCCTAGGTAGGCCAAACTAATTTGCCTTAGGTAGCCCTAACTAACCATTGCTAACCTTAACTCTAGATAACCCTAACTATAAGATTAGCTAGGGTTAGTCCTAGCTAAGCCTAACCCTAGGCTAGCTCTGACTCTAATTCTAACCATATATGGTGTTATCTAGATTTAAGGTTAACTAATTAACTAGCTATGGCTTAAGTAATCCTAAAACCTTAGATAGGTTTAGTTAACTGTTAGGTTATGCTAAACTCTAGATTAAACTAGATAATGCTAACTCTAGCCATACCTAACTAAACTCTAGATAATGCTAACTCTAGCCATACCTAACTAGTCCTAACTAACCATATGTTAGCTGTTAGGTTTAGTTAAAAGATTAGGGCGACCTAGGGTTAGAATTAGGATTACCTAGCGACTACCATTACTCTAACAAAAAGTAGCTATCCCTAAGTTAGGATTAGGGTCTAAGGTTAGAGTTAAGGTTAGCTAGGGTTAGTTTGGATTGTCTAGAGCTAGCTAGGTTTAGCTAGAGTTTGAGTTAGAGTTAGTTGGGGTTACCAACAGTTAATTAAGGTTAAAGTTAGGGTTAACAAGGATTTCTTAGGGCTATTTAGTGTTAGCTTAGGTTAGCTAGCGATAGCTAGGGTTAGTAAGAGCAACCTAGGGATAGTTAGGGATAGCTAGGGTTAGTAAGAGCTACCTAGGAATAGCTAGGGCTAGTTTGGGTTGGCTAAGGTTAGGGCAACTAATTAGTGTTAGCTGGAGTTAGAGTTAGGGTTAGCTGGGGTTTGTTGCTAGGGTTAGATATGGTTAGAGTTAGGGACGTCAACTTGGGTTAGATAAGGCTACCAAGGGATAGCTGAGGTTATCTAGTGCTAACTAACTCTAACTAACCCCAACTAAGCTTAACTCTAACCTTAGCTAGCCTTAGGTAGCCCTATCTAACCCTAACTAACCCTAACTTGTCCTAGATAGCCCTAACTAACCATAACTAACCTAACTAATCCCGAGTAAGGGTTAGTTAGGTCTACGTAAGGCAAGCTAGGGTTAGAGTTAGGGTTGGCTAGGGTTAGTCATGTCTTCCTAAGTAACCCGAACCCTAACCTTAACCTAGGTAGCCCTAACTAACTCTAGTTGAACCTAACTCTAACCCTAGCTAACCCTAGCTAGCCCTAACTAACCCAAACTCCATAGGTCACGCTAACCTTAGCTTGCCCGAGGTAGCCCTAACAATAAGAATGCTAGGTTAGAGTGAGGTAACCTTAACTCTAACCCTAACTAACTCAAGGTACACTAGAGTAAGGGCTAATAATTCCAAAGTTAGTTAGGTTTAGCTCTGGTTAGTTTGGGCTACCAAGGGCAAGTTAGGGTTTGTTAGGGTATATGTTATGGTTATCTAGGATTAGTAAGGGCCACCTTGGGATCCCTAGGCTTAGCTATGGGTAGCCCTGGATTGGGTTAGAGTTAGGGTTAGCTAGGGTTATGTAGGGTTACCTATGGTTCGCTAGGGTTAGTTATGGTTAGTTCGGACATCCTAGAGTTAGAGTTAGGTTTACCTTGAGTTAGGATTAGATTAGTTAGCTACTTAGGGTTAGTTAGGGCTCGTCAACCCAAGCTGGTCATGCTACTAGGGTAGACCTAAGGTAGCCCTAAATCCTAATCCCTATATAGTCCAAACCAAACCTAGCTAACCTTAGCTAGCCTTAAGTAGCCCTAACTAATCCTAGCAAATGCTAGCCTTAGGTAGCCCTTACTAATCCTAGCTATGGTTAGTTAGAGCAAACAAACCCTAACTAACCATAGCTAGGGTTAGCCCTAACAAACCCTTGTCAAAAGTAACCTTAGATTATTAGCACAATAATAACCTTAGGTAAGTCAAACTATGATATGATTAATCCTAATTAGGCTAGTTAACCCTAGCTTGGCCTAGTTAAACTCTTGTAAGATTAGACTTACTTTAGGTTAAAAACAAGGGTTAGTTAAAATCCCTAACTATGGGTATTGGTTAGAGATCTACATAGAGTTAGATTTAGCCCAAACTAACCCTAGGTTAGAGTTACCCATAGGTATTACCTTAACATGGTAGCCCTAGGATTAGCCCTAACTGACGTTAAGTTAGGTCACCCTAAGTAGTAGACTAACTCTAAGACTACCTAGGGTAATCCTAGGGTTAGACTATTGTTACTAACCCTATTAAACATGCCTAGGCGTGCTCTTACTAACCCTAACCCCAAGGTAGCCTTAACAAACTCAAGGTAAACCAAACTCTAACTGAAGGTAGTCCTAACTAACCATAACTAACCTTAGCTAACCATAGGTAGCCCTACATAACCCTAGCTAACCCTAACTCTAACCCTATCCAGGACTACCCACAGCTAAGTCCAGGGATCGTTAGGTTGCCCTTACTAATCCTAGGTAACCGTAACATTGACCTTAACTAGCCCTCGCTAACTAACTCAAATTAGAATTTGGTAACCCTAACTAATTCTAACTCAAACTCAAGCTAAACCTAGCTAGCCCTAAATAATCCAAACTAACCCGAACTAATCTAAGGTTCCATAGGGTTAGTTATGGTTAGTTAGGTATACTTAGGGCACAATCCTAACTAACCCTTAGAGTTAAGGATAGCTAAGGTAGGGTTAGAGTTAGTTGGGGTCAATTAAGACTCCTTAGGGCTAGATATGGTTAGTTGGAGTTAGAGTTAGGGTTACATAGGGTTAGATATTGTTAACCCTAACCAGGATTAACCTCAGCTAACCTAGCGAGGTTTAGTTAGGGCTACGTAAGGCTAACCCTAATTCTAACCCAAGCTAACCATAACTAACACTAGTTAGGGTTAGCTTATGTTAGAATTAGGATTTGTTAAGGCTACCTAGCTAACTATAGCTAACCCTAGCTGACTAAGGAAGACCTAACTAACCCTAACTCTAACCCTAGCTAACCCTAGCTTGCCTTACGTAGCCCTAACTAACCATAGCTAACCAGGGCTAGGGTTAGTTAACCCTTGTTAGAGTCCACCTAGGGCATAGCTAACCATAACTAAGCATAACTAACCCTAACTATGGCTAGTTAACTCAGATTAGCTATCCCTAGGTAGCCCTAGGGTTAGTTAGGACTAATTAGAGTTGCTAACCCCTTGGACAAGCTAACCCTAACCAACATACTCTAACCCCTAACCCTAACATAGGTATCCCTATAGCATGTTAGCTAGAGTTATTTGGAGCTAACTTAGCCCTACATAGAGTTAGATAGGGTTAGGTTAGCTTGGGTTAACTAATTAGCAAGTAAGCTATCTAACCCTAGTTAAGGTAGTCCTTACTAACCTTAGTCATCCCTAACTAATTTAGGGTTAGAATTCAGATTAGTTAGCTAATCATAAGTAATCCTACCTGGTTAGGTTATCCTTAACTAAACTTAGAGTTTGGGCTAAACCATAACTAAGGTTACCTAGGGATAGCTAGCCCTATGTAGCCTTAGCTAGGGTTAACATAGTTAGCTAACCCTAAAAATAACACTAGCTAATTACCTAGGGCGAGCTAGGGTTAGTTAAGACTACCTAGGACTAGATATGGTCAGTTGGGGTTAGAGCTAGGATTTGTTAGGATTAGTTAGGGCTACCTAAGGCTAGCTAAGGTTAGAGTTAAGGTTAGCTGGGGTTAGTTAAGACTACCTTGGGATATATAAGGTTAGCCCTAAGTAATCCTAAAAAATCGTAACTCTAACCCCAATTAATCATATCTAGCCCTAAGTAGTCTTAAATAATCATAACTACCCCTTGGTTGCCCTATCAGTCCCTAGTTGTCCCTAACTCTAACCATATCTAACCCTAGCAAGCCCTAGGTAGTACTAACTAACCCTAACTAACCTTAATTCCAACCCAAGCTAACTAGGGATAGCTAGGGTCAGCTATGGTTAGTTAGGGCTAAAGTTAGGGTTATCAAGGATTTGTTAGGGCTAGCTAACTCTAACTAATCCTAAGTAGATAGCTATGGTTAGAACTAGTGTTAAGTTAGGGCTACTTAGAGTTAGGGTTAGCCCTAGGTAGCTCTTACTAATTACTTAGGGATACCTAACCCTGGCTACCGTTAGTTAACAATGTAGGGCTACCTAAAGTTAGGGCTAAATTAGCTCGAAGTAGTCCTAAAAATTCTAGCAATGGGTAACCCTAACTAGTTGGGATTAGTTAGTACTACCTACGGCTATCTAGAGTTAGCAAGGGTTAGAGTTAGGGATAACTAGGGTTAATAAGAGCTACCCAGGGATTAGCAAACTAGGGATAGCTAGGGTTAGTCTTAACTAGGGCTACCATAACTAACCCTAGTTAGCCCTACATAACCTTAACTCTACTTAGAGTTAGATTGGATTGTAAGAGATATCTTCCTAAGTTAGGTTAGTATACGATTAGGCTAACTTGGGTAACTTAAATAGCTTAACATAATAGCCATGACTAACACTAATCAATTGTAACCATAACCTTAGTTAGGGCTACTTAGGTAGCTCAATTTTTGCTTGGGTTGGTAACTATCCCCAGCTAACCCTAACTCTGACCATAGCTAACCCTAGAGTAACCTAACCATATCTAACCATATAGGTAGGGTTAGACTTACTCTAGGTAACCCTAACTCTAATCATAACTAAACCTAACTCCAACCCTACCTAACCTAACTAACTCATGGAGAACTAACACTAAGTTTATTGCCAGGGTTAGCTATGGTTTAGCTTGACCTAGGTAGCCCTAACTAACCATAGCTAACCCTAGCTAACACAGAAAAACCTAACTAACCCTAGCCAACCCTAACTCTAACCCTAGTTAGTTAGCTAACTAGTTAACTAATCCTAGTTAGCTAGGTTAGTTAGTAGCTAACTAACCCTAGTAGCTAGTTAACTAACCCAAGTTAGCAGGGTTAATTAATAGCTAACTAACCCTAGTAGCTAACTAACCCTAACTCTAACCCTAGCTAACCCTAAGTAGAGCTACCCTAGCTAACCCTAATTAGGGTTGGGGTTAAGCTAAACTTAGAGTAAACATAGGGTTGGAGTCAAGCAAACCCTAATTAATCCTAGCTAGGACTACCAAGGGTTAGTTAGGATTAGTTAGTAGGGTTATTTAGGATTAGCTATGTTGAGAATTAAACATAGGTAACCCCAAGTTAGGGTTAGCTAGGTTAGTTCAATATAACCCTAATTGGTAACCCTAAATAATACATTCTTTCTTACTAATCCTAGCAAATCCTAACTCTAACCTTAACTACCCTAGAGTTAGAGTTAGTTATTGCTTGGGCTACCAAAGCTAAGCCATAGCTTATACCTAGGTAAGTAGACTAGGGATAACTGGGGTTACCTAGGGATAGTTAATACTAGCTTGAGTATGATTATTTAAACTAGGGTTAGAGTTAGCCTAGGGATTAAGGTTAGCTATAGTTACTAGGGATAGAGGTTAGTTAACTAATCCTAAGGCTAACCCTAGCAAGGATTAACCTAGCTATCCCTAACAATGACTAGGATTTAGTTATTACCTTGTTAGACCATAACTAACCCTAGTTACCCCTAGGTTAGCTTTAGTTGGACTAACTAGTGTAGTTAGGACTACCTAGGGCTAGCGACGACTACCTAGGGTAACCATATCTAACCCTAACTAAGATATGTCATAATACTACCTAGGGTTGTTGGAAGTAGCACTAAAGGTTAACCATATATATATATGTAAGGTTAGAGTTAGGTTTACTAGATTAAAATTAGGTTTGCAAGGGTTAATTATGGTTAGGTTTACCTAAGGCTACCTAACTAACCTTGGGGTTAATAGCTATGGTTAGAGTTAGGATTAGTTTTGCCCAACTTAGGCTAGCTTATCCAAGGTAGCCCTAACTACCTTTGCTAACCCTAAGTAGCCTTAACTAACCCTTGCCAACCCTAGCTAGCACTTGGTAGTCCTAATTAACCCTTTCTAACCCTAAAACCCTCGCCATCCAAAGCAGGTCCTAGGTAACCCTAACTAACCATAATTCTAACCCTAACCAAACCTATCTAGCCTTATGTATCCCTAACTAACCATAGCTAACCCTAGCTAACATAGGAAGATATCTCTTACAATCCTATCTAACTCTAACTAGAGTTAAGGTTATGTAGGGCTAACTAGGGTTAGTTAGGGTTAGCCCTTACTAACCTTAGCTATCGCTAGCTTGCTAATGCCTAGGTAGCTCTTACTAACCCTAGCTATCCCTAACTCTAACCCTTGCTGGCTCTTGATAGTCCTAGGTATCTTACTAACCCTGATACCTACCTAGGTTAAGGACTACCTGAAGTAACCCTAAGTAGGGCTAATAGGGTTAGTTAGTTATGGTTAACTCTAAATTAGTTTGGTTAGTTATGGTTTGCTACCTCGGGCTAGCTAAGGTTAGCTAGGATTTGAGTTAAGATTTGATTAACTAACCGTAGATAATTCTATCCATGGCTACCTAAGGCCTAACTAACCACAACTAACCCCAACAAGCCTTAGCTTGCCCGAGGTTGCCCTAACTAATTCTAGCTAACTCTCATTAGTTAAGGTTAGCCTTAACTATGGTTGGTAAGGGATAGCTAAGGTTAAGATTAGAGTTAGGGTTAGTTTTAACCTAGGTTTAGTTAAGGTAGTTTAGATCTAGGGATAACCTATGGTCTTCCTAAGTTAGCGTTACCCTAACTATAACCCCAACTAATCCTAGGGTTGACCATAGCCTTAGCCATAGCTAGCCCTAGGGTAACCCTTATCTTAGATAAATAGGGGATACCTAACTCTTAGCTAGGGTTACCCGAGGGCTAGCCTATGTTGGATTAACTCTAATTAGTTATCCTAGGTAACACTAATACCTTAGCTAACCCTAACCCAAGCTCAACCTACTATCATAACTTACCTTAGTTATGCTATTTAACTTAGTTCCCTAGGTATTTCTAACCATAACGTAACTAACTATGGTCTTAGGCTAATCCTAAGTAGCAAGTTAGGGTTATCAAGGTTAGTTATCCTAGGTAACCCTAACTAGGCTAACCCTAGCTTGCCTTACGTAGTCCTAACTAACCATAACTATCTATAGCTAACCCTACTTATTAGACCCTAACTTTTTTAAGTGTAAAGTAACTAATCCCAACTCTAACGTTAACTCAAAGCTAGCCTAGAGTTAGGTTTACTATTTAGGGTTAGTTAAGGTTAGAGTTAGGTTACCATGGCTAATCCTAACTCCAACTCTCGCCAGCCCTAAGTAGTCCTAACTAACTCTAAATCCAACCCAAACTAACCGTAACTCTACCCCAAACCAACCCTAGCTAGTCAAAGGTAATCCTAACTCCCTAGCAAGCCCTAGGTAGTACTAACTAACCTTAGCTAATCTTAATATGAATTAGATGTGATAAACTAACCCTAACTCTAGGTAAACCTAGTTAACCCTAGCTAGGATTAGAGTTAGGTTAGTAACCTTAGCTAGATGTTACCTAATTATTGTCTAGGGTCTAACTACTTAGGGTTAGTACACAATTAACCTAAGGTCTACATAACTAGTTAGTTAGGGCTCTAACCCAGCTAATTAGGTAAATCAGTAGGTTAGTGATGGTACAAACTAATAGTACCCTAAAATGTCCTAGAATGTACCGCAAGCGTACGGTATATCGTTGGATATGGTTAGGGGTCGAACCACAGGGACAAATTAGTTGAGTATTAGGTTTACCGGTTCACAAAATCTAGGTCGGTCAATTGAGATGTTTTTTTTGTCTTAGAACAATGGCAAAATGAGATAAACAAACAATCAAACTAAACAAAACTAAAGTAAGTAACAATTTGGTTATTTTCTGGTGATTTCTAATAATAAAGCGTCCTAGGGTTTCTGTTTTTACCTTGGTTAGGCTTCGGGCTGCCAACACTTGTGCTGTCGTAGGAAATGCTGACCCGTGCTGCAGTAGTCTGGCCCTGTGCGACCCGCACGGGATTCCATGTGACCCGCACAGGTAGTACATGGTGCGAAACGACCCTTAGTTGATGGTGGAATGCATGGTAATTAAGTTCCTAACTGGTTTAGGACAGATCTAGCCGGACTTGGACTCCCTAGACCTCAACTGTCGTATGTTGGTCATGGTATCGTGACCAGAACCTAGTCCTAGTCTAAAGCCCCCATTAGTCTAGTTAATCCTCACTTTCGCTTGTTGGCTTAACTATCCTAAGTCCACAAGTTGGTTTACTAAGGTATCTAATCGACTTTCGCCTAATTAGAAATCTTCTCCTTTTGGGATACCAATTGGTCACCTTTCAGCTCCTAACCTACCTCAAGTCTCTTACTCAATTCAATCAATCAGTCTACACCTTTAACCAAGAATAAGTGTGGCCATCCACCTAGTAGGAGGTTCAACACAATTCATCAAACACAAAGCAAGCATAAACAATAAACAACCAACAAGTGATAAACCATAGAAACTTAATCATTCATCCATTACATCAATCCTAACCTTGGTTCAAACATGACCCTAGAACAAACTAATCTAGCCTACCATAATAGAAACACAATCAAAATGCAAGAAAGGGAAAGATACAATCTCCATAACCAAAGAGAAGAAAGGAGGAAGGCAAACGCCCCTAATCAAGCCTCATCCTTGCCTCTAGACCGGAGATATGGATGCTTGGGTCGATCGTCGGTGGAATGGTGGTTGGAACGTGGCTCGCAAGGCGGCAGGATTCCCTGTGCGGGTCGCACAGGGTGGCTGTGTGGGGTTCACGGGAGAGATGAAGAGGTAGATTGGGTAGGTTTTCATTGCGGCGCAGCCTTGGATGGGAGAGAAGATATGATGCCCTAATTTCGGTGCTTCAGGAGCTTTAATTAGCAGCGAAGCTAGGGTTCAAAGTCACGTGCAGGGCGCATGGAAAGCGGGTGCGGGTCGTATGGGCCAGGAATGAGTCGTCTGGCCCATGTCGCTTGTCTGGCGTGCTGGCTAGACCCTGTGCACCCCGAACAGGATTTGGTGCGGGCCGTACGGGAGCATTTCTTCATGTTTTGTGGGCCAAACTTCACCAAATTTCCTCTAAGTTCCTACAAAATGAATATAGACCCAAGAAGTACCAAATTCCTACAGAAATAAACTAAAACACGCATAAAACAAAGGTATTGAGTTGTGATTGAGGGTAAAGTTCGGTCAAAACATATATATAAATATGTTATATCAGTTAGCTTGGTTAGTTAGGCAAGATATAACTAAGTAATCCTAACTACTTTAGGTTAACTTGGTAGCTAGGGTTAGCTCTACGGTTAACCCAAATTATCCCTAGGGCTTAGGATTTAGGGCTACCTTAGGTCTACCCTAGTAGCATGACCAGCTTGGGTTGACGAGCCCTAACTAACCCTAAGTAGCTAACTAATCTAATCCTAACTCAAGGTAAACCTAACTCTAACTCTAGGATGTCCTAACTAACCATAACTAACCTTAGCTAACCATAGGTAGCCCTACATAACCCTAGCTAGGGACAACTAGAGTTAGTTAGGGCTACCTAGGGTTAGGTTAGGGTTCGGGTTACTTTGGAAGACCTAACTAACCCTAACCAACCCTAACTCTAACCCTAGCTTGCTTTACATAGACCTAACTAACCTTTACTCGGGATTAGTTAGGTTAGTTATGGTTAGTTTGGGCTACGTAGGACAAGTTAGGATTAGTTAGGGTTAGCTAGGGCTACCTAAGGCTAGCTAAGGTTAGAGTTAAGCTTAGTTGGGGTTAGTTAGAGTTAGTTAGCACAAGGTAACCTAAGCTATCCCTTGGTAGCCCCATCTAACCCAAGTTGACGTCCCTAACTCTAACCATATCTAACCCTAGCAACAAACCCCAACTAACCCTAACTCTAACTCCAGCTAACACTAATTAGTTACCCTAACCTTACCCAACCCAAACTAGCCCTAGCTATCCCTAGGTAGCTCTTACTAACCCTAGCTATCCCTAACTATCCCTAGGTAGCTCTTACTAACCCTAGCTATCACTAGCTAACCGAAGCTAACACTAAACAGCCCTAAGAAATCCTTGTTAACCCTAACTTTAACCCTAGCTAACTGTTGGTAACCCCAACTAACCTAACACAAACTCTAGCTAAACCTAGCTAGCCCTAGACAAACCAAACTAACCCTAGCTAACCTTAACTCTAACCTTAGATAGCCTTAGGTTGCCCTAACTAATCCTAGCAAACCCTAACTCTGACCCTAATCCTAACTTAGGGATTGCTACTTTATGTTAGAGTAATGGTAGTCGCTAGGTAACCCTCACTCTAACCCTAGGTCGCCCTAATCTTTTAGCTAAACCTAATAGCTAACATATGGTTAGTTAGGACCAGTTAGGTATGGTTAGAGTTAGCATTATCTAGAGTTTAGTTTAATCCAGTTAAGTAGGTAGCTCTTGGGGTTACTAAGTACCTAGATATCTAAGGTTAGTTAGGATTACTTAAGCCATAGCTAGTTAGTTAGTTAACCTTAAATCTAGATAATGCCATATATGGTTAGAATTGGAGTCAGAGCTAGCCTAAGGTTAGGCTTAGCTAGTACTAACCCTAGCTAATCCTATAGTTAGGGTTATCTAGAGTTAAGGTTAGCAATGGTTAGTTAGGGCTACCTAAGGCAAGTTAGTTTGGCCTACCTAGGGTTACCTATGTAGGGCTAGGTTTAGAGTTGGCAAGGGTTAGTTAGGGTTACCTAGGGTCGGGATCGGTTTTAACGAACCTACCTTGGTAATCCTAGGTTTTGTACTAGGTATCCCTAGGTAACCATAGTTAACAATCCTAACTCCAACCCTCGCGAGCCCTAACTCTAATCCTAGGTAACCCTAGCTTAACTTGTTAGCTAGGATTAGTAACTCTAACCATGGTAGGTTTAGATAGGGATAACTATTTAGGGTTTAGAGTTAAGAGTTAGGTTTTGTTAGGATTATTTAGCCCTAAGCTTAGACCGGGTTAGCTATCCCTAAGGTTAACTAACCATAACTAACTCTACACCCTAGCTAAACCTTGTTAGGCCCTACCTAACATATTAGCTAAAGTTGACCATAGCTAATCCTAAATTAGGTCTAGGTAGTAGCATGCCTTAGGTAATTGTAGATTTCTTGCTTACCCTAGTAACTAACAAACCCTAGATAGCCCTAACTCTTGCCCTACCTTAACTTAGGCTTGCCCTATATAACGCTAACTAATCAAAACCTAACAAATCTTGGTAGAGTTAGGACATATCCCTAGCTAATACTATCTCTAAATGATATTATCTGGCCTTAACTACCTAGGGTACGTAGCCCTAACTAACCATAACTAGCTCTACCACAGAAATAGGCTTTTGCAACTGGAGATTAACAACTGCTTTTTATAATAACAGTCACCTACAAAATCTATGGCATTGTCGTACTATAAGTTTAAATCTTTACAACTGTTTTGAATTAAAACAATTGCTAAACTTAAGCATAAGAAAATGAAAAAAAAAAAATTTCTGGAAACATTGTGACCGTTAATATTAAATAACAGTCATAAAAGTCTTTAATAACTGTTAATATTAAATAACAGTCGCTATAAATTCCCGCCAATATTAGTCATTATTTGGGTGAATTGTGGTACGGCAGGTGGGTCCCAAATTTTTATGACTGTTTTTACTTAATTACAGTAGCAGCATTTTTTCCCTGTCTTTTTATGACTTTTTTTACTTTATAACAGTTGTAGAACATTTTTAATGACTGTTTTTAAGTAAAACCAGTTGTAGATTATTTAATTAGGTTTTCCTAAAACTGTCTACAGTCGTTTTGTTTGTAGACAGTCTGTACAGTGCTTCGCTGGAAATGGAAATGGAAAAATATAGCTCAATTGATTTCAATAATTATTTATGTTTCCATTTGATTCCTTTCAATATTTTAACGAAATTAACTACAGCAAAAAATAACTTTATAAGAGTACGTCTATACATTTTAATGGATTCACCTAGTACAGTATCATGCAATTATTTATGGGTTCAAATTGATGTATTGATGAAGGCTTAGAACCTAGGAATCAAATAAATTTGTAAATCTAGAGCTAATCTCACTAATCGTTCAGAATATAGCTTTAGGGTCGAACCCAAGGGACGGATTTATGAATACTGGACTTATCCTTTCTTAAAATCTAGACAGAAATATTTTTATGAAGATTTAAATAAAAGAAAACTAAACGATGCACTAGGTAAATATTTTTGGTTGGTTTTTAGACTCGAAATAAGATAAAATAAACTAAATAGTAATTAATAAGTAAAGCAGTGTTTTGGGGTTTAAACAGAGAATAAAAATGTCCTAGGAGTCAGGTTTCGCATGTGTTTGGACGCTAAAACTCGAAACTAAGCACTTTCGCACTAAATTTCGCGTTTTAGCTACAGTTGCCACCCTGTTCGGTCCGAACAGGAGTCTATTCGGTCCGAACAGAAGGCAAAGGTGGGCTTAATTGGTCCGTTAAGCTAACTAATGCTTTAAGTTAGGATTTATTGGTCAAACCTAGATATTCAAAACCTCAGCTTTCGCTTGTTGGGACAGATTCTGGTTTAATCACAACCTAACCTAATTAACTTGATTGGTTCGCAACTTTTGGTATAGAATCCAATTAATTAAACTTGTTTATTGGAGTTCGGAAGGATATTTAGAGGTCTTTTGGACTGGTCTAAAAGTTACACTTTTGGTGTCAACTAATCTATCCTTTCGGATCTACAATTTATCCCAAGTACTTCAATTAAACGTGACTTGTTTATCCTAACTTAGACTAACTAGATGCAGCTGTTCAACTAGAAGGTAATTAGAGATTTAAACAAGCATTTTAACTCAAGTAACAGATATAATTCGCAATAAACAAATCTCAAAGCATAGTATAACATAACAAGTCAAATAAACGTCATCCAAACATCAAGTTCCTTCCATAATCCTAAGACAACATAAAAACTAGCCTAACATAGTAGCAAGACACGCAATAAACATAAAATAACAGTAAAGATATAAGCCCATCGAATCAAGAGAAAGAAACATAAAAGAATAAACCAAATACTCCTTTTTGCTTCCGTCTTTTGGTCTTCAAGGCAGTGGGGTATTGCTGGATAGTCGCCAAACTGATCACCTTGCTGCCGTCGCTTCAAGGTTGAAGATCTCCAAAGAGAGTAAATGCCTTTGGAAAGGTGGAATTAGGTATGGATAATCAAAGATGCCTTTCCTCAGGCGTGTAGAGGTATATATGGACGTCCCAGGTCGCAAGAATGGAAGGCTAGGGCACCAGGGCGCAAGAAAATACCATAAAGATCAACTTCCATGTAAAGAACATTGCCATATGTGACATGGCGGCAATCTGTTCGGACGGAGCAGGATCTGTTCGGACCGAACGGATGAGAGGTGCGCTGGTCTGGCGGCCACAGTGTGTTAGGATCGAACAGATAGTCATTTGGTCCGAATGGGGTGCTGAGATAGGCCTCCACTACTAGGAATGAGTCGTCTAGCGTATGCGAAACGTCGAGAATCCATCTATACGGTCCAAAATCATCAGAAATCATCAAAACCTGTACAGAGAAGAGAAGAAACGACGGCACAGCCAAATCCTAGAAAAATATGGCAATTTATTAAATAATTTGTTGGTTCGAGTGTATTTTGAGTGCCAAGTACGGTCCAAATACCAATGAAATACAATGATATCAAATCGCCCCAAACTTAAACAATGATATCTAATTACCTTCTAGTTGAACAGCTGCATCTAGTTAGTCTAAGTTAGGATAAACAAGTCACGTTTAATTCAAGTACTTGGGATAAATTTGTAGATCCGATAGGATAGATTAGTTGACACCAAAAGTGTAACTTTTAGACCAGTCCAAATGACCTCTAAATATCCTTAATAACTCCAATAAACAAGTTGCGAAAGCTGAGGTTTAGAATATCTAGGTTTGACCAATAAATCCTAACTTAAAGCATTAGTTAGCATAACGGACCAATTTAGCCCACCTTTGCCTTCTGTTCGAACCGAACAGGGTGGCAACTGTAGCTAAAACGCAAAATTTAGAGCGAAAGTGCTTAGTTTCGAGTTTTAGCGTCCAAACACAAGCGAAACCTGACTCCTAGGATATTTTTATTCTTTGTTTAAACCCCAAAACACTGCTTTACTTATTTTAATTACTATTTAGTTTATTTTATCTTATTTCGAGTCTAAAAACCAACCAAAAATATTTACCTAGTGCATCGTTTAGTTTTCTTTTATTTAAATCTTCATAAAAGTATTTCTGTCTAGATTTTAAGAAATGATAAGTCCAGTATTCATAAATTCGTCCCTTGGGTTCGACCCTAAAGCTATATTCTGAACGATTAGTGAGATTAGCTCTAGGTTTACAAATTTATTTGATTCCTAAGTTCTAAGCCTTCATCAGTACATCAATTTGAACCCATAAATAATTGCATGATACTGTACTAGGTGAATCCATTAAAATGTATAGACGTACTCTTATATAGTTATTTTTTGCTGTAGTTAATTTCGTTAAAATATTGAAACGAATCAAATGGAAACATAAATAATTATTAAAATCAATTGAGCTATATTTTTCCATTTCTATTTCCATCGAACTACTGTACAGACTGTCTACAGACCAAACGGCTGTAGACAGTTTTAGGAAAACCTAATTAAATAATCTACAAATTGTTTTACTTAAAAACAGTCATTAAAAATGTTCTGCAACTGTTATAAAGTAAAAAAATCATAAGAAGACGGGGAAAAATGATGCAACAGTAATTAAGTAAAAACAGTCATAGAAATTTGGGACCCACTTGCCATACCACAATTCACCCCAATAATGACTAATATTGCGGGATTTTATGGCGACTGTTATTTAATATTAATGGTCACAAAGTTTCCATAAAAATTTATTTTTTCTTTTTCTCATGCTTAAGTTTAGCAATTGTTTTAATTCAAAACAGTTGTAAAGATTAGAACTTATATTACGACAATGCCTTAGATTTTGTAGGTGACAGTTATTATAAAAAGCAGTTGCTAATCTCCAGTTGCAAAAGCATGTTTCTGTGGTTGTGCTAGTTATGGTTAGTTAGGGCTACGTACCCTAGGTAGTTAGGGCTAGATAATATCATTTAGGGTTAGTATTAGCTAGGGATATGTCCTAACTCTACCAAGATTTGTTAGGTTTTGATTAGTTAGCGTTAGTTAGGGCTAGCCTAAGTTAAAGTAGGGTTAGAGTTAGGGCTATCTAGGGTTTGTTAGTTACTAGGGTAAGCAAGAAATCTACGGTTACCTAAGGCATGCTACTACATAAGGTTAGCCCAAGGTAAACAACCTAGACCTAATTTAGGATTAGCTATGGTCAAGTTTAGCTAATCTGTTATGTATGGCCTAAACAGTAACTATCTAAACCTAAACCCTAAACCCTAAATAATCCTAACAAACCCTAACTCTTAACTCTAAACCCTAAATAGTTATCCCTATCTAAACCTACCATGGTTAGAGTTATTATTCCTAGCTAACAAGTTAAGGTAGGGTTACCTAGGATTGGAGTTAGGGTTCGCGAGGGTTGGAGTTAGGATTGTTAACTATGGTTACCTAGGGATACCTAGTACAAAACCTAGGATTACCAAGGTAGGTTCGTTAAAACCAATCCCGACCCTAGGTAGCCCTAACTAACCCTTGCCAACTCTAAACCTAGCCCTACATAGGTAAATCTAGGTAGGCCTAACTAACTTGCCTTAGGTAGCCCTAACTAACCATTGCTAACATTAAGTCTAGATAACCCTTACTATAGGATTAGCTAGGATTAGTCCTAGCTAAGCCTAACCCTAGGCTAGCTCTGATTCTAATTCTAACCATATATGGTGTTATCTAGATTTAAGGTTAACTAACTAACTAGCTATGGCTTAAGTAATCCTAACTAACCTTAGATATCTAGGTACTTAGTAACCCCAAGGGCTACCTACTTAACTGGATTAAACTAAACTCTCGATAATGCTAACTCTAACCATACCTAACTGGTCCTAACTAACCATATGTTAGCTATTAGGTTTAGCTAAAAGATTAGGGCGACCTAGGGTTAGAGTGAGGGTTACCTAGCGACTACCATTACTCTAACATAAAGTAGCTATACCTAAGTTAGGATTAGGGTCAGAGTTAGGGTTTGCTAGGATTAGTTAGGGCAACCTAAGGCTATCTAAGGTTAGAGTTAAGGTTAGCTAGGGTTAGTTTGGATTGTCTAGGGCTAGCTAGGTTTAGCTAGAGTTTGAGTTAGAGTTAGTTGGGGTTAGCAACAGTTAGCTAGGATTAAAGTTAGGGTTACCAAGGATTTCTTAGGGCTGTTTAGTGTTAGCTTAGGTTAGCTAGTGATAGCTAAGGTTAGTAAGAGCTACCTAGGGATTGCTAGGGCTAGTTTGGATTGGCTAAGGTTAGGGTAACTAATTAGTGTTAGCTGGAGTTAGAGTTAGGGTTAGCTGGGGTTTGTTGCTTGGGTTAGATATGGTTAGAGTTAGGGACATCAACTTGGGTTGGATAGGGCTACCAAGGGATAGTTAAGGTTACCTAGTGCTAACTAACTCTAACTAACCCCAACTAAGCTTAACTCTAACCTTAGCTAGCCTTAGGTAGCCCTAGCTAACCCTAACTAACCCTAACTTGTCCTTGGTAGCCCTAACTAACCATAACTAACCTAACTAATCCCGAGTAAGGGTTAGTTAGGTCTACGTAAGGCAAGCTTGGGTTAGAGTTAGGGTTTGCTAGGGTTAGTTAGGTCTTCCTAAGTAACCCAAACCCTAACCTAACCCTAGGTAGCCCTAATTAACTCTAGTTGTCCCTAACTCTAACCCTAGCTAACCCTAGCTAGCCCTAACTAACCCAAACTCCATAGGTCACGCTAACCCTAGCTTGCCCGAGGTAGCCCTAACAACAAGAATGCTAGGTTAGAGTGAGGTAACCTTAACTCTAGCCCTAAATAACTCAAGGTACACTAGAGTAAAGGCTAATAATTCCTAAGTTAGTTAGGGTTAGCTATGGTTAGTTTGGGCTACCAAGGGCAAATTAGGGTTTGTTAGGGTATGTGTTACGGTTACCTAGGATTAGTAAGGGCCACCTTGGGATCCCTAGGCTTAGCTATGGGTAGCCCTGGTTAGGGTTAGAGTTAGGGTTAGCTAGGGTTATGTAGGGCTACCTATGGTTAGCTAGGGTTAGTTATGGTTAGTTAGGACATCCTAGAGTTAGAGTTAGGTTTACCTTGAGTTAGGATTGGATTAGTTTGCTACTTAGGGTTAGTTAGGGCTCGTCAACCCAAGCTGGTCATGCTACTAAGGTAGACCTAAGGTAGCCCTAAATCCTAAGTCCTATATAGTCCAAACCAAACCTAGCTAACATTTGCTAGCCTTAAGTAGCCCTAACTAATCCTAGCCTTAGGTAGCCCTAACTAAGCCTAGCTATGGTTAGTTAGAGCTAACAAACCCTAACTAACCGTAGCTAGGGTTAGCCCTAACAAACCCTTGTCAAAAGTAACCTTAGATTATTAGCTCAATGTAACCTTAGGTAAGTCAAACTATGATATGATTAATCCTAATTAGGCTAGTTAACCCTAGCATGGCCTAGTTAAATTCTTGCAGGATTAGACTTACTCTAGGTTAAAAACTTGGGTTACTTAAAATCCCTAACTATGGGTATTGGTTAGAGATCTACATAGAGTTAGATTTAGTCCAAACTAACCCTAGGTTAGAGTTACCCATAGGTATTACCCTAAAATGGTAGCCCTAGGATTAGCCCTAACTGACCGTAAGTTAGGTCACCCTATGTAGTAGACTAACTCTAGGACTACCTAGGGTAACCCTAGGGTTAGGCTATTGTTAGTAACCCTATTAAACATGCCTAGGCGTGCTGTTACTAACCCTAACCCCAAGGTAGCCCTAACAAACTCATGGTAAACCTAACTCTAACTCTAGGTAGTCCAAACTAACCATAACTAACCTTAGCTAACCATAGGTAGCCCTACATAACCCTAACTCTAACCCTATCCAGGGCTACCCACAGCTAAGTCCAGGGATCCTTAGGTTGCCCTTACTAATCCTAGGTAACCGTAACATTAACCTTAACTAGCCCTTGCTAACTAACTCAAATTTGATTTTGGTAACCCTAACTAATTCTAACTCAAACTCAAGCTAAACCTAGCTAGCCCTAAATAGTCCAAACTAACCCGAACTAACCTAAGGTTCCATAGGGTTAGTTATGGTTAGTTAGGGATACCTAGGGCACAACCCTAACTAACCCTTAGAGTTAAGGTTAGCTAAGGTAGGGTTAGAGTTAGTTGGGGTTAAATAAGACTCCTTAGGGCTAGATATGGTTAGTTGGGGTTAGAGTTAGGGTTACATAGGGTTAGATATTGTTAACCCTAACCAGGATTAACCTCAGCTAACCCTAGCGAGGTTTAGTTAGGGCTACGTAAGGCTAACCCTAATTCGAACCCAAGCTAACCATAACTAACACTAGCTAGGGTTATCTTACGTTAGAATTAGGGTTTGTTAAGGCTACCTAGCTAACTATAGCTAACCTTAGCTGACTAAGGAAGACCTAACTAACCCTAGCTTGCCTTACGTAGCCCTAACTAACCATAGCTAACCAGAGCTAGGATTAGTTAACCCTTGTTAGAGTCCACCTAGGGCATAGCTAACCATAACTAACCTTAACTAACCCTAACTATGGTTAGTTAACTCAGATTAGCTATCCCTAGGTAGCCCTAGGATTAGTTAGGACTAATTAGAGTTGCTAACCCCTTGGACAAGCTAACCCTAACCAACTTACTCTAACTCCTAACCCTAACATAGGTATCCTTATAGCATGTTAGCTAGAGTTATTTGGAACTACCTAAAGTTAGATAGGGTTAGGTTAGCTTGGGTTAACTTATTAGCAAGTAAGGCTATCAAACCCTAGTTAAGGTAGCCCTTACTAACCTTAGTTATCCCTAACTAATTTAGGGTTAGAGTTCGGATTAGTTAGCTAATCATAAGTAATCCTACTTGGTTAGGTTAGCCCTAACTAAACTTAGAGTTTGGGCTAAACCATAACTAAGGTTACCTAGGGACAGCTAGCCCTATGTAGCCTTAGCTAGGGTTAACATAGTTAGCTAACCCTAAAAATAACACTAGCTAATTACCTAGGGCGAGCTTGGGTTAGTTGGGGTTAGAGCTAGGATCTGTTAGGATTAGTTAGGGCTACCTAAGGCTAGCTAAGGTTACAGTTAAGGTTAGTTGGGGTTAGTTAAGACTACCTTGGGATATATATGGTTAGCCCTAAGTAATCCTAAAAAATCGTAACTCTAACCCCAATTAATGATATCTAGCCCTAAGTAGTCTTAAATAATCTTACCTACCCCTAGGTTGCCCTAACCCACCCTAGGTAACCCTAACTCTAATTCTAGGTAACCCAAGCTATCCCTAGGTAGCCCTATCAATCCCTAGTTGTCCCTAACTCTAACCATATCTAACCCTAGCAAGCCCTAGGTAGTACTAACTTACCCTAACTAACCTTATATCCAACCCAAGCTAACTGGGGATAGCTAGGGTCAGCTATGGTTAGTTAGGGCTAAAGTTAGGGTTAACAAGGATTTTGTAGGGCTAGCTAACTCTAACTAATCCTAAGTAGATAGCTATGGTTAGAACTAGTGTTAAGTTAGGGCTAGTTAGAGTTAGGGTTAGCCCTAGGTAGCTCTTACTAATTACTTAGGGATACCTGACCCTAGCTACCGTTAGTTAACAAGGTAGGGCTACCAAAAGTTAGGGCTAAGTTAGCTCTAAGTAGTCCTAAAAATCCTAGCAATGGGTAACCCTAACTAGTTGGGGTTAGTTAGTACTAGCTACGGCTATCAAGAGTTAGCAAGGGTTAGAGTTAGGGATAACTAGGGTTAATAAGAGGTACCTAGGGATTAGCAAACTAGGGATAGCTAGGGTTAGTCCTAAGTAGGGCTACCATAACTAACCCTAGTTAGCCCTACATAACCTTAACTCTACTTAGAGTTAGATTGGATTGTAAGAGATATCTTCCTAAGTTAGGTTAGTATACGATTAGGCTAACTAGGGTAACTTAACTAATTAGTCGTAATTAACCATAGCTAACTAGGTAGCAAAACTATTTAGAGATAACTAACCCTAAGTAGAGTACCTAGCATAGGGTTTAGCAAACAGATTCTAACTAAGGTAGCTAACCCCTAAGTTAGGTAATTAACTTAAGGTCCTAACCTACCTGGCGCTAAGGTTAGCAAGGGTTTAGCTAGTTAGCCCTAACTTAGGGTTTGTTAGGATTAGTTAGGGCTACGGTTACCTTAGGTAGCCCTAACTAACCAACCGTAGGGCAAGCCCTAACTAATCAACTAAGTAGTCCTAAGGATATCCCTCGGTAAAGTTTAGGTATAGGGGCTACCTAGTTAACCCTACCATTATAAATATTAAGCTAGGGTTGAAGTTGGGGTTAGTAAGGGCTAAGTTAGACTGCAATTTCAACCCTAGGTAGTCCAAACTTAGGGAGTTAGCTAAACCCTATCATAGCTAGTTATAGCTAATTCTAGCAAGGGTTAAGTTATCTAACCCTACCTAGGGCTATACGAACCAATTAACTAACCCTAGGGTTACCCAAAGTTAGGGATTGGTAGAGTAACTTCGCTTAGGTAGCTCTAACTAACCCTACCTAATCATAACTCTAACCCTAGTTATGCATAGCTAGGGTTAGTTAGGGTAACCCAATTAGGACTAACCATAGAGTTAGGTAGCTTTAGGTAATGTTAACCATAACTAACCCTAATTTCAACCCTAGCTAACCCTAACTCCAACCCTCGTCCGCCCTAAGTAGTCCAAACTAACCCTAAATCTGACCTAAACTAACCCTAACTCTAACCCAAACCAACCCTAGCCAGCCAAAGATAATCCTAACTCTAGCCCTATCTAACCCTAGCTAGCCATTGGTTAGCCCTAATTAACCCGGAAAACTATTCCTAATTAGGGTTAGTTAGGTCTACCTAGGGCCAGTTATAACTAATCCGAGCTAGGATAAAACAATTACTAACTCTAAAGATATGGTTAGTTAATTACTTGGCTACCTAACTCTAACTATAAGTCAATTCAACCCTAGGTAGGTCACCAGCTAACCTTAATGGATTAGGGTTAATCCCTAGAGTAACTAAATTATAGGATTAGCCCGAGGATAACCCAAGGTTAGGATAGCTGGGGTAACCTAATTATGGGTTAGTTAAGCTAGGTCAGTTTTAGTTAAGGTTAGGGTTAGTTATTTTTAACCCTCACTAGGTAATAACTCTAACCCAGAACTTATGGCCTAGGGCTAGCTAACCTAATTAGGCTAGGGCTAGTTAGGGTCTTCCTAGCTAATCCTAACTTAGACCTAATTAACTAGGATTACTAATCCTAACAAACTCTAGCTAACCCTAAGTCGCTTACTAACCTAGCTAACTAGAGTTAGTTAACTAGCTAGGTTTAGAGTTAGGGTTGTTAATGGATAGTTAGGATTACCTAGGATTACCTATGTAGGACTAGGTAGGTTTGTTAAAATTGATCCCGACCCTAGGTAGCCCTAACTAACCCTTACTAACTCGAGACTACCTTGAGCAATCTTAGGTTAAATAGCTACCATATCCTAGCCTAACAAATCCTAACTAGCCAAGATAACCCTAGCTAGCCCAAGGTAGCCCTAGGATTAGTTATTTAACCTATGTGTTAGCTACGGTTAACTAGCCAAAGTTAGGGTTAACCCTAAGGCTAGCTAGGCTCTAGGTAATTCAAGGGTTACCTAAATAGCTTCACATAATAGCCATGACTAACACTAATCAATTGTAACCATAACCTTAGTTAGGGCTACTTAGGTAGCTCAATTTTCGCTTGGGATGGTAACTATCTCCAGCTAACCCTAACTCTGACCATAGCTAACCCTAGAGTAACCTAACCATATCTAACCATATAGGTAGGGTTAGACTTACTCTAGGTAACCCTAACTCTAACCATAACTAAACCTAACTCCAACCCTACCTAACCTAACTAACTCATGGAGAACTAACACTAAGGTTATTGCCAGGGTTAGCTATGGTTTAGTTTGACCTAGGTAGCCCTAACTAACCATAGCTAACCCTAGCTAACATAGAAAAACCTAACTAACCCTAGCCAACCCTAACTCTAACCCTAGTTAGTTAGCTAGCTAGTTAACTAATCCTAGTTAGCTAGGTTAGTTAGTAGCTAACTAACCCTGGTAGCTAGTTAACTAACCCAAGTTAGCTAGGTTAATTAATAGCTAACTAACCCTAGTAGCTAACTAACCCTAACTCTAACCCTAGCTAACCCTAAGTAGAGCTACCCTAGCTAACCCTAATTAGGGTTGGGGTTAAGCTAAACTTAGAGTAAACATAGGGTTGGGGTCAAGCTAACCCTAATTAATCCTAGTTAGGACTACCTAGGGTTAGTTAGGGTTAGTTAGTAGGGTTATTTAGGATTAGCTATGTTGAGAATTAAACATAGGTAACCCTAAGTTAGGGTTAGCTAGGTTAGTTCAATATAACCCTAATTGGTAACCCTAAATAATACATTCTTTCTTACTAATCCTAGCAAATCCTAACTCTAACCTTAACTACCCTAGAGTTTGGGTTAGTTATTGCTTGGGCTACCAAAGCTAAGCCATAGCTTATACCCAGGTAAGTAGACTAGGGATAACTGGGGTTACCTAGGGATAGTTAATACTAGCTTGAGTACGATTAGTTAAACTAGGGTTAGAGTTAGCCTAGGGATTAAGGTTAGCTATAGTTACTAATCCTAGCTAACAAGTTAAGGTAGGGTTACCTAGGATTAGAGTTAGGGCTCGCGAGGGTTGGAGTTAGGATTGTTAACTATGATTACCTAGGGATACCTAGTACAAAACCTAGGATTACCAAGGTAGGTTCGTTAAAACCGATCCCGACCCTAGGTAGCCCTAAGTAACCCATGCCAACTCTAAACCTAGCCCTACATAGGTAACCCTAGGTAGGCCTAACTAACTTGCCGTAAGTAGCCCTAACTAACCATTGCTAACCTTAACTCTAGATAACCCTAACTATAGGATTAGCTAGGGTTAGTCCTAGCTAAGCCTAACCCTAGGCTAGCTCTGACTCTAATTCTAACCATATATGGTGTTATCTAGATTTAAGGTTAACTAACTAACTAGCTATGGCTTAAGTAATCCTAACTAACCTTAGATATCTAGGTACTTAGTAACCCCAAGGGCTACCTACTTAACTGGATTAAACTAAACTCTCGATAATGCTAACTCTAACCATACCTAACTAGTCCTAACTAACCATATGTTAGCTATTAGGTTTAGTTAAAAGATTAGGGCGACCTAGGGTTAGAGTGAGGGTTACCTAGCGACTACCATTACTCTAACATAAAGTAGTTATCCCTAAGTTAGGATTAGGGTCAGAGTTAGGGTTTGCTAGGATTAGTTAGGGCAACCTAAGGCTATCTAAGGTTAGAGTTAAGGTTAGCTAGGGTTAGTTTGGATTGTCTAGGGCTAGCTAGGTTTAGGTAGAGTTTGAGTTAGAGTTAGTTGGGGTTACCAATAGTTAGCTAGGGTTAGAGTTAGGGTTAACAAGGATTTCTTAGGGCTATTTAGTGTTAGCTTAGGTTAGCTAGCGATAGCTAGGGTTAGTAAGAGCTACCTAGGGATAGTTAGGGATAGCTAGGGTTAGTAAGAGCTACCTAGGGATAGCTAGGGCCAGTTTGGGTTGGCTAAGGTTAGGGTAACTAATTAGTGTTAGCTGGAGTTAGAGTTAGGGTTAGCTGGGGTTTGTTGCTAGGGTTAGATATGGTTAGAGTTAGGGACGTAAACTTGGGTTAGATAGGGCTACCAAGGGATAGCTTAGGTTACCTAGTGCTAACTAACTCTAGCTAGCCTTAGGTAGCCCTAGCTAACCCTAACTAACCCTAACTTGTCCTAGGTAGCCCTAACTAACCATAACTAACCTAACTAATCCCGAGTAAGGGTTAGTTAGGTCTACGTAAGGCAAGCTAGGGTTAGAGTTAGGGTTGGCTAGGGGTGAGTTAGGTCTTCCTAAGTAACTCGAACCCAACCCTAGGTAGCTCTAACTAACTCTAGTTGTTCCTAATTCTAACCCTAGCTAACCCTAGCTAGCCCTAACTAACCCAAACTCCATAGGTCACGCTAACCCTAGCTTGCCCGAGGTAGCCCTAACAATAATATTGCTAGGTTAGAGTGAGGTAACCTTAACTCTAGCCCTAACAAACTGAAGGTACATTAGAGTAAGGGCTAATAATTCCTAAGTTAGTTAGGGTTAGCTATGGTTAGTTTGGGCTACCAACGGCAAGTTAGGGTTTGTTAGGGTATGTGTTACGGTTACCTAGGATTAGTAAGGGCCACCTTGAGATCCCTAGGCTTAGCTATGGGTAGCCCTGGTTAGGGTTAGAGTTAGGGTTAGCTAGGGTTATGTAGGGCTACCTATGGTTAGCTAGGGTTAGTTATGGTTAGTTAGGACATCCTAGAGTTAGAGTTAGGTTTACCTTGAGTTAGGATTAGATTAGTTAGCTACTTGGGGTTAGTTAGGGCTCGTCAACCCAAGCTGGTCATGCTACTCGGGTAGACCTAAGGTAGCCCTAAATCCTAAGCCCTATATAGTCCAAAGCAAACCTAGCTAACCTTAGCTAGCCTTAAGTAGCCCTAACTAATCCTAGCAAATCCTAGCCTTTGGTAGCCCTAACTAATCCTAGCTATGGTTAGTTAGAGCTAACAAACCCTAACTAACCGTAGCTAGGGTTAGCCCTAACAAACCCTTGTCAAAAGTAGCCTTAGATTATTAGCTGAATAGTAACCTTAGATAAGTGAAACTATGATATGATTAATCCTAATTAGGCTAGTTAACCCTAGCATGGCCTCGTTAAACTCTTGTAGGATTTAGCTAAACCTATCATAGCAAATTAGCTAGGGTTTATGCAAGTTAACCCTAGCTAACATTAACTTTAACCTTAGCTAACCATAGGGCCAACTCAACAAAATAGAGTAGCTCTATGGTTAGGCTAGCTAGGGTCATATCCCTAGGGTTAGTAGTCATAATCATAGAGTTAACAATACTTAGGCTAGAGTTACTACGATTATCTATAAACCTAAGGTTAACTCAGAATTTACCATAGCTAACTCTAGATATGGTTAACCATAGCTAACCCTAGTTAACCTCAGCTAACCCTAGCTATCCCAACTCTATTCCCGCTACTATGATTAGTTAGGTAGGCAGTTAGGGATAGCTAGGGTTAGTAAGATAGATTAATCCTAGGTCAACCTAACATAACCCTATTAGTTAGGATTAGCTAGGGTTAGTTAGGGTTAGTTAAAATCATATTGCCTAGGATTAAAATTAGGGCGAGGGATAATCTTACCTAATATAACTTAGCCCTAAACTAAGAGCCCTAACTCTAATCCTAACTAATAGTCTTTACTAGCCCTAGGTAGGCCTATCTAACCGTAACTACCATAGCTATCCCTAGCTAAGGTAACTACCTAGAGTTAGAGTTTGGTACTCCAGTTACCCAAGCTAACCCTAACTAATAAGGTTGCCTTAGATATGCTTTCCATATGTAGCCCTAGCTAACCCTAATCCTAGCTAACTCTAGCTAATCCAAGATAGTCCTAACTCTAACCTGACCCTAGGGATAATTTGGGTTAATCGTAGAGCTAACCCTAGCTACCAAGTTAACCTAAAGTAGTTAGGATTACTTAGTTATATCTTGCCTAACTAACCAAGCTAACTGATATCACACATCTATATATATGTTTTGACCGGACTTTACCCTCAATCACAACTCAATACCTTTGTTTTATGCGTGTTTTAGTTTATTTCTGTAGGAATTTGGTACTTCTTGGGTGTATATTCATTTTGTAGGAACTTGGAGGAAATTTGGTGAAGTTTGGCCCACAAAACATGAAGAAATGCTCCCGTGCAGCCCGCACCAAATCCTGTGCGGGGTGCACAGGGTCCAGCCAGCAGGCCAGACAAGCGACATGGGCCAGACGACTCATTCCTGGCCGATACGACCCGCACCCGCTTTCCATGTGCCCTGCACGTGACTTTGAACCCTAGTTTCGCTGCTATTTAAAGCCCCCGAAGCACCGAAATTAGGGCATCCTATCTTCTCTCCCATCCAAGGCGGCGCCGCAACGAAAACCTACCCAATCTACCTCTTCATCTCTCCCGTGCACCCCATACAGCCACCCTGTGCGACCCGCACAGGGAATCCTGCAGCCTTGCGAGCCATGTTCCAACCACCATTCCACTGCCGATCAACCCAAGCAGCCATATCTCCGGTCTAGAGGCAATGATGAGGCTTGATTAGGGGCATTTTCCTTTTTCCTTTCTTCTCTTTGGTTATGGAGATTGTATATTTCCCTTTCTTGCATTTTGATTGTGTTTCTATTATGGTAGGCTAGATTAGTTTGTTCTAGGGTCATGTTTGAACCAAGGTTAGGATTGATGTAATGGATGAATGATTAAGTTTCTATGGTTTATCACTTGTTGGTTGTTTATTGTTGATGCTTGCTTTGTGTTTGATGAATTGTGTTGAACCTCCTACTAGGTGAATGGCCACACTTATTCTTGGTTAAAGGTGTAGACTAATTGATTGAATTGAGTAAACGACTTGAGGTAGGTTAGGAGCCGAAAGGTGACCAATTGGTATCCTAAAAGGAGAAGATTTCTAATTAGGCGAAAGTCGGTTAGATACCTTAGTAAACCAACTTGTGGACTTAGGATAGTTAAGACAACAAGCGAAAGTGAGGGTTAACTAGACTAATGGGGGCTTTAGACCAGGTTCAGGTCACGATACCATGACCAACATACGACAGTTGAGGTCTAGGGAGTCCAAGTCCGGCTAGATCTGTCCCAAACCAGTTAGGAACTTAATTACCATGCATTGCACCATCAACTAAGGGTCATGTCGCACCAAGTACTACCTGTGCGGGTCACATGGAATCCCGTGCGGGTCGCACAGGGCCAGACTGGTGCAGCACGGGTCAGCATTTCGTGCGACAGCACACGTGTTGGCAGCCCGAAGCCTAACCAAGGTAAAAATAGAAACCCTAAGATGCTTTATTATTAGAAATCAGCAAAAAACAACCAAATTGTTACTTACTTTTGTTTTGTTTTAGTTTGATTTTTGTTTATCTTATTTTTCCATTGTTCTAAGACAAAAAAAACATCTCAATTGACCGACCTAGATTTTGTGAACCGGTAAACCTAATACTCAACTAATCCGTCCCTGTGGTTCGACCTCTAACCATATCCAACGATATACCGTACGCTTGCGGTACATTTTAGGACATTTTAGGGTACTATTAGTTTGTACCATCACTAACCTACTGATTTACCTAATTAGCTGGGTTAGAGCCCTAACTAACTAGTTATGTAGTCCTTAGGTTAATTATGTACTAACCCTAAGTAGTTAGACCCTAGACAATAATTAGGTAACATGTAGCTAAGGTTACTAACCTAACTCTAATCCTAGTTAGGGTTAACTTAGTTTACCTAGAGTTGGGGTTAGTTTACCACATCTAATTCATATTAAGATTAGCTAAGGTTAGTTAGTACTACCTAGGGCTTGCTAGGGAGTTAGGATTAGTTAGGGTTAGTTAGGATTACCTTTGACTAGCTAGGCTTGGTTTGGGTTAGAGTTAGGGTTAGATTGGGTTGGATTTAGAGTTAGTTAGGACTACTTAGGGCTGGCGAGAGTTGGAGTTAGGATTAGCTATGTTAACCTAACTCTAACCTTAACTAACCCTAAATAGTAAACCTAACTCTAGACTAGTTTTGAGTTAATGTTAGAGTTGGGATTAGTTAGTGTTTGACCCCAAAAATTAACCCTGAAAACCAAACCCAAATTGCTTAAACCAAATTCAAATTGCGAAGATCCAAATTCAAATTTCGAAAACCCAAGTTCAAATCGCGGAAAATATCAAACAAACTCCAAAAATTCTCAAAATTTACCCAAAAATTCCCTAAGAATTATGATGAATTATCATGATTTTAAAATCCCAATAATATCACCAGAAACACCAAAATTTGCAAAGAAACCCTGAAAATCCACAAAATTTCCGAAAAATATCTGTGAGGAATTTTAAGAAACTCTTTAAACCATTATATTCCTCATATTTTTATGAGTTTATCCATAAAATTTCATGCGAAAATACCCAAGGAAAGGCCTCCAAATAATTTATTTTGGATTGACATTAAAGAATATATGTTAAATCAAGGAAATGGAAGGAAAATCACAGAAAAATCAGAAGGGGCTGTCGGGTGCGTCCGTTGGAGAGGATCCGGGCGGAAAAGAGGGGGCGCTGCTCTATAAAAATTACTGTCCCTGTTGAAACATCGGATGAGCATGGTTCATAAGCCGTGTGCTTTGAATTTCAAGTCTAATCAATTGGTGTACTGTGAACCACTCCCGTCCATCTCACTCTCCCTCATTAAACCTTACAAGCGGGACCCAGGCGAAGAGTCCTTCTTCTACCTTGGTAAAAAGAAGAGGGAAGGAAGGAAGCCGTGGTTTTTACCGCACACGCCGGGTAAAAATGGCGAAACCAGTGACGTGGCCTCCTCCAGCGCCGCAGACCCAAAACCAGACACATGCAATCACGGTTTCCCCAAACCTAACCCTAAGCGCAGCCCAATCCTAGCCATTGATGGAAATTGGACGGGAGAGATTGACTCGGGCTCAAATTGGGGTTGCCCTAATTTCAGTCTATAAAAGGACTCAAATTCGAGCAGGAAAAGAGGAGGAGAGCAGCCATAGGCTAAGGCTAGGATTAGACTACTTGTAATTTTCTCAATTGGCATTAATTAGCTTATAGTGTTGTTAGGCATTTCATCAAATATCTGAAAAAGAGAGGTAAGAGGTAAGATTGAGCAATTGCTGTTGGTATTGGTCTATGTTTGAATCAAATAAGCTAATTTGAAGTATTAATTGATTGTCTTTTGCTTTTCTTTTCTATTCTCCATCTTTCTATTTTTCTTGAGGTTGAAATAGTATTAACTATCTTGTGACAAGGGAGGAGATCTGCTAGGGAGCACGGCTCCCATGGTGGATCTCTGAACTTGAAACAAGGGGTATCAAGTAGTAAAACAAATATAAGCTTCATCGGTTTTAATTCCAATTCTTCAAATTAAGATGAAATACCATATAAAAAAAAATTGATCCTTTGTCTGCTAGGGAGCCCTGCTCCCATGGTGGATTTTGATTTAGCATGGAGCTATGCTCCTACGCTAGATCCCCTCTATGATTTGCTAGGAGGCTCAGCCACCATGGTGAATCAGATTTAAATACATTTAATTGGGCAAATTGACTCAATTAAGTTTGTTTAAATTTTCAAAATAGAGGGGATCTAGGGGAGGTGCTGCTCAATTTGTTCCAGAATTCATAACAAGTTGAAGCCTTGGATCATGATAAAATAATAAAAAAAAAGTATAACATCTATACATTTGTATAAATCTGTCCAGATTGAAATAAAATGAAAAGATGAGGTTCTCTTTGCATAAAAACATGAAAATATGCATGGACAGCAAGTATAAAGTTCACTGGATAGCAGGGAACAAACTTTTCCATTTTAAGATTTTTATACAATTTTATATGCATTAAAGAAGGCAGCAGGGATATTTTGTAAATAAAAATGTTATTTTGCAAAATCTTGGACTTTTCTGTAAAACTTCTCACACAGAAAGGTCATAAGCATATTAAAGGATGCACTTGCAAATTATTAGGATTTTTGGACAAGCATGATTGAGCTTTTCCATTTATTCTCAAAAGGGGACAGAAATTATATAAATAATTAAATGTGTTTTGCAAAACAAAAAAATAGGTATACATGTCAAAGTTGCCTTCAATAGTTTTGAATGTTCTTGTTGTGGCAGTGTAAATGATTTTACAGCACTCTTGAGCAACTCAAATAAAATCACTTCAAAACAGTAGCTAAATTGCTAAAATGTGAAAATTGCAAATTAAGACAAATGCTAATTCACATGCTCTCAATCCCTGTGATGATTTGAACACTTGAAACAAGCTCTAATTGACCTAAATTGAATGTCAAGCCAAACTCTTTTGCTGTAAAACAACTCACATGTAAGTGGAAATTGAGTAAAGTTGAGTATAAATGCACCCTTCTGCCCTAGCACATCTCACAACCAACCATGGCGCTTTAAGCTGAAAAGAGGACATATGCAACCTATATTTGAGCTCCTAAATCTGTCCAAATCATTGCTGGTACAAGAAGATGGTCGTGTGGGCCCCACCAAATGAGCTCAGTTCTGTCCAAGTTGAAGCCGAGCCACCTCAGTCGTGGTCACCTTTCTCCAAGCTCTTACATGCTAAATTAACCTCTACATAGCCTTCTATGTACCTTAATGAGTATAATAAACCTAACTCTAGTAGAGGAAGGTGACCAGAGAACCTCAGATGCCATTAATAGCAACTCGAGACTTCTCAGGTGCCACATGGCGGCACAAGATTCCACGACAAGAACGGAGCATATCAATGTGATCTCCTTAGTCTCATGATCTCAACAAGACAAACCACGACTGAAATGGTGATCTGAGCCGCCGCAATCCCGCCGGAGAAAATACAGGGACCAATCTGCAAAATCACCTCTGTCGGATTTGAAAGAGATGAAGTTCGAGACCACAAGAAATCCGCTGTAGCCAAACCTTGTGTGGTGAGTCGCCGACACGATAACAACCAGCCTGGATGAATAATGAAAAGGAAATGAAGTTTGGCCCAAAAAAGAAATTCGGCCCAGAAGTGAAGTGAAGCCCAGTTTTGAAACAAGTGAGCCCGCCAGGATTTAATTCCTGCCACGTCTGCAAGCCTTCGTCAGCGCCCAATCAGCGCTAGCAGCAAGCCACCTCAGCCTTTACTGCACACGTGGACCAATCAGAAAATTACAAATAATCCGAAAACTTTAAAAATTCATTACAAATAGCAGAAAACTCAGAAAAATTCAAATAAAATATCCAAAAATTTCTAAAAATATAAACAAACCAAATTCACTGATATTTTGATATAAAAATTTGTCAAATCATTGGTCTTTTTGCATTTTTGAAGGATTTCCAATATTAAACAAATGTCAAAAATGCTAAAATGATATTAAATAATTTTATAAAATTCCAAAATGATGTCAAAACTCATTAATACTTTTCCAATAAATTTCCAAAAATCAAAATGAAGTAATTTCAAAAATAAAAAAATAATAATTTCAAAAGAATATGTTAAATGTCAAACATTTTAAAAAATAAACATGATTTGAAATATATAAAGAAATTTTGAAAGTCTAAAATTAAAAATAAAAAAATAAAATGAAATTGTTAAAATTGTAAAACCCAAAGATAAACTTCAGAAAATTAAAAGTCAAAACACGAACCCATTTGAAACAGAAAGGAGGAGTATTATGGAGTATTCTAATTAACTTATTCAACCAACTTGATTAATTAGAAAATACTTTAACTATTTAAAATATTAAATGGGACCCGATAAAATCTGAAATTTTTCGGTCTCCAAAAATTATAAAATAAATCATGCATACTCCCTATTAAGAGTGTAACTACCTGTCAAAATTTCAGGGAGAGAGCACTTACCATCAGAGAGAAACAAAAATAACAAATCCTCAAACTGTGCGCGAAACACCGTTATCCGATTTTCTGTTTTTGTCTAACTCTTTTGGTCTATAGGATCATCTTCCAAAATAATTTCATGCAAACACTTTACACAAAAAAAATCTACTATATGTTATTGGCTACCAATCTATCAAAAGAAAACCAACTAGTTCTATTTAAAATCATCAAGATAAATAGCATACAAACTACTTGCCCTGTTCTGAAACAGACTGACGACTAAAAAATTTTTACTCAGTTGAGATACCAAATCTTAATGAAATTCTTTGAAACTAATTTTCACAGATTCCTAACTTCAATTAGAAACTTTTTATTCAAATACTTTTTCATAAAAGTTTCTCAATAAGTACAGTTTATCCAAACAATCAGTTTGTTGGAAAACCAGATCTGACAACCGATTCACTTCTCATGAATTGAACGTCCACATAAAATCCGAAGCACGCAACAAATTTTACATGTCCAGAAAGAGAATCAAGTTTAAAAGATTTCTAACCAATAAATACAGATAGTTATTTTCGAAAAATAAATCCTATAAGCCAAAACATCAGAACTGTGCTGACAGAAACTGGTTCTGCGCACCGTTACCGTTTAATTCACCAAAAATTCATAACAGCTTAGAAAAAGGTGAAACCAGTGGAAAAAGGACCATATCTCACGGATCTACAACCTCCAGTTAAAGATAAAATTTTTCTGAAAGCTTTTCTCAGCGAAAAAACTAAAACAATCTTGAAAACAGAGAACAGATCCAGACAGCAAGCAAGTGCATCACTAATCCATGTGTTAATTAACCATTTCTCATCTAATTATGTGTTAAAATGCTTAAGCACGACCTAGAGCTCTGATACAACTATTAGAAAGTTCTCAATTTTCAATTTTAGTTACTAATTAACTTAATTAAACATCAAGCACAAAGGATCTTGCTAAGCAATCAACACACACATGAGAAAAGGGAATGAATCAATTACCTCTCGCGGAATCGTATCCGCAAGGCTCGACCAATACATGGGAGTTGATGGCGTGCTCTTCTTCGTCTTCTCCTCTGTCGACGGCCGCCTCGAGTCCACCAAGAAGTTTAATCACCTCCTCTTTCAACTTGTGCTAGCAAGGAAGAGGAGAGCAACTAATCCCCAATATTTTCTCTCTTCTACCTTTGTCAATTAACTAGTTTAATTAATGGAGAGGGAGAAATCTCAACACATGAGCTAGATGAGGTGGAAAAGAGCAAGAGAAAGAGATGAAAATTCTGAAATTTTCTCTCTAATTTTCGTTCTAGGAGGAAGAGGGAGAGAAAAGGCTATGGTGGCTAGGATTTTCTCTCTCCAAATGACCTCCTTTTATAGACTAACCACTCCACAAACTTTAGGGACCTTTTTATCCCTATTAGGGCAGCCACTATATGGGCTATCAAACCCATTTTGTGGTGTGTTAAATGTCCACTAATTCAATTAATTAATGGACCTTTCTCTTGTACTCAAATCGGGCCTTTAATTTACTAATTAAATAAAGGTCCATAAGTTCTATTTAATTCCTATAATTAAATTGTGTTGAACAAAATTAATTATTAACTTATTAATAATTATTTTGGGATTAGTTAATGCATTAATTTATTTCTATATGATCTCCTTGACTTAATTAATTATAACGGTTCGCAATGGTATATAATTAATTAATCAACTTATCATATTTTCGCAATACTCACTGCTGCGAATAAATAAATAATGCACTGTGTGATTAAAGTCCTATTTGTGTGACCCTTTGAGGATTTATGCTATATTGGCCATGGAATTAAATCGCTATTTAATTCCAATAATCATAAGCGGTATCTAGCAACACGTTATGATTTCCAATTCGCATAGATAGTGTATTGCTACAATATCTCAATCCTGCATAAGAAATAAAAGTATCTCCTTGTCTGATTCTTATGTCACATGATATCATTATATAATCCAAGATAGGAATGTGTCATTCTTGCAGATTATACGTTTCTTGATCTAGAGTTGATTGTACAAGTTGGCCAAACAATCCAACTCCATCAAGGGGCCCAAACAGATATCATCACTCACTAGGTATACTAATGAGGGACATACGGTTTTCTTGATGAACAACTTCTTCCCGCACAATTCAAGAGAACATAAATAAAGTTCGTATAGCAGCCCTTATCAGGAATCAACGATAGACGATATTTATTGAACCTATCCTCATGTGGAAAAGTTGAACCATCTCAAACTTAGAATCAAACTCATATGAAATAAACAATGACACACAACACAATCCATATGTTTATTTCATTGGGTCATGTCCTGTACTATGTTCTAATAACATACACATATGCAATTAAGTTGGTAACACCTTACCTATGATTTGTAGAACTTAATCATCACTTAACTTGCATACTAATCTTTTATGATAATTAATGTTTCTTGTTAATTATCAAGATTACGGACGATTTAGATTTATTACTGTCATTCTAATGAATGATCCACAGAGATCTACAATTCAGATCCTCAACCTGAATGATATGTCAGTAATAAACTCTAGGAACAAATTATCAAATATCATTAATAACATAAATTAAGAAATTAAGTCATTAAATATTGACTTCTAGGACACAACTCCAACATGCACATCAAGCTTTTTGGCACCGTTGCCGGGGACGGTGTTTGATATTAGGACCTTACTTAAGTATCAAGAGCCTAGGTCATTTCTTTTGTTTCTCACATTTCTTTGTTTGCTTTGTTTTTATGGTTCGTAGGGTTAAGCGCTGGCCGGTTCGAAGCGAAGGACTCAAGCGAACAAGGGGCATCGCTAACTCTTGAGGAGCAAGTCCACCGAAGGCTTGAGCACACTTGATCCGATAGCTGCCGATCAGCCAACACAGACCCTACCACGCAGGGTCCAGTCAGCGCACGATCAGACCGACAACCCAACGTAGTACGCGCAGCCAGAGCCCTGTGCACCCCGCACAGAACCCCTGTGCGACCAGCACAGACCCTCTGACAGCGAGAAAATGGCCGAATTGGAGGCGTTGCAACGTGAACTAGAGGCACAGCGCCTGGCACTTGAGCAAGAACGTGTCCGACTAGACCTGGAGCGGCAGAGGCTTGCTAATGAACGCCCCGGAGGAGGGGGTAATGATGAAGGAAGCCAAGGTGGGTTTGATGACACCGGGCCACAACTGAATCCGAGGACCTTGAGGCATTTCGCTACGCCAAAGTCAAGCAACATTGGAGGGGCATTTGTGTTGCCCGGAATCATAGCGAACAACCTCAACATTACGCCTGCTCACATCAACCTTGTGCAACAAAACTCCTTCACCGGGCTTGAAAATGAGGACCCGCATGCACACTTGCAAACTTTTGAGGATGTTTGTAGTACTATCAAAATGAATGGGGTTACATCATCCGCAATTAGGCCCTTACTCTTCCCTTTCACACTTAGGGACAAGGCTAAAAAATGGTTTGGTGGCCTAAAAAGGGGGTCAATTACCACATGGGATGAAATGGCCCAAACTTTCTTGGTTAAGTACTTTTCCCACAAGAAAACAGCTAGAATTAGGAGCCAAATAACAAGTTTCAAACAAAGAGCCGATAAGACCCTTAACGAGGCTTGGGAAAGGTTTAGAGACCTAGAGTTTTCGTGTCCCCACCATGGTCTACCAATTGATGTTGTTATACAAGCTTTCTATGATGGTTTGACCGATAGAACTCGTATAAATGTTGATGTGGTTGCAGGTGGAAGTCTCATGGATAGAGAGGCTCAAGAGGCGATGGACTTGGTTGATAATGTGGCAAGGAACCAACAATGGTCGGGCCGAGACAATGCAAGAAGTGGAGGCCGCTATGAAGTGAGCGAGATCACCGCATTGCATGCCAAAATTGCTCAACTTGAGGCCGACATTGCCAAGAAAAACACCGACCAAGCCATGGGCCAACCATTCAACCCATGCGGTGCTTGTGGCGAAGAAGGGCACACTTCTCTCCAATGCCCTCTTACACAATCCAATGAGGAGATGGCACAAGTTAGCTCGATCAACAATGAGTCCTCTTACTTCCCCAACCCACCTTTCACAACCTCCTACTCAAATGATGCGAGAGAGCGACGAGATTGGCAACTCATGAACTTCCCAAACTTCAAGGACAACATCCAAAACAACTCTTATGCAAAGCCATTCTACCCCAAGAAACCCGCTCTTCCACCTCCTACCCAACCCAACAACAACCCCATGACTTTCCTCAATGCGACCTTTGACAACAATCGAAGCCAAAACTTTCAACCAAGGAACCCTTCCCTTTCCCATGTTCCCCCGATTGTGCAAAATTTCATGTATGAGACGGCCATGTGGAATCAATCCGTGGCCAAGAAGTTGGATAAGTTTGAGGATGGCCTTAAATCGATCACAAGACTTGAAAAAATGATGGAGGCCTACTTTTCTCTACCGGGGCCAAGCCAAAGGGCACCGGGGCAACTTCCCAGCCAACCAGAGCTCAATCCAAGGGAGGAAGTCAAGGCCATAAGCCTCAGGAGTGGAACGGTGTATGAGGGACCCCAAATGCCCGCCGAAACGGTGAAAACACATCCCGTGCGGCCCGCACCAGAATCCTGTGCGGCCCGCACAGGGTCCCAGGATCCCAGCAACAGTGCCACAGCTCATGTCCAGCAGCCTGAAATCGTGGAGATTGATCCTGTGCGGCCCGCACCAGATTCTGTGCACCCCGCACAGGGACAGAAGAGAGCCGAAAAGCAGAAATTGGCGGAGCCTGACCCACGATACATCCCACCAGTGCCATTCCCACAAAGACTTGCCCAGACTAAAACTGACAATGGGTTCAAAAGCTTTCTCCACATGTTGAAGCAACTCCATATCACCATTCCTTTTGCCGATGCTATTACTCAAATCCCAACCTATGCAAAGTTCTTGAAGGATATCATCTCAAACAAAAGGCCGCTTGAAGAGTCGAAAACGGTAAAGCTAACCGAGCAATGTAGTGCGGTGCTTAGTAGTGAGATGCCGGCTAGGATGGACGATCCCAGCAAGTACACAATTCCATGCACGATTGGTAAGGCATCCATCAAGAGGGCTCTTTGTGATATAGGAGCCAGCGTGAGTTTGATGCCAAGGTCCGTGTATGAGAAGATTGGGGTTGGAGAGTTGAAACCGACCCGTATGAAATTGCAACTTGCCGATGCATCGGTTCGCTTGCCGCTTGGTGTGATTGAGGATGTTCCGGTGCAAGTAGGGAAGTTTTTTGTACCGGGTGATTTTGTTGTAATGGAAATGGAGGAAGACAAAGAAGTGCCGATAATTTTGGGGCGGCCTTTTCTTAGAACGGCCGGGGCATTGATGGATGTTAAAGATGGCAAGTTGATTCTAAGGATCGGGGGTGAAACAATCGAGTTTTCCATAGACAAGGCCATGAAGTACCCCAACCAACTTGATTCTTGTTGTATGATTGAAGATATTGATACACCAATTGAGGAGATGTTAAGGGAACGGTATGAGGAAGCTCTTGAGTGTTACCAACACTTCCTCTCTGAAAATCAAGAGTCAATTGCTATGGAAGAATCAATTGTGGATGGAAATTTCGACTTAGATAATGAACTGGAGCCTCTGTGCGGGTCGCACAGGGCCACCCCTAGAGGTCAAAACCATTGAAAGAGAGCAAGAATGCAAGTCGGAAAAATCCCGTACGGCCCGCACAGGATCCTGTGCGGCCCGCACAGACCCCAGGACATTGATCCAACCACTATTGTGGTATGCCGATTCGGCGAATTACGTGGCCGGTGAAGTCTTACCTCCAGATAAGACACACAAGCAGAGAATTATGTGGCCCCATGACATAGATCGGCGTTGTGCTCCTCACGAAGAGCTTGTTTATTGGTACCCTTGTCATTTGCCCACGGAGATTGTGTACAAGGCCTATTGGGCAACTAAGGCCCTTAACATGGGCATGAAGGAAGCCGGTTGAAACTTCGCGGCATACGGTCAAGCTAAGGACCTTAAACAAGCGCTTCTTGGGAGACAACCCAAGATTTCTAACCCTTCTCTTCTCATTTCGATTATTTTTGCATTTTTCGAAAATCTTGAAAAAACCAAAAAATTAAAAAAAATCTGAAAATTGAAATAAAATGTAGGGATAATTTAGGTTAATTTAGGATTTATTCTTTGTTTCTTGTAAAATTAAAAACACATAAAAAAAAGAGGTGAAAATGAAAATTGAATTAAGTTGTTTAATGGAGGAATTCTAATGCCAAAGTGTTTGTTTTGTTTGTGGTATTTGTAGATAATTGTGGAAGTCCCCAATTGGCTTGTACAAGAGCACCATGGGTTGAAGGAATAGTGGCATCAACCCGCGCATGACCTCACGCAAGTCGATTGCCACAAAAAGATCAAGTGTTGCCTACACACCACCTCTTCTTGCAGCACAGCCACAAAAGATCGTTAAAATGGACCACAACAGACCCCACTAGGCCTGGTTTGAACTTTCCCTCCTTGGAAAATTTGAAATCGAAGTGAATGATTGAGTTTAGAGCCCTTCCGACACCTGTGCGGGTCGCACAGGGTCCCCCCATGTTGTCTGCCACGATTTGGCCCATGTCTGCCATCCCTGACCAGACCTGTGCGGCTCTACCACCCCGTACAGGATTCCTGTGCAGCCCGCATAGAGCCGACGGACACTGCTGCAATCATCGCTGCCCAATGAATTTCTGAAAACTTACTGGTCCAACCTAAATCTCTTTTGTAACATTTGTTAAGAATCCTATTGTGAGCCTACTATGAAAATTTGAGGCAATTTGGACAAACAAAACCCTTGCCGACACTTGCTGCAAGTCGAAACCATGCACAATTGCTGCTGCCATGCCGAACTTTAATTACTTACCGGCCGCAACCAAAACTCTTCTGCAACATTTGTCCGGCACCCTTCCGTGAACCCACTGCCAAAATTTGAGATCAAACAGACAACCGTAGCCCCTGCCAGTACCCTCCGCAAGTTTCAGCCGCAGCCCATGATTCCAGCAGCAGTTTCACACGAATCCGCAGCCACGGACCACGATTCCAGCCGCAATTTCACACTAATCGGCAGCAGTCAACCACGATTCCAGCACCGGACCATGAATCTGCCGCCGCTTCGCACGAATCTATCGCCGCTTCCCACGAATTCGTTTTTGTAACCCACGAATCGTCACCGCCTCGCGCCGCTTCCTGCCGAAATCAGGTTGTAAAGCTCTAATTCTCTTTTTTGCATTTGTGATTTGCTTGGATGAGACCTTTGAACTGTGTTTTACTAAGTATTTGCCTACACCGACCATCTGTTACCAAGAACTTAGCCAAATCCATAAAAAAGTCCCACCGTACACCGTCCAGACCAGTTTGTGCGACCCGCACCGACCCATCCAGTCCACGAAAAGTCACAATGCTTAGCCGAATCACCCGTAGTGTTTCACGCCGCCTCTAAACTGAGAACTGTGACCAACCAAAACCATCCAACAGGCGCCGAAATCGCTGTAACCAAGACGAGCAACATTAGAACATGCCGCATCTCTCCTATGTCGGCTCCTTACAACCGGGCCCAAACAACCCACTATCCTCCGCAACAATGGTACACGGATGTCACAAATTCTTTGGGCCTCCTCACCGACTTCTCCTTGGACAACCAAGCGGACATTCGGGCGCACTGACAAGACACCAACATGTGGTTTGATAACTTAGAGCGAGCGATAGAAGACATGCCACGCCGACATCGCCACCATCGCCGCCATCCACGAGATTAGTTGGCCGGTTGCAGTTTATCCGCTACCGGCCGCAATGGTATGTTTCCAAACTTCTTCTCTTTTCCTTTTCTTCGATGTATGATTGCATTAGGGACAATGCATTGTTCAGCTTGGGGGGGAGAATTGATGAAATTTGGAAACTTGTATCTAGGAAATGCATCATGGCATGAAATAACGGCTATCTGGGAGCCTGTGTGGGTCGCACAGGGTCCCTGGTAGCTACATACCACTGTCTGGCCAATGTCTCCCATGAAAAATTTCTGTGCGACCCGCACCAGTTTCTGTGCACCCCGCACAGGACCCCAGATAGTGGATTGCATCATGTAGGTTGTACGTAATTCATTTAATCTTGCATGTTAATGAGTTGAAATTTAATTGATTGTTTTAGAATGAGTTTTCGCACAAGTTTTCAATGCAAATGGTTGTGGAATTTCTTGCAAAACTTTGAACTCTAAGTGTGCCTTTAATTGGTTTTTGAGCCAATGAACCAAAGAGGATTTTGATTCAAATAGATAAAACCCAAAATTTGGTTACTTTCATAATGTTAAACACTATTAGACAAGTCATAAATATTTTCCGAGTGAACGGATTTGTGTCCTACAAGGATTTGTTCAAAAGAGATATCTTTGGCGTGTATTTTTGAGTCTTCTTGCTATCTTCTATTTCTCTTTTTATGTAAATTCTTCTCCGCCACAATGGCAAAATATATCTCTTGTGTAAAAAAAAAAACAAAAAAAAACAAAAAACAAAAACAAACAAACAAAAACAAAAAAAAACAAAAGAAAAAAAACAAAAAGAAAAAGCTTGTTAAGTTCGTTCCTCAATGTAAATTTTTTATTTTTCCTCTCTTTCTCTTTCTTTCTTTTCTAAAAGACTCCTCACGCCTTGACACGCTATAGATATTCCTTACAAATTCTTAGAGGGTATGAAAATGAACGGCCAAATAACCTTGATTTTGCATGTCGTTTACATAGAGAAGCTTAGGGTCATTGAAATGAAAAATCAGATCTTTTAGGATCAAGTACAACATAAACCAATTGCTTGAGTGCTTAGAGTCCAAAATTTTGTGCTAAGTTTTGCAACCGATTGCCTTGAACTCATGTTTGATGCTCAAACTAATCCAATTGATTTAAATTTCAACTCGTAGGCTTGCAAGGTGTTGAGTTTAGATGTAGGTATGGTCCAACCTCTAAGTTTAGGGTGTTGTTTGGGGACAAGCAAAGTTCAAGCTTAGGGGGATTTGATATCACACATTTATATATACGTTTTGGCCGGACTTTACCTTCAATTGTAACTCAATACCTTTGTTTTATGCGTGTTTTAGTTTATTTCTGTAGGAATTTGGTACTTCTTGGGTCTATATTCATTTTGTAGGAACTTGGAGTGAATTTGGTGAAGTTTGGCTTTGAAAACATGAAGAAAATGATCCCGTGCGGCCTGGATGGAATTTTGTGCAGCCTGCACAGGGCCCAGCCAGCACGATAGACAAGCGACATGGGCCAGACAATTTATTCCTGGCCCATGCGACCCGCACCATGATCCCATGCCCCCCGCATGTGACTCCAAGCCCTAGTTTCGCGGCTATTTAAAGCCCCCGAAGCGCCGAAATTAGGGCATCTTATCTTCTCTCCCATCCGAGGCGGCGCCGCAATGAAAACCTACCCGATCCACCACTTCACCTCTCCTGTGCACCCCGCACAGCCACCCTGTGCGACCCGCACAGACCATCCCGCCGCCTTGTGAGCCACGTTCCGACCACCGTTCCACCGTCGATCGACCCAAGCAGCCGTATTTCCAGTCCAGAGGCAAGGAAGTGGCTTGATTAGGGGCGTTTGCCTTCCTCATTTCTTCTCTTTGGTTATGGAGATTGTATCTTTCCCTTTCTTGCATTGTGTTTGTGTTTCTATTATGGTAGGCTAGATTAGTTGTTCTAGGGCTATGTTTGAACCAAGGTTAGGATTGATGTAATGGATTAATGATTAAGTTTCTATGGTTTATCACTTGTTGGTTGTCTGTTGTTTATGCTTGCTTTGTGTTCGATGAATTGTGTTGAACCTCCTACTAGGTGAATGGCCACACTTAGTCTTGGTTAAAGGTGTAGACTAATTGATTGAATTGAGTAAGCAACTTGAGGTAGGTTAGGAGCCGAAAGGTGACCAATTGGTATCCCAAAAGGAGAAGATTTCTAATTAGGCGAAAGTCGGTTAGATACCTTAGTAAACCAACTTGTGGACATAGGATGGTTAAGCCAACAAGCGAAAGTGAGGATTAACTAGACTAATGAGGGCGTTAGACTAGGTTCCGTGTCACGATACCATGACCAACATGCGACAGCTGAGGTCTAGGGAGTCCAAGTCCGGATAGATCTGTCCCAAACCAGTTAGGAACTTAATTGTCATGCATTGCACCATCAACTAAGTGCCTTGCCGCACCAAGTACTACCTGTGCGGGTCGCACAGGGCCAGACTGGTGCAGCACGGGTAAGCGTTTCGTGCGACAGCACGCGCGTTGACAGCCCGAAGCCTAACCGAGGTAAAAACAGAAACCCTAGGACGCTTTATTATTAGAAATCACCAGAAAACAACCAAATTGTTACTTGCTTTAGTTTTGTTTTAGTTTGATTGTTTGTTTATCTCATTTTGCTATTGTTCTAAGACTAAAAACCATCTCAATTGACCGACCTAGATTTTGTGAACCGATAAACCTAATACTCAACTAATCCGTCCTTGTGGTTCGACCCCTAACCATATCCAACAATATACCGTATGCTTGCGGTACATTTTAGGACATTTTAGGGTACTAATAGTTTGCACATCACTATCCCCATTTAGCTTGGGTTGGAATTAAGGTTAATTAGGGTTAGTTAGTACTACCTAAGGCTTGCTAGGGTTAGATATGGTTAGAGTTAGGGACAACTAGGGATTGATAGGGATAGCTTGGGTTACCTAGGATTAGAGTTAGGGTTACCTAGGGTGGGTTAGGGTAACCTAAGGGTAGTTATGATTATTATAGACTACTTAGGGCTAGATATGATTAATTGGGGTTAGAGTTACGATTTTTTAGGATTATTTAGGGCTAACCACATATATCCCAAGGTAGTCTGAACTAACCCCAGCTAACCTTAACTCTAACCTTAGCTAGCCTTAGGTAGCCCTAACTAATCCTAACAAATCCTAGCTCTAACCCCAACTAATCATATCTAGTCCAAGGTAGTCTTAACTAACCCTAGCTCGCCCTAGGTAATTAGCTAGTGTTATTTTTAGGGTTACCTAACTATGTTAACCCTAGCTAAGGCTACATAGGGCTAGCTATCCCTAGGTAACCTTAGTTATGGTTTAGCCCAAACTCTAAGTTTAGTTAGGGCTAACCTAACCAGGTAGGATTACTTATGATTAGCTAACTAATCTGAACTCTAACCTTAAATTAGTTAGGGATAACTAAGGTTAGTAAGGGCTACCTTAACTAGGATTAGATAGCCTTACTTGCTAATAAGTTAACCAAAGATAACCTAACCCTATCTAACTCTAGGTAGGGCTAAGTTAGCTCCAAATAACTCTAGCTAACATGCTATAGGGATACCTATGTTAGGGTTAGGGGTTAGAGCAAGTTAGTTAGGGTTAGCTTGTCCAAGGGGTTAGCAACTCTAATTAGTCCTAACTAACCCTAGGGCTACCTAGGGTTAGCTAATCTGAGTTAACTAACCATAGTTAGGGTTATTTAAGGTTAGTTATAGTTAGCTATGCCCTAGGTGGACTCTAACAAGGGTTAACTAACCCAAGTCCTGGTTAGCTATGGTTAGTTAGGGCTACGTAAGGCAAGTTAGGGTTAGCTAGGGTTAGAGTTAGGGTTAGTTAGGTCTTCCTTAGTCAGCTAGGGTTAGCTATAGTTAGCTAGGTAGCCTTAACAAACCCTAATTCTAACGTAAGCTAACCCTGGCTAGTGTTAGTTATGGTTAGCTTGGGTTAGAATTAGGGTTAGTCTTACGTAGCCCTAACTAAACCTCGTTAGGGTTAGCTGAGGTTAATCCTGGTTAGGGATAACATTATCTAACCCTATGTAACCCTAACTCTAACCCCAACTAACCATATCTAGCCCTAAGGAGTCTTAATTAACCCCAACTAACTCTAACCCTACCTTAGCTAACCTTAACTCTAAGGGTTAGTTAGGGTTGTGCCCTAGGTATTCCTAACTAACCATAACTAACACTATGGCAATGTTCTTTACATGGAAGTTGATCTTTTTGGCATTTTCTTGCGCCCTGGTGCCCTAGACTTCAATTCTTGCGACCTGGGATGTCCATATATACCTCTACACGCCTGAGAAAAGGCATCTTTGATTCTCCATACCTAATTCCACCTTTCCAAAGGCGTTTACTCTCTTTGGAGATCATCAACCTTGAAGCGACGGCATCAAGGTGATCAGTTTGGCGACCATCCAGCAATACCCCATTGCCTTGAAGACCGAAAGACGGAAGCAAAAAGGAGTATTTGGTTTATTCTTTTCTTTCTCTTGATTTGATGGGCTTGTATCTTTACTGTTATTTTATGTTTATTGCGTGTCTTGCTACTAAGTTAGGCTAGTTTTTATGTTGTCTTAGGATTAGGGAAGGAACTTGATGTTTGGATAACGTTTATTCGACTTGTTATGTTATACTTTGCTTTGAGATTTGTTTATTGCGAATTATATGTGTTACTTGAGTTAAAATACTTGTTTAAATCTCTAATTACCTTCTAGTTGAACAGCTGCATCTAGTTAGTCTAAGTTAGGATAAACAAGTCACGTTTAATTCAAGTACTTGGGATAAATTGTAGATCCGAAAGGATAGATTAGTTGACACCAAAAGTGTAACTTTTAGACCAGTCCAAAAGACCTCTAAATATCCTTACGAACTCCAATAAACAAGTTTAATTGATTGAATTCTATACCAAAAGTTGCGAACCAATCAAGTTAATTAGGTTAGGTTGTGATTAAACCAGAATCTGTCCCAACAAGCGAAAGCTGAGGTTTAGAATATCTAGGTTTGACCAATAAACCCAAACTTAAAGCATTAGTTAGCATAACAGACCAATTAAGCCCACCTTTGCCTTCTGTTTGGACCGAACAGACTCCTGTTCGGACCGAACAGGGTGGCAACTGTAGCTAAAACGCGAAATTTAGTGCAAAAGTGCTTAGTTTCGAGTTTTAGCGTCGAAACACAAGCGAAACCTGACTCCTAGGACATTTTTATTCTCTGTTTAAACCCCAAAACACTGCTTTACTTATTTTTATTACTATTTAGATTATTTTATCTTATTTCGAGTCTAAAAACCAACCAAAAATATTTACCTAGTGCATCGTTTAGTTTTCTTTTATTTAAATCTTCATAAAAATATTTCTGTCTAGATTTTAAGAAATGATAAGTCCAGTATTCATAAATCCGTCCCTTGGGTTCGACCCTAAAGCTATATTCCGAATGATTAGTGAGATTAGCTCTAGGTTTACAAATTTATTTGATTCTTAGGTTCTAAGCCTCCATCAATACATCAATTTGAACCCATAAATAATTGCATCATACTGTACTAGGTGAATCCATTAAAATGTATAGACGTACTCTTATAAAGTTTTTTTTTGCTGTAGTTAATTTCGTTAAAATATTGAAAGGAATCAAATGGAAACATAAATAATTATTGAAATCAATTGAGCTATATTTTTCCATTTCCATTTCTAGTGAAGCACTGTACGGACTATCTACAGACCAAACGGCTGTAGACAGTTTTAGGAAAACCTAATTAAATAATCTACAACTGGTTTTAACTTAAAAACAGTCATTAAAAATGTTCTGCAACTGTTATAAAGTAAAAAAAGTCATTAAAAGAAGGAAAAAATATGCTGCAACTGTAATTAAGTAAAAACAGTCATAAAAATTTGGGACTCACCTGCCATACCACAATTCACCCCAATAATGACTAATATTGGCGGGAATTTATGGCGACTGTTATTTAATATTAATAGTCATTAAAGACTTTTATGACTGTTATTTAATATTAACGGTCACAATGTTTCCAGAAAAATTTATTTTTTCTTTTTCTCATACATAAGTTTAGCAATTGTTTTAATTCAAAACAGTTGTAAAGATTTGAACTTATACTACGACAATGACATAGATTTTGTAGGTGACTATTATTATAAAAAGCAGTTGCTAATCTCCAGTTGCAAAAGCCTGTTTCTGTGGTAGTGCTAGTTATGGTTAGTTAGGGCTACGTACCCTAGGTAGTTAGGGCCAGATAATATCATTTAGGGTTAGTATTAGCTAGGGATATGTCCTAACTCTACCAAGATTTGTTAGGTTTTGATTAGTTAGCGTTAGTTAGGGCTAGTCTAAGTTAAGGTAGGGCTATCTAGGGTTTGTTAGTTACTAGGGTAAGCAAGAAATCTACAGTTACCTAAGGTTAGCCCAAGGTAGACTACCTAGACCAAATTTAGGATTAGCTATGCTCAAGTTTAGCTAATCTGTTAAGTAGGGCCTAACTAGGTTGAGCTAGGGTGTAGAGTTAGTTATGGTTAGTTAACCTTAGGGATAGCTAACCCGGTCTAAGCTTAGCGCCAAATAATCCTAACAAACCCTAACTCTTAACTCTAAACCCAAAATAGTTATGCCTATCTAAATCTACCATGGTTAGAGTTACTAATCCTAGCTAACAAGTTAAGGTAGGGTTACCTAGGATTAGAGTTAGGGCTCGCGAGGGTTGGAGTTAGGATTGTTAACTATGGTTACCTAGGGATACCTAGTACAAAACCTAGGATTACCAAGGTAGGTTCGTTAAAACCGATCCCGACCCTAGGTAGCCCTAACTAACCCTTACCAACTCTAAACCTAGCCCTACATAGGTAACCCTAAGTAGGCCTAACTAACTTGCCTTAGGTAGCCCTAACTAACCATTGCTAACCTTAACTCTAGATAACCCTAACTATAGGATTAGCTAGGGTTAGTCCTAGCTAAGCCTAACCCTAGGCTAGCTTTGACTCCAATTCTAACCATATATGGCATTATCTAGATTTAAGGTTAACTAACTAACTAGCTATGGCTTAAGTAATCCTAACTAACCTTAGATATCTAGGTACTTAGTAACCCCAAGAGCTACCTACTTAACTGGATTAAACTAAACTATAGATAATGCTAACTCTAACCATACCTAACTAGTCCTAACTAACCATATGTTAGCTATTAGGTTTAGCTAAAAGATTAGGGCGACCTAGGGTTAGAGTGAGGGTTACCTAGCGACTACTATTACTCTAACATAAAGTAGCTATCCCTAAGTTAGGATTAGGGTCAGAGTTAGGATTTGCTAGGATTAGTTAGGGCAACCTAAGGCTATCTAAGGTTAGAGTTAAGGTTAGCTAGGGTTAGTTTGGATTGTCTAGGGCTAGCTAGGTTTAGCTATAGTTTGAGTTAGAGTTAGTGGGGCTTTCCAACAGTTAGCTAGGGTTAAAGTTAGGGTTAACAAGGATTTCTTAGGGCTGTTTAGTGTTAGCTTAGTTTAGCTAGCGATAGCTAGGGTTAGTTCGAGCTACCTAGGGATAGTTAGGGATAACTAGGGTTAGTAAGAGCTACCTAGGGATAGCTAGGGCTAGTTTGGGTGGGCTAAGGTTAGGGTAACTAATTAGTGTTAGCTGGAGTTAGAGTTAGGGTTAGCTGGGGTTTGTTGCTAGGGTTAGATATGGTTAGAGTTAGGGACGTCAACTTGGGTTAGATAGGGCTACCAAGGAATAGCTTAGGTTACCTAGTGCTAACTAACTCTAACTAACCCCAACTAAGCTTAACTCTAACCTTAGCTAGCCTTAGGTAGCCCTAGCTAACCCTAACTAACCCTAACTTGTCTTATGTAGCCCTAACTAACCATAACTAACCTAAGTAATCCCGTGTAAGGGTTAGTTAGGTCTACGTAAGGCAAGCTAGGGTTAGAGTTAGGGTTGGCTAGGGTTAGTTAGGTCTTCCTAAGTAATCCGAACCCTAACCTAACCCTAGGTAGCCCTAACTAACTCTAGTTGTCCCTAACCCTAACCCTAGCTAACCCTAGCTAGTCCTAACTAACCCAAACTCCATAGGTCACGCTAACCCTAGCTTGCCCGAGGACACTAGAGTAAGGGCTAATAATTCTAGCCCTAACTAATCTAATCCTAGCCCTAACTAAGTCAAGGTACACTAGAGTAAGGGCTAATAATTCCTAAGTTAGTTAGGGTTAGCTATGGTTAGTTTGGGCTACCAAGGGCAAGTTAAGATTTATTAGGGTATGTGTTACGGTTACGTAGGATTAGTAAGGGCCACCTTGGGATCCCTATGCTTAGCTATGGGTAGCCCTGGTTAGGGTTAGAGTTAGGGTTAGCTAGGGTTATGTAGGGCTACCTATGGTTAGCTAGGGTTAGTTATGGTTAGTTAGGACATCCTAGAGTTAGAGTGAGATTTACTTTGAGTTAGGATTAGATTAGTTAGCTACTTAGGGTTAGTTAGGGCTCGTCAACCCAAGCTGGTCATGCTACTAGGGTAGTCCAAAGGTAGCCCTAAATCCTAAGCCCTATATAGTCCAAACCAAACCTAGCTAACCTTAGCTAGTCTTAAGTAGCCCTAACTAATCCTAGCAAATCCTAGCCTTAGTTAGCCCTAACAAATCCTAGCTATGGTTAGTTAGAGCTAACAAACCCTACCTAACCGTAGCTAGGGTTAGCCCTAACAAACCTTTGTCAAAACTAACCTTAGATTATTAGCTCAATAGTAACCTTAGGTAAGTCAAACTATGATATGATTAATCCTAATTAGGCGAGTTAACCCTAGCATGGCCTAGTGAAACTCTTGTAGGATTTAGCTAAACCTATCATAGCAAATTAGCTAGGGTTTATGCAAGTTAACCCTAGCTAACCTTAACTTTAACCTTAGCTAACCTTAGGGCTAACTCAACAAAATAGAGTAGCTCTATGGTTAGGCTAGCTAGGGTCATAACCCTAGGGTTAGTAGTCATAATCCTAGAGTTAACCATACTTAGGCTAGAGTTACTACGATTATCTATAAACCTAAGGTTAACTCAGAATTTACCATAGCTAACTCTAGATATGGTTAACCATAGCTAACCCTAGTTAACCTCAGCTAACCCTAGCTATCCCAACTTTATTCCCGCTACTATGATTAGTTAGGTAGGTAGTTAGGGATAGCTAGGGTTACTAAGATAGATTAATCCTAGGTCTACCTAACATAACCCTATTAGTTAGGATTAGCTAGGGTTAGTTAGGGTTAGTTAAAATCTTATTGCCTAGGATTAAAATTAGGTCGAGGGATAATCTTACCTAATATAACTTAGCCCTAAACTAAGAGCCCTAACTCTAATCCTAACTAATAGTCTTTACTAGCCCTAGGTAGGCCTATCTAACCGTAACTACCATAGCTATCCCTAGCTAAGGTAACTACCTAGAGTTAGAGTTTGGTACTCTAGTTACCCAAGCTAACCCTAACTAATAAGGTTGCCCTAGATATGCTTTCCATATGTAGCCCTAGCTAACCCTAATCCTAGCTAACCCTGGCTAATCCAAGATAGTCCTAACTCTAACCTGACCCTAGGGATAATTTGGGTTAACCGTAGAGCTAACCCTAGCTACCATGTTAACCTAAAGTAGTTAGGATTACTTAGTTATATCTTGCCTCACTAACCAAGCTAACTGATATCACACATTTATATATATGTTTTGACTGGACTTTACCCTCAATCACAACTCAATACCTTTGTTTTATGCGTGTTTTAGTTTATTTCTGTAGGAATTTGGTACTTCTTGGGTCTATATTCATTTTATAAGAACTTGGAGGAAATTTGGTGAAGTTTGGCCCAAAAAACATGAAGAAATACTCCCGTGCGGCCCGCACCAAATCCTGTACGGGGTGCACAGGGTCCAGCCAGCACGCCAGACAAGCGACATGGGCCAGACGACCCATTCCAGGCCCATACGACCCGCACCCGCTTGCCATACGCCCTACACGTGACTTTGAGCCCTAGTTTCGCTGCTATATAAAGCCCCTGAAGCCCCGAAATTAGGGCATCCTATCTTCTCTCCCATCGAAGGCGGTGCCGCAACGAAAACCTACCCAATCTACCTCTTCATCTCTCCCGTACACCCCGCACAGGGAATCATGCCGCCTTGCGAGCCACGTTCCAACCACCATTCCACCATTGCTCGACCCAAGCAGTAATATCTCCGGTCTTGAGGCAATGAAGAGGCTTGATTAGGGGCGTTTTCCTTCCTCCTTTCTTCTCTTTGGTTATGGAGATTGTATCTTTTCCTTTCTTGCATTTTGATTGTGTTTCTATTATGGTAGGCTAGATTAGTTTGTTATAGGGTCATGTTTGAACCAAGGTTAGAATTGATGTAATGGATGAATGATTAAGTTTCTATCGTTTATCACTTGTTGGTTGTTTATTGTTTATGCTTGCTTTGTGTTTGATGAATTGTGTTGAACCTCCTACTAGGTGAATGGCCACACTTATTAAAGGTGTAGACTAATTGATTGAATTGAGTAAGCGACTTGAGGTAGGTTAGGAGCCGAATGGTGACCAATTGGTATCCCAAAAGGAGAAGATTTCTTATTAGGCGAAAGTCGGTTAGATATCTTAGTAAACCAACTTGTGGTCTTAGGATAGTTAAGCCAACAAGCGAAAGTGAGGGTTAACTAGACTAATGGGGGCTTTAGACTAGGTTCTGGTCACGATACCATGACCAACATACGACAGTTGAGGTCTAGGGAGTCCAAGTTCGGCTAGATCTGTCCCAAACCAGTTAGGAACTTAATTACCATGCATTGCACCATCAACATAGGGTCGTGTCGCACCAAGTACTTCCTGTGCGGGTCACATGGAATCCCGTGTGGCTCACACAGGGCCAGACTGGTGCAGCACGAGTCAGCATTTCATGCGACAGCACACGTGTTAGCAGCCCGAAGCCTAACCAAGGTAAAAATAGAAACCCTAGGACGCTTTATTATTAGAAATCACCAGAAAATAACCAAATTGTTACTTACTTTAGTTTCGTTTTAGTTTGGTTGTTTGTTTATCTCATTTTGCCATTGTTCTAAGACAAAAAAAAAAATATCTCAATTGACCGACCTAGATTTTGTGAACCGGTAAACCTAATACTTAACTAATCCGTCCCTGTGGTTCGACCCCTAACCATATCCAACGATATACCGTACGCTTGCAGTACATTTTAGGACATTTTAGGGTACTATTAGTTTGTACCATCACTAACCTACTGATTTACCTAATTAGCTGGGTTAGAGCCCTAACTAACTAGTTATGTAGTCCTTAGGTTAATTATGTACTAACCCTAAGTAGTTAGACCCTAGACAATAATTAGGTAACATCTAGCAAAGGTTACTAACCTAACTCTAATCCTAGCTAGGGTTAACTAGGTTTACCTAGAGTTAGGGTTAGTTTAACACATCTAATTCATATTAAGATTAGCTAAGGTTAGTTAGTACTACCTAGGGCTTGCTAGGGAGTTAGGATTAGTTAGGGTTAGTTAGGATTACCTTTGGCTAGCTAGGGTTGGTTTGGGTTAGAGTTAGGGTTAGTTTGGGTTGGATTTAGAGTTAGTTAGGACTACTTAGGGCTGGCGAGAGTTGGAGTTAGGATTAGCTATGGTAACCTAACTCTAACCTTAACTAATCCTAAATAGTAAACCTAACTCTAGGCTAGCTTTGAGTTAATGTTAGAGTTGGGATTAGTTAGTTTACCCTTAAAAAAAGCTAGGGTCTAATAAGTAGGGTTAGCTACAGATAGTTATGGTTAGTTAGGACTACGTAAGGCAAGCTAGGGTTAGCCTAATTAGGGTTACCTAGGATAACTAACCTTGCTAACCCTAACTTGCTACTTAGGATTAGCCTAAGACCATAGTTAGTTACGTTATGGTTAGAAATACCTAGGGAACTAAGTTAAATAGTATAACTAAGGTATGTTATGATAGTAGGTTGAGCTTGGGTTAGGGTTAGATAAGGTATTAGTGTTACCTAGGATAACTAATTAGAGTTAATCCAACGTAGGCTAGCCCTCGGGTAACCCTAGCTAAGAGTTAGGTATCCCCTATTTATCTAAGGTAAGGGTTACCCTAGGGCTAGCTATGGCTAAGGCTATGGTTAACCCTAGGATTAGTTGGGGTTATAGTTAGGGTAACGCTAACTTAGGAAGACCATAGGTTATCCCTAGATCTAAACTACCTTAACTAAACCTAGGTTAAAACTAACCCTAACTCTAATCTTAACCTTAGCTATCCCTTACCAACCATAGTTAAGAATAACCTTAACTAATGAGAGTTAGCTAGAATTAGTTCGGGCAACCTCGGGCAAGCTAAGTCTTGTTGGGGTTAGTTATGGTTAGTTAGGCCTTAGGTAGCCATGGATAGAATTACCTACGGTTAGTTACTCAAATCTTAACTCAAATCCCAGCTAACCTTAGCTATCCCGAGGTAGCAAACCATAACTAACCAAACTAATTTAGAGTTAACCATAACTAACGAACCCTATTAGCCCTACTTAGGGTTACTTCAGGTAGTCCTTAACCTAGGTAGGTATCAGGGTTAGTAAGATACCTAGGGCTATCAAGTGCCAGCAAAGGTTAGAGTTAGGGATAGCTAGGGTTAGTAAGAGCTACCTAGGCATTAGCAAGCTAGCGATAGCTAAGGTTAGTAAGGGCTAACCCAAACTAACCCTAGTTAGCCCTACATAACCTTAACTCTAGTTAGAGTTAGATAGGATTGTAAGAGATATCTTCCTATATTAGCTAGGGTTTGCTATGGTTAGTTAGGGATACGTAAGGCTAGCTAGGTTTGGTTAGGGTTAGAATTATGGTTAGTTAGGGCTACCTAGGACCTGCTTTGGTTGGCGAGGGTTTTAGGGTTAGAAAGGGTTAATTAGGACTACCTAGTGCTAGCTAGGGTTGGCAAGGGTTAGTTAAGGCTACTTAGGGTTAGCAAGGGTAGTTTGGGCTACCTAGGATAAGCTAGTCTAAGTTGGAAAAAACTAATCCTAACTCTAACCAAGCTATTAACCCCAAGGTTAGTTAGGTAGCCTTAGGTTATCCTAACCATAACTAACTCTTGCAAACCTAATTTTAACCTAGTAAACCTAACTCTAACCTTACATATATATATATGGTTAACCCCTAGTGCTACTTCCAACAACCCTAGGTAGTATTATGACATATCTTAGTTAGGGTTAGATATGGTTACCCTAGGTAGTCCTCACTACACTAGTTAGCCCAACTAAAGCTAACCTAGGGGTAACTAGGGTTAGTTATGGTCTAACAAGGTAATAACTAAATCCTAGCCATAGTTCGGGATAGCTAGGTTAATCCTTGCTAGGGTTAGCCTTAGGATTAGTTAACTAACCTCTATCCCTAGTAACTATAGCTAACCTTAATCCCTAGGCTAACTCTAACCCTAGTTTAACTAATCATACTCAAGCTAGTATTAACTATCCCTAGGTAACCCCAGTTATCCCTAGTCTACTTACCTAGGAATAATCTATGGCTTAGCTTTGGTAGCCCAAACAATAACTAACCCTAACTCTAGGGTAGTTAAGGTTAGAGTTAGGATTTGCTAGGATTAGTAAGAAAGAATGTATTATTTAGGGTTACCAATTAGGGTTATATTAAACTAACCTAGCTAACCCTAACTTAGGGTTACTTATGTTTAATTCTCAACATAGCTAATCCTAAATAACCCTACTAACTAACCCTAACTAACCCTAGGTAGTCCTAACTAGGATTAATTAGGGTTAGCTTGACCCCAACTCTATGTTCACTCTAAGTTTAGCTTAACCCCAACCCTAATTAGGGTTAGCTAGGGTAGCTCTACTTAGGGTTAGCTGGGTTAGAGTTAGGGTTAGTTAGCTACTAGGGTTAGTTAGCTATTAATTAACCTAGCTAACTTGGGTTAGTTAACTAGCTACCAGGATTAGTTAGCTACTAACTAACCTAGCTAACTAGGATTAGTTAACTAGCTAGCTAACTAACTAGGGTTAGAGTTAGGGTTGGCTAGGGTTAGTTAGGTTTTCTATGTTAGCTAGGGTTAGCTATGGTTAGTTAGGGCTACCTAGGTCAAGCTAAACCATAGCTAACCCTGGCAATAACCTTAGTGTTAGTTCTCCATGAGTTAGTTAGGTTAGGTAGGGTTAGAGTTAGGTTTAGTTATGGTCAGAGTTAGGGTTACCTAGAGTAAGTCTAACCTTACCTATATGGTTAGATATGGTTAGGTTACTCTAGGGTTAGCTATGGTCAGAGTTAGGGTTAGCTGGGGATAGTTACCAACCCAAGCAAAAATTGAGCTACCTAAGTAGCCCTAACTAAGGTTATGGTAACAATTGATTAGTGTTAGTCATGGCTATTATGTTAAGCTATTTTGGTAACCCTTGAATTAAGTAGAGCCTAGCTAGCCTTAGGGTTAACCCTTGTTAGAGATATGTCCTACAAGCCAATCATTTTATTGGTACTTCTATAGTTTATGTTATTGATGATATTTGATCATTTGTTCCTGGATTTTATTATTGACAGTTCATTCAGGTTGAGGATCTGAATTGTGGATCACTGTGTTTCATTTTTGATTAAATGACAATAATAAATCAAAACTGTCCATAGTCTTGATAATTAACAAGGAACATTAATTATTTAGACAGGACTAGTATACATGTTAAGTGATGATTAAGTTCTACAAATCATAAGTAAGGAGTTACTAACTTAATTGTATATGTATATGTTACTGGAACATAGTACAGGACATGACCCAATAAAATAAATATATGGATTGTGTTATGTGTCATTATTTATTTCATAGGTGTTTGATTCTGAGTTTGAGATGATTTAGTTTCTCCACATGAGGATAGGTTCTATAAATATCGTCTAACGCTGATTCCTGATAAGGGCTGCTATACGGACTTTATTTATGTTCTCTTGAATTGTGCGGGGAGAAACTAGTCATCAAGACAACCGTATGTTCCTCGTTAGTTCACCTAACGAGTGATGATATCCACTGGGCCCCTTGATAGAGATGGATTGCTTGCTAGCAACTTGTGCAATCATCTCTAGATCAAGAAACGTATAATCTGCAAGAATGACACATTCCTATCTTGGATTATACAAGGATCTTATGTGACATAAGAATCAAAACAATAAGATACCATTTCTTATGCAGGATTGAAGTACTGTATTGGTACAGTATTTAATTTATGCGAATTGGGAATCATAACGTGTTGCTAGATACCGCTTATGATTAATGGAAATAAATGATGATTTATTTTCATAGCCAACATAGCATAAATCCTCAAAGGGTCACACAAATAGGACTTTAACCAAACGTGCATTATTTATTTGTTTGCAGTAGCGAGTACTGCAAATATATGATAAGTTGATTAATTAATTATATACCGTTGCGAACCGTTATAATTAATTAACTCCAATGGATCATATAGAAATAATATAATGTATATGCTAATCCCAAATTAATTATTAATATGTTAATAATTAAGTTAGTTCAACGCATATTTATTATACTGAGCTAATTGGCCTTTTAGTAAATCGGTTAACTGAAAGCCTGATATGAGACGAATTGATAGAGTGAATTAATGGGCCACTATATCATATGGATTTGGCCCATTTAATCTCTGAAAATTTCGGCCATAGAGGGGCATTTGTGTCCAAGAGAAAATAGGAAGAGAGAAATCTAATTATGGAAAACGTTCCATATATATATTGATTGTTTTCTTTGGGAATAAGTCGGAGAAAAACCTAATTCTCTCTCTCTTCTCTCTGTGGCCGCACTATTCACGCACTGTTCATGTACTGTTCACAGCGGAGAAAATTGGTTTCTTCGATTTTAATGCTCTTAATTCCATCTCTAGCTCATGAGTTGAGCGATTTCCTTTCCATTTAAACAGTTAATCGTGCGAAGGAATTCAAAGGGAATTAGTTATCGTCTCAGACAAGCTAGCACTTGTCTTGAGACCTTAGCTAATTTTCTAGGTGGACTCGAGGCGACGAGGTGGTGGTGGTGTGCTACCCATCGACTCCTAAGCAAAGGTCGAGCCTTCTAGTTACGAGACTAGAAGAGGTAAATCCTTCTACCGTTCTCTTAAAGTGTCAACTTGCATAATTATCTAGATCTGTATAATAGCAATTGTAAATTGTTTGTTAATAAGTAATAAAAATTTAAATTGCACATGGAATGAGTTCCTAACAACCCTAACTTTGGCTAGTTAACCGTAGCTAACTCTTAGGTTAAATAACTAATCCTAGGGCTACCTTGGGCTAGCTAGGGTTATCTTGGGCTAGTTAGGATTTGTTAGGCTAGGATATGGTAGCTATTTAACCCAAGATTGCTCAAGGTAGTCTCGAGTTAGCAAGGGTTAGTTAGGGCTACCTAGGGTCGGGATCGATTTTAACAAACCTACCTAGTCCTACATAAGTAATCCTAGGTAATCCAAACTATCCATTAACAACCCTGACTCTAAACCTAGCTAGTTAACTAACTCTAGTTAGCTAGGTTAGTTAGCGACTTAGGGTTAGATAGGGTTTGTTAGGATTAGTAATCCTAGTTAATTAGGTCTAAGTTAGGATTAGCTAGGAAGCCCTAACTAACCCTAGCCTAATTAGGTTAGCTAGCCCTAGGCCATAAGTTCTTGGTTAGAGTTATTACCTAGTGAGGGTTAAAATTAACTAACCCTAACTTTAACTAAAACTAACCTAGCTTAACTAACCCATAATTACGTTACCCCAGCTATCCTAACCTTGGGTTATCCTCGAGCTAACCCTATAATTTAGTTACTCTAGGGATTAACCCTAATCCATTAAGGTTAGCTGGTGACCTACCTAGGGCTGAATGGGCTTATAGTTAGAGTTAGGTAGCCAAGTAATTAACTAACCATATCATTAGGGATTGTAATTGTTTTATCCTAGCTCGGATTAGTTATAACTGGCCCTAGGTAGACCTAACCAACCCTAATTAGGATTAGTTATCCGGATTAATTAGGGCTAACCAATGGCTAGCTAAGGTTGGATAGGGCTAGAGTTAGGATTATCTTTGGCTGGCTAAGGTTGGTTTGGGTTAGAGTTAGGGTTAGTTTAGGTCAGATTTAGGGTTAGTTTGGACTACTTAGGGCGGACGATGGTTGGAGTTAGGGTTAGCTAGGGTTGAAATTAGGGTTAGTTATGGTTAAGATTACCTAAAGCTACCTAACTCTATGGTTAGTCCTAATTGAGTTATCCTAACTAACCCTTGTTTGGTTACTAACCCTAGTTATGCATAACTGGGGTTAGAGTTATGATTAGGTAGGGTTAGTTAGAGCTACCTAAGCGAAGTTACTCTACCAATCCCTAGCTTTGGGTAATCCTAGGGTTAGCTAATTGGTTCGTATAGCCCTAGGTAGGGTTAGATAACTTAACCCTTGCTAGAATTAGCTATAACTAGCTATGATAGGGTTTAGCTAACTCCTTAAGTTTGGACTACCTAGGGTTGAAATTGCAGTCCAACTTAGCCCTTACTAACCCCAATTTCAACCCTAGCTTAATATTTACAATGGTAGGGTTAACTAGGTAGCCCCTATACCTAAACTTTACCGAGAGATATCCTTAGGACTACTTAGTTGATTAGTTAGGGCTTGCCCTACGGTTGGTTAGTTAGGGCTACCTAAAGTAACCTTAGCCCTAACTAATCCTAACAAACCCTAAGTTAGGGCTAACTAGCTAAACCCTTGCTAACTTTAGTGCTAGGTAGGTTAGGACCTTAAATTAATTACCTAACTTAGGGGTTAGCTACCTTAGTTTACCTTGAGTTTGTTAGGGCTACCTTGGGGTTAGGGTTAGTAAGAGCACGCCTAGGCATGTTTAATAGGGTTACTAACAATAGCCTAACCCTAGGGTTACCCTAGGTAGTCCTAGAGTTAGTCTACTACATAGGGTGACCTAACTTACGGTCAGTTAGGGCTAATCCTAGGGCTACCATGTTAGGGTAATACCTATGGGTAACTCTAACCTAGGGTTAGTTTGGGCTAAATCTAACTCTATGTAGATCTCTAACCAATGCCCATAGTTAGGGATTTTAACTAACCCTTGTTTTTAACCTAGAGTAAGTCTAATCCTACAAGAGTTTAACTAGGCCATGCTAGGGTTAACTAGCCTAATTAGGATTAATCATATCATAGTTTGACTTACCTAAGGTTACTATTGAGCTAGTAATCTAAGATTACTTTTGACAAGGGTTTGTTAGGGCTAACCCTAGCTACGGTTAGTTAGGGTTTGTTAGCTCTAACTAACCATAGCTAGGATTAGTTAGGGCTACCTAAGGCTAGGATTTGCTAGGATTAGTTAGGACTACTTAAGGCTAGCTAAGGTTAGCTAGGTCTGCTTTGGACTATATAGGGCTGAGGATTTAGGGCTACCTTAGGTCTACCCTAGTAGCATGACCAGCTTGGGTTGACGAGCCCTAACTAATCCTAAGTAGCTAACTAATCTAATCCTAACTCAAGGTAAACCTAACTCTAACTCTAGGATGTCCTAACTAACCATAACTAACCCTAGCAAACTATAGGTAGCCCTACATAACCCTAGCTAACCCTTTCTCTAACCCAATCCAGGGCTACCCATAGCTAAGCCTAGGGATCCCAAGGTGGCCCTTACTAATCCTAGGTAACCGTAACACATATCCTAACAAACCCTAACTTTCCCTTGGTAGCCCAAACTAACCATAGCTAACCCTAACTAACTTAGGAATTATTAGCCCTTACTCTAGTGTACCTTGAGTTAGTTAGGGCAAGAGTTAAGGCTACCTCACTCTAAACTAGCATTCTTGTTGTTAGGGCTACCTCGGACAAACTAGGGTTAGCGTGACCTATGGAGTTTGGGTTAGTTAGGGCTAGCTAGGGCTAGCTAGGGTTAGAGTTAGGGACAACTAGAGTTAGTGAGGGCTACCTAGGGTTAGGTTAGGGTTCGGGTTACTTAGGAAGACCTAACTAACCCTAGCCAACCCTAACTCTAACCCTAGCTTGCCTTACGTAGACCTAACTAACCCTTACTCGGGATTAGTTAGGTTAGTTATGGTTAGTTAGGGCTACCTAGGACAAGTTAGGGTTAGTTAGGGTTAGCTAGGGCTACCTAAGGCTAGCTAAGGTTAGAGTTAAGCTTAGTTGGGGTTAGTTAGAATTAGTTAGCACTAGGTAACCTAAGTTATCCCTTGGTAGCCCTATCTAACCCAAGTTGGCGTCCCTAACTCTAACCATATCTAACCCTAGCAATAAACCCCAGCTAACCCTAACTCTAACTCCAGCTAACACTATTTAGTTACCTTAACCTTAGCCAACCCAAACTAGCCCTAGCTATCCCTAGGTAGCTCTTACTAACCCTAGTTATCCCTAACTATCCCTAGGTAGCTCTTACTAACCCTAGCTATCGCTAGCTAACCTAAGCTAACACTAAACAGCCCCCAGAAATCCTTGTTAACCATAACTTTAACCCTAGCTAACTGTTGGTAATTCCAACTAACTCTAACTCAAACTCTAGCTAAACCTAGCTAGCCCTAGACAATCCAAACTAACCCTAGCTAATCTTAACTCTAACCTTAGATAGCCTTAGGTTGCCCTAACTAATCCTAGCAAACCCTAACTCTGACCCTAATCCTAACTTAGGGATAGCTACTTTATGTTAGAGTAATGGTAGTCGCTAGGTAACCCTCACTCTAACCCTAGGTCGCCCTAATCTTTTAGCTAATCCTAATAGCTAACTTATGGTTAGTTAGGCATGGTTAGAGTTAGCATTATCTAAAGTTTAGTTTAATCCAGTTAAGTAGGTAGCCCTTGGGGTTACTAAGTACCTAGATATCTAAGGTTAGTTAGGATTACTTAAGTCATAGCTAGTTAGTTAATTAACCTTAAATCTAGATACGCCATATATGGTTAGAATTAGAGTCAGTGCTAGCCTAGGGTTTGGCTTAGCTAGGACTAACCCTAGCTAATCCTATAGTTAGGGTTATCTAGAGTTAAGGTTAGCAATGGTTAGTTAGGGCTACCTAAGGTAAGTTAGTTAGGCCAACCTAGGGTTACCTATGTAGGGTTAGGTTTAGAGTTGGCAAGGGTTAGTTAGGGTTACCTAGGGTCGAGATCGGTTTTAACGAACCTACCTTGGTAATCCCAGGTTTTGTATTAGGTATCCCTAGGTAACCATAGTTAACAATCCTAACTCCAACCCTCGCGAGCCCTAACTCTAATCCTAGGTAACCCTACCTTAACTTGTTAGCTAGGATTACTAACTCTAACCATGGTAGGTTTAGATAAGGATAACTATTTAGGGTTTAGAGTTAAGAGTTAGGGTTTGTTAGGATTATTTAGCCCTAAGCTTAGACCGGGTTAGCTATCCCTAAGGTTAACTAACCATAACTAACTCTACACCCTAGCTAAACCTAGTTAGGCCCTACCTAACAGATTAGCCAAACTTGACCGTAGCTAATCCTAAATTAGGTCTAGGTAGTCTACCTTGGGCTAACCTTAGGTAGTAGCATGCCTTAGGTAACTGTAGATTTCTTGCTTACCCTAGTAACTAACAAACCCTAGAAAGACCTAACTCTAGCCCTTCCTTAACTTAGGCTAGCCCTAACTAACGCTAACCAATCAAAACCTAACAAATCTTGGTAGAGTTAGGACATATCCCTAGCTAATACTAACCCAAAATGATATTATCTAGCCCTAACTACCTAGGGTACGTAGCCCTAACTAACCATAACTAGCACTACCACAGAAATAGGCTTTTGCAACTGCTTTTTATAATAACTGTCACCTACAAAATCTATGGCATTGTCGTAATATAAGTTCAAATCTTTACAACTGTTTTGAATTAAAACAATTGCTAAACTTAAGCATGAGAAAAAGAATAAATAAATTTTTCTGGAAACATTGTGACCGTTAATATTAAATAACAGTCATAAAAGTCTTTAATGACTGTTAATATTAAATAACAGTCGCCATAAATTCCCGCCAATATTAGTCATTATTGGGGTGAATTGTGGTATGGCAGGTGGGTCCCAAATTTTTATGACTGTTTTTACTTAATTACAATTGCAGCATTTTTTCCCCGTCTTTTTATGACTTTTTTTACTTTATAACAGTTGCAGAACATTTTTAATGACTGTTTTTAAATAAAACCAGTTGTAGATTACTTAATTAGGTTTTCCTAAAACTATCTACAGCCGTTTGGTCTGTAGACAGTCGGTACAGTGCTTCGCTGGAAATGGAAATGGAAAAATATAGCTCAATTGATTTTAATAATTATTTATGTTTCCATTTGATTCCTTTCAATATTTTAACGAAATTAACTACAGCAAAAAATAACTTTATAAGAGTACGTCTATACATTTTAATGGATTCACCTAGTACAGTATCATGCAATTATTTATGGGTTCAAATTGATGTATTTATGAAGGCTTAGAACATAGAAATCAAATAAATTTGTAAACCTAGAGCTAATCTCACTAATCGTTTGGAATATAGCTTTAGGGTCGAACCCAAGGGACGGATTTATGAATACTGGACTTATCCTTTCTTAAAATCTAGACAGAAATATTTTTATGAAGATTTAAATAAAAGAAAACTAAATGATGCACTAGGTAAATATTTTTGGTTGGTTTTTAGACTCAAAATAAGATAAAATAAACTAAATAGTAATTAAAATAAGTAAATCAGTGTTTTGGGGTTTAAACAGAGAATAAAAATGTCCTAGGAGTCAGGTTTCGCTTGTGTTTGGATGCTAAAACTCGAAACTAAGAACTTTCGCATTAAATTTCGCATTTTAGCTACAGATGCCACCATGTTCGGTCAGAACAAGAGTTTGTTCGGTCCGAACAGAAGGCAAAGGTGGGCTTAATTGGTCCGTTATGCTAACTAATGCTTTAAGTTAGGGTTTATTGGTCAAACCTAGATATTCTAGACCTCAGCTTTCGCTTGTTGGGACAGATTCTGGTTTAATCACAACCTAACCTAATTAACTTGATTGGTTCGCAACTTTTGGTATAGAATTCAATGAATTAAACTTGTTTATTGGAGTTCGTAAGGATATTTAGAGGTCTTTTGGACTGGTCTAAAAGTTACACTTCTGGTGTCAACTAATCTATCCTTTCGGATCTACAATTTATCCCAAGTACTTGAATTAAACGTGACTTGTTTATCCTAACTTAGACTAACTAGATGCAGCTGTTCAACTAGAAGGTAATTAGAGATTTAAACAAGTATTTTAACTCAAGTAACTGATATAATTCGCAATAAACAAATCTCAAAGCATAGTATAACATAACAAGTCAAATAAACATCATCCAAACATCAAGTTCCTTCCCTAATCCAAAGACAACATAAAAACTAGCCTAACATAGTAGTAAGACACGCAATAAACATAAAATAACAGTAAAGATACAAGCCCATCGAATCAAGAGAAAGAAACATAAAAGAATAAACCAAATACTCCTTTTTGCTTCCGTCTTTCGGTCTTCAAGGTAGTGGGGTATTGCTGGATAGTCGCCAAATTGATCACCTTGCTGCCGTTGCTTCAAGGTTGATGATCTCCAAAGAGAGTATACGCCTTTGGAAAGGTGGAATTAGGTATGGAGAATCAAAGATGCCTTTCCTCAGGCGTGTAGAGGTACATATGGACGTCCCAGGTCGCAAGAATGGAAGGCTAGGGCACCAGGGCGCAAGAAAATGCCATAAAGATCAACTTTCATGTAAAGAACAATGGCATATGTGACATGGCCGAGTTATACAATTCACCCCGGCGAAACCAAGATGTACAAGGATCTGAAAGGCTACTTTTGGTGGAGAAATATGCGCCGTGAAGTTGCGCGATTCGTAGCCAAGTGCCTCATTTGTCAGAAAGTCAAGGCAGACCGAAAAAGACCTCCAGGTCTACTACATCCTTTACAGATAGCAGAAAAGAAGTTTGACCGGATTACTATGGATTTTGTTACCGGTTTGCCAAAGACGAAGCGAAAGCATGATGTAATTTGGGTCATTGTGGATACTCTTACAAAGGTAGCTCACTTCATACCTTTTCGATACGGTCTCACAGGAGAACAAATGGCATTCTTGTATATGCAGAATCAGCACAGATTACATGGATCGCCAGTTGAGATCATATCAGATCGTGACCCTCGCTTTACTTCTCGTTTCTGGAAGCAATTTCAGAATGCTCTAGGAACAACCGTGACCTTCGGTACTGCTCATCACCCACAGACAGATGGACAGTCCGAGCGCACCATTCAGACGCTAGAGGATATGTTGAGATCTTGTGCACTTACAATGGGCGGAGATTGGTCAGAGCACTTACATCTGGCCGAGTTTGCTTATAATAACAGTTTTCACTCTAGCATTGGTATGGCACCTTTTGAGGCGCTTTATGGTCAACGGTGCAGGACTCCGGTTTGTTGGGGACCTACGGGTACTTACCGACCGACTGGACCGCAGATGATTGAGGAAAGTGTTGAGACAATGAAGATAGTGCATGAGCGGTTGAAAGCTACTCAAGACAGACAAAAGAAATACGCCGATCCAAAAAGACGAGACTTGAAGTTTGAAGTTGGTGAGGAAGCTTTACTTCGGGTTTCACCCAGAAAAGGAGTTGTTCGCTTTGGCGTAAAAGGAAAACTTGCACCCCGTTACATTGGACCTTTTGTTGTTGAACAACGAGTTGGACCTGTTGCTTACCGACTCGCTCTACCAGATTCCCTAGCAGGTGTGCATAATGTTTTCCATGTCTCTCAGCTTCGGCGGTATATTCCAAGTGGATCTCATGTACATGATGTCGAGCCTTTGCATGTTGAGCGAGACTTGACGTACAAGGAGAAACCGTTGAAGATTCTAGACGCGAAGGAGACCAGACTTCGTCGCCGCACTATCCGACATGTTCTGGTACAGTGGGAGCACCACACTCCTCGCGAGGCGACTTGGGAGCTCGAGAGCGAGATGCTTGAGCAGTTTCCTGAGTTGTTCAACTCTTCAGGTTAGTTCTTTCTTTTTGTTTTTCGTTTCGGGGACGAAACGTCTTTTAAGGGGGGTAGGCTGTACAAACCCACAAAATTTGAAAATAAATTTTAATTTTATAATTGATAGTTAATTTCTGAAATAATAGAAATTATTTAAACTGATGATTGATCTGAAATTTAACAGAGAAATTCTCAGAAATCATAATAAATTTAGTTTCAAATTTGACAATCAAATCGTAAAATCTATTAAAACTTCAAACAAACAAATAAATCAAGTTACCAAAAACTCAATTAAATGATTTGCAGAAATTCTATGAATTAATTGGTGTTAAAAATCTAATTTTCACTGATCAAATAAATCAGATTACAATTTTCTTCAATCTCCTTTGATTTGTACCGTTTGATCAAGTTCAAAATCACTAGATTTTTTCTAAGCCGTCGGATCAACTCGTTTCTCTCTCTCTTTCTCTCTTCTCCTCCCAGCTTTTCCGGACGAGTCATCGTCCCCACTCGACCCCTCCTTCTTTTCCGCTTGCCTCGACTCGATCGCCACTCCTCTCTCTCTCTCCGATGGCGAGGCCCGGAATTCCCGCTTCTCTGATCCCTTTTCCCTCCTTAAGCCGCCTCTCTAAAACACACTCTCTCCCTCTCCCTCTCGTTCGAACCCAGAGCACCAAACCCCTCTCACTCTCCTCTCCGATTGCCTCACCTCTCTCTCACCTCTTCTCTGACCCAAGCCCCAAAACCTCACCTCACTGCCTCTCTCCCTCTTCCGCCTTTTCCCCTCGTCTCTTCCCTCTCAGCCCCACTCACGGCCATCCTCACTGTCTCCCCCACCACCTGACTGAAACCCTAGCTCCACCTCTCTCACACTCACTCACTGACCACTGTTCCTCTCTCTCTCTCTTGTGCTTGGACTGGCTTGGCGATGGCGACACTGACAGTGGCAGCGACGACGGCGTTTAGCAGCTGATCAAGAGCAAGAAGGCGACGGGCAGGACACAGACTGAGCAACCTCTTCTTCCTCTCTCCTTTGCTTCGCATCTCGGTTTGGTATCAATTCCCTCTCCCTCTCTTTCCTTTGCTTTCTGATGTGATGCTTGAGAGGCTGCACTGTATTGAATTGTTTTGACTGCTTGTTTGATTGAATGCTGAGAATCGTGCAGTGCCTCTGTTGGAATTGAGTTTTGAACTGTGAACTGTGTTAGGTTAGCTGTGTTTGTGATTGACTCAGTCTGAATTGATTATGTGTTTGAGTATGCTTGTTGAGGTTTGGATTGGATCTGTTACTGTGTTTGTGCTTGATGCTGGTCTATTGAGTAATTTAGACAGTTAAATATCGGCTTAAAGCCCTTCTCTAGCCTTGATCTGTGTTGATTAGTTGTGGAAATCAATTTAAATTAGTTGTACATGTTAAATGGGATATCTAGTACTTGTATGATGTTCTCTGGTTGGTTTCCAAGCTGGTACAGGCTTGGTACCAGCTCCGTACCTCTCTATCTTGCTCACTGGTACGCTATAGCAGCGTATTAGACCTCTGTGTGCTTTGTTTCGGGTCCCAGGGACTTGTTTGCAAAGTTTTCCGAGTGTTAGGACTGTTGTATAAATAATTTTGAACTAAAAATGGACTTTTGTGTGTTTTCCTCTGTTAATAGGGTCTCTTTTGCAATTGTTTAGTAAATAAAAATGATTTAAGGCCTTTTATGCAAATTGTAGACTTGTCGGGTTGGATCTGACTCGTGGATGGGTCGGGTCTGTTCTCTGGTTGGGTTCGGACTTGATCCCCGAACCCGGATCCTCTTTTCCTGTCACCTGGGCTATTTCTGGGCCTTGCATTTTCCGCTGGGCTGTGTATGCTTCTCTGGCCTGTGTGGGCTTTTCTCTGCTTTGGTGCAAGTTGAGGCCGACTTGGGCCTTTTCCCTTCTCTGCTGGGCTTGTTGGCTGAGCCCATTTCCCTTCTGTTGGATTAAATTGTTTTCTGGACTGGTTCAGGTCCAGCATTATAACTGCAGGATTAATTAAAGAGTAATTAAATTAATGAAAGTGGTTAACTTAAAAGTGAGGATCCAAAATAATAAAACTAGAACTAATTTTGGATCCAAATAATTTAGTAACGGATTTATCTGAACCAAGTGGACCGAGAAAATGGTATTAAATTAACGTGTTGCCTAAATAAATCGGATAAGCACGTAAACTTTAATATGGGAGATGATTACAACAATCCAGTATATTTAGAACAGATACAGTGGTACGATTCCAACTGGACATATGATCCCAAACACATTAAAACACCAACACGTTTAAGACATTAAAACAATTAACAAATATAATTGTAAGTTATATACTGATTTAATTTTCTATCTATATTAGATAAATATAGTTAACTTATTTCTAAATGACATTTGAGTTTAATTTATCTATATTGTATTTGTATACTTTTTGAGTTTCATTTATTAATTAACTAAAAGTGTTAACTCACAATATAAACTGTTTGGAATTTTCTGAGTATCTAATTAAGCCTAGTTACGACTTTAACGCGTAGAATGGACTGTAGGAACACGTCAGAACGTCTTCCTTCACTCTGTTTTTAAATGGAATTCTGCCGAAATTTTGTAAAATACTTCTTCTAATAGAATAATATATTTTAAAACAGAATCTCCTTTTTAGATAATCTAATCCTTAATCCTAGTATTTAGAATATCAATCCAAATAGAGGGTTAACTTAGTGATCGTTAGAATGAGTGTTTAGGTCTTAGCTTCTGTTCTGATTAGTCGATCTTTCGTCAGGTGAGCACGAGGACTACCCAGGAGTAGCAGACGAGTTCTACCCAGAGTACGAGGCCAGTGAGGCAGGACAGGACTTCACCAACCATCAGGAGGAGTAGTCACATTTTCTCAGACTTTTCCAGGTGTGGCAGTCTTTTTATGACTTGTGGATGCCTTAGGTTTTGTTTAATCTTTAGTTAGCAATTAGATCATTAATTAACTGTGTGCACATCATGTCATTAACATTAAGTAAACAGTTAAGCGCATGACATTAATTAAATATTAGTTATGCATTTATAGGATATGCATTCATATTAAAAATGTGAGTAATAAACCTAAAAGTGCTTAAATCAACACTTGCATCTGGTGCGGATCAGGATAGCGAGACCGAGTGAGATAAGGGCGTTTTGCACGCGGTCTCCATTATCGGGAGATTGCACCCCAGCCATTGCCGGTGGTCTCCTTATGATAGCGATCTCGAGTAACGCGTTTCTGATGATCACTCAGCAGACCGACCGTCAGGCGGTACTGCGGTCACTTGATGGTTATTTGTGTTATTATTATATCCTTTGACTTGTGCTATTATATTCCTTTGGCTTGACATTGAACTAAGAGCTGAGTGTGCCATTATAACAGACTACCTCTCGATCCCCATGAGTCAGTTGGCCGGTACCGTGTTTTACTGCCCACTTCTTTAGCGGGAATGTGGGAATAGGGGCAAGGTTGAGTAATCGAGCAAGGCTGAGTTAGGTAGATCTGTAGGTACGGTTCATGTCATTTATTTATTGGGACTTGTGAGTTGATTTTGGATTTTATGTGACTTATAATTTGACCATTGAGTGTGGGTGTTTCATTCTCGTATTATTATAGTCCGTATGTTATTATACTATTATCTTATCCTCTTCTCTAGATACTTTTCAGATTTTATTTTGGCATATCATTACTTGTTGATTAGTGACTTCATTAAATTAAATTTACACTTAGATATTGCATTATAGGATTTAAAATGATCCAACTAAGTATGGTTAAATTTCTAATTAGACTTAACCAGAACCTTAGGGCTTTCTTTTACCACCACTGAGTATTCATGTACTCAGCCCACATAATTGCTTGTGGAGCAGGTTCAGGTTTGGCAGACTTAGCAGAAGAGTTTGTGCCAGAAGACCAAGCCGAGCTGGAATAGTATTTATCCGTTGTGCATTATTATTCTATGTTTTGTTTGTATGATGACTGGAGATTTTGATATGTGTATATTTTACCAGTCTGTTGTTGTATGAACAAACAATGCCATTATTATGTGATTATCTATTTGTGATTATTTGTATCTGTGACACTGTTTTATAGCCTTACGTGTGCGCAACAAAGTGTGCATACGTGGCGGGGCTGTCCTCCCCAGATTGCGGCTTGGTTTGGGGTGTGACATCCTTCGGTGGTATCAGAGCAAGAGTTAAAATCACAAATATTCCAGCTTAAGAACCAATTTGTTAAACTTAGGTTACCCAACTTTTAGGACTTAACTTCTTCCTAAGTTGTTCTGTGCAGACTGTTTCTAACTTACAGTCTTTTGTGCTTTGTAAGGTTGCTATGAATACTAGGCACGGACGTGGACGTGGTAGGCAGGGAACAGCTCAGCCTCAACAGCAACCCGTTCCTCCTGTTCCGGCCATGGATCCAGCAGCTTATGCTCAGCAACTTATGACCAACCTTGCTCAGATTGCTGCTCAAGTACCTGAAAGACCTCAAGTGGACCCGTTTGTGGTGGCCCGCAGGGAGTTCCAAAGAGAAAATACTCCCCGTTTTGATGGAAGAAGTGACTTTGCAACCGCTGAAGAATGGCTCTTGGCAGTTCAGGATAACTTCCGCCTTGCTCGCACTCCAGTTGAGTATTGGACGGAGATAGCTGCCACACTCCTTGACAATGATGCTAGGCACTGGTGGACCTCTCAGAAGCCACAGTATGTTGGCGAGGAGCCTAATATTCCATGGGAATGGTTTGAAGAAGCGTTCAGGGCCCGTTTCTTGGGCGAAACTCAACAAGAAGAATTGAGATGCCAGTTTGAGACCTTGGTTCAGGGGAACATGACTGTGCAGCAATATGGTGAGACCTTTATCCGCTTGTCTCGCTATGCCCCTGACTTGGTGACTGATCCTCGCAGGAAAAGAAGCAGGTTCATCCGTGGCTTGAATCCCAGGTTGGCCAGTGTGATGGACATTTACAGTGGCACGTCTGTCGAGTTTCTGATGGACAAAGCCATTTATCAGGAGAATTTGATGGTGTCTCGTGGCAAGGCAAGGGATGATGGACAAAGATCTGACGGTGGCGGTGCTCGCAAGACCGCTTTTCAGAGCCGTGGTGCAATGGTGCCCCAGAACAGACAGCAATCAAACCAGGCTCCTAACCGTTTCTTTTGCAGGTTCTGCAACAGGACCTATCCTAGTCCATGTCGCATTCACAAAGGTGGGTGTCGCCTTTGCAACTCACCTGATCACTGGGTGGCGCAGTGCCCGAAGAACCCAAACCGCTTCAATACTGGCTCAAACTCAAGCGGTGGAGGACAGACTTTTGTGCCAACTTCTGGAGGCGTTGGCCGTGGACAGACTGATGTTAGCCGTGGCCGTGGAGGCTCTTTTGTTCCCCGTGGCGGTGGCCGCGGTGGTCCTCAGCGCGGTGGCAGGTTTGGCAATGGAGGCCGAGGCGTTGGAAACTCAGGACAGAACGGGCGTGATACTGCTCGAGTCCATGCGACTATTGGAGATGACATTCCAGAGTCTGATGCTATGCCTTTTGAGGATGAGATTGTGGAGGATGAGCTCATTGCAGGTATGGTTTCCATCTCCGATTACTTCGCTTACTCCTTGATCGACACTGGGGCTAGTCACTCTTTTGTATCTCAGAACTTTGTAAACTTAAATGGGTGGGAAACCGAACTGAGAGATAGAGCTATGTCAGTGCAAACCCCGCTTGGCAAGACCGTTATAGTCGATCAGATCTGCAGGAATCTTAAAGTGCAATTAGCAGGTCGAAACTTAACCGCTGATTTGGTAGTACTTGATATGAGAGACTTTGATGTCCTAATTGGCCTAGATTGGCTCACTACCCATCATGCGGTGATAGATTGCAAGAGTCACAGTGTTCGGTTTGGAAAAGAAGGAACCGAACCATTTGTGTTTAAAGGCCGAAAACCAGGAACCAGTATCCCTATGATTTCAGCATTGCAGGTGAAGCATCTGATGTCATCTGGATGTGAAGTGTTCCTAGCTTCTGTGGTGTCGACCAATTCAAAGGCGATAGAACTTGATACTGTACTCGTGGTCCGAGAATACCCAGATGTATTTCCAGAGGACTTACCTGGATTACCCCCGGATCGTGAAGTAGAGTTTTGCATTGAACTGCAACCAGGGACGACACCGATGGCCAAAGCTCCATACAGGATGGCTCCAGCTGAACTTAAAGAGCTTAAAACTCAACTAGAAGAACTTCTGGAAAAAGGATTCATCAGACCGAGTACTTCTCCGTGGGGAGCTCCTGTGCTCTTTGTGCGCAAGAAGGATGGAACTCTCCGACTTTGCATAGATTACAGAGAGTTAAACAAGGTCACTGTACCCAACCAATACCCATTACCCAGGATAGATGATTTGTTTTATCAGCTTCAGGGTTCTCAGGTATATTCCAAAATTGATCTCAGGTCTGGGTACCATCAGTTGCGGATTAGGCCAAGTGATGTTCCAAAGACAGCCTTTCGCACACGCTACGGGCATTATGAGTTTCTAGTCATGTCTTTTGGACTGACGAATGCCCCAGCATACTTTATGAACTTGATGAATCGTGTTTTTGAGGACTACTTGGATTCTTTTGTTGTGGTGTTCATTGATGATATTCTGATCTATTCTAAAAGTGCAGAGGAGCATGAATATCATCTGAGGTTGGCTTTGCAGCGACTTCGTGAGCATCAGTTATATGCCAAGTTTTCCAAGTGTGAGTTCTGGTTGGAACAGATCTCGTTCCTTGGTCACGTTATCTCCAAAGGTGGTCTAGCAGTGGATCCACAGAAGATAGTTGCAGTAACTGAATGGAAGCCACCTACAACAGTGACTGAAGTTCGCAGTTTTCTGGGATTAGCAGGTTACTACAGAAGGTTTGTTGAAGGCTTCTCCTGGATTGCTCTCCCTATGACACAGTTGCTACATAAGGGGGTGAAATTTGAGTGGACTCCAGCAAGACAGAAGAGTTTTGAAGAGCTCAAACAACGGCTTGTGACAGCGCCTGTTTTAGCAATGCCAGTACCTGGAGCTGGCTATGTGGTTAACACCGATGCTTCCCGTTATGGGCTAGGATGTGTATTGATGCAGGATGATCATGTTATTGCATATGCATCCAGACAGTTGAGACCACATGAGAAGAATTATCCCACTCATGACTTAGAGTTGGCAGCCGTGATCTTTGCCTTGAAAATATGGCGCCATTATCTCTATGGAGAAAAGTGCAAGATCTTCACTGACCACCAAAGCTTGAAGTATGTGTTTACACAAAAGGAATTGAATTTGAGACAGCGCAGGTGGTTGGAATTGATGAAAGATTATGACATGGAACTTGTGTATCATCCAGGAAAGTCAAATGTGGTGGCCGATGCTTTGAGCCGAAAGAACCATGGGAATTTGGCTACTTTGATTACACAACAGCATGAATTGCTAGAGGATATGAGACGCTTGGAGTTGTGGGTAGCACCACATGAAGAAACTAGCCAAGTATCTGATACAGGTTTGATCTCGAGTTTGGTTGTGAAGCCGACTCTGATTGATGAGATCAAGGAAGCTCAGAAAGAAGATGCTGGTCTTGAAAAGACACGAGAATTGGTGAAATCTGGACAAGAAACTCCTTTCCAAGTTGATGAAGATGGAGTACTGAGTTTCTGAAATCGGGTTTGTGTCCCAGATAATAAGGAGATCAAGAATAAGATCTTGTCAGAGGCACATGAGTCGGGTTATACAATTCACCCCGGCGAAACCAAGATGTACAAGGATCTGAAAGGCTACTTTTGGTGGAGAAATATGCGCCGTGAAGTTGCGCGATTCGTAGCCAAGTGCCTCATTTGTCAGAAAGTCAAGGCAGACCGAAAAAGACCTCCAGGTCTACTACATCCTTTACAGATAGCAGAAAAGAAGTTTGACCGGATTACTATGGATTTTGTTACCGGTTTGCCAAAGACGAAGCGAAAGCATGATGTAATTTGGGTCATTGTGGATACTCTTACAAAGGTAGCTCACTTCATACCTTTTCGATACGGTCTCACAGGAGAACAAATGGCATTCTTGTATATGCAGAATCAGCACAGATTACATGGATCGCCAGTTGAGATCATATCAGATCGTGACCCTCGCTTTACTTCTCGTTTCTGGAAGCAATTTCAGAATGCTCTAGGAACAACCGTGACCTTCGGTACTGCTCATCACCCACAGACAGATGGACAGTCCGAGCGCACCATTCAGACGCTAGAGGATATGTTGAGATCTTGTGCACTTACAATGGGCGGAGATTGGTCAGAGCACTTACATCTGGCCGAGTTTGCTTATAATAACAGTTTTCACTCTAGCATTGGTATGGCACCTTTTGAGGCGCTTTATGGTCAACGGTGCAGGACTCCGGTTTGTTGGGGACCTACGGGTACTTACCGACCGACTGGACCGCAGATGATTGAGGAAAGTGTTGAGACAATGAAGATAGTGCATGAGCGGTTGAAAGCTACTCAAGACAGACAAAAGAAATACGCCGATCCAAAAAGACGAGACTTGAAGTTTGAAGTTGGTGAGGAAGCTTTACTTCGGGTTTCACCCAGAAAAGGAGTTGTTCGCTTTGGCGTAAAAGGAAAACTTGCACCCCGTTACATTGGACCTTTTGTTGTTGAACAACGAGTTGGACCTGTTGCTTACCGACTCGCTCTACCAGATTCCCTAGCAGGTGTGCATAATGTTTTCCATGTCTCTCAGCTTCGGCGGTATATTCCAAGTGGATCTCATGTACATGATGTCGAGCCTTTGCATGTTGAGCGAGACTTGACGTACAAGGAGAAACCGTTGAAGATTCTAGACGCGAAGGAGACCAGACTTCGTCGCCGCACTATCCGACATGTTCTGGTACAGTGGGAGCACCACACTCCTCGCGAGGCGACTTGGGAGCTCGAGAGCGAGATGCTTGAGCAGTTTCCTGAGTTGTTCAACTCTTCAGGTTAGTTCTTTCTTTTTGTTTTTCGTTTCGGGGACGAAACGTCTTTTAAGGGGGGTAGGCTGTACAAACCCACAAAATTTGAAAATAAATTTTAATTTTATAATTGATAGTTAATTTCTGAAATAATAGAAATTATTTAAACTGATGATTGATCTGAAATTTAACAGAGAAATTCTCAGAAATCATAATAAATTTAGTTTCAAATTTGACAATCAAATCGTAAAATCTATTAAAACTTCAAACAAACAAATAAATCAAGTTACCAAAAACTCAATTAAATGATTTGCAGAAATTCTATGAATTAATTGGTGTTAAAAATCTAATTTTCACTGATCAAATAAATCAGATTACAATTTTCTTCAATCTCCTTTGATTTGTACCGTTTGATCAAGTTCAAAATCACTAGATTTTTTCTAAGCCGTCGGATCAACTCGTTTCTCTCTCTCTTTCTCTCTTCTCCTCCCAGCTTTTCCGGACGAGTCATCGTCCCCACTCGACCCCTCCTTCTTTTCCGCTTGCCTCGACTCGATCGCCACTCCTCTCTCTCTCTCCGATGGCGAGGCCCGGAATTCCCGCTTCTCTGATCCCTTTTCCCTCCTTAAGCCGCCTCTCTAAAACACACTCTCTCCCTCTCCCTCTCGTTCGAACCCAGAGCACCAAACCCCTCTCACTCTCCTCTCCGATTGCCTCACCTCTCTCTCACCTCTTCTCTGACCCAAGCCCCAAAACCTCACCTCACTGCCTCTCTCCCTCTTCCGCCTTTTCCCCTCGTCTCTTCCCTCTCAGCCCCACTCACGGCCATCCTCACTGTCTCCCCCACCACCTGACTGAAACCCTAGCTCCACCTCTCTCACACTCACTCACTGACCACTGTTCCTCTCTCTCTCTCTTGTGCTTGGACTGGCTTGGCGATGGCGACACTGACAGTGGCAGCGACGACGGCGTTTAGCAGCTGATCAAGAGCAAGAAGGCGACGGGCAGGACACAGACTGAGCAACCTCTTCTTCCTCTCTCCTTTGCTTCGCATCTCGGTTTGGTATCAATTCCCTCTCCCTCTCTTTCCTTTGCTTTCTGATGTGATGCTTGAGAGGCTGCACTGTATTGAATTGTTTTGACTGCTTGTTTGATTGAATGCTGAGAATCGTGCAGTGCCTCTGTTGGAATTGAGTTTTGAACTGTGAACTGTGTTAGGTTAGCTGTGTTTGTGATTGACTCAGTCTGAATTGATTATGTGTTTGAGTATGCTTGTTGAGGTTTGGATTGGATCTGTTACTGTGTTTGTGCTTGATGCTGGTCTATTGAGTAATTTAGACAGTTAAATATCGGCTTAAAGCCCTTCTCTAGCCTTGATCTGTGTTGATTAGTTGTGGAAATCAATTTAAATTAGTTGTACATGTTAAATGGGATATCTAGTACTTGTATGATGTTCTCTGGTTGGTTTCCAAGCTGGTACAGGCTTGGTACCAGCTCCGTACCTCTCTATCTTGCTCACTGGTACGCTATAGCAGCGTATTAGACCTCTGTGTGCTTTGTTTCGGGTCCCAGGGACTTGTTTGCAAAGTTTTCCGAGTGTTAGGACTGTTGTATAAATAATTTTGAACTAAAAATGGACTTTTGTGTGTTTTCCTCTGTTAATAGGGTCTCTTTTGCAATTGTTTAGTAAATAAAAATGATTTAAGGCCTTTTATGCAAATTGTAGACTTTTCGGGTTGGATCTGACTCGTGGATGGGTCGGGTCTGTTCTCTGGTTGGGTTCGGACTTGATCCCCGAACCCGGATCCTCTTTTCCTGTCACCTGGGCTATTTCTGGGCCTTGCGTTTTCCGCTGGGCTGTGTATGCTTCTCTGGCCTGTGTGGGCTTTTCTCTGCTTTGGTGCAAGTTGAGGCCGACTTGGGCCTTTTCCCTTCTCTGCTGGGCTTGTTGGCTGAGCCCATTTCCCCTCTGTTGGATTAAATTGTTTTCTGGACTGGTTCAGGTCCAGCATTATAACTGCAGGATTAATTAAAGAGTAATTAAATTAATGAAAGTGGTTAACTTAAAAGTGAGGATCCAAAATAATAAAACTAGAACTAATTTTGGATCCAAATAATTTAGTAACGGATTTATCTGAACCAAGTGGACCGAGAAAATGGTATTAAATTAACGTGTTGCCTAAATAAATCGGATAAGCACGTAAACTTTAATATGGGAGATGATTACAACAATCCAGTATATTTAGAACAGATACAGTGGTACGATTCCAACTGGACATATGATCCCAAACACATTAAAACACCAACACGTTTAAGACATTAAAACAATTAACAAATATAATTGTAAGTTATATACTGATTTAATTTTCTATCTATATTAGATAAATATAGTTAACTTATTTCTAAATGACATTTGAGTTTAATTTATCTATATTGTATTTGTATACTTTTTGAGTTTCATTTATTAATTAACTAAAAGTGTTAACTCACAATATAAACTGTTTGGAATTTTCTGAGTATCTAATTAAGCCTAGTTACGACTTTAACGCGTAGAATGGACTGTAGGAACACGTCAGAACGTCTTCCTTCACTCTGTTTTTAAATGGAATTCTGCCGAAATTTTGTAAAATACTTCTTCTAATAGAATAATATATTTTAAAACAGAATCTCCTTTTTAGATAATCTAATCCTTAATCCTAGTATTTAGAATATCAATCCAAATAGAGGGTTAACTTAGTGATCGTTAGAATGAGTGTTTAGGTCTTAGCTTCTGTTCTGATTAGTCGATCTTTCGTCAGGTGAGCACGAGGACTACCCAGGAGTAGCAGACGAGTTCTACCCAGAGTACGAGGCCAGTGAGGCAGGACAGGACTTCACCAACCATCAGGAGGAGTAGTCACATTTTCTCAGACTTTTCCAGGTGTGGCAGTCTTTTTATGACTTGTGGATGCCTTAGGTTTTGTTTAATCTTTAGTTAGCAATTAGATCATTAATTAACTGTGTGCACATCATGTCATTAACATTAAGTAAACAGTTAAGCGCATGACATTAATTAAATATTAGTTATGCATTTATAGGATATGCATTCATATTAAAAATGTGAGTAATAAACCTAAAAGTGCTTAAATCAACACTTGCATCTGGTGCGGATCAGGATAGCGAGACCGAGTGAGATAAGGGCGTTTTGCACGCGGTCTCCATTATCGGGAGATTGCACCCCAGCCATTGCCGGTGGTCTCCTTATGATAGCGATCTCGAGCAACGCGTTTCTGATGATCACTCAGCAGACCGACCGTCAGGCGGTACTGCGGTCACTTGATGGTTATTTGTGTTATTATTATATCCTTTGACTTGTGCTATTATATTCCTTTGGCTTGACATTGAACTAAGAGCTGAGTGTGCCATTATAACAGACTACCTCTCGATCCCCATGAGTCAGTTGGCCGGTACCGTGTTTTACTGCCCACTTCTTTAGCGGGAATGTGGGAATAGGGGCAAGGTTGAGTAATCGAGCAAGGCTGAGTTAGGTAGATCTGTAGGTACGGTTCATGTCATTTATTTATTGGGACTTGTGAGTTGATTTTGGATTTTATGTGACTTATAATTTGACCATTGAGTGTGGGTGTTTCATTCTCGTATTATTATAGTCCGTATGTTATTATACTATTATCTTATCCTCTTCTCTAGATACTTTTCAGATTTTATTTTGGCATATCATTACTTGTTGATTAGTGACTTCATTAAATTAAATTTACACTTAGATATTGCATTATAGGATTTAAAATGATCCAACTAAGTATGGTTAAATTTCTAATTAGACTTAACCAGAACCTTAGGGCTTTCTTTTACCACCACTGAGTATTCATGTACTCAGCCCACATAATTGCTTGTGGAGCAGGTTCAGGTTTGGCAGACTTAGCAGAAGAGTTTGTGCCAGAAGACCAAGCCGAGCTGGAATAGTATTTATGCGCTGTGCATTATTATTCTATGTTTTGTTTGTATGATGACTGGAGATTTTGATATGTGTATATTTTACCAGTCTGTTGTTGTATAAACAAACAATGCCATTATTATGTGATTATCTATTTGTGATTATTTGTATCTGTGACACTGTTTTATAGCCTTACGTGTGCGCAACAAAGTGTGCATACGTGGCGGGGCTGTCCTCCCCAGATTGCGGCTTGGTTTGGGGTGTGACATATACGCTCCAAAATCATCAGAAATCATCAAAACCTATACAGAGAAGAGAAGAAATGACGGTAGAGCCAAATCCTAGAAAAATATGGCAATTTATTAAATAATTTGTTGGTTCGAGTGTGTTTTCAGTGCCAAGTACGGTCCAAATACCAATGAAATATGATGATATCAGCTAACATGCTTCTTGTCTCCATGCTTCTTCTTCCTATGCAAGTGACCCACAAGTGCCACAGTGGGCTTTAAACCTCATGAATATGGTGGGTGATCTTACAAAACTCACCATGGAGACAAGGGATGAAGTAAGAAAGAGCACAGAGTCACAAGCCGACTATGGGATTCAATTGAGCTGGCTATCAAGCGAGTTTAAGGAATATGGCGAGAGGCTCGATCGATTTGGAAATAAACTCGACAATGTCTCCAACATCACCTATGACAACAACTTCTTCTTGAGGATGGGATATTGGCCCGGTGATGAAGATGATCCGAATTTGAGCTCCTCAGTGCCATCAGTGCATAGCCATGCTTCACCGCCACGATCTCCACCGCGCCGAGCCACAGCACATGAGGCCCTTTCGGATCCGAACTTTTACCCATACATGGGTAATCAAGTTTACGAGTCACCATAGCCGCCAATGCAGTTGCTGCAGCCCGTGCCACCACAAGGAGCACAAGGAGCACAACCGCAATTTGAATGGGTGCAATGGCAAGGTCCTCAATGCCCCGCCCGATCGGATCCTATCATCTACCCATACTTGGGTAACCAAGTGGAGGTGCATCAGCCACAGGACCACCCCGATAACTTCTTCGATATCTTCCCGGGCTATGACGGTAGATTCCTCCAAGGCTCCTCTTCTCGGGGACCTCCACCTCCTCCCTACTAAAACGGTAACTTTTTCTTTTTGTCCTATTTAAATTTCTCTGTGAATGCATCCTTGGGACAAGCATTATATAAGTTTGGGGGGGGAGGCATAGGCGAAAAAGGGTGTTTTGGGACGAAATGGGTTGATTTCTGGATGAAATGGGTAAAATTTTCACATTTTTGGCTTCTCTGTTCGGTCCGAACAAGTCCCTGTTCGAACCGAATGAACTGTCCTGGACTTTTGAAAAAATGCACAGTCTTTGTTCGGTCCGAACATACATTCAAAAACTGAATTTTTCAACTGTTTTGACTTGGATTTGAATTGATTTGGCCTAAACTCTCTCGATTTGGATTTTAAATGATAAATCTCACACTACCTGAACCTATTTTGAGTCAAAGAAGAATTTTCTCAAAGGACCCTAGAATGTTTTGATATCTCGATTTGATTTTTGCACCAATGGATGAAATGAAATTATTTTTGCAAAACTAGGACTCAATTTTTGGATGCTTAGAATTGTTAAATCAGTTTTAGTCGGTCCTCACAAATTTTTACCGAGTGACCGGATTTATATTTGACAAACTTTTGTTCAAAAAGAAATTTATCAACTTGGGAAATTATGAAATGAACTTCATCTGTTTTAATCGCTTGAATCACCAACGAGCAAAAAGAAAATACAAATTTAAAGGGACAATAAAATCAAATAGTTGTGAAAATAAGGACGCGTCGAGGCCTTTTTCCACCAACTCAACCAGAAAATTGGAGGCTTAAGGAACTTAGCAAAATGCTTGAGTCCGTAGTGGTCTGTAGCGAAAAAAAAATGCGTAAAAATCGGACCAACCTCCCTGGTGCGACATGTGCCAGTTGCTTCTACAAGGTCAATGACTCGCACAAAAATCCCCTAGGGTGCAAAGCCCCACGACTCGACTTACACAAAGAAAAATTGGTGAAAATTGAAATTGGTTTTAAGAGGAGTTCATTATAAAATTTCCGATTTTGATAAAGGACTTTACAAATTTTTGTAAAATATGAAAAAGAACGGGTAATTGAAATTGAAATCGCAATTGAATTGACAAATAGAAGCTAGAGTTCTTGAGTTTGAGGAAAAGAATTTCATTAGGACCAAGAGTTGCATGGATTGAATTGTAGAACACAAGACTTGGTTTTAGGAATTTTTATTTGACTCATTTGATTTAAGTGTAAGAAAATTTTAGGCTCAAGCAATTGATTATTCATGAAAAATTTTATTGGTTTGGGAAACGACTTGATTTTAGTTGTAAGTACAGTCCAAAATTCTAAGCTTAGGGCGTTGCTTGAGGAGAGCAAAGTTTAAGTTTGGGGCGATTTGATATCACTATATTTCATTGGTATTTGGACCGTACTTGGCACTCAAAATACACTCGAACCAACAAATTATTTAATAAATTGCCATATTTTTCCAAGATTTGGCTCTGCCGTCGTTTCTTCTCTTCTCTGTACAGGTTTTGATGATTTCTGATGATTTTGGAGCGTATAGATGGATTCCCGATGTTTCGCGCACGCTAGACCACTCATTCCTAGCAGTGGAGGCCTATCTCAGCACCCTATTCGGATCGAATGACTATCTGTTCGGTCCGAACGCACTGTAGCCGCCAGACCAGCGCACCTCTCTTCCATTCTTGCGACCAGGGACGTCCATATATACCTCTACACGCCAGAGAAAAGGCATCTTTGATTCTCCATACCTAATTCCACCTTTCCAAAGGCGTTTACTCTCTTGGGAGATCATCAACCTTGAAGCGACGGCAGCAAGGTGATTAGTTTGGAGACCATCCAGCAATACCCCACTGCCTTGAAGACTGAAAGATGGAAGCAAAAAGAAGTATTTGGTTTATTCTTTTATGTTTCTTTCTCTTGATTCGATGGGCTTGTATCTTTACTGTTATTTTATGTTTAATGCGTGTCTTGCTACTATGTTAGGCTAGTTTTTATGTTGTCTTAGGATTAGGGAAGGAACTTGATGTTTGGATGATGTTTATTTGACTTGTTATGTTATACTATGCTTTGAGATTTATTTATTGCGAATTATATCTGTTACTTGAGTTAAAATACTTGTTTAAATCTCTAATTACCTTCTAGTTGAACAGCTGCATCTAGTTAGTCTAAGTTAGGACAAACAAGTCACGTTTAATTCAAGTACTTGGGATAAATTTGTAGATCCGAAAGGATAGATTAGTTGACACCAAAAGTGTAACTTTTAGACCAATCCAAAAGACCTCTAAATATCCTTATGAACTCCAATAAACAAGGTCGATTGATTGAATTCTATACCAAAAGTTGCAAACCAATCAAGTTAATTAGGTTAGGTTGTGATTAAACCAGAATCTGTCGCTGTCCCAACAAGCGAAAGCTGAGGTTTAGAATATATAGGTTTGACCAATAAACCCTAACTTAAAGCATTAGTTAGCATAACGGACCAATTAAGCCCACCTTTTCCTTCTGTTCGGACCGAATAGGGTGGCAACTGTAGCTAAAACGCGAAATTTAGTGCGAAAGTGCTTAGTTTCGAGTTTTAGCGTCCAAACACAAGCGAAACCTGACTCCTAGGACATTTTTATTCTCTGTTTAAACCCCAAAACACTGCTTTACTTATTTTAATTACTATTTAGTTTATTTTATCTTATTTCGAGTCTAAAAACCAACCAAAAATATTTACCTAGTGCATCGTTTAGCTTTCTTTTATTTAAATCTTCATAAAAATATTTCTGTCGAGATTTTAAGAAAGAATAAGTCCAGTATTCATAAAATCCGTCCCTTGGGTTTACAAATTTATTTTATTCCTAGGTTCTAAGCCTTCATCAATACATCAATTTGAACCCATAAATAATTGCATGATACTGTACTAGGTGAATCCATTAAAATGTATAGACGTACTCTTATAAAGTAATTTTTTGCTGTAGTTAATTTCGTTAAAATATTTAAAGGAATCAATTGGAAACATAAATAATTATTAAAATCAATTGAGCTATATTTTTCCATTTCCATTTCTAGCGAAGCACTGTACAGACTGTCTACAGACCAAACGGCTGTAGACAGTTTTAGGAAAACCTAATTAAATAATCTACAACTGATTTTATTAAAAACAATTATTAAAAATGTTCTGCAACTGTTATAAAGTAAAAAAAGTCATAAAAAGACGGGGAAAAAATGCTGCAACTGTAATTAAGTAAAAACAGTCATAAAAATTTGGGACCCACTTGCCATACCACAATTCACCCCAATAAAGACTAATATTGGCGAAAATTTATGGCGACTGTTATTTAATATTAACAGTCATTAAAGACTTTTATGACTGTTATTTAATATTAACGATCATAATATTTCCAGAAAAATTTATATTTTCTTTTTCTCATGCTTAAGTTTAGCAATTGTTTTAATTCAAAACAGTTGTAAAGATTTGAACTTATATTATGACAATGCCATAGATTTTGTAGGTGACTGTTATTATAAAAAGCAGTTGCTAATCTCCAGTTGCAAAATCCTGTTTCTGTGGTAGTACTAGTTATGGTTAATTAGGGCTACGTACCCTAGGTAGTTAGGGCTAGATAATATCAATTGGTATTAGCACTAGCTAGGGATATGTCCTAACTCTACCAAGATTTGTTAGGTTTTGATTAGTTAGCGTTAGTTAGGGCTAGCCTAAGTTAAGGTAGGGCTAGAGTTAGGGCTATCTAGGGTTTGTTAGTTACTAGGGTAAGCAAGAAATCTACAGTTACCTAAGGCATGCTACTACTTAAGGTTAGCCCAAGGTAGACTACCTAGACCTAATTTTGGATTAGCTATGGTCAAGTTTAGCTAATCTGTTAGGTAGGGCCTAACTAGGTTTAGCTAGGGTGTAGAGTTAGTTATGGTTAGTTAACCTTAGGAATAGCTAATCCGGTCTAAACTTAGGGCTAAATAATCCTAACAAACCCTAACTCTTAACTCTAAACCCTAAATAGTTATCCCTATCTAAACCTCCCATGGTTAGAGTTACTAATCCTAGCTAACAAGTTAAGGTAGGGTTACCTAGGATTAGAGTTAGGGCTCACGAGGGTTGGAGTTAGGATTGTTAACTATGGTTACCTAGAGATACCTAGTACAAAACCTAGGATTACCAAGGTAGGTTCGTTAAAACCGATCCCGACCCTAGGTAGCCCTAACTAACCCTTGTCAACACTAAACCTAGCCCTACATAGGTAACCCTAGGTAGGCCTAACTAATTTGCCTTAGGTAGCCCTAACTAACCATTGCTAACCTTAACTCTAGATAACCCTAACTATAAGATTAGCTAGGGTTAGTCCTAGCTAAGCCTAACCCTAGGCTAGCTCTGACTCTAATTCTAACCATATATGGTGTTATCTAGATTTAAGGTTAACTAATTAACTAGCTATGGCTTAAGTAATCCTAAAACCTTAGATATCTAGGTACTTAGTAACCCCAAGGGCTACCTACTTAACTGGATTAAACTAAACTCTAGATAATGCTAACTCTAGCCATACCTAACTAGTCCTAACTAACCATATGTTAGCTATTAGGTTTAGCTAAAAGATTAGGGCGACCTAGGGTTAGAATTAGGATTACCTAGCGACTACCATTACTCTAACATAAAGTAGCTATCCCTAAGTTAGGATTAGGGTCTAAGGTTAGAGTTAAGGTTAGCTAGGGTTAGTTTGGATTGTCTAGAGCTAGCTAGGTTTAGCTAGAGTTTGAGTTAGAGTTAGTTGGGGTTACCAACAGTTAATTAAGGTTAAAGTTAGGGTTAACAAGGATTTCTTAGGGCTATTTAGTGTTAGCTTAGGTTAGCTAGCGATAGCTAGGGTTAGTAAGAGCAACCTAGGGAGAGTTAGGGATAGCTAGGGTTAGTAAGAGCTACCTAGGAATAGCTAGGGCTAGTTTGGGTTGGCTAAGGTTAGGGCAACTAATTAGTGTTAGCTGGAGTTAGAGTTAGGGTTAGCTGGGGTTTGTTGCTAGGGTTAGATATGGTTAGAGTTAGGGACGTCAACTTGGGTTAGATAAGGCTACCAAGGGATAGCTGAGGTTATCTAGTGCTAACTAACTCTAACTAACCCCAACTAAGCTTAACTCTAACCTTAGCTAGCCTTAGGTAGCCCTATCTAACCCTAACTAACCCTAACTTGTCCTAGGTAGCCCTAACTAACCATAACTAACCTAACTAATCCCGAGTAAGGGTTAGTTAGGTCTACGTAAGGCAAGCTAGGGTTAGAGTTAGGGTTGGCTAGGGTTAGTCATGTCTTCCTAAGTAACCCGAACCCTAACCTTAACCTAGGTAGCCCTAACTAACTCTAGTTGTCCCTAACTCTAACCCTAGCTAACCCTAGCTAGCCCTAACTAACCCAAACTCCATAGGTCACGCTAACCTTAGCTTGCCTGAGGTAGCCCTAACAATAAGAATGCTAGGTTAGAGTGAGGTAACCTTAACTCTAACCCTAACTAACTCAAGGCACACTAGAGTAAGGGCTAATAATTCCAAAGTTAGTTAGGGTTAGCTATGGTTAGTTTGGGCTACCAAGGGCAAGTTAGGGTTTGTTAGGGTATATGTTACGGTTATCTAGGATTAGTAAGGGCCACCTTGGGATCCCTAGGCTTAGCTATGGGTAGCCCTGGTTAGGGTTAGAGTTAGGGTTAGCTAGGGTTATGTAGGGTTACCTATGGTTCGCTAGGGTTAGTTATGGTTAGTTCGGACATCCTAGAGTTAGAGTTAGGTTTACCTTGAGTTAGGATTAGATTAGTTAGCTACTTAGGGTTAGTTAGGGCTCGTCAACCCAAGCTGGTCATGCTACTAGGGTAGACCTAAGGTAGCCCTAAATCCTAATCCCTATATAGTCCAAACCAAACCTAGCTAACCTTAGCTAGCCTTAAGTAGCCCTAACTAATCCTAGCAAATCCTAGCCTTAGGTAGCCCTTACTAATCCTAGCTATGGTTAGTTAGAGCAAACAAACCCTAACTAACCGTAGCTAGGGTTAGCCCTAACAAACCCTTGTCAAAAGTAACCTTAGATTATTAGCACAATAGTAACCTTAGGTAAGTCAAACTATGATATGATTAATCCTAATTAGGCTAGTTAACCCTAGCTTGGCCTAGTTAAACTCTTGTAGGATTAGACTTACTTTAGGTTAAAAACAAGGGTTAGTTAAAATCCCTAACTATGGGTATTGGTTAGAGATCTACATAGAGTTAGATTTAGCCCAAACTAACCCTAGGTTAGAGTTACCCATAGGTATTACCCTAACATGGTAGCCCTAGGATTAGCCCTAACTGACGTTAAGTTAGGTCACCCTAAGTAGTAGACTAACTCTAAGACTACCTAGGGTAATCCTAGGGTTAGACTATTGTTACTAACCCTATTAAACATGCCTAGGCGTGCTCTTACTAACCCTAACCCCAAGGTAGCCCTAACAAACTCAAGGTAAACCAAACTCTAACTCAAGGTAGTCCTAACTAACCATAACTAACCTTAGCTAACCATAGGTAGCCCTACATAACCCTAGCTAACCCTAACTCTAACCCTATCCAGGACTACCCACAGCTAAGTCCAGGGATCCTTAGGTTGCCCTTACTAATCCTAGGTAACCGTAACATTGACCTTAACTAGCCCTCGCTAACTAACTCAAATTAGAATTTGGTAACCCTAACTAATTCTAACTCAAACTCAAGCTAAACCTAGCTAGCCCTAAATAATCCAAACTAACCCGAACTAATCTAAGGTTCCATAGGGTTAGTTATGGTTAGTTAGGTATACTTAGGGCACAATCCTAACTAACCCTTAGAGTTAAGGATAGCTAAGGTAGGGTTAGAGTTAGTTGGGGTCAATTAAGACTCCTTAGGGCTAGATATGGTTAGTTGGAGTTAGAGTTAGGGTTACATAGGGTTAGATATTGTTAACCCTAACCAGGATTAACCTCAGCTAACCTAGCGAGGTTTAGTTAGGGCTACGTAAGGCTAACCCTAATTCTAACCCAAGCTAACCATAACTAACACTAGTTAGGGTTAGCTTATGTTAGAATTAGGGTTTGTTAAGGCTACCTAGCTAACTATAGCTAACCCTAGCTGACTAAGGAAGACCTAACTAATCCTAACTCTAACCCTAGCTAACCCTAACTTGCCTTACGTAGCCCTAACTAACCATAACTAACCAGGGCTAGGGTTAGTTAACCCTTGTTAGAGTCCACCTAGGGCATAGCTAACCATAACTAAGCATAACTAACCCTAACTATGGTTAGTTAACTCAGATTAGCTATCCCTAGGTAGCCCTAGGGTTAGTTAGGACTAATTAGAGTTGCTAACCCCTTGGACAAGCTAACCCTAACCAACATACTCTAACCCCTAACCCTAACATAGGTATCCCTATAGCATGTTAGCTAGAGTTATTTGGAGCTAACTTAGCCCTACATAGAGTTAGATAGGGTTAGGTTAGCTTGGGTTAACTTATTAGCAAGTAAGCTATCTAACCCTAGTTAAGGTAGTCCTTACTAACCTTAGTCATCCCTAACTAATTTAGGGTTAGAGTTCAGATTAGTTAGCTAATCATAAGTAATCCTACCTGGTTAGGTTATCCCTAACTAAACTTAGAGTTTGGGCTAAACCATAACTAAGGTTACCTAGGGATAGCTAGCCCTATGTAGCCTTAGCTAGGGTTAACATAGTTAGCTAACCCTAAAAATAACACTAGCTAATTACCTAGGGCGAGCTAGGGTTAGTTAAGACTACCTAGGACTAGACATGGTCAGTTGGGGTTAGAGCTAGGATTTGTTAGGATTAGTTAGGGCTACCTAAGGCTAGCTAAGGTTAGAGTTAAGGTTAGCTGGGGTTAGTTAAGACTATCTTGGGATATATAAGGTTAGCCCTAAGTAATCCTAAAAAATCGTAACTCTAACCCCAATTAATCATATCTAGCCCTAAGTAGTCTTAAATAATCATAACTACCCCTTGGTTGCCCTATCAGTCCCTAGTTGTCCCTAACTCTAACCATATCTAACCCTAGCAAGCCCTAGGTAGTACTAACTAACCCTAACTAACCTTAATTCCAACCCAAGCTAACTAGGGATAGCTAGGGTCAGCTATGGTTAGTTAGGGCTAAAGTTAGGGTTAACAAGGATTTGTTAGGGCTAGCTAACTCTAACTAATCCTAAGTAGATTGCTATGGTTAGAACTAGTGTTAAGTAGGGCTACTTAGAGTTAGGGTTAGCCCTAGGTAGCTCTTACTAATTACTTAGGGATACCTAACCCTAGCTACCGTTAGTTAACAATGTAGGGCTACCTAAAGTTAGGGCTAAATTAGCTCGAAGTAGTCCTAAAAATTCTAGCAATGGGTAACCCTAACTAGTTGGGATTAGTTAGTACTACCTACGGCTATCTAGAGTTAGCAAGGGTTAGAGTTAGGGATAACTAGGGTTAATAAGAGCTACCCAGGGATTAGCAAACTAGGGATAGCTAGGGTTAGTCTTAACTAGGGCTACCATAACTAACCCTAGTTAGCCCTACATAACCTTAACTCTACTTAGAGTTAGATTGGATTGTAAGAGATATCTTCCTAAGTTAGGTTAGTATACGATTAGGCTAACTAGGGTAACTTAAATAGCTTAACATAATAGCCATGACTAACACTAATCAATTGTAACCATAACCTTAGTTAGGGCTACTTAGGTAGCTCAATTTTTGCTTGGGTTGGTAACTATCCCCAGCTAACCCTAACTCTGACCATAGCTAACCCTAGAGTAACCTAACCATATATAACCATATAGGTAGGGTTAGACTTACTCTAGGTAACCCTAACTCTAATCATAACTAAACCTAACTCCAACCCTACCTAACCTAACTAACTCATGGAGAACTAACACTAAGTTTATTGCCAGGGTTAGCTATGGTTTAGCTTGACCTAGGTAGCCGTAACTAACCATAGCTAACCCTAGCTAACACAGAAAAACCTAACTAACCCTAGCCAACCCTAACTCTAACCCTAGTTAGTTAGCTAACTAGTTAACTAATCCTAGTTAGCTAGGTTAGTTAGTAGCTAACTAACCCTAGTAGCTAGTTAACTAACCCAAGTTAGCAAGGTTAATTAATAGCTAACTAACCCTAGTAGCTAACTAACCCTAACTCTAACCCTAGCTAACCCTAAGTAGAGCTACCCTAGCTAACCCTAATTAGGGTTGGGGTTAAGCTAAACTTAGAGTAAACATAGGGTTGGAGTCAAGCAAACCCTAATTAATCCTAGCTAGGACTACCAAGGGTTAGTTAGGATTAGTTAGTAGGGTTATTTAGGATTAGCTATGTTGAGAATTAAACATAGGTAACCCTAAGTTAGGGTTAGCTAGGTTAGTTCAATATAACCCTAATTGGTAACCCTAAATAATACATTCTTTCTTACTAATCCTAGCAAATCCTAACTCTAACCTTAACTACCCTAGAGTTAGAGTTAGTTATTGCTTGGGCTACCAAAGCTAAGCCATAGCTTATACCTAGGTAAGTAGACTAGGGATAACTGGGGTTACCTAGGGATAGTTAATACTAGCTTGAGTATGATTATTTAAACTAGGGTTAGAGTTAGCCTAGGGATTAAGGTTAGCTATAGTTACTAGGGATAGAGGTTAGTTAACTAATCCTAAGGCTAACCCTAGCAAGAATTAACCTAGCTATCCCTAACTATGACTAAGATTTAGTTATTACCTTGTTAGACCATAACTAACCCTAGTTACCCCTAGGTTAGCTTTAGTTGGACTAACTAGTGTAGTTAGGACTACCTAGGGCTAGCGACGACTACCTAGGGTAACCATATCTAACCCTAACTAAGATATGTCATAATACTACCTAGGGTTGTTGGAAGTAGCACTAAAGGTTAACCATATATATATATGTAAGGTTAGAGTTAGGTTTACTAGATTAAAATTAGGTTTGCAAGGGTTAATTATGGTTAGGATTACCTAAGGCTACCTAACTAACCTTGGGGTTAATAGCTATGGTTAGAGTTAGGATTAGTTTTGCCCAACTTAGGCTAGCTTATCCTAGGTAGCCCTAACTACCCTTGCTAACCCTAAGTAGCCTTAACTAACCCTTGCCAACCCTAGCTAGCACTTGGTAGTCCTAATTAACCCTTTCTAACCCTAAAACCCTCGCCATCCAAAGCAGGTCCTAGGTAACCCTAACTAACCATAATTCTAACCCTAACCAAACCTATCTAGCCTTATGTATCCCTAACTAACCATAGCTAACCCTAGCTAACATAGGAAGATATCTCTTACAATCCTATCTAACTCTAACTAGAGTTAAGGTTATGTAGGGCTAACTAGGGTTAGTTAGGGTTAGCCCTTACTAACCTTAGCTATCGCTAGCTTGCTAATGCCTAGGTAGCTCTTACTAACCCTAGCTATCCCTAACTCTAACCCTTGCTGGCTCTTGATAGTCCTAGGTATCTTACTAACCCTGATACCTACCTAGGTTAAGGACTACCTGAAGTAACCCTAAGTAGGGCTAATAGGGTTAGTTAGTTATGGTTAACTCTAAATTAGTTTGGTTAGTTATGGTTTGCTACCTCGGGCTAGCTAAGGTTAGCTAGGATTTGAGTTAAGATTTGATTAACTAACCGTAGATAATTCTATCCATGGCTACCTAAGGCCTAACTAACCACAACTAACCCCAACAAGCCTTAGCTTGCCCGAGGTTGCCCTAACTAATTCTAGCTAACTCTCATTAGTTAAGGTTAGCCTTAACTTTGGTTGGTAAGGGATAGCTAAGGTTAAGATTAGAGTTAGGGTTAGTTTTAACCTAGGTTTAGTTAAGGTAGTTTAGATCTAGGGATAACCTATGGTCTTCCTAAGTTAGCATTACCCTAACTATAACCCCAACTAATCCTAGGGTTAACCATAGCCTTAGCCATAGCTAGCCCTAGGGTAACCCTTATCTTAGATAAATAAGGGATACCTAACTCTTAGCTAGGGTTCCCCGAGGGCTAGCCTATGTTGGATTAACTATAATTAGTTATCCTAGGTAACACTAATACCTTAGCTAACCCTAACCCAAGCTCAACCTACTATCATAACTTACCTTAGTTATGCTATTTAACTTAGTTCCCTAGGTATTTCTAACCATAACGTAACTAACTATGGTCTTAGGTTAATCCTAAGTAGCAAGTTAGGGTTATCAAGGTTAGTTATCCTAGGTAACCCTAGCTTGCCTTACGTAGTCCTAACTAACCATAACTATCTGTAGCTAACCCTACTTATTAGACCCTTAATTTTTTTAAGTGTAAAGTAACTAATCCCAACTCTAACGTTAACTCAAAGCTAGCCTAGAGTTAGGTTTACTATTTAGGGTTAGTTAAGGTTAGAGTTAGGTTACCATGGCTAATCCTAACTCCAACTCTCGCCAGCCCTAAGTAGTCCTAACTAACTCTAAATCCAACCCAAACTAACCGTAACTCTACCCCAAACCAACCCTAGCTAGTCAAAGGTAATCCTAACTCCCTAGCAAGCCCTAGGTAGTACTAACTAACCTTAGCTAATCTTAATATGAATTAGATGTGATAAACTAACCCTAACTCTAGGTAAACCTAGTTAACCCTAGCTAGGATTAGAGTTAGGTTAGTAACCTTAGCTAGATGTTACCTAATTATTGTCTAGGGTCTAACTACTTAGGGTTAGTACACAATTAACCTAAGGTCTACATAACTAGTTAGTTAGGGCTCTAACCCAGCTAATTAGGTAAATCAGTAGGTTAGTGATGGTACAAACTAATAGTACCCTAAAATGTCCTAAAATGTACCGCAAGCGTACGGTATATCGTTGGATATGGTTAGGGGTCGAACCACAGGGACAAATTAGTTGAGTATTAGGTTTACCGGTTCACAAAATCTAGGTCGGTCAATTGAGATGTTTTTTTTCTCTTAGAACAATGGCAAAATGAGATAAACAAACAATCAAACTAAACAAAACTAAAGTAAGTAACAATTTGGTTATTTTCTGGTGATTTCTAATAATAAAGCGTCCTAGGGTTTCTGTTTTTACCTTGGTTAGGCTTCGGGCTGCCAACACTTGTGCTATCGTACGAAATGCTGACCCGTGCTGCAGCAGTCTGGCCCTGTGCGACCCGCACGGGATTCCATGTGACCCGCACAGGTAGTACATGGTGCGAAACGACCCTTAGTTGATGGTGGAATGCATGGTAATTAAGTTCCTAACTGGTTTAGGACAGATCTAGCCGGACTTGGACTCCCTAGACCTCAACTGTCGTATGTTGGTCATGGTATCGTGACCAGAACCTAGTCCTAGTCTAAAGCCCCCATTAGTCTAGTTAATCCTCACTTTCGCTTGTTGGCTTAACTATCCTAAGTCCACAAGTTGGTTTACTAAGGTATCTAATCGACTTTCGCCTAATTAGAAATCTTCTCCTTTTAGGATACCAATTGGTCACCTTTCAGCTCCTAACCTACCTCAAGTCTCTTACTCAATTCAATCAATCAGTCTACACCTTTAACCAAGAATAAGTGTGGCCATCCACCTAGTAGGAGGTTCAACACAATTCATCAAACACAAAGCAAGCATAAACAATAAACAACCAACAAGTGAAAAACCATAGAAACTTAATCATTCATCCATTACATCAATCCTAACCTTGGTTCAAACATGACCCTAGAACAAACTAATCTAGCCTACCATAATAGAAACACAATCAAAATGCAAGAAAGGGAAAGATACAATCTCCATAACCAAAGAGAAGAAAGGAGGAAGGAAAACGCCCCTAATCAAGCCTCATCCTTGCCTCTAGACCGGAGATATGGATGCTTGGGTCGATCGTCGGTGGAATGGTGGTTGGAACGTGGCTCGCAAGGCGGCAGGATTCCCTGTGCGGGTCGCACAGGGTGGCTGTGTGGGGTTCACGGGAGAGATGAAGAGGTAGATTGGGTAGGTTTTCATTGCGGCGCAGCCTTGGATGGGATAGAAGATATGATGCCCTAATTTCGGTGCTTCAGGAGCTTTAAATAGCAGCGAAGCTAGGGTTCAAAGTCACGTGCAGGGCGCATGGAAAGCGGGTGCGGGTCGTATGGGCCAGGAATGAGTCGTCTGGCCCATGTCGCTTGTTTGGCGTACTGGCTAGACCCTGTGCACCCCGAACAGGATTTGGTGCGGGCCGTACGGGAGCATTTCTTCATGTTTTGTGGGCCAAACTTCACCAAATTTCCTCCAAGTTCCTACAAAATGAATATAGACCCAAGAAGTACCAAATTTCTACAGAAATAAACTAAAACACGCATAAAACAAAGGTATTGAGTTGTGATTGAGGGTAATGTTCGGTCAAAACATATATATAAATGTGTTATATCAGTTAGCTTGGTTAGTTAGGCAAGATATAACTAAGTAATCCTAACTACTTTAGGTTAACTTGGTAGCTAGGGTTAGCTCTACGGTTAACCCAAATTATCCCTAGGGCTTAGGATTTAGGGCTACCTTAGGTCTACCCTAGTAGCATGACCAGCTTGGGTTGACGAGCCCTAACTAACCCTAAGTAGCTAACTAATCTAATCCTAACTCAAGGTAAACCTAACTCTAACTCTAGGATGTCCTAACTAACCATAACTAACCTTAGCTAACCATAGGTAGCCCTACATAACCCTAGCTAGGGACAACTAGAGTTAGTTAGGGCCACCTAGGGTTAGGTTAGGGTTCGGGTTACTTTGGAAGACCTAACTAACCCTAACCAACCCTAACTCTAACCCTAGCTTGCTTTACATAGACCTAACTAACCTTTACTCGGGATTAGTTAGGTTAGTTATGGTTAGTTTGGGCTACCTAGGACAAGTTAGGGTTAGTTAGGGTTAGCTAGGGCTACCTAAGGCTAGCTAAGGTTAGAGTTAAGCTTAGTTGGGGTTAGTTAGAGTTAGTTAGCACAAGGTAACCTAAGCTATCCCTTGGTAGCCCCATCTAACCCAAGTTGACGTCCCTAACTCTAACCATATCTAACCCTAGCAACAAACCCCAACTAACCCTAACTCTAACTCCAGCTAACACTAATTAGTTACCCTAACCTTACCCAACCCAAACTAGCCCTAGCTATCCCTAGGTAGCTCTTACTAACCCTAGCTATCCCTAACTATCCCTAGGTAGCTCTTACTAACCCTAGCTATCGCTAGCTAACCGAAGCTAACACTAAACAGCCCTAAGAAATCCTTGTTAACCCTAACTTTAACCCTAGCTAACTGTTGGTAACCCCAACTAACCTAACACAAACTCTAGCTAAACCTAGCTAGCCCTAGACAAACCAAACTAACCCTAGCTAACCTTAACTCTAACCTTAGATAGCCTTAGGTTGCCCTAACTAATCCTAGCAAACCCTAACTCTAACCCTAATCCTAACTTAGGGATAGCTACTTTATGTTAGAGTAATGGTAGTTGCTAGGTAACCCTCACTCTAACCCTAGGTCGCCCAAATCTTTTAGCTAAACCTAATAGCTAACATATGGTTAGTTAGGACCAGTTTGGTATGGTTAGAGTTAGCATTATCTAGAGTTTAGTTTAATCCAGTTAAGTAGGTAGCTCTTGGGGTTACTAAGTACCTAGATATCTAAGGTTAGTTAGGATTACTTAAGCCATAGCTAGTTAGTTAGTTAACCTTAAATCTAGATAATGCCATATATGGTTAGAATTGGAGTCAGAGCTAGCCTAAGGTTAGGCTTAGCTAGTACTAACCCTAGCTAATCCTATAGTTAGGGTTATCTAGAGTTAAGGTTAGCAATGGTTAGTTAGGGCTACCTAAGGCAAGTTAGTTAGGCCTACCTAGGGTTACCTATGTAGGGCTAGGTTTAGAGTTGGCAAGGGTTAGTTAGGGTTACCTAGGGTCGGGATCGGTTTTAACGAACCTACCTTGGTAATCCTAGATTTTGTACTAGGTATCCCTAGGTAACCATAGTTAACAATCCTAACTCCAACCCTCGCGAGCCCTAACTCTAATCCTAGGTAACCCTAGCTTAACTTGTTAGCTAGGATTAGTAACTCTAACCATGGTAGGTTTAGATAGGGATAACTATTTAGGGTTTAGAGTTAAGAGTTAGGGTTTGTTAGACCGGGTTAGCTATCCCTAAGGTTAACTAACCATAACTAACTCTACACCCTAGCTAAACCTTGTTAGGCCCTACTTAACATATTAGCTAAAGTTGACCATAGCTAATCCTAAATTAGGTCTAGGTAGTAGCATGCCTTAGGTAATTGTAGATTTCTTGCTTACCCTAGTAACTAACAAACCCTAGATAGCCCTAACTCTTGCCCTACCTTAACTTAGGCTTGCCCTATATAACGCTAACTAATCAAAACCTAACAAATCTTGGTAGAGTTAGGACATATCCCTAGCTAATACTATCTCTAAATGATATTATCTGGCCTTAACTACCTAGGGTACGTAGCCCTAACTAACCATAACTAGCTCTATCACAGAAATAGGCTTTTGCAACTGGAGATTAACGACTGTTTTTTATAATAACAGTCACCTACAAAATCTATGGCATTGTCGTACTATAAGTTCAAATCTTTACAACTGTTTTGAATTAAAACAATTGCTAAACTTAAGCATAAGAAAATGAAAAAAAAAAAATTTCTGGAAACATTGTGACCGTTAATATTAAATAACAGTCATAAAAGTCTTTAATAACTGTTAATATTAAATAACAGTCGCCATAAATTCCCGCCAATATTAGTCATTATTTGGGTGAATTGTGGTACGGCAGGTGGGTCCCAAATTTTTATGACTATTTTTACTTAATTACAGTAGCAGCATTTTTTCCCCGTCTTTTTATGACTTTTTTTACTTTATAACAGTTGTAGAACATTTTTAATGACTGTTTTTAAGTAAAACCAGTTGTAGATTATTTAATTAGGTTTTCCTAAAACTGTCTACAGCCGTTTTGTTTGTAGACAGTCTGTACAGTGCTTCGCTGGAAATGGAAATGGAAAAATATAGCTCAATTGATTTCAATAATTATTTATGTTTCCATTTGATTCCTTTCAATATTTTAACGAAATTAACTACAGCAAAAAATAACTTTATAAGAGTACGTCTATACATTTTAATGGATTCACCTAGTACAGTATCATGCAATTATTTATGGGTTCAAATTGATGTATTGATGAAGGCTTAGAACCTAGGAATCAAATAAATTTGTAAATCTAGAGCTAATCTCACTAATCGTTTGGAATATAGCTTTAGGGTCGAACCCAAGGGACGGATTTATGAATACTGGACTTATCCTTTCTTAAAATCTAGACAGAAATATTTTTATGAAGATTTAAATAAAAGAAAACTAAACGATGCACTAGGTAAATATTTTTGGTTGGTTTTTAGACTCGAAATAAGATAAAATAAACTAAATAGTAATTAAAATAAGTAAAGCAGTGTTTTGGGGTTTAAACAGAGAATAAAAATGTCCTAAGAGTCAGGTTTCGCTTGTGTTTGGACGCTAAAACTCGAAACTAAGCACTTTCGCACTAAATTTCGCGTTTTAGCTACAGTTGCCACCCTGTTCGGTCCGAACAGGAGTCTATTCGGTCCGAACAGAAGGCAAAGGTGGGCATAATTGGTCCGTTAAGCTAACTAATGCTTTAAGTTAGGATTTATTGGTCAAACCTAGATATTCAAAACCTCAGCTTTCGCTTGTTGGGACAGATTCTGGTTTAATCACAACCTAACCTAATTAACTTGATTGGTTCGCAACTTTTGGTATAGAATCCAATTAATTAAACTTGTTTATTGGAGTTCGGAAGGATATTTAGAGGTCTTTTGGACTGGTCTAAAAGTTACACTTTTGGTGTCAACTAATCTATCCTTTCGGATCTACAATTTATCCCAAGTACTTCAATTAAACGTGACTTGTTTATCCTAACTTAGACTAACTAGATGCAGCTGTTCAACTAGAAGGTAATTAGAGATTTAAACAAGCATTTTAACTCAAGTAACAGATATAATTCGCAATAAACAAATCTCAAAGCATAGTATAACATAACAAGTCAAATAAACGTCATCCAAACATCAAGTTCCATCCATAATCCTAAGACAACATAAAAACTAGCCTAACATAGTAGCAAGACACGCAATAAACATAAAATAACAGTAAAGATACAAGCCCATCGAATCAAGAGAAAGAAACATAAAAGAATAAACCAAATACTCCTTTTTGCTTCCGTCTTTTGGTCTTCAAGGCAGTGGGGTATTGCTGGATGGTCGCCAAACTGATCACCTTGCTGCCGTCGCTTCAAGGTTGAAGATCTCGAAAGAGAGTAAACGCCTTTGGAAAGGTGGAATTAGGTATGGATAATCAAAGATGCCTTTCCTCAGGCGTGTAGAGGTATATATGGACGTCCCAGGTCGCAAGAATGGAAGGCTAGGGCACCAGGGCGCAAGAAAATGCCATAAAGATCAACTTCCATGTAAAGAACATTGTCATATGTGACATGGCGGCAATCTGTTCGGACGGAGCAGGATCTGTTCGGACCGAACGGATGAGAGGTGCGCTGGTCTGGCGGCCACAGTGTGTTCGGATCGAACAGATAGTCATTTGGTCCGAATGGGGTGCTGAGATAGGCCTCTACTACTAGGAATGAGTCGTCTAGCGTATGCGAAACGTCGAGAATCCATCTATACGGTCCAAAATCATCAGAAATCATCAAAACCTGTACAGAGAAGAGAAGAAACGACGGCACAGCCAAATCCTAGAAAAATATGGCAATTTATTAAATAATTTGTTGGTTCGAGTGTATTTTGAGTGCCAAGTACGGTCCAAATACCAATGAAATACAATGATATCAAATCGCCCCAAACTTAAACAATGATATCTAATTACCTTCTAGTTGAACAGCTGCATCTAGTTAGTCTAAGTTAGGATAAACAAGTCACGTTTAATTCAAGTACTTAGGATAAATTTGTAGATCCGAAAGGATAGATTAGTTGACACCAAAAGTGTAACTTTTAGACCAGTCCAAATGACCTCTAAATATCCTTAATAACTCCAATAAACAAGTTGCGAAAGCTGAGGTTTAGAATATCTAGGTTTGACTAATAAATCCTAACTTAAAGCATTAGTTAGCATAACGGACCAATTTAGCCCACCTTTGCCTTCTGTTCAAACCGAACAGGGTGGCAACTGTAGCTAAAACGCAAAATTTAGAGCGAAAGTGCTTAGTTTCGAGTTTTAGCGTCCAAACACAAGCGAAACCTGACTCCTAGGATATTTTTATTCTTTGTTTAAACCCCAAAACACTGCTTTACTTATTTTAATTACTATTTAGTTTATTTTATCTTATTTCGAGTCTAAAAACCAACCAAAAATATTTACCTAGTGCATCGTTTAGTTTTCTTTTATTTAAATCTTCATAAAAATATTTCTGTCTAGATTTTAAGAAATGATAAGTCCAGTATTCATAAATCCGTCCCTTGGGTTCGACCCTAAAGCTATATTCTGAACGATTAGTGAGATTAGCTCTAGGTTTACAAATTTATTTGATTCCTAAGTTCTAAGCCTTCATCAGTACATCAATTTGAACCCATAAATAATTGCATGATACTGTACTAGGTGAATCCATTAAAATGTATAGACGTACTCTTATATAGTTATTTTTTGCTGTAGTTAATTTCGTTAAAATATTGAAACGAATCAAATGGAAACATAAATAATTATTAAAATCAATTGAGCTATATTTTTCCATTTCTATTTCCATCGAACCACTGTACAGACTGTCTACAGACCAAACGGCTGTAGACAGTTTTAGGAAAACCTACTTAAATAATCTACAAATTGTTTTACTTAAAAACAGTCATTAAAAATGTTCTGCAACTGTTATAAAGTAAAAAAATCATAAGAAGACGGGGAAAAATGATGCAACAGTAATTAAGTAAAAACAGTCATAAAAATTTAGGACCCTGATATCATCATTATTTATCGGTATTTGGACCTTACTTGGCACTCAAAAGACATTCAAACCATTAAATTACTCAATGAATTGCTATGTTTTTCCAAGGATTTGGCTTTGCCGTCGTCTTTCCTCTTATTTTCAGGTTTCTTGATGATTTCTGGTGGATTCTCGAATTTTAGATGGATTTTGACACTCGACATATGCTAGATGACTCATTCCTAGCACTTGGAGACATTGTTCAAGTCATCGTTCGGACCGAATGACTCATGCTTGGATCGAAGATGGTTTTGCTTGGACCAAATGCTCAAATGTTACATAAAATGGAGGACTTAGGAGAAGAAAATGACCAAATGGCATCAATGGCATTGAAGACCTCATCCTAAGCTTTTCAACGGTTTTTGAATCGCCTCAATCGGAGTCCGGATGAAAGAATTATGGCCGAATTACTAACGGAGACCAAAATCTGAATGTCACGCTTACTGTTCGGTCCGAATGAACAGTGGTTCGGTCCGAACGGCACTGTAGCAACTCTCTGCTGGATTTCCTCTCTTCTGTTCGGTCCGAACAGAACTTTGTTCGGTCCGAACAGAGCACCGACAGAGCTCAAATGGCAAGTTTTTATGCGGGAAAATTGGTTATTTTGGCAAGTTTTCTTTCCTTGATGCTCCAATTACCTTTCTATGTCCGTGGAGATCAGTATAAATGCATCCCTAGGCCAGAAGGAAGAAGAAGAAGCCTCCACACCTCTAATTCTACCTTCCATTGCTCAAATCCACTTTCCATAGCCTCCATCCACCATTATTCATCAAGGCAACCTATTCTTGAGGCGACGGCAGCAAGGAGAAGTTGTGACACGCCCCTGCAGCACTCCATCGCCTTTGAAGATTGAAGATCAAGCATAGAAAGACAATTCGGTTTATTCTTCCTATGTTTTTATCTCTAATTACCATGGGCTTGTATCTTGTGATTTGTACTCTTGTTTTCGTGTGTTTTGATACTATGTTAGGCTAAGTTTATGTAGTCTTAGGAGTAGGAAAGTAACTTAGGTTTGGATGTTGTGATTTGACTTGATATGATATGATATATTTTGTTGATTTATTTTGTTGAGAATTATGTTAATTGCTTGTTTAAATTGCTTGGTTAGATCTAATTAACTTCTAGATGAATGGCCACATTTAGTTAAGTTCTAAAGTTAGGATAATCAAGATAATTTAGATAAAATATTTGGGATAAATTGTAGATCCGAAAGGGGAGATTAGTTGACACCAAAAGTGTAACTTTTAGACCAGTCCAAAAGACCTCTAAATATCCTCACGAACTCCAACAAATAAGTTTAAGTTGATTGAATTCTATACCAAAAGTTGTGAACCAATCGAGTTAATTAGGTTAGGTTGTGATTGAACCAGTGTCTAGTCCAACAAGCGAAAGCTGAGGTTTAGAATATCTAGGTTTGACCAACAAACCCTAGCACAAAGCATATAGTATCATAAAGAGTCAAAACTACACACTTATACCTTCTGTTCGGACCGAACAGATCCCTGTTCGGACCGAACAGAGTGGTATACGCTTGAAAAACATCGTTCGATGCACGAAAGTGATAAGTTCTATGTTCTAGAGTCCAAACCAAGGTGAAACCTGAACCCTAAGACGCTTTTTATTGTTAAAACCCCCAAAACTCTACTTTCCCTATTTAGATATTATTTAGATTATTTTAATTGACAAAACAACCAAAAACATCTACTTTATTGCACCTTTAGGATTTATAACTCAAAACTCCATAAAAATATTCTCGTCTAGCTTTTGAAAAATGATAAGTCCGGTATTCAATTGTACCGTCCCTTGGGTTCGACCCTAAAGCTTAACTCCAAACGACTAGTGAGGTTAGCTCTAGGTTTACAAATTTATTTGATATCCTAGGTTCCTAAGCCTTCATCAGACCCACTTGCCATACCACAATTCACCCCAATAATGACTAATATTGCAGGATTTTATGGCGACTGTTATTTAATATTAAGAGTCATTAAAAACTTTTATGACTGTTATTTAATATTAATGGTCACAAAGTTTCCATAAAAATTTATTTTTTCTTTTTCTCATGCTTAAGTTTAGCAATTGTTTTAATTCAAAACAGTTGTAAAGATTAGAACTTATATTACGACAATGCCTTAGATTTTGTAGGTGACAGTTATTATAAAAAGCAGTTGCTAATCTCCAGTTGCAAAAGCATGTTTCTGTGGTTGTGCTAGTTATGGTTAGTTAGGGCTACGTACCCTAGGTAGTTAGGGCTAGATAATATCATTTAGGGTTAGTATTAGCTAGGGATATGTCCTAACTCTACCAAGATTTGTTAGGTTTTGATTAGTTAGCGTTAGTTAGGGCTAGCCTAAGTTAAAGTAGGGTTAGAGTTAGGGCTATCTAGGGTTTGTTAGTTACTAGGGTAAGCAAGAAATCTACGGTTACCTAAGGCATGCTACTACGTAAGGTTAGCCCAAGGTAAACAACCTAGACCTAATTTAGGATTAGCTATGGTCAAGTTTAGCTAATCTGTTATGTATGGCCTAACTAGGTTTAGCTAGGGTGTAGAGTTAGTTATGGTTAGTTAACCTTACGGATAGCTAACCCGGTCTAAGCTTAGGGCTAAATAATCCTAACAAACCCTAACTCTTAACTCTAAACCCTAAATAGTTATTCCTATCTAAACCTACCATGGTTAGAATTATTATTCCTAGCTAACAAGTTAAGGTAGGGTTACCTAGGATTGGAGTTAGGGTTCGCGAAGGTTGGAGTTAGGATTGTTAACTATGGTTACCTAGGGATACCTAGTACAAAACCTAGGATTACCAAGGTAGGTTCGTTAAAACCAATCCCGACCCTAGGCAGTCCTAACTAACCCTTGCCAACTCTAAACCTAGCCCTAAATAGGTAAATCTAGGTAGGCCTAACTAACTTGCCTTAGGTAGCCCTAACTAACCATTGCTAACATTAACTCTAGATAACCCTTACTATAGGATTAGCTAAGATTAGTCCTAGCTAAGCCTAACCCTAGGCTAGCTCTGACTCTAATTCTAACCATATATGGTGTTATCTAGATTTAAGGTTAACTAACTAACTAGCTATGGCTTAAGTAATCCTAACTAACCTTAGATATCCAGGTACTTAGTAACCCCAAGGGCTACCTACTTAACTGGATTAAACTAAACTCTAGATAATGCTAACTCTAACCATACCTAACTAGTCCTGACTAACCATATGTTAGCTATTAGGTTTAGCTAAAAGATTAGGGCGACCTAGGGTTAGAGTGAGGGTTACCTAGCGACTACCATTACTCTAACATAAAGTAGCTATCCCTAAGTTAGGATTAGGGTCAGAGTTAGGGTTTGCTAGGATTAGTTAGGGCAACCTAAGGCTATCTAAGGTTAGAGTTAAGGTTAGCTAGGGTTAGTTTGGATTGTCTAGGGCTAGCTAGGTTTAGCTAGAGTTTGAGTTAGAGTTAGTTAGGGTTAGCAACAGTTAGCTAGGATTAAAGTTAGGGTTAACAAGGATTTCTTAGGGCTGTTTAGTGTTAGCTTAGGTTAGCTAGCGATAGCTAAGGTTAGTAAGAGCTACCTAGGGATTGCTAGGGCTAGTTTGGATTGGCTAAGGTTAGGGTAACTAATTAGTGTTAGCTGGAGTTAGAGTTAGGGTTAGCTGGGGTTTGTTGCTTGGGTTAGATATGGTTAGAGTTAGGGACATCAACTTGGGTTAGATAGGGCTACCAAGGGATAGTTAAGGTTACCTAGTGCTAACTAACTCTAACTAACCCCAACTAAGCTTAACTCTAACCTTAGCTAGCCTTAGGTAGCCCTAGCTAACCCTAACTAACCCTAACTTGTCCTTGGTAGCCCTAACTAACCATAACTAACCTAACTAATCCCGAGTAAGGGTTAGTTAGGTCTACGTAAGGCAAGCTTGGGTTAGAGTTAGGGTTTGCTAGGGTTAGTTAGGTCTTCCTAAGTAACCCAAACCCTAACCTAACCCTAGGTAGCCCTAATTAACTCTAGTTGTCCCTAACTCTAACCCTAGCTAACCCTAGCTAGCCCTAACTAACCCAAACTCCATAGGTCACGCTAACCCTAGCTTGCCCGAGGTAGCCCTAACAACAAGAATGCTAGGTTAGAGTAAAGCCCTAAATAACTCAAGGTACACTAGAGTAAAGGCTAATAATTCCTAAGTTAGTTAGGGTTAGCTATGGTTAGTTTGGGCTACCAAGGGCAAGTTAGGGTTTGTTAGGGTATGTGTTACGGTTACCTAGGATTAGTAACGGCCACCTTGGGATCCCTAGGCTTAGCTATGGGTAGCCCTGGTTAGGGTTAGAGTTAGGGTTAGCTAGGGTTATGTAGGGTTACCTATAGTTCGCTAGGGTTAGTTATGGTTAGTTAGGACATCCTAGAGTTAGAGTTAGGTTTACCTTGAGTTAGGATTGGATTAGTTTGCTACTTAGGGTTAGTTAGGGCTCGTCAACCCAAGCTGGTCATGCTACTAGGGTAGACCTAAGGTAGCCCTAAATCCTAAGTCCTATATAGTCCAAACCAAACCTAGCTAACATTTGCTAGCCTTAAGTAGCCCTAACTAATCCTAGCAAATCCTAGCCTTAGGTAGCCCTAACTAATCCTAGCTATGGTTAGTTAGAGCTAACAAACCCTAACTAACCGTAGCTAGGGTTAGCCCTAACAAACCCTTGTCAAAAGTAACCTTAGATTATTAGCTCAATGTAACCTTAGGTAAGTCAAACTATGATATGATTAATCCTAATTAGGCTAGTTAACCCTAGCATGGCCTAGTTAAATTCTTGCAGGATTAGACTTACTCTAGGTTAAAAACATGGGTTACTTAAAATCCCTAACTATGGGTATTGGTTAGAGATCTACATAGAGTTAGATTTAGCCCAAACTAACCCTAGGTTAGAGTTACCCATAGGTATTACCCTAAAATGGTAGCCCTAGGATTATCCCTAACTGACCGTAAGTTAGGTCACCCTATGTAGTAGACTAACTCTAGGACTACCTAGGGTAACCCTAGGGTTAGGCTATTGTTAGTAACCCTATTAAACATGCCTAGGCGTGCTGTTACTAACCCTAACCCCAAGGTAGCCCTAACAAACTCATGGTAAACCTAACTCTAACTCTAGGTAGTCCAAACTAACCATAACTAACCTTAGCTAACCATAGGTAGCCCTACATAACCCTAGCTAACCCTAACTCTAACCCTATCCAGGGCTACCCACAGCTAAGTCCAGGGATCCTTAGGTTGCCCTTACTAATCCTAGGTAACCGTAACATTAACCTTAACTAGCCCTTGCTAACTAACTCAAATTAGATTTTGGTAACCCTAACTAATTCTAACTCAAACTCAAGCTTAACCTAGCTAGCCCTAAATAGTCCAAACTAACCCGAACTAACCTAAGGTTCCATAGGGTTAGTTATGGTTAGTTAGGGATACCTAGGGCACAACCCTAACTAACCCTTAGAGTTAAGGTTAGCTAAGGTAGGGTTAGAGTTAGTTGGGGTTAAATAAGACTCCTTAGGGCTAGATATGGTTAGTTGGGGTTAGAGTTAGGGTTACATAGGGTTAGATATTGTTAACCCTAACCAGGATTAACCTCAGCTAACCCTAGCGAGGTTTAGTTAGGGCTACGTAAGGCTAACCCTAATTCGAACCCAAGCTAACCATAACTAACACTAGCTAGGGTTAGCTTACGTTAGAATTAGGGTTTGTTAAGGCTACCTAGCTAACTATAGCTAACCTTAGCTGACTAAGGAAGACCTAACTAACCCTAACTCTAATCCTAGCTAACCCTAGCTTGCCTTACGTAGCCCTAACTAACCATAGCTAACCAGAGCTAGGACTAGTTAACCCTTGTTAGAGTCCACCTAGGGCATAGCTAACCATAACTAACCTTAACTAACCCTAACTATGGTTAGTTAACTCAGATTAGCTATCCCTAGGTAGCCCTAGGATTAGTTAGGACTAATTAGAGTTGCTAACCCCTTGGACAAGCTAACCCTAACCAACTTACTCTAACTCCTAACCCTAACATAGGTATCCCTATAGCATGTTAGCTAGAGTTATTTGGAACTAACTTAGCCCTACCTAAAGTTAGATAGGGTTAGGTTAGCTTGGGTTAACTTATTAGCAAGTAAGGCTATCTAACCCTAGTTAAGGTAGCCCTTACTAACCTTAGTTATCCCTAACTAATTTAGGGTTAGAGTTCGGATTAGTTAGCTAATCATAAGTAATCCTACTTGGTTAGGTTAGCCCTAACTAAACTTAGAGTTTGGGCTAAACCATAACTAAGGTTACCTAGGGACAGCTAGCCCTATGTAGCCTTAGCTAGGGTTAACATAGTTAGCTAACCCTAAAAATAACACTAGCTAATTACCTAGGGCGAGCTTGGGTTAGTTGGGGTTAGAGCTAGGATCTGTTGGGATTAGTTAGGGCTACCTAAGGCTAGCTAAGGTTACAGTTAAGGTTAGTTGGGGTCAGTTAAGACTACCTTGGGATATATATGGTTAGCCCTAAGTAATCCTAAAAAATCGTAACTCTAACCCCAATTAATGATATCTAGCCCTAAGTAGTCTTAAATAATCTTACCTACCCCTAGGTTGCCCTAACCCACCCTAGGTAACCCTAACTCTAATTCTAGGTAACCCAAGCTATCCCTAGGTAGCCCTATCAATCCCTAGTTGTCCCTAACTCTAACCATATCTAACCCTAGCAAGCCCTAGGTAGTACTAACTTACCCTAACTAACCTTATATCCAACCCAAGCTAACTGGGGATAGCTAGGGTCAGCTATGGTTAGTTAGGGCTAAAGTTTAGGTTAACAAGGATTTTGTAGGGCTAGCTAACTCTAACTAATCCTAAGTAGATAGCTATGGTTAGAACTAGTGTTAAGTTAGGGCTAGTTAGAGTTAGGGTTAGCCCTAGGTAGCTCTTACTAATTACTTAGGGATACCTGACCCTAGCTACCGTTAGTTAACAAGGTAGGGCTACCAAAAGTTAGGGCTAAGTTAGCTCTAAGTAGTCCTAAAAATCCTAGCAATGGGTAACCCTAACTAGTTGGGGTTAGTTAGTACTAGCTACGGCTATCTAGAGTTAGCAAGGGTTAGAGTTAGGGATAACTAGGGTTAATAAGAGGTACCTAGGGATTAGCAAACTAAGGATAGCTAGGGTTAGTCCTAAGTAGGGCTACCATAACTAACCCTAGTTAGCCCTACATAACCTTAACTCTACTTAGAGTTAGATTGGATTGTAAGAGATATCTTCCTAAGTTAGGTTAGTATACGATTAGGCTAACTAGGGTAACTTAACTAATTAGTCGTAATTAACCATAGCTAACTAGGTAGCAAAACTATTTAGAGATAACTAACCCTAAGTAGAGTACCTAGCATAGGGTTTAGCAAACAGATTCTAACTAAGGTAGCTAACCCCTAAGTTAGGTAATTAAGTTAAGGTCCTAACCTACCTGGCGCTAAGGTTAGCAAGGGTTTAGCTAGTTAGCCCTAACTTAGGGTTTGTTAGGATTAGTTAGGGCTACGGTTACCTTAGGTAGCCCTAACTAACCAACCGTAGGGCAAGCCCTAACTAATCAACTAAGTAGTCCTAAGGATATCCCTCGGTAAAGTTTAGGTATAGGGGCTACCTAGTTAACCCTACCATTATAAATATTAAGCTAGGGTTGAAGTTGGGGTTAGTAAGGGCTAAGTTAGACTGCAATTTCAACCCTAGGTAGTCCAAACTTAGGGAGTTAGCTAAACCCTATCATAGCTAGTTATAGCTAATTCTAGCAAGGGTTAAGTTATCTAACCCTACCTAGGGCTATACGAACCAATTAACTAACCTTAGGGTTACCCAAAGTTAGGGATTGGTAGAGTAACTTCGCTTAGGTAGCTCTAACTAACCCTACCTAATCATAACTCTAACCCTAGTTATGCATAGCTAGGGTTAGTTAGGGTAACCCAATTAGGACTAACCATAGAGTTAGGTAGCTTTAGGTAATGTTAACCATAACTAACCCTAATTTCAACCCTAGCTAACCCTAACTCCAACCCTCGTCCGCCCTAAGTATTCCAAACTAACCCTAAATCTGACCTAAACTAACCCTAACTCTAACCCAAACCAACCCTAGCCAGCCAAAGATAATCCTAACTCTAGCCCTATCTAACCCTAGCTAGCCATTGGTTAGCCCTAATTAACCCGGAAAACTATTCCTAATTAGGGTTAGTTAGGTCTACCTAGGGCCAGTTATAACTAATCCGAGCTAGGATAAAACAATTACTAACTCTAAAGATATGGTTAGTTAATTACTTGGCTACCTAACTCTAACTATAAGTCAATTCAACCCTAGGTAGGTCACCAGCTAACCTTAATGGATTAGGGTTAATCCCTAGAGTAACTAAATTATAGGGTTAGCCCGAGGATAACCCAAGGATAGGATAGCTGGGGTAACCTAATTATGGGTTAGTTAAGCTAGGTCAGTTTTAGTTAAGGTTAGGGTTAGTTATTTTTAACCCTCACTAGGTAATAACTCTAACCAAGAACTTATGGCCTAGGGCTAGCTAACCTAATTAGGCTAGGGCTAGTTAGGGTCTTCCTAGCTAATCCTAACTTAGACCTAATTAACTAGGATTACTAATCCTAACAAACTCTAGCTAACCCTAAGTCGCTTACTAACCTAGCTAACTAGAGTTAGTTAACTAGCTAGGTTTAGAGTTAGGGTTGTTAATGGATAGTTAGGATTACCTAGGATTACCTATGTAGGACTAGGTAGGTTTGTTAAAATTGATCCCGACCCTAGGTAGCCCTAACTAACCCTTGCTAACTCGAGACTACCTTGAGCAATCTTAGGTTAAATAGCTACCATATCCTAGCCTAACAAATCCTAACTAGCCAAGATAACCCTAGCTAGCCCAAGGTAGCCCTAGGATTAGTTATTTAACCTATGTGTTAGCTACGGTTAACTAGCCAAAGTTAGGGTTAACCCTAAGGCTAGCTAGGCTCTAGGTAATTCAAGGGTTACCTAAATAGCTTCACATAATAGCCATGACTAACACTAATCAATTGTAACCATAACCTTAGTTAGGGCTACTTAGGTAGCTCAATTTTCGCTTGGGTTGGTAACTATCTCCAGCTAACCCTAACTCTGACCATAGCTAACCCTAGAGTAACCTAACCATATCTAACCATATAGGTAGGGTTAGACTTACTCTAGATAACCCTAACTCTAACCATAACTAAACCTAACTCCAACCCTACCTAACCTAACTAACTCATGGAGAACTAACACTAAGGTTATTGCCAGGGTTAGCTATGGTTTAGTTGGACCTAGGTAGCCCTAACTAACCATAGCTAACCCTAGCTAACATAGAAAAACCTAACTAACCCTAGCCAACCCTAACTCTAACCCTAGTTAGTTAGCTAGCTAGTTAACTAATCCTAGTTAGCTAGCTAGTTAACTAATCCTAGTTAGCTAGGTTAGTTAGTAGCTAACTAACCCTGGTAGCTAGTTAACTAACCCAAGTTAGCTAGGTTAATTAATAGCTAACTAACCCTAGTAGCTAACTAACCCTAACTCTAACCCTAGCTAACCCTAAGTAGAGCTACCCTAGCTAACCCTAATTAGGGTTGGGGTTAAGCTAAACTTAGAGTAAACATAGGGTTGGGGTCAAGCTAACCCTAATTAATCCTAGTTAGGACTACCTAGGGTTAGTTAGGGTTAGTTAGTAGGGTTATTTAGGATTAGCTATGTTGAGAATTAAACATAGGTAACCCTAAGTTTGGGTTAGCTAGGTTAGTTCAATATAACCCTAATTGGTAACCCTAAATAATACATTCTTTCTTACTAATCCTAGCAAATCCTAACTCTAACCTTAACTACCCTAGAGTTAGGGTTAGTTATTGCTTGGGCTACCAAAGCTAAGCCATAGCTTATACCCAGGTAAGTAGACTAGGGATAACTGGGGTTACCTAGGGATAGTTAATACTAGCTTGAGTACGATTAGTTAAACTAGGGTTAGAGTTAGCCTAGGGATTAAGGTTAGCTATAGTTACTAATCCTAGCTAACAAGTTAAGGTAGGGTTACCTAGGATTAGAGTTAGGGCTCGCAAAGGTTGGAGTTAGGATTGTTAACTATGATTACCTAGGGATACCTAGTACAAAACCTAGGATTACCAAGGTAGGTTCGTTAAAACCGATCCCGACCCTAGGTAGCCCTAAGTAACCCATGCCAACTCTAAACCTAGCCCTACATAGGTAACCCTAGGTAGGCCTAACTAACTTGCCGTAAGTAGCCCTAACTAACCATTGCTAACCTTAACTCTAGATAACCCTAACTATAGGATTAGCTAGGGTTAGTCCTAGCTAAGCCTAACCCTAGGCTAGCTCTGACTCTAATTCTAACCATATATGGTGTTATCTAGATTTAAGGTTAACTAACTAACTAGCTATGGCTTAAGTAATCCTAACTAACCTTAGATATCTAGGTACTTAGTAACCCCAAGGGCTACCTACTTAACTGGATTAAACTAAACTCTCGATAATGCTAACTCTAACTATACCTAACTAGTCCTAACTAACCATATGTTAGCTATTAGGTTTAGCTAAAAGATTAGGGCGACCTAGGGTTAGAGTGAGGGTTACCTAGCGACTACCATTACTCTAACATAAAGTAGCTATCCCTAAGTTAGGATTAGGGTCAGAGTTAGGGTTTGCTAGGATTAGTTAGGGCAACCTAAGGCTATCTAAGGTTAGAGTTAAGGTTAGCTAGGGTTAGTTTGGATTGTCTAGGGCTAGCTAGGTTTAGCTAGAGTTTGAGTTAGAGTTAGTTGGGGTTAGCAACAGTTAGCTAGGGTTAGAGTTAGGGTTAACAAGGATTTCTTAGGGCTGTTTAGTGTTAGCTTAGGTTAGCTAGCGATAGCTAGGGTTAGTAAGAGCTACCTAGGGATAGTTAGGGATAGCTAAGGTTAGTAAGAGCTACCTAGGGATAGCTAGGGCCAGTTTGGGTTGGCTAAGGTTAGGGTAACTAATTAGTGTTAGCTGGAGTTAGAGTTAGGGTTAGCTGGGGTTTGTTGCTAGGGTTAGATATGGTTAGAGTTAGGGACGTAAACTTGGGTTAGATTGGGCTACCAAGGGATAGCTTAGGTTACCTAGTGCTAACTAACTCTAGCTAGCCTTAGGTAGCCCTAGCTAACCCTAACTAACCCTAACTTGTCCTAGGTAGCCCTAACTAACCATAACTAACCTAACTAATCCCGAGTAAGGGTTAGTTAGGTCTACGTAAGGCAAGCTAGGGTTAGAGTTAGGGTTGGCTAGGGTTAGTTAGGTCTTCCTAAGTAACTCGAACCCAACCCTAGGTAGCTCTAACTAACTCTAGTTGTTCCTAATTCTAACCCTAGCTAACCCTAGCTAGCCCTAACTAACCCAAACTCCATAGGTCACGCTAACCCTAGCTTGCCCGAGGTAGCCCTAACAATAATATTGCTAGGTTAGAGTGAGGTAACCTTAACTCTAGCCCTAACTAACTGAAGGTACACTAGAGTAAGGGCTAATAATTCCTAAGTTAGTTAGGGTTAGCTATGGTTAGTTTGGGCTACCAAGGGCAAGTTAGGGTTTGTTAGGGTATGTGTTACGGTTACCTAGGATTAGTAAGGGCCACCTTGGGATCCCTAAGCTTAGCTATGGGTAGCCCTGGTTAGGGTTAGAGTTAGGGTTAGCTAGGGTTATGTAGGGCTACCTATTGTTAGCTAGGGTTAGTTATGGTTAGTTAGGACATCCTAGAGTTAGAGTTAGGTTTACCTTGAGTTAGGATTAGATTAGTTAGCTACTTGGGGTTAGTTAGGGCTCGTCAACCCAAGCTGGTCATGCTACTCGGGTAGACCTAAGGTAGCCCTAAATCCTAAGCCCTATATAGTCCAAAGCAAACCTAGCTAACCTTAGCTAGCCTTAAGTAGCCCTAACTAATCCTAGCAAATCCTAGCCGTTGGTAGCCCTAACTAATCCTAGCTATGGTTAGTTAGAGCTAACAAACCCTAACTAACCGTAGCTAGGGTTAGCCCTAACAAACCCTTGTCAAATGTAGCCTTAGATTATTAGCTGAATAGTAACCTTAGATAAGTGAAACTATGATATGATTAATCCTAATTAGGCTAGTTAACCCTAGCATGGCCTCGTTAAACTCTTGTAGGATTTAGCTAAACCTATCATAGCAAATTAGCTAGGGTTTATGCAAGTTAACCCTAGCTAACCTTAACTTTAACCTTAGCTAACCTTAGGGCCAACTCAACAAAATAGAGTAGCTCTATGGTTAGGCTAGCTAGGGTCATAACCCTAGGGTTAGTAGTCATAATCCTAGAGTTAACAATACTTAGGCTAGAGTTACTACAATTATCTATAAACCTAAGGTTAACTCAGAATTTACCATAGCTAACTCTAGATATGGTTAACCATAGCTAACCCTAGTTAACCTCAACTAACCCTAGCTATCCCAACTTTATTCCCGCTACTATGATTAGTTAGGCAGGTAGTTAGGGATAGCTAGGGTTAGTAAGATAGATTAATCCTAGGTCAACCTAACATAACCCTATTAGTTAGGATTAGCTAGGGTTAGTTAGGGTTAGTTAAAATCATATTGCCTAGGATTAAAATTAGGGCGAGGGATAATCTTACCTAATATAACTTAGCCCTAAACTAAGAGCCCTAACTCTAATCCTAACTAATAGTCTTTACTAGCCCTAGGTAGGCCTATCTAACCGTAACTACCATAGCTATCCCTAGCTAAGGTAACTACCTAGAGTTAGAGTTTGGTACTCCAGTTACCCAAGCTAACCCTAACTAATAAGGTTGCCTTAGATATGCTTTCCATATGTAGCCCTAGCTAACCCTAATCCTAGCTAACTCTAGCTAATCCAAGATAGTCCTAACTCTAACCTGACCCTAGGGATAATTTGGGTTAATCGTAGAGCTAACCCTAGCTACCAAGTTAACCTAAAGTAGTTAGGATTACTTAGTTATATCTTGCCTAACTAACCAAGCTAACTGATATCACACATTTATATATATGTTTTGACCGGACTTTACCCTCAATCACAACTCAATACCTTTGTTTTATGCTTGTTTTAGTTTATTTCTGTAGGAATTTGGTACTTCTTGGGTCTATATTCATTTTGTAGGAACTTGGAGGAAATTTGGTGAAGTTTGGCCCACAAAACATGAAGAAATGCTCCCGTGCGGCCCGCACCAAATCCTGTGCGGGGTGCACAGGGTCCAGCCAGCAGGCCAGACAAGCGACATGGGCCAGACGACTCATTCCTGGCCGATACGACCTGCACCTGCTTTCCATGTGCCCTGCACGTGACTTTGAACCCTAGTTTCGCTGCTATTTAAAGCCCCCGAAGCGCCGAAATTAGGGCATCCTATCTTCTCTCCCATCCAAGGCGGCGCCGCAACGAAAACCTACCCAATCTACCTCTTCATCTCTCCCGTGCACCCCATACAGCCACCCTGTGCGACCCGCACAGGGAATCCTGCAGCCTTGCGAGCCATGTTCCAACCACCATTCCACTGCCGATCAACCCAAGCAGCCATATCTCCGGTCTAGAGGCAATGATGAGGCTTGATTAGGGGCATTTTCCTTTTTCCTTTCTTCTCTTTGGTTATGGAGATTGTATCTTTCGCTTTCTTGCATTTTGATTGTGTTTCTATTATGGTAGGCTAGATTAGTTTGTTCTAGGGTCATGTTTGAACCAAGGTTAGGATTGATGTAATGGATGAATGATTAAGTTTCTATGGTTTATCACTTGTTGGTTGTTTATTGTTTATGCTTGCTTTGTGTTTGATGAATTGTGTTGAACCTCCTACTAGGTGAATGGCCACACTTATTCTTGGTTAAAGGTGTAGACTAATTGATTGAATTGAGTAAACGACTTGAGGTAGGTTAGGAGCCGAAAGGTGACCAATTGGTATCCTAAAAGGAGAAGATTTCTAATTAGGCGAAAGTCGGTTAGATACCTTAGTAAACCAACTTGTGGACTTAGGATAGTTAAGACAACAAGCGAAAGTGAGGGTTAACTAGACTAATGGGGGCTTTAGACCAGGTTCAGGTCACGATACCATGACCAACATACGACAGTTGAGGTCTAGGGAGTCCAAGTCCGGCTAGATCTGTCCCAAACCAGTTAGGAACTTAATTACCATGCATTGCACCATCAACTAAGGGTCATGTCGCACCAAGTACTACCTGTGCGGGTCACATGGAATCTCGTGCGGGTCGCACAGGGCCAGACTGGTGCAGGACGGGTCAGCATTTCGTGCGACAACACACGTGTTGGCAGCCCGAAGCCTAACCAAGGTAAAAACAGAAACCCTAAGATGCTTTATTATTAGAAATCACCAAAAAACAACCAAATTGTTACTTACTTTTGTTTTGTTTTAGTTTGATTGTTTGTTTATCTTATTTTGCCATTGTTCTAAGACAAAAAAAACATCTCAATTGACCGACCTAGATTTTGTGAACCGGTAAACCTAATACTCAACTAATCCGTCCCTGTGGTTCGACCTTTAACCATATCCAACGATATACCGTACGCTTGCGGTACATTTTAGGACATTTTAGGGTACTATTAGTTTGTACCATCACTAACCTACTGATTTACCTAATTAGCTGGGTTAGAGCCCTAACTAACTAGTTATGTAGTCCTTAGGTTAATTATGTACTAACCCTAAGTAGTTAGACCCTAGACAATAATTAGGTAACATGTAGCTAAGGTTACTAACCTAACTCTAATCCTAGTTAGGGTTAACTTGGTTTACCTAGAGTTGGGGTTAGTTTACCACATCTAATTCATATTAAGATTAGCTAAGGTTAGTTAGTACTACCTAGGGCTTGCTAGGGAGTTAGGATTAGTTAGGGTTAGTTAGGATTACCTTTGACTAGCTAGGCTTGGTTTGGGTTAGAGTTAGGGTTAGATTGGGTTGGATTTAGAGTTAGTTATGACTACTTAGGGCTGGCGAGAGTTGGAGTTAGGATTAGCTATGTTAACCTAACTCTAACCTTAACTAACCCTAAATAGTAAACCTAACACTAGACTAGCTTTGAGTTAATGTTAGAGTTGGGATTAGTTAGTGTTTGACCCCAAAAATTAACCCTGAAAACCAAACCCAAATTGCTTAAACCAAATTCAAATTGCGAAGATCCAAATTCAAATTTCGAAAACCCAAGTTCAAATCGCGGAAAATATCAAACAAACTCCAAAAATTCTCAAAATTTACCCAAAAATTCCCTAAGAATTATGATGAATTATCATGATTTTAAAATCCCAATAATATCACCAGAAACACCAAAATTTGCAAAGAAACCCTGAAAATCCACAAAATTTCCGAAAAATATCTGTGAGGAATTTTAAGAAAATCTTTAAACCATTATATTCCTCATATTTTTATGAGTTTATCCATAAAATTTCATGCGAAAATACCCAAGGAAAGGCCTCCAAATAATTTATTTTGGATTGACATTAAAGAATATATGTTAAATCAAGGAAATGGAAGGAAAATCACAGAAAAATCAGAAGGGGCTGTCGGGTGCGTCCGTTGGAGAGGATTCGGGCGGAAAAGAGGGGGCGCTGCTCTATAAAAATTACTGTCCCTGTTGAAACATCGGATGAGCATGGTTCATAAGCCGTGTGCTTTGAATTTCAAGTCTAATCAATTGGTGTACTGTGAACCACTCCCGTCCATCTCACTCTCCCTCATTAAACCTTACAAGCGGGACCCAGGCGAAGAGTCCTTCTTCTACCTTGGTAAAAAGAAGAGGGAAGGAAGGAAGCCGTGGTTTTTACCGCACACGCCGGGTAAAAATGGCGAGACCAGTGACGTGGCCTCCTCCAGCGCCGCAGACCCAAAACCAGACACATGCAATCACGGTTTCCCCAAACCTAACCCTAAGCGCAGCCCAATCCTAGCCATTGATGGAAATTGGACGGGAGAGATTGACTCGGGCTCAAATTGGGGTTGCCCTAATTTCAGTCTATAAAAGGACTCAAATTCGAGCAGGAAAAGAGGAGGAGAGCAGCCATAGGCTAAGGCTAGGATTAGACTACTTGTAATTTTCTCAATTGGCATTAATTAGCTTATAGTGTTGTTAGGCATTTCATCAAATATCTGAAAAAGAGAGGTAAGAGGTAAGATTGAGCAATTGCTGTTGGTATTGGTCTATGTTTGAATCAAATAAGCTAATTTGAAGTATTAATTGATTGTCTTTTGCTTTTCTTTTCTATTCTCCATCTTTCTATTTTTCTTGAGGTTGAAATAGTATTAACTATCTTGTGACAAGGGAGGAGATCTGCTAGGGAGCACGGCTCCCATGGTGGATCTCTGAACTTGAAACAAGGGGTATCAAGTAGTAAAACAAATATAAGCTTCATCGGTTTTAATTCCAATTCTTCAAATTAAGATGAAATACCATATAAAAAAAAATTGATCCTTTGTCTGCTAGGGAGCCCTGCTCCCATGGTGGATTTTGATTTAGCATGGAGCTCTGCTCCTACGCTAGATCCCCTCTATGATTTGCTAGGAGGCTCAGCCACCATGGTGAATCAGATTTAAATACATTTAATTGGGCAAATTGACTCAATTAAGTTTGTTTAAATTTTCAAAATAGAGGGGATCTAGGGGAGGTGCTGCTCAATTTGTTCCAGAATTCATAACAAGTTGAAGCCTTGGATCATGATAAAATAATAAAAAAAAAGTATAACATCTATACATTTGTATAAATCTGTCCAGATTGAAATAAAATGAAAAGATGAGGTTCTCTTTGCATAAAAACATAAAAATATGCATGGACAGCAAGTATAAAGTTCACTGGATAGCAGGGAACAAACTTTTCCATTTTTAGATTTTTATACAATTTTATATGCATTAAAGAAGGCAGCAGGGATATTTTGTAAATAAAAATGTTATTTTGCAAAATCTTGGACTTTTCTGTAAAACTTCTCACACAGAAAGGTCATAAGCATATTGAAGGATGCACTTGCAAATTATTAGGATTTTTGGACAAGCATGATTGAGCTTTTCCATTTATTCTCAAAAGGGGACAGAAATTATATAAATAATTAAATGTGTTTTGCAAAACAAAAAAATAGGTATACATGTCAAAGTTGCCTTCAATAGTTTTGAATGTTCTTGTTGTGGCAGTGTAAATGATTTTACAGCACTCTTGAGCAACTCAAATAAAATCACTTCAAAACAGTAGCTAAATTGCTAAAATGTGAAAATTGCAAATTAAGACAAATGCTAATTCACATGCTCTCAATCCCTGTGATGATTTGAACACTTGAAACAAGCTCTAATTGACCTAAATTGAATGTCAAGCCAAACTCTTTTGCTGTAAAACAACTCACATGTAAGTGGAAATTGAGTAAAGTTGAGTATAAATGCACCCTTCTGCCCTAGCACATCTCACAACCAACCATGGCGCTTTAAGCTGAAAAGAGGACATATGCAACCTATATTTGAGCTCCTAAATCTGTCCAAATCATTGCTGGTACAAGAAGATGGTCGTGTGGGCCCCACCAAATGAGCTCAGTTCTGTCCAAGTTGAAGCCGAGCCACCTCAGTCGGGGTCACCTTTCTCCAAGCTCTTACATGCTAAATTAACCTCTACATAGCCTTCTATGTACCTTAATGAGTATAATAAACCTAACTCTAGTAGAGGAAGGTGACCAGAGAACCTCAGATGCCATTAATAGCAACTCGAGACTTCTCAGGTGCCACATGGCGGCACAAGATTCCACGACAAGAACGGAGCATATCAATGTGATCTCCTTAGTCTCATGATCTCAACAAGACAAACCACGACTGAAATGGTGATCTGAGCCGCCGCAATCCCGCCGGAGAAAATACAGGGACCAATCTGCAAAATCACCTCTGTCGGATTTGAAAGAGATGAAGTTCGAGACCACAAGAAATCCGCTGTAGCCAAACCTTGTGTGGTGAGTCGCCGACACGATAACAACCAGCCTGGATGAATAATGAAAAGGAAATGAAGTTTGGCCCAAAAAAGAAATTCGGCCCAGAAGTGAAGTGAAGCCCAGTTTTGAAACAAGTGAGCCCGCCAGGATTTAATTCCTGCCACGTCTGCAAGCCTTCGTCAGTGCACAATCAGCGCTAGCAGCAAGCCACCTCAGCCTTTACTGCACACGTGGACCAATCAGAAAATTACAAATAATCCGAAAACTTTAAAAATTCATTACAAATAGCAGAAAACTCAGAAAAATTCAAATAAAATATCCAAAAATTTCTAAAAATATAAACAAACCAAATTCACTGATATTTTGATATAAAAATTTGTCAAATCATTGGTCTTTTTGCATTTTTGAAGGATTTCCAATATTAAACAAATGTCAAAAATGCTAAAATGATATTAAATAATTTTATAAAATTCCAAAATGATGTCAAAACTCATTAATACTTTTCCAATAAATTTCCAAAAATCAAAATGAAGTAATTTCAAAAATAAAAAAAATAATAATTTCAAAAGAATATGTTAAATGTCAAACATTTTAAAAAATAAACATGATTTGAAATATATAAAGAAATTTCGAAAGTCTAAAATTAAAAATAAAAAAATAAAATGAAATTGTTAAAATTGTAAAACCCAAAGATAAACTTCAGAAAATTAAAAGTCAAAACACGAACCCAAAGTCAAAACCAAAATCTCTACATTTGAGAAAAGACGAATTCTCCATTGAAGTCAAAATCAACCATGAAACTAAATCCAAAAGCCAGAAACCCTGAAACTCAAATTCAACAGCCAAAAACCCTGAAACTCAAACTAAAAGCTAAATCCTAGAAAAACATGAAACTCAAACTAAAAGCTAAATACTGAAAACCCTGGAGCTCAAGCCAGAAAGCCAAATCCTAAAAACTCAAAATCCAAGCCCAAGCCAAGTTCTTGAGACCTAAATCCAAAATAATCAATGCCTTAGCCCTAAAATCAAATTATGAAAGCTAGAAACCTAAAACCTAGAAAACTTCTAAATCCAAACTCAAAACCAAACTGAAATCCAGAGACCAAAATAGAAAAAAACAAAGCCTTCGCCACAAATCTAGAAACGAAAACCTAAAGAGGAAATGATCGAAAGCAAGAAACCCAAAATCCAAACTCAAATCTAAGAACTGAAACTCAAACCCTTATTCTCACAAGTGGCCCAAAATAGCCCCGAGAACTCCCAAACTTTGTTTTCACAAGTGACCCAAAATAGTCCCGGAAACCAATCCTTTCAAGCAACCCAAAATAGTCCCAAGGATTGTCAAAACTCAAATTTTCACAAGTGGCCCAAAATAGCCCCGAAAAACCAAAACTCCGTTTCCACAAGCGACCCAAAATAGTCCCGGAAACCCTTTCTCACTAGTGACCCAAAGTAGTCCCGAGAAACTCAAATCAAATCCAAAAAGGCCCCAAAATAGCCTTATGAACCTAAATCAAATCCAAATTCCAAAAAGGCCCAAAATAGCCTTATGAAACCTAAATCAAATCCAAATTCCACAAAGGTCCAAAATAACCTTAAACAACCCAAACCAAATCCAAATCCAAATGGCCCAAAATAGCCTTAAGAAATCCAAATCCAAATCCAAATCCTACAAAGGCCCAAAATAGCCTCAGAACCAAAAATTATACTCCAACACGAAAATCAAAACCAAGTCTATTTCAAATAAAAGTTGAAATTAAAAATCATTAAATATTAAGCATCCTCAATTAGGTTCTGTCAATTAGGTCTGGTACCATCAATTGAGTCCGGTTTAAGCCAAAAGAATAAATTCTCATATAAACACAAAATCATTTTAGAGACGATTCTCCTAACCTATTATATACAATTCTTTAGATCCCTTAATCAGATGTTCCCGTAGGTAACTACGGGGTAATTAACAATAGGAGCTCACGCCTATTGAAAAGAAAGGACCCGCTAAATTAATAAACTCTCGTAAGAAGCGACTCTTGTTTTGGTTCTCTTATCGTCAAGAGATGCTCGGTACAGAGATCGAACCTTAAGGGGGGTGAATCTAAGGCTTATTTCAATTTCTCGAGGAAACCCCATTCATTCTTCGAGGGATGACGAAAAAGTCCACACAGTTAGTTTATGTCTCGCACCTTTTTGAACCTTTTCTACGGGTAGCCATCAAAGGATAGCTCTCGCCATGGGGAAAAAGAATACGGAGCAGATACCCCTCGAGCATCTTGCGACCCGAACGCTACCGACCGTCCGAGAAACGGGCGAAGGATGCTAACGCGGTCCTTTTCTTCCAGCAGGCGCAAGCCCCTGCTGTTAATTACCCCCGGCCTGAGTTGAGAACCAGACAAGGGTACCTCTAGATCGGGACTATTCGAATCAAGCGTAACATATATCTGAGGGTCTAGTTTAATCTTAAAAGATTAGTTTAAGCAGGAGGGGGTTTTGACTTTTGATTATCATGGTGTAACTTTAAACTTGTTACAGGACTTTGGTTGACTTCCATGTCATAATTTTTGCAATTTTGTTATTTAATTTGCTGGAGTGGGTTGTAGCCACCTTTTGATATCTGAAACCAATACTAGGGGTTATATGGCCTAGTCACGTGTTCAGTCGATTTAGGGATTTAGGGATTTTGAAGGTTTCTCGTTCAAGTCTTGAGTACAGATGCGCTATGCCTCCTCTCGACAGGAACTTCAGGTGTGTACTTCCAAGTCAACGTGCTATGCGGCCTTGAAAGAACGATTTAGATTTTTTAGTTCGACACTAGAAAGATGGGCGATCTAGGTCAATTCTCAATCGTTTGGGGTTCAGAGAGTTTTGGGATTTCGTTCAAGTCGCGAAGAAAGAAGCGCTATGCCCTCCTCTTGCTAAGAACACCGTGGTGTGACTCCTGCGGCAACGCGCTATGCAGTCTCAGGAGAAACGAAGTTCGAGTTTTAAGACTTTAATGTCATTTTTGAATTTTTTAGTTATTGACTTTGTTCCAAGCTCAAAAGCGTTGGCCTTTGCGTCTTTAACTATTTGGGGTTTTAACTTAATTCTTGGGGCTTAGGATATTTTAAGACTTTTAGATTCCGGCTATCAGATCTTTTTCAGTCTTAATTATACCAATTTTAAGTTGGACTTTTGAGTTTGATTTTTCAACTTTTAGATTGGATTTTTGAGTTTAAATTTTTAATTTTCAAGTTAGACATTTTGAATTTAAACCTCGGGATTCTATTCCCTTTTTCCAGATGTTTGGGTTTGGAATTCGATTCTCTGGATTTGTTTTGGGTTTTGGAATTTTGGGTTTGAGTTTTGGACTTGGGATTTGAGTTTTTGGATTTGGAATTTCTGGATTTGAATTTTGATTTAGAATTTGAGTTTTTTGGATTTGAATTTTGATTTGGAATTTGAGTTTTTGGATTTGGGAGTTTTGTATTTGAATTTTCATTTGGAATTTGAGCTTTTGGATTTGGGAGTTTTGGATTTTTGAATTGGGATTTGAGTTTTTGGATTTGGGGTTTGAACAAAAATATCCGGAGAGTGTACCTGCTGTCCAGAACATAGATGTTCGTGTGTTCATGCAGAAATTTAATTTTAATTTTGATTTTATCATTTTTATATTTACAAAAATGATTATTTTGAGGGTTTTCAATTTTATATGCTTTATGCTTTGGGATTTGGGCTTGGAAAATATTACCACAATACTTCTCATAATTTTCTGGACATTTCCATATTTTATTTGCATTTTTCTGACACTCCTGTGATTTTTAATGCATTTTTGAAAATTTAAATCTGCTGGAAAATTCTGATTGGCTGTAGGCTTGCTGTTTGCTGCACCGGGTTGGAGTGACTCGCCACACGACGGCCGCCACAAAGGGTTTTTCATGGCGCCGAAGCTCTTTGATTTCAGCCGGGTTTTGATCCATTTAGTGGGACCCATTTTTCTGTGTTCTGGCTCACCGTGCACCAGTTTCATTTGGATTTCCTTTTGAATCCGTTAGAGATGGGATCCAATCGTCCACCTGGCGTCAAGATTCGTGCCAGGGAATGTTTTTCTTTTCTCTTTTCTTTTCTTTCCTTCTTCTTCCTTCCTTTCTTGTCCGACAATTTGTCGAGCGTAGGAGTTTTCGTCGGACAGGGAATTGCGGCGACTGGCGTCGATTTTCCTCGAATTGAAGGTGTTTTTCCACTTATAATGCATTTCCCTTTCTTTTGCTTTACTGCATTTCACCAATTACCCTCTCTTTCTGAGCCTCTTGTTTTCCCAAACTGAATTGGTATTTTCTTCCACGTTCAATTAGTTTGTTGAGGGTCAAATTGAACATCAAGAGTGGGTCCCACGGGGCTCTTGAGGTTAGGAGAGGCTGCTGGAAGCATCAATTGAGCAGGTATTCCTCTGACTTTGTTCAATTTCAAGTTTGTTTAGTGCGGGCTGGTTGCGTTTGGTAACCTAACCCCTATTGAGTTTCAAGCTCAATTGAGCTGTACTTGAGATTTATTTTGGACCTATGAACCGAAACGACTAACCATTGTAGTCTATTTCCACTTGATTTGGTCTGATTTGAGTACCAATTTGGGGCTGGTTTGAGCAATTTCATTATTCCTATTTCAGGTTTACCAACAGGTTTTCATGGTTCAGCCAGACTGTCCAAGGCTTGTAAAACCCTCTCATGAGTCTAACTTAGAGATATGTACCCCCAATTAAACTGAAATTTACATGTTTATGTGTTTTGATGTATTTTCTATTTTGTGTTTGTTTGCTTTCAAATTTATGTCAAAGTTCAAAACTGAGTTTATGCTGAGTTTTAGGACATGCTTTCTTCTTTTTTGCAAAGATTTTTGGCTACATTTCATGCAACAGATTCACTTATTTCAAAAGGGAACTCATGCAATTGCAAGACAATTTTGTGCTTATTCCTATTTGTTTGTTTTTTTTTTGTAATGCTATGCTATATTATGCACATGAAGACTATGGGATTATGAACTAACTATTCCCTATTACTGATGCAAACAACATGTGAACTTATTTCTATTTTTGATACTACTGTTTGCCTCCAAAATATGCTGCAAAAGAAAAAATGGGGGAGAAATTTCAGTTATTAATAACTGCAAAGCGTTATCAAAGAATACAATGGATTTTTGTATATTTAACGATCTGACGTGGTCGACAGAATAGAAATGCAAGAGTTGTTAATTCAGGGTTCTCTTTTATGACGTATGATACAGTCACGCGAATGTTATGACCAAATCACGGCGTGAGAATAACTTATATACAGAACCCAGTGTCGCACAGATGGTTTCCTGAGTTTATGGCTAATTCTTTGATAATACAACTTCATCCCAATTCGGCCCAACCCAGCCCAATTTTGAAATTCCCATTAAAATTCGATTGGGCCCAACAAACATAGGTGAAATATATATGGGCCTGGTTTTGGTAAGAGGCCCAATTGAAATAAATAAAAAGAGTATACGGGTCTAATTTCTACTCCTGTCGGGTCAAAAAACAGATGAAACCCGATAACTAAAAAACCCGTTCAGCTAAGTAAAAAGAGAGGGAGACAGGTGGCAGACATTGATTGGTTTGTTCTAGTGGGATCCCCTTTCGGTTAACAGAAAAGAAAAGAAAAAAAAAAGTACATGCCTGAAGAGGAAACACGACGGCCAACTGGGGTTCCGCCTCTCGCCGGCATTGCACGTCGCCGTGAGCCCAACGGAGCGTGTCGCTGCACAGGGGGTTCCATCACGATCCTATCGACATCAAACGCGGACTACGACAGAGTTAGGAAAATGGCAAATTCAAGGATACAAGAGACGAGATGCCAGAATTGGAAAATGCGAAAATGTGAAATTGTTCGATGAAGAGTTGATTGAATTACCTGAGGAGCTCTACTAGCAGTGTAATGGAAGGATTCTCGTGCCAATTTCGATTAATTTCTAGAGGGAGGGGGATCACTGTCACCAACTACGGACAGAAGCTTCAAGTATAAACGGAACTTGCGCTGAGCAGCCTTGTTGGCATTCCAGGGAGTGAGCACGCTTGAAGGAAGTTAAAAACGATTCAAGGAGGCTATAGAAGAAGAGATGAGTACATGAACTGACAAAAGCAAAGAATATCCTCGTTACTGGAGGGGTCTAGTGAAGAAAGAAACCAAAAAGACATGGAAAGAGAGGTAATGGAGAGCATGACCCCTTTTCTACAGCCTATGACCTGAAAAAGAATAACTACTCCTGTAGAGATTCTTTTGGCAGGAGGAGGTGAGCTCACTGCCCCAATTGTAGCCGTTGATGAAGAGATGATATGATTGCTTTATCTCCTTCATAGTACAAGTCATTCAATGCCGGCTAAAAAGAAACAAGAGTACAAGATGTAAAGAAACAACTGAAGTATGCTCCTTGAAAATAAACACATATCTCACCATACATCACAGACTGAATGGTTAGATGACAAATAAGAATATCCCCTCCCAAGTGCTGGATAAGATCAGACATAGCAAAAAAGAAGCAAAAAGGAAACCTGAAGAGCATGAGTTATTGAAAGTGCAGTGCATGAGTCCTCTTTGGTGGGCCCAGGGGGCAAATCAGTAAATGGGGAAGAGACAAAAGAATGAAATACATGGGAAACAAAACAAGGAAGCATGATATTCCAATCTTACCCCTCCAGCAAATTGTATAATCTGATCAGGATTGCAATTAGACTAGAGTTAAACCAAATTGAGGAGTAATTAGCGCCTTTCTGACAATTAAAGAAGAATAAGGGAGCAATTTAAAAAGGACAATTAGCAAATGTTAAAAGGGATATGATACCAGCCTAGAGTCAAAGCCTCTTTAATTACTCAAACATACGATTTATGCCACTCAGAGACAACACCAATTATTGTTACAAGGTAAAAAAAAAAAATATATCTTTTCTATGCATGCTGAATCAAGTAATTCTCCTCGACCAACAAGAGATCCACAACACCCTCCCATGTCTAACAAAAGAAAGCCTCTTTTGCTGGAGATAGAACAGCAAACACAGGAAGTAGCCAACCAAACACAATTAATTGATGAGCCCTGAGTGAATGAAGCATCAATTCCATGTTTACCCCTTTATTGAGACTAGATGTACATGCATTGGAGGGTATTGGTGAAATTACATGCTGACTATGAGTGGCTCCAGTTTACAACTTACATGGATACTCGAATAAAGAGGAATGGAGAAAAGAAAAGGGCTATGGCCTAGCCACAGCTATGAGCCCAAAGCTTGATCCCTTCACAAGAACATCAAAACCATTCACTGCCTATGTGTATGCAGATGAATGCCATCTGTACACTTCACTCTCTGGTGCCAAATTGCCTCATCCCCAAGGAATAAAAAGTATTAGGCAGTAAAAGTGATCTTATCCCTTCAAATGCCAAGTGGCATGGGACCCATCTGTCACACTAAACCAGCTTGGCAAGTAGAAAAGAGTAAAATTCCAAGCAGCTGCTGCATCAATAATTTGTCAAATGCCAAATGTCAGAAGGAGATTGGATGGTGTAATTGAGTAGTAAAATAGCAGGAGTGAAGATGGGATTATAAAAGTAAGGTGGCAAGCCATCTTACCATCACAGCCCTTGATCAAAATAGAAGAATATGGAGATGGTGCCACATGGCAGCAAGTAGCAAGATGAAGCCCCAGAAATCCTCAATAAAAAGAGCATAACCTGGAGAAGAAAGGAGGCCTTTTTTTTTAGATTTTGTGTCGAAATTCTGTCATTTTGAAAAGTCAAGCTTGTTTTGAAGTTGTAAGGTAATGAAATTGTAATGGCCTCAGTTTGTATGAATGAATTTTTTTCATGTGTGATTTTGCTTCTTTAAAATGTCTGCTATTCTGTTTTCCTTAGAGACAAATCAATCTTTCCTTCTGTTGAAAAGTTTTTTTTTTTTTTTCTTGGAAATGTTTGTTCTTATTGCCTCCCTTAGAGATAAGCTGTTCTTTCTTCTTTGAAAAAGTGTTGTCAAAACTTGTTCGTTTTGGGGTTGTATTGACACTAATGAGGAGCGTGACATAGATTCCACACTCATGAATGTCAACTACATTTCTGGAGAAAGTATATTAGAAACAAAAAAATGATTTATGTAAAAAAAAAACAGTGAGTCCTTCTTTTTAGAACTGTTCTTTGTGTCTGTGCTGGGGATTCCTTTGGTTTTCATGGTGAGCGCGACATAGATTCCACCTCCATGGAAACCATACTAGTTCCTAGTGGTATTTATCTTAGTTATATCTAATTTTGTCAAGGGTATTAGAAAGAAAAAGAGATTTTCATAAATAAACAAGTTATTCAGTGTGGCTGTCTGATTTCTAAAAGCTATTCTAATTAGTTTTCTTATTCCAAGAATATCTGAGACTTTGCACACTGTTCAAAATCAGAAGATGACTGGGTTATGGGGAGCGTGACATGGATTCCACCCTTGTAGCATGGTCAAAATTTGATTTTTTTTTACAGTGAGTTTGGCCTAGGATGACTAAAAAGTACATATATATATATATATATAAATGTGTAAATACACTTAAAATAAAGGTTTAAAAGTGAATTTCCTTTTCTTTTGGTATGTAGGTGTAAGCTCAGTTTTTTTTGGTTAAAAAAAAAAACATATTAGCAAAGAGATGTGTGTTTCTTTTCGACATATAAGTCACTGTTTAACAGAATATTGCTGTATCTCCCAAGTTTCCAGTCAATATATTTTTTCTTATCAGTATAGAATGTTAAAACCGCAAGCCAAATCCACATGGTTCATTTGTTCTTAGAAAGGAAAAAGTTGACAAAAATTATGAGGTTATGTACACTGAGATGTGATGTTGTCAAGACCAGGGAATAAATGGAATTTGTATCTTGTATGGTAATCATGCCTAAACCAGTCCTCAAACATATAAGGAAAAGTTAAGTAAGACATCTATGTGTCTTAAAGTTTTTTTATCTTGTCTGGTTCCATTGATAGTAAACTTTGTTTTTGATTTAAAGACAAATCATTGCCGCACCCATTTAAGCCTTAGTCAAATATCATTTCAGAAAGCAAATTTGATATGTGGTGGCAGTGGGAAAAGCTTTGCTTAATAATTGTTGCATTCCTTCACCAATCAATGGATCAGTTTGTTGGGTCAGTTTGTTGGTTTAGTTTGTATACCAATACTGACCACTAAGCACCTAAGGAAACTGGACCAAGGAGATAAATAAGGGTATGTCATAAGAGAGTGTGAATAACACCTAAAAGAGGGACAGTGAGGAAAGATACCTGGAGTCAAGTGTATGTGAAATGGTATTCATGTAGAACCGGTAAAAATGAACTGTAGAAGCAAGTATGGCACCAAACCAAAATATGGAAATGACAGGGACTAAAGTGAACAAGATGCTTATACAAATTCATTTGGGTTTCATAAACGAAAGAAAGGACAAAAAGTGTTGCTTTAAAATAAAATTGGTGTCATGTAACCTGGAAACTAGTAAAACACAGCTTTCAAAAGATGCATAAATGTCAAACAAGCATATGAGGGGGAGATTACAGAGGAGCATAAAACCGTATACATAATGAGTTCATTAACCATTTTTTTTTTTTTTTTTTGGTGTAGAACACCAAAATCTCTTCTTAAATGTCTTGATAGCAGTCAGCTCTTCTGAAAACTTCAATTTTGTCTTTTAATTCCGATCATGGCTTAGTGTGAATACCGATAGAATCTCAGAAAAAGAATAAATTGAAACCACTAACCTGAAGAAGACGGTGAGGTAATCTCAACCAGCCTCCATATGTCGACAATGGTATAGTACAGCCGTGGGAAAAATTCGACAAAGTTTCGGCGGGTCGACCCACTTCGCCATGGCCAGTCTCTTGGAGAAGTCAAACTAGAAGGAGACGATTGACCAGCACGAATCTTGACGAAGCCTCAGCAGATCGATTCTAAGAATAACTGTTCAAAAGAGAGAAGTCGAATGGACACGGTGTATAAACCGATGTTTTCTGACCAGTGAGTCGGACGCGAACCAAACCTAAGTCCCGGCGGTCCACTGAGTCGAGCGTGACCATGTGATTCAATCCCTTCAGCGCAGCGCCCTCTCTAGATTTTCTGTGGCACCTAGCATGTAGCGGACCTCTCGACAGACAAACACAAACAGCCTTTTAAACCAATCAGAAATTTCTACACAGCAGAAAACTTTGAAAATATGTTAAAAATAGTTAGACAATCAAAAAAATTCTCATAAAATATCAAAACGTTCAGAAAAATAAGAAGAATATTTTGGTACTAATTTGCATGCCCAAATATTAAAATACAAGGTACATTAAATTCAAAGCTTCTAAAAATGACCATTATGATAAATAATAAAAAGATAAAAATAAAAATTAAATTAAATTTATGCAAAAGTGATTGAATATTTAAGTTCTGGACAATAGGTACATTTGAACATTTTATATTCTGGACAGCAGGTATACTTCGACATCTCTGGCCCAATCCCAAACCCAAAACTCAAATGCCAAAATTCAAATCCCAAATTCAAAGATCAAATAACAAAATTCCAATCCTAAATCCAAAATTCAAAATATCAAAATCATAAATTCTAAATTCAAAATCCAAATCTCAAGTTCTGAATCCAAAGTCCAAAGCATCAAAAATCCCAAATCCTAAATCTAAAACCCAAATCCCAAGTCCTAAACCCAAAACTCAAATACCAAAATTTCAATCCTAGATCCAGAACTCAAAATATTAAAATCCCAAATCCTAAAATCAAAATCCAAATCCTAAGCCCCGAACCCAAAACTCAAATACCAAATCCAAATTCCAAATCAAAATTCCAAGTCCCAAAATTCCAAACCCCAAAAATCATACCCAAAAGTCCAAATTCGAGATGATTAAGATTTTAAAATTTATCTGATAATCGGAAATTAAAATACCCCAAGGTTCAACTCCGAAACCTCGAAAGTTAAAGACGCAAAGATCAACGCTTCAGAGCTCGGATCAAGTCGATAACTAAAAGTGACATTGAAGTCTTAAAAGTCCAACTTCGTCGTTCCAAGACCGCATAGCGCGTTGCCCTGGAAGGTACACCCCTCGTGTTCTCGTCAAGAGGAGGCATAGCTCTTCTTTCCTCGCGACTAGAATGAAATCCCCAAAATCTTCAAATCCCAAGACGATTGAGAATTGACCTAGATCGCCTAACTTTCTAGTGTTGAACTCAAAAATCTAAATTCGTCCTTCTAAGGCCGCATAGCACGTTGCTCTAGAAGGTACACCCCTGAAGTTCTTGTCAAGAGAAGGCATAGCGCATCTGTACTCGAGACTCGAACTAAATCCCAAAATTCCTAAATCTCCAAACGATTGAGAACTGATCTAGGATACCTAAATTTCCTAGTATCAGACTCAAAAATATGAGTGACGGCACCAAGCCTGAGCCAGTAAAGCAAAACCAACTCAAAGTGACTCAAAACTCCTAAAAAAAATTGTGACTAAAAGAACCAGACCTAACGCGATAATTTGCATTGCACTGTTTTAATGCTTGACTATTTTGTACTGCCATTATTTAAGCCCCCACTAAACACTAGTCATTTTATAAAATTGACTTCAATCACAGATGACGCCTAATTTTTTTATTGTCCCGATCTAGAGGTGCTCTTGGCCAGTTTTTAACTGAGTCCGGAGGTAATTAACAGTAGGGGCTTGTGCCTACTGGAAAGAAAGGACCTGTAATAAACAATCAACTCTTGAGGAACTTGGAACCGCGTTAGTGCTCCCCGTCTGTTTCAGGAGGGCAGTAATGTTCGGGTCTTAAGATGCTCCAGGGGTATCTACTCCGTATCCCCACAGAGGAATTATCGATCCTTCGACGGATGGCTAAAAAGTGCGAGACAACTACATAACTCGTCTTTAAGAAAGATGCATGAAACACGGGGATACTCTTTAGACTTGTTGTTTTTCTTTTGCTTTAAAGGGACTATGCATGTGACAAATGAGGAATTAGTAGGCTCTGGACTAAAGCCTAGTAACTCTGATGCTAATGCAAACTCCAACATTTTTGTTTGATTTTTTTTTTATTCTTGGCTGACTCACACCAACTAGGGTTTACTCTATTTTATACATAGATATGCCATTTTCACTAATGCTATGACCTGACCATGACTTCTTACAACCCTAGCATGGGGTTCAGAGGGGATAAGTATAGTTGTTTACTTTCTTATACTTAACAGCTTACTTGGGGAAGGGATACTTGAGGCGCAAGCTATCCTTCTGTTGCTTGTCAGGAGGGTAGACATGGTATTTCATGGGTATCTGGAGCTTCTCCAGTGGGATTCCTTTGTGTAATATCCTCTCCAGTTGCTTTTTTTTGGGTTTGATTTACTTTCCTGTCCTTCACAGGGCTTAGCTTGATGATTTGTTGTGGTATCCAAGCGGCTGTTTGACATGTAGCCATAGACTTGGCTTCAGATGATTGGTGACTGCATGTGTTGGCTGTTGAGGCTCTATGCAGTTGCTTTGATAGAGCATCTTCTTGGCGCCAGACTTGGTATGATATGTCATATATCTGATGGTTGGGGAGCATCAGATGGCTTTAGTTTGGTGGTGAGAATAACCTCCCCAGGTGAGCCTTGTGTCATCTGGATATGTATTTGAGAGGCCATGTATTTCTCTCCGGTTGTATTTCTGTTCAATTATGGCCAGGTTTCATGGTGCCTTTGTGCATATGGTTGCTTTATGGCGCCTGGCAATTGAAGGAATTGTGTTGTTATTTGGTTTGTTTAGTATATGTAAGCCACAGCTAATCATATAGCCTTATCCATGAGCCAGCTGTGTTATACTCACTCAAGCATCACTTCTGGATACCTCAAGGATCTGGGTGCTAATTTGCATTGCCTAGCGCTTTAGCTTTAGTCCTTGCTTGATTTGTTGGGTTGGTATGTGCCACAGTCAATCACATGACCTTATCCACAAGTTGGAGGCTCACACACACAAGTGGCTGCGCTTCATTAAGTGCCTTTGCTGTTGGGTATTGTGTAGTACTAATTGGCAGTGGTATGTCAAGCGTTTCCATTTGTATAACACTTGTCCTTGGACTGGGATTGCTAATTAGCTCTCTGATTTTAAGCTTATCCTTGAGGAGTCACATAGTACCCATATGATTGTCATTTAAATTTTAACCAACATTTACAAGTAATTGGCTTGGGCTTAACACAGCCACTTTCATATAACTGAGTGTTTAGTTGGTGTTTGATTCAAATTTGTCACCAATCATCACTGCTATGGGGTTGGTAAAAGCACCCAGAGGGGTAAAATTGGCATTGACCATTCAATCCCCTTTCATTCATGTTCGAATTCCTTTGTCTTACTCTCATTAAGACTGATTTGTCCCTGAGCTTTTGAGATGTCACTCTCAGGCGCATTTTGTTGCTTTGAGATGTTATACTATCTCAATTGCATGTGTAGCTGGGGTGGGGTGATCAATTGAAGCATATGTCCCTCCATTTAGTCAACCACACTAGTGAATGGTTAGATATGCTCCTTGAGTGCATCAATGTACTTCTAATCTGCATTCTTTTACTTGGTATCTTTTGTCACACGAGATACAATTCTATCACAAGCCATTGGCTTTCATTCCTTTACTCATCAGATGGCTTCAATTGACAAGGGACCATGATACCCCTTGTGGCCTCATCAATGCATTTGTACTATAGGACCACACTGGAAAGTTCTTTGACTTCAGCTGGCATGCGGCAATCTTTGCCAGCTTTGATCCATATCGTAGGCAGCACTATTGTTGATCCGGATCTTGTTACTGCCCACTCTTTCTTTTCCTCTAGTACTCAGTTCATCTCAGAGTACCGTCCTGAGGCTTTCCTGCAAGGCTGGCCTGCGAGCGCAGATGAGGGTCGAGTCATCCTTGACACTGTCTCTGACGTTTCAGATATTCGTCCCCGTCTGGGTGCCTATCATTCCAGGCGAGAGAGGGACTTCGTGATTAGCACCCGACCTGGATGTCTGCCTTTGAGATTATGTGACAGAGTGATCCATGAGGTTTATAGCCCACAGAGATGCGCTTGGCAGTTCGGATATGACCAGGATATTCCTTCAGTCTTTACTTTTCCGACTGCTCCCTTGGCGACTTTAGAGTCTTGTGCCGAGCGTGCGGCTTTTACTCTTCGCCTTGGTACTGGGACTAGTTGTACTGTGCCTTCTGCTTCTAGAGAGGCCAGATTACTTGGGAGATATGATCATTAGTTTAGGGGTTGGGCTAGAGCAGCTCACGGGCCTAGACTTCCTATCCTTAGGAGGAAGTTATATCCTTCCAGAGTGGTTCCCAGGCGCAGCAGGGTGACTTTAGACCACTCAGGACTTCTTTTGGCACAGACGGCTCTGTGATTTCCTCCCATGGTCGAGTGAGGTATAGAGGACCTCCTTTGCCTCCTGATGGAGTATTTCCAGGTATGCTATTTCCTCTCTTCTTTTCTTTTTTATCCTTTGGGTTTTCCATTCTATTACATGATGTCTCCTTTCATTGTTTGAAACAGGCCTTGGTGGATATGACTTTCGTCATTTCCATTTTCTTCTTGAGGGATCACCTCCTATAGAGGGGAAGGCTTCCATGTCTGTGGAGCTTGAGGCATATCGTCACTGGGCTATACACATTGGTATCTTTTCTGACTTGCTTCTTTCTTCTTTTTTGTGCATATATTGCTTTTGTTGACTTGTTCTTTGTAGGTGTACTTGAGCCAGCCGTTTCAGAGAGTGAGGAAGGCTCAGACTCCTTCCATTGTCCCTCCCCTGCTTATTCAGAGGATTCAGACGAGGAGACCATTTCTGAGCTGGGAAAGAGGCGTCGTGAGGAGCCTACTTCACCAGAGGACTCGGAGCGATATGTATTGCGGAGGCGGGTAGAGGGGAGTGCATCAGAGACTGACTTCTCCATGGAGCCTCTCTTTTCTGGTTCTTCTACAGGTAAGTATCCCTGCTTGCCTTTGTATCGGCTTTTGAATTTAGTTTCGATTTTGGGTTTTGTTTTGTTTTTGTTAATTTATGTTTTAGTTTCAATTGCTCCCCGCCCTCGTGATTAGGGATGGGGTTGTCCTCTTTATCCAGAGCCTCCGCCTGATGTAGAGGAGGTTGAGATGGAGGAGATTGAGATTGAGACTATAGGGGTCCCTTTCGAGGAGATTTTACGTCCCCGTCCTATCTCTCCTGCGCCTTTTCTTACAGATGATGACTAGTGGGTTCAGGATGACAGTCTAGCCATCATTCCCGTGACAGTGCTGACATGTGAGACGGCTCTGCCGCCTACTATTCCAGCCATTCTTTGTGGTTTAGGTATGCATCACTCTCTTTTCTTAGGTGCATTCATACCACATTTCTTTGGTTTTGAGTTTCTTTCGTCCAGGTAGTCTCCCTTTTACCCTGATGGCATTCGACATGGAGCTTTGGATTTCTGGACTACAGACTTTATGTCATCTGTATCAGACTTCAGGTCGGAACTTTGTTAGTGTTGGCGAGCTCGCGACTTCCATCCCTGATGTGGAGTTAGAGATTCAGGGTGACATATCTCCCTTACCTTTGACCGTCGCAGGTATGACGCAATTTTGATATTATTGCACTGTTTGGTTTTCTCACTCTTGCCCTTTTATTTTGAAACGAGCCTTTCCCTTGGTATTTTATTAGGTGCCCCTGATTTTTGGATGACTGAGTCTGACATGTCCCCTGTATCTTCTGAGGAGATGGTATTAGATTTCTCAGAGTGGGAGGTTCTTCTCATGGAGGTTACTCCCCTTGCAGTTGCTCCACCTCATATGAGCGAGGCGAGATTAGCTCTTTCTCCTGACACTGCACTGACTAGGCCGACGACCTCGGGCCCAGCCCCTTGCGAGGGTGCCTGTAGCGGTGCCGGTGGGACTTATACGGGTGCAGTCTTGGCTCTGCCTTGCTTCAGTAGCCACAGGCCTTTTTAGCTCCTGTATGTTTTGTGGTTGCATATTTTGGATTAGATATTGGTTGTTCTTGGATATGGTTGTTGAATTTTGGTCTTGTCAGCATTTTGGGCTGTTCTTGGATCCGTATATGTTTTGGGCCACGTGGCCTTTATGGTTATTGTACCTGATGGTTATTTGATGCCTTTTATCTTTTGGTTTTTCATATTTGCATTTACTTGCATCAGTTAACGCTTTAAAGATCGCGACGTGATCACTTTCCTTTTAGGCGCCATAAACCATCACGACGCTTGATTTCATGCCTTTTCGATAGATTTGAAAAGATGCATGCCTTTTGTTTTGCTTGATTTATAAATGAGGCAGCATATCGGTCTGCACTCATTCCATTCCCTCGCAACTTTCTTTCTTTTTCCTTCCTTCTTTCTTTTCAGATGGCCGGTGTTGTGAACCCCAAGCGCCCTAGGGACGAAGCAAGTTCCTCTGCTCAGGATGTTTCTCCTCTCAAACCGAACTGGTCATACGATTCCAGGAACCGCTACCTTTTTCGTGATGAAGAGGCCTTTGAATTTTATCATGCGAATATCTGTGGTGGGGATCGCCATGCAGCCCCCTGTTTCTTCTTTCATCTACAAGGGCGTTTCTCTACCCCATACTTTGATCTGATACGGGGGTGGCTTGATGCCTGGAGTCTTAGAGGTCTGGCAAAACTGAACCAGGCCTACCACGACGACATCACCAGGTTATTTTATGCTAACCTACGTGTCTCGTTTGATCATCATGGTACTCCTTCCGCTTCTTCCTATCTTTTTGGTAGGTTTCTTGACTTCGGAGTTGAGGATTTGACCGTTGTACTTGAGGCTACCGACACACTAAAGGGTCTATCTGTTTACGCCTATCAGAGTTGGCCATTTGGGCATGGGACTTATCGCAGTCACCGCGAGTGGTTTAAGGTTCCCAAACCAGATCCGGGTTATGAGGAGGTTTCAACTGCGCACTTGCCTGCGCTCCATAGGTAATCCTTTCTCATGTTCTTCTTTTCTTCTTTCCATGCAATAAACTATATGAACTTCATTATCGCATGATTTCTTGTAGGTTGCTCTTCTTGATGGTCAGTTATCTGATTTTCCCTCAAGGCGAACTTTCTGACCATACCCGTCCGGGGACTCTGTTTTAGCTACGCCTTCTGATTCTTAAGTGCGGGAAGATCAACCTTTCAAGTCTGACCCTTCAGAACATGTACCACGCGGTGAAGGTTCCAAAGGGGTATCTTCCTTATGCTCATTTGGTTGAGGTTTTGATGAGGCGGGCGGAGATTCCCATGCCTGATATGCTGTGGGGCAACCAGATCGAGGGACGCCATGTTGCCTATCCTCGCAACTTGCTTTTGGACTTAACACATTATGGTTGGGTGGAGTTGCCGCACGGCACGTTGATTCCCGACCCGGATTATCCTGTGAATAGTCATATTCTTCACAAGTTTGCGGCGGGCAACCAGTATAGCCCTGTGAGGGAGGCTTCACCCCCTTCTCCGGACGGTTCTGACATCGAGGCTCCTTTGCCCATCCAGGAGCAACTGGACCAGCAATTTGAGGAGTTGCGCATGATGAAGGCCTAAGACCTAGGTATCAAATAAAATTTATAAACCTAGACCTAACCTCACTAGTCGTTTGGAGTTAAGCTTAGGGTCGAACCCAAAGGACGGATTTTCGAATAGTGGACTTGTTATTTTTCAGAAGCTAGACAATAAAATAAAGTGAGGAATACCAAAAATTAAAGTAACTAAATAACAATGTAAATAAGTAGATATTTTTTGGTATTTTGCAAATTTAAATAATTAAGAAATCTAAAGAATTATTTTTGGGTTTTCAAATAGTATAAAAACGTCTTAGGGATCAGGTTTCGCTTTAGTTTGGACTTCTAAAACTCACGGCTCAACAATTTCATGTAAAAACCTAAGTTTTATAAGCAACAGTGCCTCATCTCGGTCCGAGTTGTGTCCATCTCGGTCCGAGTTGAGAACTGAGGTGGCTCAATTTGACCTCGGTTTGATCTGTTATGATTTGTGCAAGGACTGGTTGGCTAAACCTAAACTTACTAACCCTCAACGTTCGCTTTTTGGACTAGGGAATGGTTTAATCACAACTTATCCTAATTAAACTAATTAACCCGCAACTTTTGGTATAGGAAAATCAATTAGCCTAAACTTGTTTAATGGTTTTCGTAAGGATATTTAGAAGTCTTTTGCACTGTCTAAAAATTACACTTTTGGTGTTAATTAATCTCCCCTTTCGGATCTACGATTTATCCCAAGTACTTGACTCGAACTATTCTTGTTTATCCTAACTTAGGCTTAACTAAATGTGGCCATTCATCTAGAAGTTAATTAAGAAATCACAAGCAGTTCAAACAAGCAATTAAAGATTACTCATTAAACAAATCACAAGTCATAACAAAACATCACAAGTCAAATATCACCATCCAAACTTAAACTACTCCCTTACTCCTAAGACTACTCAAATTCAGCTTAACATAGTACTAAAATCAACAAGTAGTATCAAAACAACAATAAGAAACAAGCCCATAAGAATCAAAGTAGAGAACATAGGAAAAATAAATCCAATACTCCTCGTATGTGCTAACTTCGATCTCCAGAGCAGTGGGGTGATGCAAGACGTGTTCTGAACCTTCTTCTCGCTGCCGTCGCTTAGAGATTAGGGCTCCTTAGGGTTTCGGTGGTCAACAAAGCTTGGAAAGGTTGGAATAGAAGTATGGAGGCTAAGATACCTTTCTAAGGCTGAGAGGCAGCCTTAAATATTGGTCCCATGCACAAGGAAAGAGGTCTAGGGCGCTAGGACAAGAAAATATACCAAAACAATCAACTTCCTTGTATGAAAAGTTGCCATATGAGTCAAGGCGGCGCCCAACTCGGACCGAGATAGAGTGAACTCGGACTGAGATGGAGAGGTGCGCATTTGGATCTGTCTGCTACAGTAACTCGGTCCGAGTTGAAGTCTGAAAAATGCCTTCTCGTGCTAGGAATGAGTCGTCTAGCATTCGTCTTGTGCCGGAAACCTTCTACTAGCTCGAACATCATCAGAAATCATCAAAGTCCTGTAAAATAAGAGAAGATACGACGGCAAAGCCAAATCCTTAGAAAACATAGCAATCTATTGAATAATTTAATGGTTTGAGTGTCATTTGAGTGCCAAGTACGGTCCAAATACCAATGAATAATAACGATATCAGAACCGTTATAATTAATTAACTCAAGAGTATCATATAGAAACAATATAATGCATATGCTAATTCTAAATTAATTATTAATATGTTAATAATTAAGTTCGTTCAAATGTATATTTATTATACTGAGCTAATCGGTCTTTTGTTTAATCAGTTAATTAAAAGCCCGATTTGAGATGGATTAATAGAGTAAATTAATGGGCAATTATATTATGTGGGTTAGCCCACATGGGCCCTGAAATTTTCAGATTTTGAGGGGCAAATCTATCCAGATAAAATTGGAAGAGAGATAGGCTTTATATATAGCAACGTCGTTTATGGAAACACCAAGGCTTGACCTACTTGTCTCTCTCCCTCTCTCTCTCTGGCCGACGGCTCAAGCAAGAGGGCAGAATTTGTTCTCCTCTTGCATGCGCCTTCATCTCCCTCTCTAGCTCATGTGTTGAGCGATTTTCCTTCCAGTTAAACAGTTAACCGCGCGAAGGAGTTAAACAGGGAATTAGCTATCGTCTCGGACAAGCTAGCACTTGTCTTGAGACTTTGGTTAATCTTCTAGGTGGAATCGAGGCAACCGAAGGAAGCCGCGAGGATGACGAGCACGCCACCGACTCCAAGAGATTGGATTCGAGCCATCCGAATACGATTTCGGAAGAGGTAACCTCCTACGCTTCTCTTATTGCGATGTTAATCACTTGAATAACTAGATCTGTTTTCGTGCGTATTAATTGCTGTTAAATGTTAATAAAAAATTAAAATTGCACACAGACTTGAGTTCCTAACAGTGGTATCAAAGCGCTGGTTGTTATTTAAGTGTTTAATATTTTTTAATCGAGAAATTAGTAATTAACAAAGTTAATTAGTGATGTGTATGCTTCCTGTTCTGGAAAAAGCTATTTTCCAGCATTTTTGCTTGTTTTTCGTGATATAAATTTCTCTGGAATTTTTTCTCTCTTAGTGGAGGTTGTATATCTTTGAGTCATGGTTCTTTTGGCACTGGTTTCACTATTTTATAAGCAGTTATAAATTTTTAGTGAAATAAACGGTAACGGTGCGCAGATCTGCCGTTCTGCTGCACAGTTCTGTTTCTAGGGGCTTGTAGGACGATTTTTTGGAAAATAACTACCTGTATCTTTTGGCTAGAGTTATTCTAAATTTGATTCTATTTCTTGATATGTGTAAATTATTACATGTTTCGGATTTTATATGGATGTTCAAATATAAAAAGAGACGAAGTCGTCAGATCTGTTTTTCCAAACAAGCTGATTGTTTTGGTATACTGTAATTACTGAAAAACTTTTAAAGAAAAGTGTTTAAATAGAATTGTTCTATTTCGAGTTGGAAATCTTTGAAAACTAGTTTCATAATTTTCATAATGTTTGATGCTTCAACTGGGTCAAAACTTTTCGGTCGTCAGTCTGTTTCAGAACAGGACTAGTTACTTGTATGGCATTTAACTCGATGATTTTGAATAGACCTTATTGGTTTTCTTTTCATGGATTGATATCCTAGTATATAAAGTATTTTTCTATGTAAATTTTTTTCTGGAAAAATATCAAGCGGATGATCACACGGACCGAAAGGTTGAGGCCTAAACATAATTTTTCCTAACGGTGCTTCGCGCGCTGTCTGGGATTTTATCTTTTTTGGTTTTCCCAGATGGTAACTGATCTCTCCTTGAAATTTTAACTGGTAGTTAAACTCATAGTAAGGAGCTCTCTGGATTTATTTAGGATTTTTTGGAGACAAAAAAATTTCGGATTTTATCAGGTCCCAAATTGCTTATTTTAATTAGTTAAAATATATTCTAATTAATCAAATTAGTTGAAATGTTAATTAGAATACTCCTTAAATATCCTCCTTTCTGTTTTTGGATTTGTTGATTAAATTTCAAAGGTTTAAACAAGTAGTTGTAATGTTAAACCTATTTACATTTGAAAAAATGAGCAACAAGTATACATAAAGATTCTAATTAATGAAGTTAATTAAGAACAAGTGAATCATGTATATTGTATATGTGCTAACTCGTTTTTGTAGGAGGATCGTGGGTTTCGTATGGCTCAAGATTTCAATGCCTTGTGGTTTGTAAATATATGCATGTGTGAATGTATGTAATGCGGCCCTTGGTGCCATTAATTAATTTTGATTAATTTTAATATAACTTGTGAAGCTTGCATGCCCCTAAGGCCTAGGAGGGAATTAGGATTTTTTCACATGTATTTATTTCCATTAATTATAGGATAGGATCAATATAATTAGTGGGAGGGCTTGAATTAGATTAGTCTTGCTACATAGAGATGCGGCGAAGACTAATATGCAAGCTGGAGCCATACAAACCCACAACAATGTTTGTATTTGAGATGCTTATTGTTATGTGATTGTTTGCATGCTATGAAATGTCATAGGATAGGTATGGGTGTATGTTGACACGACTACCAAACAAAGTCGCATAATAAATGTCCCATTAATTTGATTAAGCCGACCGCCCTCCTTCTCTCTATCCCCTTTACGTCGCTTGCCTTCTCATGGTGCGGTCCGCCCAAGCGGACGTCATGGTTGTCATGCGATAGTCGGGGTACAAATAAATGGATTTGTTAGGAGCAAATAGAGAGATGTTGCTTATCGATGGACTCAACTAGAGTTTGGACATACGGGCGAAGTTTGTAAATATATAGATATTCACAAACTAAGAGTCATATGGTTGATATGATTGGTTGGAGAACCTACCTTGCCTAGTTAAGTAGGGTGATGTGCCATAGCAGGCTCTACTTGATGAAAACGAGGATCTTGGAAAACCAACTACATTTGGGACATAAAATAAATGTAGTGGGAGTTTTTGTTTATCATTATAAATAAAACATTGTATAAACTAAATGACCTTAAATTGGAATTGTTATAGATACTAAATCTGTTAATTTCGTTGCGATCAATCTTTGAAATAGAACAAGCTCGTTTCAAAAGGAACTTACTTGGAGAAGTAGTACCGATTCCTAAGACATGTTCTTAGTGAAGAGAAACTTGAGTATGTTAATTCTCAATTTCTTTCCTCGACTTTCCAAACATAGTATCGCGATGATTGATTGACTTTTACGAAAAGTTATTCAATAAAGCGGATGCCGATATCCTCATTCTAAGATCTCTAGACCTTTGGATTATAGAATTCATATGGACTGGATTTGACTCCTACGCTCGCATCCACTTATTCAAGAAGGAGTTCTTAAAGAAAGTAGATGTTGACTCAATCATTTATGATCGAGTAATGGAGCATGAATTAAGTAAGAGAAACTTATTTTAAGAAGGTACATGAAGGTTCCATTGGCTTGCGAACTGAAAGGTTTGAGTAGCTAATTGGCAACTAGAGATATCAAGATCTCCAATATCAAGGATTGTTACATTTCGCAATTTTGTTTGTGCAAATTGTAATTAGTTAAGTATTTAAGAAATACTTCGCTTAAGTATGAGTTGAGACTTCGAGACCCTCAATTGTGACCATGTGTCACATGAGATGTTTCATTTGCCGTTTATGGAGGCATTTGAAAGAATGTCCGAAGTACCATAATTATTGTGTTAGAAATGTTCTAATCCTTTAATAAGTATTTTGCATTCAATTTATCTCACTATCTCCAATTCACACTAGTAACTTGGTACTAGTTCATGTGCTCGCATTTAATAAAATGTGAAGGCAATGAAGAATGAGAGAAAGTTCGAGAGTATTAAAGTAAACTCCGTATAAGAAAATAGCTTATTCATTTAAACCACTACCATTGGATACGTAGAGTTGTCTTTAATAATAGAAATTATAGGTCAAGTGCCTCGTTCCTTACATCCTAAAATTTTATCTCTTTTCATGTAGATGATGGATGATTACGTTTTGTAAAAGACAAGCGATGTTCTTTTATTGTGGATTTGTTTATATGATTTCATGCCTATTGCTTGACTATGCTTGAAATGGATAAACAAGTTTTGAATAACAAATAGAATGCGTAAGACTTCACATAAAGTATTTGACTTCCGTGTGAAATGACCGCTTAGTCATACATAAACGAGAATCGCATTATGAGAGTCTACATAGCGTAGAGCTCGTGGATCAATTCGATTGCGAATCAATTGAGATATGCAGATCATGTTTGTTAGATGACAAAAGCGCCTTTGACCTATAAAGGTTTAAGGATGAGTAACTTGATTAGGACTTATACATATCGATGTATGTAGACCTATAAGTACTTGTGTAATGAAAGGTTGTTGACACTTTACTACTTAACCAACGATCATAGTAGATATTGACGTATCTATTTCATAAGGTGTAAGTAGGAACCTTTTGACTAGTTCAAAGGAGTTCAAGAGTGAAGTTGAAAGACCATTCAAGAAAGGTATAAGTCTTACAATTGATCATGGTAAATAGTTAAGTTATATGATTTGATGTATTATCTAAAGAGTGTGAAATAGTTTCACAACTCACTCCGTTAGGAATATTATATTAGTATAGTGTGTCCAAGAGTGGAGGTATCGAACTTTATTTGATATAGTTCGATCAGTAATAAATCGAATTGACTTAATCGACTCATATTAGAGATTCGTGTTTGAGGACAATACTGTTTACACTGAATAATGTTTTATCGAAGTCCATTGAGAAAGATGTCTTACGAGATTTGATCTCTATGTACATTATTTCTCAAGATTTGGTGTTAAGAAGCTTATTTCAAGGTTTGTTGATTGATAAGCTTGGACCCAAATAGGACGGTTAATGTTTTGTAGGATGCCTAAACTAACTGAAAGGGACTACTTCTACGAACATGATAAAAAAAAGTAATTGTTGCTCATCATAACGTAGTCTTGGAGAATGTAATTCTCAAGAAGAAGTAGTGGGAGTAAAGTGAGCATTAAAGGAGTTTATGCGTCGCTACAAGAAGTATCCTTTGTGGAAAACTTGTTACTCCATACATGGTGCTTAGTGGGAGTTGAGCGAAACTTCATTCACAAGCCGTTGTGAAAGGAAGAAGTTCATGAGCACGCTCACTTCTAATGAGGACTCAAACTTCTCGCGAGTTGATGATGTTCGAGAAACTCATGAAATACATTAGGATCGAGAACTTATTCTACAAATCGTTATAGATAAAGTTCATGAACCTCGAGCACAAATCCTACAAAAGGTCAATGGGAGTGAATTGCCTAAAACCAAAAGGTACATGGACTTCACGATGTCCTCATACTTGACATATGAGGATCTGTTGATAAATAAAGAAACGATGGAAGGACCCGATTCCACAAGTATGGTTTGAACCCATGTGATCTTTAGGTGCAATCCATGTGTGACAACAAGGTATAGACCTTTGTTGATGTTCATGAAGGAGCAATCCGTCAAGAACATTTAGATCTTTAAAGGAAAGATTGACATGGATGGTAAGTCGACTATGTACAAAGCACAGCTTCACGCTTGTGGCTATGTCTAAGTCGATGACGAGTTGACTATGTACAAAACACGGCTTTTTGCTTGTAGCTATGTATAAGTCAGTTAATAAAGATCATTCTAGTAGTAGTTGCATTTTATATATATTGATATATGGAAAGGTGCATCAAAACCGCCTTCATTGATTGAATGAAGAAAGATGTTATGTATATAACACAAATCGAGGTCTTGATTGATGTATTGCTAGAAACATATGCGTGCTTCAAGGATCCATTAATGGATCGAAGCGAGCACTGTGGAATGAATATTTTGACAAGGAAGTCAAGAAGTTGTTCTTCGTCAAAAGTATCTTATTTTGACAAGAGATTCAGTGGGAGCATAATTGTGTTATTTTGTATTGTACAAGATAACTAGATATTAATTGGAAAATAATATTGGTTATATGATTATTGTCAAGATCTCATTAGATAATATTTTCTCAATAGAGAACTTAGGCAAGATCACCTAAATCCTAGGAAACAAAATCTATGGAGATAGATTATGATGGATGTTAGGTTTGAGCAAATGTGCATAAAATGACGAAATGTTCTAGAAACATAAAAGGTAGACTCCAATAAAGGATATCAAACAACGTCATATGGCATATAACTTGAGTTTGACTCGGTTTATTGCAACTCAATTCGAGAAGAAGTGCATGAAACAGTTCAAGCATTCTTCCATTACGAGTTTCATTATGTATGCCATTTATGCACATGCCCCAATGTGTTGTATCCAAGGAATGTGACAAACAGTTGTCAAGTGGATAAAAGGAAAACACGTTTTGACAATAATCAAAGGATATTCTTGAGTATCTTATGAGAAAGAGAAATATGTTTTTCATCTGTTATGATAAGAAAAGAGCTCGTGTAAGTTGTTACACTGATGTTATTTTTCGAAAGATTGATATAATCACAATTGAGGTACATGTTTTGTGTAAAAACCCGTAAAATTTCAAAATAGAATTTAAATTAAAAATTGACAGTTAATTTCTGAAATAATTAAAATTATTAATATTAATAACTGATCTAAAATTTAACAAAGAAATTCTCAGAAATCATAATAAATTTAGATTCAAAATATTAATCAAATCGTGAAATTTAGTAAAACTTCAATCAAACAAATAAATTTAATTAACAAAGATTCAAACATCAAATTCATAAAATTTGAGTGGTTTAAAAATTGGATTAAGAACTGAGTTTTAGTGATCAATTAATTTAGAAATCAAATTCAATCTGTTTCTTTTGTTCTGGACCATTTGATCAAGTTCAAAATCACTGGATTTTTCTGAGCCGTTGGATCTTTCTCCTCTCTCCCTCCTTATCTCATCTCTTTCTCTCTTCTCCTCCCGATTTTTCCGAACGAATCGCCGTCCCCACTCGAGCCCCTCTTTTCCGCTGCCTTCGACCAATCCGCTCCTCCTCTCTCTCGAGACCAAGCCGTATTGTTTCTCTCTCTCCCCTGGCCAACGAAGGCTCGACCCCACTTCCCTCTTTCCCTTTTTCCCGCTCCCCTCCTCTCCTGCCTCGACCCGATCGCCTCTCACCAATGGAGACGCGACCCCACTGACTCTCCTTCTTTCCGCCTCTGGTTTTGCCCCCTGGTTTCGTCAAACCACGCGGTATCCACCCTTAAACCGCCTCCCTCTTTCATTTTATCGCAAATCTCTCTCCGTCCCTCTCTTTCACTCACTGCCTCTATCTCCTCTCCTCTTTCTTGTTCCACTCGAGACCACAATCTTGCTTTCTCTCCCCTCTCACCACCGTGACTAAACCCTAATCACCTCTCTCTCACTCACTCGCAATTTCTCTCAAACCAGTCAGTCAAACACACTTACTCCCTCCCTCTCTCTTTTACTGTGCTGATCAACAGTGGTGATGGTGGCTGGCGCCAAGTGGCTAGTGGTGACTTAATGGCAGTGGCAGCAATGTCTGACAGTAGCTGAGCCTCAACCACTTCTTCCTCTCTTTTTGAAGCTATCTCGGTTTTACATTCTCTCTCTCTTCCTGTGATTCTGTATTTGATTGGATGAATTTGTTGAGGCATGCAAATATCTGAACTGACTGTGTGAAATGTTGAGTTGAAATTGTGGAGTAATGCATTGCCTCAGTTTGAACTACTCTAACTTGTGTGCATGCCTCTGTTGATCTGATCTGTCGTGTTGCTTGGCTTTTGTGAATATTTGAGTTAAGGCATGCACTTGAAATGGATATGCTCTGATTTCTGACTTGTTGGAACTCTGCTTTGAGTTATGAACTGTGTAAGATTAGTTATGTCTGTGATTGACTCAATTGGAACTGAAATTGTATTGTGAATGCTTGAAACTAGCTTAACTGTCACTTGAGTTGATTGGTGGAACTGTCATTGCTTGGTTGTCTTAGAGTTCGTTGTCTTAAGGCTTGTAGATCTTTTTTTTTTTTTGGTTTAAAACTTGTCAAATTTAGGTTATTTCTTGCTTGCTTGATCTATCCCTTAGTTGTATAGCTTGTAGAATCAATTTAGAGTAACGGTGCATGTTGGTTAGACTATTCCTGAGCTTGTGTGAGCTTTCTGGTTGGTTTACAAGCTGGTACAGGCTTGGTACCAGTCGGTTTTCCCTCTGTGTGCTCACTGGTACGCTGTGTTAGTGTGCCAGGGACCTATTTATGATGTTTTCCGAGTTTAGGACTGTTCTGTAAATATTTTTGAACTGTGTTAGGATCATTCTGTTATTAGGGTCTTAAGTGTAAAATATGTGTAAATATTTTAGATCTAGGGTTCTCTGTGCAAAACTTGATAAGTTTGCGGGTTGGATCCCATTTTTCAGTGGGTTCGGATTTGATCCCCGAAACCCATGGTCCTTGGGTCTGGATCCGTTAAGGCTGACGGGTGGGCCCCTTATTTCCCACCTGGGCTCTGGGCCTTGCGTTTTTCCGCTAGGCCGTGTGTGCTTCTCTGGCCTGTTACGGCCTGTTGGCCTGTTTGGGTTGATTTCTTTGATTTTGTGGAAGTTGAGGCCGACTTGGGCCTTTTCCCTTCTCTGTTGGGCTTTGCTGGATGAGCCGTTTCCCTTCTGTTGAAATTAACTAATTTCTGGACTGGGTCAGGTCCAGAATTAAAAATGCAGGATTAATTATAAAAGTAATTAAGTTAATTAAAAGTGATTAACTTAAAAAGTGAGAATTAGTAGAGCTTTTTGAGATTAGCTAAGTGGACCGGGAAAATGGTATTAAATTAACGTGTTGCCTAAATAAATCGGATAAGCATGTAAACTTAATTATGGGAGAGGATTACAACAATCCAGTATATTTAGAACAGATACAGTGGTACAATTCCAACTGGACATATGATCCCAAACACATTAAAACACCAACACGTTTAAGACATTAAAACAATTAATAGTTATAATTGTAAGTTATTTACTAATTTTATTTTCTATCTATATTTGGTAATTATAGTTAACTTATTTTCAAATGACACTTGAGTTTGATTTATTTATATTTTATTTGTATTCTTCTTGAGTTTCATTTATTAATTAACTAAAAGCGTTAATCCACAAGTTTAAACTGTTAAGAATTTCCTAAGTTTCTAATTAAGCCTAGTTACGACTTTAACGCGTAGAATGGACTGTAGGAACACGTCAGAACGTCTTCCTTCACTCTGTTTTCTAAATGGAACTCTGCCAAAATTTTATAAAATACTTCTTCCAATATAATAATATATTTTAAAACAGAATCCCTTTCTAGATAATCTAAATCCTTAATCCTAGTAATTAGAATCTCAATCCAAATGGAGGGTTAACTTAGTGATCGTTAGAATGAGTGTTTAAGTCTTAGCTTCTGTAGTCTTTTTATGACTTGTGGATGCCTTAGGTTTTGTTTAATATTTAGTTAGCAATTAAATCATTAACTAATGTGTGCATATCATGTCATTCACATTAAGTAAACAGTTAAGGACATGTCATTAACATAAAGATTAGTTGCATATGTAGGAGGTGCATCTATATTTAATAAAGTGATTAATAAACTTAAAAGTGCCTTAAATCAACACTTGCATCTGGTGCGGATCAGGATAGTGAGACCGAGTGAGATAAGAGTGTTTTGCACACGGTCTCCATTATCGGGAGATTGTACCCCAGCCATTGTCGGTGGTCTCCTTATGATAGCGATCTCGAGCAACGCATTTTTGATGATCATTCAGCAGACCGACCGTCAGGCGGTACTGCGGTCACTTGATGGTTATTTGAGTTATTATTATATTCTTTTCACTTGTGTTATTATAATCCTTTGGCTTGACTTGAACCCACAAAATTTGGGGTATTGCGTGTGCCATTATACCAAACTGCCTCTCGACCCCCATGCGTTCAGTTTATCGGTACCGAGTATTACTGCCCACTCCTTTAGCGGGGATGTGGGAACGGGGCACCTACGAGTTGTCGAGCATCTACGCGTTAGGTAGATCTGTAGGCACAGTTCTTGTCATATATATTGGGACTTGTGAGCTGATTCTGGATTTTATGTGACTTAGTATTTGACCATTGAGTGTGGGTACTTCACTCTCATATTATTATATAGACTCCGTATATTATTATACTATTATCATTATCCCCTTCTCCAGATACATTTCAGATTTTATTTGGTATGTCATTACTTGTTGATTAGTGAATTCATTAAATTAAATTTACACCTAGATATTGCATTATAGGATTTAAAATTATATAACTTAAGTTGGTTTAGTTTCTAACTAGTTTTTAACCAGAACCTTAGGGCTTTCTTTTACCACCACTGAGTATTCATGTACTCAGCCCATATAATTGCTTGTGGAGCAGGTTCAGGTTTGGCAGACTTAGCAGAGGAGGTTTTGCCAGAAGACCAAGCCGAGCTGGAATAGTATTTATCTGCTGTGCATTATTATTTTATGTTTTGTTTGTATGATGACTGGATATTTTGATATGTGTATATTTTACCAGTCCTTTTGTTGTATGAACAAACAATGCCATTATTAAGTGATTATCTATTTGTGATTATTTGTATCTGTGACACTGTTTTATAGCCTTACATGTGCGCAGCAGAGTGTGCATACGTGGCGGGGCTGTCCTCCCCAGATTGTGGCTTGGTTTGGGGTGTGACATTTTGCTTAAAGGTGGTGTTGTAAGTTTAGAAGGTGTTCTAGATGGGATATTACAACCGTTTCCGTCACCAAAGCAAAATACATAACAACTTCTGAAGCAACGAAAAAGGATAGTTTTGATCAAGAAGTTCACAGTCAAGCTAATATGGTTCTATGCATCTCGAACCGTAGCTTAGTCTTAAAGAACCCAATATCTAATTGGTGATCCAACTATGATCTATGACAGTATCACTTGATCTCTCATATGATGATGATCAAGACTATGTATATAGGAGTATATATATATATATATATATATATATATAGAGGATGGCTAACGTGCCATCGATGGCACGGAGGGTCCCGTGCCATCAAGTCATTTTTCGAGATCCAAAATTCAAATGGTCAATCCAAACCGTTCAAGTTGTTCTCCATATTGAAATATCCTTGGAGGCAAAATTTTATAATTTTTCGAATTTTTTTGCTATTTATTATTATACTTTTAAAAATATTATGATTAGAGTATTTCGGGCCCTCCAATTTGAAAATATCATAATAAATAGCAAAAAAATTTGAAAAAATATAAAATTTGGTCTCCAAGGGTATTTCAATATTTTGATCAACTTGGACGGTTTGGATCGACCGTTTGAATTTTGGATCTCGAAAAACGAGTAGATAGAAAATTGATGGCACGTGCCATCGATGGCGCGTTAGCCATTCTCTATATATATATATATATATATATATATAGGTTTAACCAAAAGTGGATAGTTTCGCGAACACAGCGAAGACTCTGACATAATCTCTACCTTAAGCAGTATACGAGATGCTATTGAGCATCCATGGGTAATGGACGTGTGAGTAACTGGCTATAAGAGTATTATTTCTTTTGAGGTTCGAGACAAGTATATATGTAGATATATGACATCGTTCTCAATTATTCACTGGCTAGAAGTCACTATTGATTGACTCTAGGCCAAGTGGGAGATTGTTAGAGATATGTCCTAGAAGTCAATTAGTTGGTGGCTATTATATTAGTTTATGTTATTGATGATGCTTGATCATTTGTTCCTAGAGTTTATTGTTGACAGATCATTCAGGTTGAGGATCTGAATTGTAGATCTCTGTGGATCATTCGTCAGAATGACAATAATATCTCTAAAGAGTCCATAATCTTGATAATTAACAAGGAACATTAATTATCATATAAGATTAGTATGCTAGTTAAGTGATGATTAAGTTCTACAAATCATAGGTAAGGAGTTACCGACTTAATTGCATATGTATATGTTACTGGAACATAGTACAGGACATGACCCAATGAAATAAATATATGGATTGTGTTATGTGTCATTATTTATTTCATACGTGTTTGATTCTGAGTTTGAGATGGTTAAGGTTTTCCACATGAGGATAGGTTCTATAAATATCGTCTAACGTTGATTCCTGATAAGGGCTGATATACGGACTTTATTTATGTTCTCTTGAATTGTGCGGAGAAAAAATGTTCAACAAGACAACCGTATGTCCCTCATTAGTTCACCTAGTGAGTGATGATATCTACTGGGCCCCTTGATGGAGTTGGATCGTATGCGTGCAACTAGGCGATCAACTCTAGATCAAGAAACGTATAATCTGCAAGAATGACACATTCCTATCTTGGATTATACAAGAATATCATGTGACATAGGAATCAAAACAATAAGATACTTTTTCTTATGCAGGATTGAAGTACTGTATTGGTACAGTATTTATTTATGCGAATTGGGAATCATAACGTGTTGCTAGATACCGCTTATGATTAATGGAAATAAATGGTGATTTATTTTCCATGGCCAACATAACATAAATCCTCAAAGGGTCACACAAATAGGACTTTAACCATACGTGCATTATTTGTTTATTTGCAGTAGCGAGTACTGCGAAAATATGATAAGTTGATTAATTAATTATATACCGTTGCGAACCGTTATAATTAATTAACTCAAGAGGATCATATAGAAACAATATAATGCATATGCTAATTCTAAATTAATTATTAATATGTTAATAATTAAGTTCGTTCAAACGTATATTTATTATACTGAGCTAATCGGTCTTTTGTTTAATCAGTTAATTAAAAGCCCGATTTGAGATGGATTAATAGAGTAAATTAATGGGCCATTATATTATGTGGGTTAGCCCACATGGGCCCTGAAATTTTTAGATTTTGAGGGGCAAATCTGTCCAGATAAAATTGGAAGAGAGATAGGCTTCATATATAGCAACGTCGTTTATGGAAACACCAAGGCTTGACCTAATTCTCTCTCTCCCTCTCTCTCTGGCCGACGGCTCAAGCAAGAGGGCAGAATTTGTTCTCCTCTTGCATGCGCCTCAATCTCCCTCTCTAGCTCATGTGTTGAGCGATATTCCTTCCAGTTAAACAGTTAATCGCGCGAAGGAGTTAAACAAGGAATTAGCTATCATCTCGGACAAGCTAGCACTTGTCTTGAGACTTTGGTTAATCTTCTAGGTGGACTCGAGGCAATCGGAGGCAGCCGTGAGGGTGACGAGCACGCCACCGACTCCAAGAGATTGGATTCGAGCCATCCGAATACGATTTCGGAAGAGGTAAGCTCCTACGCTTCTCTTTTTGCGATGTTAATGACTTGAATAACTAGATCCATTTTCGTGCGTATTAATTGCTTGTTAAATGTTAATAAAAAATTAAAATTGCACATGGACGTGAGTTTCTAACAGGACTAGTTGAGTATTAGGTTTACCGGTTCACAAAACCTAGGTCGGTCAATTGAGATGTTTTTTTTTTGTCTTAGAACAATGGCAAAATGAGATAAACAAACAATCAAACTAAAACAAAACTAAAGTAAGTAACAATTTGATTGTTTTCTGGTGATTTCTAATAATAAAGCGTCCTAGGGTTTTTGTTTTTACCTTGGTTAGGCTTCGGGCTGCCAACACGTGTGCTGTCGCACGAAATGCTGACCCGTGCTGCACCAGTCTGGCCCTGTGCAACCCGCACGGGATTCCATGTGACCCGCACAGGTAGTACTTGGTGCGACACGACCCTTAGTTGATGGTGCAATGCATGGTAATTAAGTTCCTAACTAGTTTGGGACAGATCTAGCCGGACTTGGACTCCCTAGACCTCAACTGTCGTATGTTGGTCATGGTATCGTGACCAGAACCTAGTCTAAAGCCCCCATTAGTCTAGTTAACCCTCAACTGTCATATGTTGGTCATGGTATCCCAAAAGGAGAAGATTTCTAATTAGGCGAAAGTCAGTTAGATACCTTAGTAAACCAACTTGTGGACTTAGGATAGTTAGGGCTTGTCCTACGGTTGGTTAGTTAGGGCTACCTAAGGTAACCTTAGCCCTAACTAATCCTAACAAACCCTAAGTTAGGGCTAACTAGCTAAACCCTTGCTAACCTTAGCGCTAGGTAGGTTAGGACTTTAAGTTAATTACCTAACTTAGGGGTTAGCTACCTTAGTTAGAATCTGTTTGCTAAACCTTATTGATGTGAGTCTAGCTAATACCCAAAAGTAACCTAAAAACAACCGCAAGCGCACGGTTATTCGTTGGTACAGTCGGGGTCGAATCCACAGGGACGGTAAGATGAGTATTAGACCTTACTTATTCACAAAATCTAGACAATCGAATGAAGGGTTTTGGACTTAATCAACAAGTAACAAACACAATCAACTAAAGGTAAACAAGATAATAGTAATTTTTGGTATTTTTGGTGGTAAAATATGGTATAAGGATGTCCTAGGGTTCAGTTTCCACCTTGGTCAGGCCTCAGGCCGTCAACGTTTGTCGCTCTCGCGCCGCAACGTTGACGAGTGCGTGCCAGAGAGCCCTGTGCGACCGCACAGGCCCTCTGTGCGACCGCACAGCCCTTGGTTAGTGCCGGTTTGCCACAATACTCTGATTCCTAGCTTGTGTGGGACAGGTCTAGCCGTACCTAAACTCCTGAACCTCAACTCTCGCATGTTGGTCGCAGTATTTGGTGCGGAACCTAGCCTAAAGTCCCCATTAGGTCAATTAATCCTCAACTCTCGTCATGTTGGCTTAATTACCCTAAGTCCACTTGTTGATTCTCTAAGGCATCCACTAGACTCTCGCCTAAGTAGAAACTTGTCTCTCTCGGGCTTAAGTTGGTCACCTCTCGGCTCCTAACCTACCTTGGTTACCTACTTGGTTCAATTAAACAATCTACACCTTTAGCCTAAGTTAGGTGCGGCCGTTCACCTAAAAGGAGGTTCAATTGGGCAATCAAACACAAACAAGCATAATCATATAGCAATCAAACAAGCAATACACAATAGAGACCAAATACCAAGTCAAATCAACAAACCCAACTTTAGTCTCAACTAATCCCTAGAACATGACTCAATCTAGCCTAACATTACACTAAAACAAACAACTAAAGCAAAGGAATATAAAGATACAATCTCCATGCAAAACCCAAGGGAAAGAGGAAGGCCAAGGCCCCTTCTCAAGCCTCAATCGTCTTCTGGATCAGCAAGGGAGATGCTTGGGTGGAATGGTGAGGTGTAGGAGGTCGAGATGGCGAGATCCAAGGCAGCTGAGTGGTGGTGCGGTCGCACGGGACCCCTGTGCGGTCGCACAGGGGGCCGAATGGTGGATTTGGGTTGGTTCGGGTTGCGGCGCCGCCAAGGAAGGAGATGGAAGAATGGATGGATTAACGGATGCCCTAGATGAGGAGATTCGGGCGCCTTATATAGGGGTTTGGTAGGGTTTGGAGTCCTGTACGGTCGCACAGGAAGTTGGTGCGGTCGCACGGAAGTTGCTGGACCAAGAGCAAGTCAATCTGCGCACGAAATGAGTCTGAGATGCACTGGTGCGGTCGCACCACATTCCTGTGCGGTCGCACCGGATTGACTGGGCCAGGATTGAGCCAGAACCATGCCACATGAGCCAGGAGGGGCCTGTGCGGTCGCACGGGATCCTGTGCGGTCGCACAGGGTCTTCTGGACCATGGTTCGTGCGCCGATTCGTGCCGATTTTCGCCCATTTTGCAGCGAATTGACTCCAAGTCCCTACAAAACGAAATGAAACCCAAGCAGTACCAAAATCCTACAAATATAAACTAAATACACATAAAATCAAGGGTTTTGAGTCGTGATTTGGATTAAAGTCCGGCCTAAAACCATATATAAATGTGCGATATCAATTCCCCCAAGCTTAAACCTTGCTTGTCCTCAAGCAATACTCTAAACCTAGAGGTTGGACAATACCTAAATCTTAACTCAAACTCCTTGATGGCCTACAAGTTGTAATGTCAATTCAATCAATTTGGTTCAAGTTTTACACATGACTTAAAAGGAAATGGTTTTGAAATTTACCACAAAAGTTTACACCCAAGATATCCAAACAATTGGCTTATGATGCCATTGGTCCTCAAAGATTCAATTTCAAAATTCAATGACCCTAGCTTCTCTATGTTAAACAACATGCAATACCAAGATTATTTGCCCGTTCATTTTCATACACTCCAAAGATTTGTAAGAAATATCTCTAGCATGACAAAGCTTGGTGAGTCTTTTAAGAAAAATAAAAAGAAAAGTAGAGAAAGAGAAGATAAGAATTTACATTGAGCTTGACAATGTTTTTTTTTTGTTTTTTGTTTTTTTTTTTGTTTTTTGTTTTTTTTGTTTTTTTTTTTTGTTTTTGTTTTTTTTTTTTTTGAACATGGGATACAATTTGCCATTGTGGCATTAGGAAGAATTTACATAACAAGAGAGAAGAAAGAAAAGAAATGTAGGAAGACTCGAAAATACATGCTAAAGATATCCCTTTTGAACAAATCCTTGTAGGACACAAATCCGTTCACTCGGCAAATTGTTGTGGTTTTGTCTAATAGTGTTTACCATTATAAAAGCAACCAAATTTTGGGTTCTATCCATTTAAGTTCAAATCTCCTTGGGCCGGTGGCTTCAAAAACCAATCAAAAGAATGCCTTAAGTTTAAATTTTTGCATTAAATCTCACAACCAATTTCAATTCAAAACAGTGTCAAAACTTGAACCAAACCAACCAAACAACATCACAACTCATTTACATGCAAATTATATGAGATTACATGCAGCTAAATGATGCAAACCACGTACCAGGGAGCTCTGTGCAGTCGCACAGGGGTCTGTGCGGTCGCACAACACTAGTTCGGACCGAGTTGAGACTGATTCGGACCGAACAGAGACTGGTCTGGCACTGAGGTTGACCTGTGCGACCGCACAGGAGTGTGGTGCGACCGTACAGGACCTCTGACAAGCGATTTCATGCAATGATGCAATCCTACAAACAGGTTTATACCCCCCCAAGCTTGAACAAAGCATTGTCCTCAATGCAACACATCACCACAGATAGAAATAAAGAGAAAACAACTGAAAACATACCGAATCAATGATCGGTGTGGTGATCGGCACTGAGCGGCGCTGGAATCGTGCACAGCATGCCTGTGCGGTCGCACAGGAAGTCGGTGCGGTCGCACAGGATGACTCGGTCGGAATCGTGCTGAACTTGCGGTGGCCTTCGTCAGGGGCTCCGGTTGTCGGATCGACCTCAAATTTGGACAGTAGGTGCATGAGGTGATGCTTGACAAACGTTGCAGAGCGGTTTTGGTTTCGGCCGGCAAGTTTTTGAAGTTCGACGGTGCAGCGGCCGGTGGAGCGACGGTTTTGACTTGCGGCAAGTGTCGGCACGAGTTTCGTTTGTCCAAATCGCCTCAAATTTTAACAGTAGGCTCACAATAGGATTCTAAGAAAATGTAGCGGAATAGATTTGGTTTGGACCGATAAGTTTTCGAAGTTCGGCGTGCCATTGGTCGGTTTCGGTAGCGGCTTGCGGCGATGATCGGCAAGGCTTCCAAATGTCGGATTGACATGAAATTTGAACAGTAGCCTTAGGAAATCATAATGTAGAAATCTGCCGGAATAGATTATTGATTCGGTGTGAGTCGTACGGCAGCGGCCGCGGGCTTATGCGGTGCCCGAAATTTCGAACGAGCAAGGGAGTGTCAAAACCTGCAAAAAGACACCTAAACTAACTCTACAAACCACAAATAATCTGAAAATGCAAGAACTTGAGAAATTGTTTTTTTTTTTTTTTGAACTTGGGTTGCCTCCCAAGAAGCGCTTGTTTTAGGTCACTAGCTTGACCACCTCTCTTGTCATCTTATCTTCACTTTTCGCCCAGTTAATGCATCATAATTCACCCAAAAATGATTGAGCAAGACCCTTGAGACATGCTTGGTGCACTCCTTCTTGGTTGTCTTCGTGGTTGGCTCGATTGTGATGCGATACTTGATGTGCGGTTTGCTACCCTTCATCGCATCGGCACTCTCCATGCATTCTTCAAGTTGAGGGCTCAAGTCGATTTTGGTGAACTTGTCATTCGTCACGTCGGATGTCTCGACATTGAGAGTTGTACCGCCATCTTCCTTTTTCTCGAATTCATCATTGATAGGACCTATTGGAGGATGCTTCAATTCCAACTTATTAGATTTGTCAATACATTCTAATTCAAGTGGAATGATAATTGGAAGGACATGGGGTGGAGGTGCAACAAACTTTGATTTTTCTAATTTCTCTTGTTCTTCATTTGTTTCAAATTGTGTGCTTTCATCACTATCCGTCTCATAACAAACTCCTATTAACTTGGGACAACTAAAACTTTCTAGTTTTCTATCACTTTGCAATGTCATTTTTGTATTTTGCTCATCTTGTTTCCTTTGTGAGAAACACATTTTTTGGAAGATATTAGTCATTGACATCCTTTCTAGAAATGTGGTAAAAGCATCAAACCTAGATGACAAAGAATTCACTCTTTCAAGAAGTTTCTCACGTTGCTTTCTTTGATCAATCATGAAATTTTCAAACAATGATTCATAACTTGACATTTGCAATTGTGATTGAGAACTATAAGTTTCAGCAAAAAAAGTAAACCTAGGGTCTGGTTGAGACAATGAACCTTCATTATCCAAAGAAAAACATGAGTTATTAGCCAAACCAAAGTTGTATCCTTCCCTGATTGTGCTCTGTGCGGTCGGACCTCTTGCCTGTGCGGTCGCACATGGAGCTTGTACAAACCATTTTAGTTGCTGTTCAGGCCAAACCGGAGGTTGTCGAGGCCAAATTGGTGGCTGTGCGGTCGCACAGAGATCCTGTGCGGTCGGACGAGACTTGCTGTGCCAGGTTCGTTGTTGTTCGGGCCAAATAGGAGGTTTTTGGGGCCAGTTTGGTGGCTGTGCGGTCGCACAGGGATCCTGTACGGTCGCACCAGACTTGCTGTGCCAGGTTCGTTGTTGTTCGGGCCAAACAGGAGGTTTTGGAGACCAATTTGGGGGCTGTGCGGTCGCACAGAGATCCTGTGCGGTCGCACGGGACTGCACTGTGTTGCCTGCGTGTTGCGTGGGCCCGCCTGAGCATTGTGGGGGCCCGCCAGTGGGTTGAGTGACATGTCGCAAAGCCCATGTAGTTGATGCCTCATGTTCTCCCCATTCTTCTCCATATGTCGAATCGGATACACCCACATGGTATGGTGAATGGCTCGAGTAGTGGGTGTATGGCATTTGATGTCGATTCCATCCTTCCTTGGATCCTTCCCTTCTCAAGTTTCGTGTGTTCTTCAATTGGTTCTCCAATCGACTCACTCTTCTTTCCATCTCCAAAATTTGATTTTGTCTAATCAAGCGGTCGACTCTCTCATTGAGTTGGGCCAAAGGATCTTCTTCATCACTCCAATTGTCCTCCGTTTCTTGCTCAAATTTCTGAAAATGAAACATGGCGATATGAAGTATTTTTGTTCTTTTGATTAAGAAAGAAAATAACACAAAAGATACAATGCCTAGTCTCTTGCTACTAAAGTAAGTTCTAATATCAACACCGTCCCCGGCAACGGCGCCAAAAAGCTTGATGTGAGTCTAGCTAATACCCAAAAGTAACCTAAAAACAACCGCAAGCGCACGGTTATTCGTTGGTACAGTCGGGGTCGAATCCACAGGGACGGTAAGATGAGTATTAGACCTTACTTATTCACAAAATCTAGACAATCGAATGAAGGGTTTTGGACTTAATCAACAAGTAACAAACACAATCAACTAAAGGTAAACAAGATAATAGCAATTTTTGGTATTTTTGGTGGTAAAATATGGTATAAGGATGTCCTAGGGTTCAGTTTCCACCTTGGTCAGGCCTCAGGCCGTCAACGTTTGTCGCTCTCGCGCCGCAACGTTGACGAGTGCGTGCCAGAGAGCCCTGTGCGACCGCACAGGCCCTCTGTGCGACCGCACAGCCCTTGGTTAGTGCCGGTTTGCCACAATACTCTGATTCCTAGCTTGTGTGGGACAGGTCTAGCCGTACCTAAACTCCTGAACCTCAACTCTCGCATGTTGGTCGCAGTATTTGGTGCGGAACCTAGCCTAAAGTCCCCATTAGGTCAATTAATCCTCAACTCTCGTCATGTTGGCTTAATTACCCTAAGTCCACTTGTTGATTCTCTAAGGCATCCACTAGACTCTCGCCTAAGTAGAAACTTGTCTCTCTCGGGCTTAAGTTGGTCACCTCTCGGCTCCTAACCTACCTTGGTTACCTACTTGGTTCAATTAAACAATCTACACCTTTAGCCTAAGTTAGGTGCGGCCGTTCACCTAAAAGGAGGTTCAATTGGGCAATCAAACACAAACAAGCATAATCATATAGCAATCAAACAAGCAATACACAATAGAGACCAAATACCAAGTCAAATCAACAAACCCAACTTTAGTCTCAACTAATCCCTAGAACATGACTCAATCTAGCCTAACATTACACTAAAACAAACAACTAAAGCAAAGGAATATAAAGATACAATCTCCATGCAAAACCCAAGGGAAAGAGGAAGGCCAAGGCCCCTTCTCAAGCCTCAATCGTCTTCTGGATCAGCAAGGGAGATGCTTGGGTGGAATGGTGAGGTGTAGGAGGTCGAGATGGCGAGATCCAAGGCAGCTGAGTGGTGGTGCGGTCGCACGGGACCCCTGTGCGGTCGCACAGGGGGCCGAATGGTGGATTTGGGTTGGTTCGGGTTGCGGCGCCGCCAAGGAAGGAGATGGAAGAATGGATGGATTAACGGATGCCCTAGATGAGGAGATTCGGGCGCCTTATATAGGGGTTTGGTAGGGTTTGGAGTCCTGTACGGTCGCACAGGAAGTTGGTGCGGTCGCACGGAAGTTGCTGGACCAAGAGCAAGTCAATCTGCGCACGAAATGAGTCTGAGATGCACTGGTGCGGTCGCACCACATTCCTGTGCGGTCGCACCGGATTGACTGGGCCAGGATTGAGCCAGAACCATGCCACATGAGCCAGGAGGGGCCTGTGCGGTCGCACGGGATCCTGTGCGGTCGCACAGGGTCTTCTGGACCATGGTTCGTGCGCCGATTCGTGCCGATTTTCGCCCATTTTGCAGCGAATTGACTCCAAGTCCCTACAAAACGAAATGAAACCCAAGCAGTACCAAAATCCTACAAATATAAACTAAATACACATAAAATCAAGGGTTTTGAGTCGTGATTTGGATTAAAGTCCGGCCTAAAACCATATATAAATGTGCGATATCAATTGAGTCGTTGTAGTATAGTGGTGAGTATTTCCGCCTGTCACGCGGACGACCCGGGTTCGATCCCCGGCAACGGCGCCAAAAAGCTTGATGTGAGTCTAGCTAATACCCAAAAGTAACCTAAAAACAACCGCAAGCGCACGGTTATTCGTTGGTACAGTCGGGGTCGAATCCACAGGGACGGTAAGATGAGTATTAGACCTTACTTATTCACAAAATCTAGACAATCGAATGAAGGGTTTTGGACTTAATCAACAAGTAACAAACACAATCAACTAAAGGTAAACAAGATAATAGCAATTTTTGGTATTTTTGGTGGTAAAATATGGTATAAGGATGTCCTAGGGTTCAGTTTCCACCTTGGTCAGGCCTCAGGCCGTCAACGTTTGTCGCTCTCGCGCCGCAACATTGACGAATGCGTGCCAGAGAGCCCTGTGCGACCGCACAAGACCTCTGTGCGACCGCACAGCCCTTGGTTAGTGCCGGTTTGCCATGATACCTTGGTTCCTGGCTTGTGTGGGACAGGTCTAGCCGTACCTAAACTCCTGAACCTCAACTCTCGCATGTTGGTCGCAGTATTTGGTGCAGAACCTAGCCTAAAGTCCCCATTAGGTCAATTAATCCTCAACTCTCGTCATGTTGGCTTAATTACCCTAAGTCCACTTGTTGATTCTCTAAGGCATCCACTAGACTCTCGCCTAAGTAGAAACTCGTCCCTCTCGGGCTTAAGTTGGTCACCTCTCGGCTCCTAACCTACCTTGGTTACCTACTTGGTTCAATTAAACAATCTACACCTTTAGCCTAAGTTAGGTGCGGCCGTTCACCTAAAAGGAGGTTCAATTGGGCAATCAAACACAAACAAGCATAATCATATAGCAATCAAACAAGCAATACACAATAGAGACCAAATACCAAGTCAAATCAACAAACCCAACCTTAGTCTCAACTAATCCCTAGAACATGACTCAATCTAGCCTAACATTACACTAAAACAAACAACTAAAGCAAAGGAATATAAAGATACAATCTCCATGCAAAACCCAAGGGAAAGAGGAAGGCCAAGGCCCCTTCTCAAGCCTCAAACGTCTTCTGGATCAGCAAGGGAGATGCTTGGGTGGAATGGTGAGGTGTAGGAGGTCGAGATGGCGAGATCCAAGGCAGCTGAGTGGTGGTGCGGTCGCACGGGACCCCTGTGCGGTCGCACAGGGGGCCGAATGGTGGATTTGGGTTGGTTCGGGTTGCGGCGCCGCCAAGGAAGGAGATGGAAGAATGGATGGATTAATGGATGCCCTAGATGAGGAGATTCGGGCGCCTTATATAGGGGTTTGGTAGGGTTTGGAGTCCTGTACGGTCGCACAGGAAGTTGGTGCGGTCGCACGGAAGTTGCTGGACCAAGAGCAAGTCAATCTGCGCACGAAATGAGTCTGAGATGCACTGGTGCGGTCGCACCACATTCCTGTGCGGTCGCACCGGATTGACTGGGCCAGGATTGAGCCAGAACCATGCCACATGAGCCAGGAGGGGCCTGTGCGGTCGCACGGGATCCTGTGCGGTCGCACAGGGTCTTCTGGACCATGGTTCGTGCGCCGATTCGTGCCGATTTTCGCCCATTTTGCAGCGAATTGACTCCAAGTCCCTACAAAACGAAATGAAACCCAAGCAGTACCAAAATCCTACAAATATAAACTAAATACACATAAAATCAAGGGTTTTGAGTCGTGATTTGGATTAAAGTCCGGCCTAAAACCATATATAAATGTGCGATATCACTTATGCTAGGTACTCTACTTAGGGTTAGTTATCTCTAAATAGTTTTGCTACCTAGTTAGCTATGGTTTATTACGGCTAATTAGTTAAGTTACCCTAGTTAGCTTAATCGTATACTAACCTAACTTAGGAAGATATCTCTTACAATCCAATCTAACTCTAAGTAGAGTTAAGGTTATGTAGGGCTAACTAGGGTTAGTTATGGTAGCCCTAGTTAGGACTAACCCTAGCTAGTGTTAGTTATGGTTAGCTTGGGTTAGAATTAGGGTTAGTCTTACGTAGCCCTAACTAAACCTCGCTAGGGTTAGCTGAGGTTAATCCTGGTTAGGGTTAACAATATTTAACCCTATGTAACCCTAACTCTAACCCCAACTAACCATATCTAGCCCTAAGGAGTCTTAATTAACCCCAACTAACTCTAACTCTACCTTAGCTAACCTTAACTCTAAGGGGTAGTTAGGGTTGTGCCCTAGGTATCCTTAACTAACCATAACTAACCCTATGGAACCTTAGGTTAGTTCGGGTTAGTTTGGACTATTTAGGGCCAGCTAGGTTTAGCTTGAGTTTGAGTTAGAATTAGTTAGGGTTACCAAATTCTAATTTGAGTTGTGGCGCCGCCTTGGATGGAAGAGAAGATAGGATGCCCTAATTTCGACGCTTCAAGGGCTTTAAATAGCAGCGAAACTAGGGTTCAAAGACACGTGCCGGGCGCATGGAAAGTGGGTGCTGGTCGTATGGGCCAGGAATGGATCGTCTGGCCCATGTCGCTTGTCTGGCGTGCTGGCTGGACCCTGTGCACCCCGCACAGGATTTGATGCGGGCCGCACGGGAGCATTTCTTCATGTTTTGTGAGCCAAACTTCACCAAATTTCCTCCAAGTCCCTACAAAATGAATATAGACCGAAGAAGTACCAAATTATCCCTAGGATTAAAATTAGGGTTAGCTAGGGCTACATATGGAAAGCATATCTATGGCAACCTTATTAGTTAGGGTTAGCTTGGGTAACTAGAGTACCAAACTTTAACTCTAGGTAGTTACCTTAGCTAGGGATAGCTATGGTAGTTACGGTTAGATAGGCCTACCTAGGGCTAGTAAAGACTATTAGTTAGGATTAGAGTTAGGGCTCTTAGTTTAGGGCTAAGTTATATTAGGTAAGATTATCCCTCGTCTTAATTTTAATCCTAGGCAATATGATTTTAACTAACCCTAACTAACCCTAGCTAATCCTAACTAATAGGATTATGTTAGGTAGACCTAGGATTAATCTATCTTACTAACCCTAGCTATCCCTAACTACCTACCTAACTAATCATAGTAGCGGGAATAGAGTTGGGATAGCTAGGGTTAGCTGAGGTTAACTAGGGTTAGCTATGGTTAACCATATATAGAGTTAGCTATGGTAAATTCTGAGTTAACCTTAGGTTTATAGATAATCGTAGTAACTCTAGCCTAAGTATGGTTAACCCTAGGGTTATGACCCTAGCTAGCCTAACCATAGAGCTACTCTATTTTGTTGAGTTAGCCCTAAGGTTAGCCAAAGTTAAAGTTAAGGTTAGCTAGGGTTAACTTGCATAAACCCTAGCTAATTTGCTATGATAGGTTTAGCTAAATCCTACAAGAGTTTAACTAGGCCATGCTAGGGTTAACTAGCCTAATTAGGATTAATCATATCATAGTTTGACTTACCTAAGGTTACTATTGAGCTAGTAATCTAAGGTTACTTTTGACAAGGGTTTGTTAGGGCTAACCCTAGCTACTGTTAGTTAGGGTTTGTTAGCTATAACTAACCATAGCTAGGATTAGTTAGGGCTACTTAAGGCTAGGATTTGCAAGGATTAGTTAGGGCTACTTAAGGCTAGCTAAGGTTAGCTAGGTTTGGACTATATAGGGCTTAGGATTTAGGGCTACCTTAGGTCTACCCTAGTAGCATGACCAGCTTGGGTTGACGAGCCCTAACTAACCCTAAGTAGCTAACTAATCTAATCCTAACTCTAACTCTAACTCTAGGATGTCCTAACTAACCATAACTAACCCTAGCTAACCATAGGTAGCCCTACATAACCCTAGCTAACCCAAACACTAACCCTAACCAGGGCTACCCATAGCTAAGCTTAGAGATCCCAAGGTGGCCCTTACTAATCCTAGGTAATCGTAACACATACCCTAACAAACCCTAACTTGCCCTTGGTAGCCCAAACTAACCATAGCTGACCCTAACTAACTTAGGAATTATTAGCCCTTACTCTAGTGTACCTTGAGTTAGTTAGGGCTAGAGTTAAGGTTACCTCACTCTAACCTAGCACTCTTGTTGTTAGGGCTACCTCGGGCAAGCTAGGATTACCGTGACCTATGGAGTTTCGGTTAGTTAGGGCTAGCTAGGGTTAGCTAGGGTTAGAGTTAGGGACAACTAGAGTTAGTTAGGGCTACCTAGGGTTAGGTTAGGGTTCGGGTTACTTAGGAAGACCTAACTAACCCTAGCCAACCCTAACTCTAACCCTTGCTTGCCTTACGTAGACCAAACTAACCCTTACTCGGGATTAGTTAGGTTAGTTATGGTTAGTTAGGGCTACCTAGGACAAGTTAGGGTTAGTTAGGGTTAGCTAGGGCTACCTAAGGCAAGCTAAGGTTAGAGTTAAGCTTAGTTGGGGTTAGTTAGAGTTAGTTAGCACTAGGTAACCTAAGCTATCCCTTGGTAGCCCTATCTAACCCAAGTTGACGTCCCTAACTCTAACCATATCTAACCCTATCAACAAACCCCAGCTAACCCTAACTCTAACTCTAGCTAACACTAATTAGTTACCCTAACCTTAGCCAACCCAAACTAGCCCTAGCTATCCCTAGGTAGCTCTTACTAACCCTAGCTATCCTAATTATCCCTAGGTAGCTCTTACTAACCCTAGCTATCGCTAGCTAACCTAAGCTAACACTAAACAGCTCTAAGAAATCCTTGTTAACCCTAACTTTAACCCTAGCTAACTGTTGGTAACCCCAACTAATTTTAACACAAACTCTAGCTAAACCTAGCTAGCCCTAGACAATCCAAACTAACGCTAGCTAACCTTAACTCTAACCTTAGATAGCCTTAAGTTGCCCTAACTAATCCTAGCAAACCCTAACTCTGACCCTAATCCTAACTTAGGGATAGCTACTTTATGTTAGAGTAATGGTAGTCGCTAGGTAACCCTCACTTTAACCCTAGGTGGCCCTAATCTTTTAGCTAAACCTAATAGCTAACATATGGTTAGTTAGGACTAGTTAGGTATGGTTAGAGTTAGCATTATCTAGAGTTTAGTTTAATCCAGTTAAGTAGGTAGCCCTTGGGGTTATTAAGTACCTAGATATCTAAGGTTAGTTAGGATTACTTAAGCCATAGGTAGTTAGTTAGTTAACCTTAAATCTAGATAACACCATATATGGTTAGAATTAGAGTCAGAGCCAGTCTAGGGTTAGGCTTAGCTAAGACTAACCCTAGCTAATCCTATAGTTAGGGTTATCTAGAGTTAAGGTTTGCAATGGTTAGTTAGGGCTACCTAAGGCAAGTTAGTTATTCCTACCTAGGGTTACCTATGTAGGGCTAGGTTTAGAGTTGGCAAGGCTTAGTTAGGGTTACCTAGGGTCGGGATCGGTTTTAACGAACCTACCTTGGTAATCCTAGGTTTTATATTAGGTATCCCTAGGTAACCATAGTTAACAATCCTAACTCCAACCCTCGCGAGCCCTAACTCTAATCCTAGGTAACCCTACCATAACTTGTTAGCTAGGATTAGTAACTCTAACCAAGGTAGGTTTAGATAGGGATAACTATTTAGGGTTTAGAGTTAAGAGTTAGGGTTTGTTAGGATTATTTAGCCCTAAGCTTAGACCGGGTTAGCTATCCCTAAGGTTAACTAACCATAACTAACTCTACACCCTAGCTAAACCTAGTTTGGCCCTACCTAACAGATTAGCTTTAAGTTAGGGTTTATTAGTCAAACCTAGATATTCTAAACCTCAGCTTTCGCTTGTTGGGACAGATTCTGGTTTAATCACAACCTAACCTAATTAACTTTGTTGGTTCGCAACTTTTGGTATAGAATTCAATCAATTAAACTTGTTTATTGGAGTTCGTAAGGATATTTACAGGTCTTTTGGACTGGTCTAAAAGTTACACTTTTGGTTTCAAAGGTGCCTTTCCTCAGGCGTGTAGAGGTATATATGGACGTCCCAGGTCGCAAGAATGGAAGGCTAGGGCACCAGGGCGCAAGAAAATGCCATAAAGATCAACTTCCATGTAAAGAACATTGCCATATGTGACATGGCGGCAATCTGTTCGAACCGAACAGGATCTGTTCAGACCGAACGGATGAGAGGTGCGCTGGTCTAGCGGCTACAGTGTGTTCGGACTGAACAGATAGTCATTCGGTCCGAATGGGGTGCTGAGATAGGCCTCCACTGCTAGGAATGAGTCATCTAGCGTGCGCAAAACGTCGGGAATCCATCTATACGCTCCAAAATCATCAGAAATCATCAAAACCTGTACAGCGAAGAGAAGAAACGACGGCAGAGCCAAATCCTGGAAAAATATGGCAATTTATTAAATCAATTGAGTGTGTTTTGAGTGCCAAGTACGGTCCAAACAATCCTTTATCAAAATAAAAAATTTTATAATTAATTCCTCTTAATAGTACCCTAAAATGTCCTAAAATGTACCTAACTAACCTTAGCTAGCCTTAAGTAGCCCTAACTAATCCTAGCAAATCCTAGCCTTAGGTAGCCCTAACTAATCCTAGCTATGGTTAGTTAGAGCTAACAAACCCTAACTAACCGTAGCTAGGATTAGCCCTAACAAACCCTTGTCAAAAGTAACCTTAGATTATTAGCTCAATAGTAACCTTAGGTAAGTCAAACTATGATATGATTAATCCTAATTAGGCTAGTTAACCCTAGCATGGCCTAGTTAAACTCTTGTAGGATTTAGCTAAACCTATCATAGCAAATTAGCTAGGGTTTATGCAAGTTAACCCTAGCTAACCTTAACTTTAACCTTAGCTAACCTTAAGGCTAACTCAACAAAATAGAGTAGCTCTATGGTTAAGCTTGCTAGGGTCATAACCCTAGTGTTAGTAGTCATAATCCTAGAGTTAACCATACTTAGGCTAGAGTTATTACGATTATCTATAAACCTAAGGTTAACTCAGAATTTACCATAGGTAACTCTAGATATGGTTAACCATAGCTAACCCTAGTTAACCTCAGCTAACCCTAGCTATCCCAACTCTATTCCCGCTACTATGATTAGTTAGGTAGGTAGTTAGGGATAGCTAGGGTTAGTAAGATAGATTAATCCTAGGTCTACCTAACATAACCCTATTAGTTAGGATTAGCTAGGGTTAGTTAGGATTAGTTAAAATCATATTGCCTAGGATTAAAATTAGGATGAGGGATAATCTTACCTAATATAACTTAGCCCTAAACTAAGAGCCCTAACTCTAATCCTAACTAATAGTCTTTACTAGCCCTAGGTAGGCCTATCTAACCGTAACTACCATAGCTATCCCTAGCTAAGGTAACTACCTAGAGTTAGAGTTTGGTACTCTAGTTACCCAAGCTAACCCTAACTAATAAGGTTGCCCCAGATATGCTTTCCATATGTAGCCCTAGCTAACCCTAGCTAATCCAAGATAGTCCTAACTCTAACCTGACCCTAGGGATAATTTGGGTTAACCGTAGAGCTAACCCTAGCTACCAAGTTAACCTAAAGTAGTTATGATTACTTAGTTATATCTTGCCTAACTAACCAAGCTAACTGATATCACACATTTATATATATATTTTGACCGGACTTTTCCCTCAATCACAACTCAATACCTTTTGTTTTATGCATGTTTTAGTTTATTTCTGTAGGAATTTGGTACTTCTTGGGTCTGTATTCATTTTGTAGGAACTTGGAGGAAATTTGGTGAAGTTTGGCCCACAAAACATGAAGAAATGCTCTCGTGCGGCCCGCACCAAATCCTGTGCGAGGTGCACAGGGTCCAGCCAGCACGCCAGACAAGCGACATGGGCCAGACGACCCATTCCAAGCCCATACGACCCGCACCCGCTTTCCATGCGCCCTGCACGTGACTTTGAACCCTAGTTTCGCTGCTATTTAAAGCCTCTGAAGCGCCGAAATTAGGGCATCCTATCTTCTCTCCGATTTAAGGCGGCGCCGGAACGAAAACCTACCCAATCTACCTCTTCATCTCTCCCGTGCATCCCGCACAGCCACCCTGTGCGACCCGCACAGGGAATCCTGCCGCCTTGCGAGCCACGTTCCAACCACCATTCCACCGCCGATCGACCCAAGCAGCCATATCTCCGGTCTAGAGGTAAGGAAGAGGCTTGATTAGGGGCGTTTGCCTTCCTCCTTTCTTCTCTTTGGTTATGGAGATTGTATCTTTCCCTTTTTTGCATTTTGATTGTGTTTCTATTATGGTAGGCTAGATTAGTTTGTTCTAGGGTCATGTTTGAACCAAGGTTAGGATTGATGTAATGGATGAATGATTAAGTTTCTATGGTTTATCACTTGTTGGTTGTTTATTATTTATGCTTGATTTGTGTTTGATGAATTGTGTTGAACCTACTACTAGGTGAATGGCCACACTTATTCTTGGTTAAAAGTGTAGACTAATTGATTGAATTGAGTAAGCGACTTGAGGTAGGTTAGGAGCCGAAAGGTGACCAATTGGTATCCCAAAAGGAGAAGATTTCTAATTAGGTGAAAGTCTGTTAGATACCTTAGTAAACCAACTTGTGGACTTAGGATAGTTAAGCCAACAAGCGAAAGTGAGGGTTAACTAGACTAATGAGGGCTTTAGACTAGGTTCTGATCACGATACCATGACCAACATACGACAATTGACGTCTAGGGAGTCCAAGTCCGGCTACCTGTGCGGGTCACATGGAATCCCGTGCGGGTCGCACAGGGCCAGACTGGTGCAGCACGGGTCAGCATTTCGTGCGACAGCACACGTGTTGGCAGTCCAAAGCCTAACCAAGGTAAAAACAGAAACCCTAGGATGCTTTATTATTAGAAATCACCAGAAAACAACCAAATTGTTACTTACTTTAGTTTCGTTTTAGTTTGGTTGTTTGTTTATCTCATTTTGCCATTGTTCTAAGAAAAAAAAAACATCTCAATTGACCGACCTAGATTTTGTGAACCGGTAAACCTAATACTCAACTAATCCGTCCCTGTGGTTCGACCCCTAACCATATCCAACGATATACCGTACGCTTGCGGTACATTTTAGGACATTTTAGGGTACTATTAGTTTGTACCATCACTAACCTACTGATTTACCTAATTAGCTGGGTTAGAGCCCTAACTAACTAGTTATGTAGTCCTTAGGTTAATTATGTACTAACCCTAAGTAGTTAGACCCTAGACAATAATTAGGTAACATCTAGCTAAGGTTACTAACCTAACTCTAATCCTAGCTAGGGTTAACTAGGTTTACCTAGAGTTAGGGTTAGTTTACCACATCTAATTCATATTAAGATTAGCTAAGGTTAGTTAGTACTACCTAGGGCTTGCTAGGGAGTTAGGATTAGTTAGGGTTAGTTAGGATTACCTTTGGCTAGCTAGGGTTGGTTTCGGTTAGAGTTAGGGTTAGTTTGGGTTGGATTTAGAGTTAGTTAGGACTATTTAGGGCTGGCGAGAGTTGGAGTTAGGATTAGCTATGGTAACCTAACTCTAACCTTAACTAACCCTAAATAGTAAACCTAACTCTAGGATAGTTTTGAGTTAATGTTAGAGTTGGGATTAGTTAGTTTACCCTTAAAAAAGTTAGGGTCCAATAAGTAGGGTTAGCTATAGATAGTTATGGTTAGTTAGGACTACGTAAGGCAAGCTAGGGTTAGCCTAATTAGGGTTACCTAGGATAACTAACCTTGCTAACCCTAACTTGCTACTTAGTATTAGCCTAAGACCATAGTTAGTTACGTTATGGTTAGAAATACCTAGGGAACTAAGTTAAATAGCATAACTAAGGTAAGTTATGATAGTAGGTTGAGCTTGGGTTAGGGTTAGCTAAGGTATTAGTGTTACCTAGGATAACTAATTAGAGTTAATCCAACATAGGCTAGCCCTCGGGTAACCCTAGCTAAGAGCTAGGTATCCCCTATTTATCTAAGGTAAGGGTTACCCTAGGGCTAGCTATGGCTAAGGCTATGGTTAACCCTAGGATTCGTTGGGGTTATAGTTAGGGTAACGCTAACTTAGGAAGACCATAGGTTATCCCTATATCTAAACTACCTTAACTAAACCTAGGTTAAAACTAACCCTAACTCTAATCTTAACCTTAGCTATCCCTTACCAACCATAGTTAAGGCTAACCTTAACTAATGAGAGTTAGCTAGAATTAGTTAGGGCAACCTCGGGCAAGCTATAGCTTGTTGGGGTTAGTTATGGTTAGTTAGGCCTTAGGTAGCCATGGATAGAATTACCTACGGCTAGTTAATCAAATCTTAACTCAAATCTCAGCTAACCTTAGCTAGCCCGAGGTAGCAAACCATAACTAACCAAACTAATTTAGAGTTAACCATAACTAACTAACCCTATTAGCCCTACTTGGGGTTACTTCAGGTAGTCCTTAACCTAGGTAGGTATCAGGGTTAGTAAGATACTGTTTGACCCTAAAAATCAACCCTGAAAACCAAATCCAAATTGCTAAAATCAAATTCAAATAACGAAAACCAAAATTCAAACTGTGAAAAATCAAGTTCAAATTGCAAAAAATACAAAACAAACTCCAAAAATTCCCAAAATTTATCCAAAAATTTCCTAAGAATTATGATAATTTATCATAATTTTTAAATCCCAAAAATGTCAACAGAAACTCCACAATTTGCAAAGAAACCCCAAAACTCTACAAAATTACCAAAATAAATATGTGAGGAATTTAGCAAAACCATTTGAACCATTAAATTCCTTATATTTTTGTGAGTCTACCCATAAAATTTCATCAAAAAATACCCAAGGAAAGGGCTTCAAATAATTTATTTAGGATTGGCATCATGGAAATATCTGTTAAATCAAGGAAAATCGGAGAAAATCACAGAAAAATCAAGAGGGGCTGTCGGGTGCATCCATTACAGCGGATCCAGGGGAGGCCAAGAATGTCGCTGCCCCATTAAAATTTACTGTTCCCAGTAAATGGCCAAATGTACCTGGTTCATACACCAACCGCGCCGAATATTATATCCTTTCATTGGCTCACAAGTGAAACAAGTGCACCCATCTCACTCTCTCTTGCGCGAAGCCAGCTTGTCAGAAGCTTCTTCCCCGGAGTAAAAATGGAGCCATGATTTCTTACCGTGGGAAGCCGGGTAAAACACAGGAACTCGAAGACGTGGCCTCTCCTCTGGCCATAGACGCAAAACCAGCATCCCCGCCTATGATTTTGCGAAACCACAACCCTAGGCGCAGCCCATCCTCCACCATTGATGGAAATCCGACGGTGATGATCAACACGGGCTCAAGGAAGGGTTGCCCTAATTGAAGCTTATTTAAACCCTTTCAAATTGGAGCAGAAAGGGGGGGAGGCAGCCACAAGTTTGGGCTAGGGTTAGATTGTTTCCATTTGGTTCAATTAGGGTAAAGAAAAGTCAAATTTGTAGGAAGCAAAACATCAAATAGTTGAGAAAAGTTGAAAAGAGGTAGAATTGAGGGATTGATCTTTGTAAATTCTCGGTTGGTAAATCAAAACAAGTGAATTTGAAGTGCAAAAATCTATTGCTTGTCTTTTTCTCCTCTCCTCTCATTCTTCGACCTCTCCTCCTATGGTTTATGCTGAGGGCTCCTCAGATATAGACTGAGCAGAGGTCGCCTAACTTGAGGGTTCCTCCTGTTAGGCGCAAATTATGGTCTAAGCTGAGGTTTCCTCAGTTCTAGATTGGATTTCTATGATTTGAGCTCAAATAGCTCAAATTATGGAGTTTTTTAAATAATTATAGAGGCCTAAATGTTATGCTGTTCAATTTGCTCCAGAGTTCATAATAAGTAAAAGCCTTGTATCATCACAAAACAAAAAAAAAATAATAATACATGTATGTATATGTAAATCTGCCTAAATATAAAATAAACGGAAAAGTGAGGTTATCTTTGCACAAAAATATAAAAAGGAATAGGGACAGCAGGTATATGGGTTTGTGGACAGTAGGGAATCATCCTTTCCTTTTTTAGAATTTCATGTGATTCTATACACCTTAAATAAGGCAGCAGGGGCATTTTTTTCAAGTAAAAATGTTATTTGCCAAAACCTTGGGCTTTTCTGCAAAAATACTAAAGTTCCTAAACATGTTAAAGAATATGCCTGTAAATTCTCAGAACTTTGAACAAATGTAAAAGGGTCTTCTTATTTATTGTCTAAATAGGCAGAAATTATATAAATAATTAAAATATTTTGCGAAAAAAAAATGTATATGTCAAAGTTGCCTTCAACAGCACCAAATGTCTTTGTTATGTCAGTCGTAACTAGTTTTCATGCATTTTGAGCAACTCAAACATAAGTCTCATCAAAACAGTGGCTAAGTTGCTCAAATTTGAAAATTCTAAATTGTTACAAATGCTAAATCCCTTGCTCCTGCGCTTGGTGGTAGTTTGGACATGCAAAACAAGTCTAAACTGACCTAAATTGAGTATCAAAACAAACTTTTTTGCTGTAATACCACTTACATGTAAATTGGAGCTTGAACTAAAATGCTTAAAATACACCAATCTGCCCCAAGCTTCATCTACCTTCCTACATCACTTCAAGCTCAATCAATGACGCGATTAGCCCATGTTACATCTCCTAAAAGTCACCAAGCAACTGCTGGCATAAAAAAAATTCCCTCTGTGGGCCCCACAGTGCGGACTCAGTTCTGCCCAAATTCAAGCCGATGTGCCTCAGCCGAGAGAACCTCCTTCCGACACTCTCCATGCAAAATTGACATCACCCTAGCTCTCAAGGAACCTTGATGATTGTATAAAACCTAGAACTGGTAGAAGAAGATGGCCGAAAAGCTCTGAACGCCGTTAATATCTGCTCGAGCTTCCTCTGACGCCAAGTGACAGCACAAGTCTCTACAACTCCCATTAATGACACCACTGTGTTCTCCTTAACTTCACGATTCAAACGAACCAATTCTCGACCAAAACGGTGGTCGAAGCCGCCGCAATTCCGTCAGAGAATGTCCAGGGTCTTTTCTGCAAAAAAAAAAAAAAACCAATTCCTATCGGAGAAGACGGGTTTAAACCCGCGTCACATCTGATCCGCTGTAGTCAAATCGCGTGTGGCGGATTGTCGACATGATGATGACCCGCTACATGAACCAGCTTGGACAAATAATAAAAAGAAAATAAAGTTTGGCCCAAAAAGGAAACTCGGCCCAGAAAGGAATTAGAGCCCAATCTAGACAATGAATGAGCCCGCCAGGATTTAATCTATGCCACGTCAACAAGCCTAGTCAGCGCCAGTCAGCAGCCACCTCAGCCTCTACAGCACACGTGGACCAATCAGAAAATTACAAATCAACAGAAATTTCAAAAATTCATAGAAAATAGTAGGAAACTCAGAAAAATCCAAATAAAATATCCATAAATTTATAAAAATCTGATCAAACCAAATTTACGGATACTTTGGTATAAAATTCTGTTTAAATAGTGGACTTTTGTCTTTTTGAATTATTTTGCTATAAAAATGAATTTGAAAAATTAATAAAATCACTAAAGTATTTTCCAACAAATTTCTAAAACAAGAAATCTGAATACTTTCAAAATAAAAATTATTTTAAAAGAACATTTTCAAAACCAAATATTTTAAATATAAGTATTTTGAAAATAATGACTTATGGTACCTTTGAAGTATTTTCAATATTAAATATATTTCATAAGATTCAAAAGTGATATCAAATAAATCTTATAAAATTCTAAAATGAAGTCAAAATTTATTGAAACTCTCCTAATAAATTTTCAAGCATAAAAATTAGATAATCACAAAATGTAAATAAATTCAAAAAGAAATATGTCAAATATCAAATATTTTCAAAATAAACATAATTAAAAATATAAAAAGAAATTCCAAAAGTCTAAAATTAAAAATAAGGATAAAATGAAACTGTGACAATGGTAAATCCCAAAGCCAAAGCCGAAACCTCTTCACTAGAGAAAAGAAAGCTCTTCAGCAAATCAAAATCAACTTCAAGCGAGTCCAAAAGCTAGAAACCTTGAAACTCAAACCCAAAAGACATAAACTTTGAAATTCAAACTCAAAAGCCGAAAACCCCGAAACTCAAACCCTTATTCTCACAAGTGGCCCAAAATAGCCCCGAGAACTCCCAAATTTTGTTTCCACAAGAGACCCAAAATAGTCCCGGAAATCCTTCTCACAAGTGGCCCAAAAAAGCCCCGAGAAACCAAAATTCCATTTCCACAAGCGACCCAAAATAGTCCCGGAAACCAATCCTTACAAGCGACCCAAAATAGTCCCAAGGATTGTCAAAATTCAAATTCTCACAAGTCGCTCAAAATAGCTCCGAGAAACCAAAACTTTGTTTCCACAAGCGACCCAAAATAGTCCCGGAAATTCTTTCTCACAAGTGGCCCAAAAAAGCCCCGAGAACTCCCAAATTTTGTTTCCACAAGAGACCCAAAATAGTCCCGGAAATCCTTCTCACAAGTGGCCCAAAATAGACCCGAGAAACCAAAATTCTGTTTCCACAAGCGACCCAAAATAGTCCCGGAAAACAATCCTTACAAGCGACCCAAAATAGTCCCAAGGATTTTCAAAATTCAAATTTTCACAAGTGGCCCAAAATAGCCCCGAGAACCCAGAATTCCGTTTCCACAAACGACCTAAAATAGTCCCGGAAACCCTTTCTCACAAGTGACCCAAGACAGTCCCGAGAAACTCAAATCAAATCCTAAAAGGTCCAAAATAGCCTTATGAAACCCAAATCAAATCCAAATTCTACAAAGGCCCAAAATAGCCTTAAACAACCTAACCAAATCCCAATCCAAATGGCCCAAAATAGCCTTGATAAACTCAAAATCCGAATCTAAATCCTACAAAGGCCCAAAATAGCTTCAAGACCGAAAACTACACCCCGACATAAAAAAAAAAAACAAATCCATTTCAAGTAAAAATCTAAAATTATTCAAGCGTCCTCAATTGAGTCCCGTTAATTAGGTCTGGTACCATCAATTGAGTCCGATTTAAACCAAAAGAATAAATTTCTATATAAATACAAAATCATTTAGAGATGATTTTTCTAGCCTATTACATATAATTCTTTAGATCCCTTAATCAGAGGTTCCCGTAGGCAACTACGGGGTAATTAACAATAGGGGCTTGCGCCTATTGGAAAGAAATGACCCGCTAAATTAATAAACTCTCGTAAGAAGCGACTCTTGTTCTGGTTCTCTTGTCGTCAAGAGATACTCAGTGCGGAGATCGAACCTTAAGGAGGGTGAATCTAAGGCTTATTCTAATTTCTCGAGGAAACCCATTTCATTCTTCGAGAGATGACGAAAAAGTCCACACAGATTCTCTGGCATGCCCGGTGGGACATCTTTCTCCTCTCATCTTTGGACTCTAAAGACTATGATGTAAAGGCTAGGAAAATTGATAAATATATATATATATATATATATATATACATAAAACAAAGAAATAATAATAAATAAAAATAATAATAAAATAAAAAGTTAAAATAAAAAAGGGGAGAAAGAAAATAATAATAATAATAAAAAAAATGTAAATTGTTGTTTCTCCAATTGTTTGAAATTCCAAATAAACATTTCTAACGATAACATGTGGAGATCTTTTCTTGCAGGAAATGGCATCCACAACCGTTGATATGAGCAAACCCGAACGAGTGTTCACGATTGGGGCAGTTCCGATCTGCTACCAACACGAGTTCATGCTCGGCAACATGCCATATGGGTACTCCTATGTGCCTATAGTCCAAGTAAGTGATGGAAGCTTCCAACTTGCCAATGTCACTGAAGAACCACAAGATGTGCCGGTGGTGGTTTCAAAAGTCCTTGAAATTCCTACTGAAGCCTGTACCAAAGAAGAAGAATGGGCTCTTATTCCTCAAACGAAGGTTCATCCAACCCCAAGTCACAAGAAACACCGGCGTCAACGTCGCTCCTCTCAACAGAAAATGGCAGTGAGGAAAGCCTATATGCCAGTCCCTCAAAGCACGAGAACTATCAAGAAAGTACAAAGGGCATATAAGAATGAATTGGACACAAAGCCTAACCTCCCAGTCAGCAACCCGTTCGCACCACTTCGGTTGGTTCGAAAGAACTCCCCTACAGCCGTATTGAAAACAATGGAGGAATTTCCTTCAGAATATCAGGTCCAGTTCCGGGGCAGAAATCCTCAAACTAGACATTCTGTGAAAGAAAGGCTTACCTTTCCCCGAACACCGGTCCATGAGAGATTAGGACCGAAGGGGCGAAAAAGAGAAGTAACTCCAGTGAAGGAAAGACTAGGGTACAAAGGAAAGGAAAGAGCGAAAGCCCTGGTTAAAGACAGACTACGGCCTTTGAGAAATGAAGAAGGGGTTAAGAAGATATGGGTACCTAAGAATAGGACCCGATTGATGATTGAAGTGACCAACCAAGAATCACAAGGCAAAAGAAGGCGTTTAGTATGGAAAGAAAGAGAACCGATGGTACATGCTTATGTGAACATGATCAGAATAAGTGAAGAACATGAGATGCATGCGTTTGTGAATATGGTTAGTGGTGAAGAAGTTCTTTTAACTAAAAAGAATAGTAAGGATAAACAGGATTTGACATCTTCAAATCACAACGATCATTGTGAAGGAAAAGAAGATGAGCCAATAAAGAGTGATCAAGAGGATGGTGGTGATAAAGGCCGATGGGTTGAAGGAGAAAACGCTCGACTAATGAGCATGTTAGAAAAGAATGAAAGGAAAATGTCTGAATTGATGAACGAAAGAGAGAAAGAAAAAGAAATTGTTAAGAAAATGTACAAGTTCTTAGAAAAGAAAAATTTGCTCGGAGAACTCGAGAAAGAGTACCCCTCGTCCTCGGAAGAAGAAGACAATCACAAGAAGAAAGTTCTCAAAGAAAGAAAGAATAAAAGCAAATACGAGCTTTCTGACGAAGAGGAGGAAAGAAGCAAGAAGAAAGCTCTAAAAGAAAGGAAGAGTAAGAGCAAGTATGGGACTTCTGATGAAGAAGAAGAAAAGAGTCGGAGAAAGCCCTCTAAAGGGAAGAAGAACAAAAATAAGTACGAATCATCAGAAGAAGAAGAAGAAAGGTATCACAGAAAACACTCCAAAGAAAGGAGAAGCAAGACCAGATACGAATCCGATGAGGATGAGATTCTTGGGGCAAGGTCTCGGACAGGGGCAAGGAAGTCAGAATCAACAAAGCAAATCATACAAGAGATGATAAATCAACAACTCCAAGCATCAGGAGCGAGTCGTCTGGTTAATCTTCGTAAAAGGTGCAGAAGGCCGTACCCAAGGGAGTACGAGCATATTCCCTATCCTTCAGGATATCAGGTCCCAAAATTCAACCTCTTTGATGGCACAGGAAGGGAAGGCATCACGCCTGATCAATATTTGGTGCAATTCAGAAATGCATGTGGCAATACCGCTCATGATGAAGCTTTGTTGCTAAAGCAATTCTCCCAAAGTCTCACAGGTGCCGCCTTTGAGTGGTATTCTTCATTGGAAAATGACTCGATTGAGACTTGGGACGAAATGGAAGATCTTTTCCGAGCAAAGTTCGCTATGGTGACGCAAAGAATTTCTATGGCTGATGTTGCTTGTGAAAAACCAAGGTCGGGTGAGTCGCCGCTTGACTACATCAACAGATGGAGAAATATGAACATACGATGCACTCACCAAATGCCAGAAAGAGAGGCTGTAGAGTTCTTGATAAGAAATTTGGATGATTGGATCCGTAGACCGCTCTCAGGAAGTGATATCTACACTTATGAGGATTTGGTGACTCGAGTCGCGAGAGTTGTGCATATTGGCCCGCCTAAAGAGACACAAACATCATATGGCAAAGGTGAACAAAGGGGTAAGGGTCAAGCTCCTATCAAAATAGTTGGAGCCAATGAGACATCTACTAGCCAAGGAAGCGGCGGCTATAGAAACAACAAAGGAAATAATAACAGTGGGAGTAACCAACCACAAGAAACTTTGGCAGAGCGTTTGAGCAAGCCATACTCGTTCAAAAAGGAGAAAACCACAGCATTACTCAAACAATTATTGAATGGGAAAGCTATAGAGTTACCTTATTGCAAAAGGCCGGATGAGCAAAACAAGATAGACGATCCAAAGTACTGTGCTTACCATCGGGTCTTGGGTCACCCCACGGGCGATTGTTATGTCTTTAAGAACATTGCAGAAAAGATGATCAAAGAAGGAGATTTGATATTGCCCGAAAGTTTTAAACAAGAACCAGCCCCACATGCACAAGCGAATGTGGTAGCTCAAAGAAATAACCCAAGACTCAATGTAGATTGCAATGTCATAGTGATAGTGGATGAAGAGTCTGATCAAGAAGAAAACTATGTGCAAAAAGTGTCAAAATTAAATGAAAACAAGAAAACTATAGAGAATGAGGAAAAGAAAGATGAGAATGAAGAAGGAGAAAAAAAGAAAGAAGTAAAGAAAGAGCAAAATGAGAAGAAAGAGGAGGAGGAAGAAGCGGAATTCAATGCTTATTACTATGATGACACTGAAGATGAAAATGAGGTACCGTATGGAGGTCTATTCGCCAAGGGCATGTTTGAAGAGAAAGACTGTCATGTGAACTTGCGATCGGGTACAAACATTCCTGAAAGGCAAGCACCTAATGGAAATGACAAAGGAAAAGGAAAAGGGAGAGGCCAAGAAGTAGATGATGAAGCGGGACCAAGTCAAAAAGCAAAAGAAACAGTTGGAGAGTACAATATCTTGGCTCAGTTAAGGCGCACGCCCGCACTAATCAGTGTATTCGAGGCGTTGATGATGTCAAAAGAGCTTAGAGAAACAATGATGAAGGTGTTGCAAGAGCCCGAGAAATTTCAGGCTTACTTAGCAGAAAAGCACATGACTGAGGCCCTATATGTAGAGCCACAAAGCCAAATCACCTTCACAGATAGGGACTTAATAATGGGGACGGCTCACCACAACAAGCCACTCTATATTACAGGTCAAACCAATGGAAGTCGGTTAAGTCGAATGTTGGTAGACCCCGGGTCTTCCATTAACATCTTGCCTCTACGGTCATTGAACCAGTTGGCTTTGGAAGGAAAACGCCTATCAGATGAAAATGTCTTTATCCACGGATTCAACCAGAATTCCGAACGGGCGTTGGGGTCAATTACCCTTCCCATGAAGTTTGGAGAACTTGAAACCTTGATCAAATTCTATGTAATTGACGCCGATACCTCCTATAGGGCTTTGCTAGGAAGACCATGGTTACATGAGAATTATCTTGTGCCGTCCACCCTCCACCAGTGCGTCAAATATACACACGATGGTGAACAAAAGATTATCAAGGGAGATGCACAACATTATGGTGCACATGAGGTGGAATTGGAGGAAATGGATCGATTCTATACTCCAACCTCACAAAGAAGTACTTCACCAAGTTTGCGATTAAAAATAGAAAACCAGAAAGAGTGTAATGAGGAAATAAAATTGAAATTGAAGGAAAGGCCTACAACTTCATGTGTGGTGAAGACACCTTTTTACATAAGATCATCTGATGATGAAGAATGTGAAAGAGAGGATCAGAAATGAAAACTTTACTTGGGAAGTGACTCCGAGGAAGAATTTGAACAAAAACAAAAGAATGCAATTCATGTGTATGATACTGACTTGGACGAGGAACAGTTCAATGGGGGTGAAGACTCAATGGCCATTGAACAAGTTCCCATTGGTTACTTCAAGGAGCTAACACCAAGGGAGGTGAACCAAATTAAAGATTTAGAAACTTTCTATGTCCCGCCTAAAGTGGAGAAAGTGCAAGGAAAATTGGTGTTTCACAAGGGGATTTTGTTCTACAAAGCTGAAAATATAGATCCTTCAAGCAATATCCATGATTCCAATGAATGGGAGAAGTGGTTGACAGAGAAAGAAAATGAGTTTGAGAGAATAGAAGTAATGGGTTACTACAACAAGAGATTAGAAGATCTCTTTCAAAAGACTCATTGCTTGGAGCCAGTCTCAAAACAAAGGACAAAAGCGTTCCAAGAGTTGTGGAGCGGAAAATCAATGTGGGTCAAAGGCCTGGATGGCAAGCTCAAAAAGACCAAGGGATTAGGTTTCCAAATACCTCAAGGAGAGACCTTATTCGCAGAATGTCATATGGTGGGAATAACACCCATTGAAGGAAGTCCTGAAGAAGAGGAGTTCATACAGGTAGCAAAGAATGCTCCACAAGCATTAGAAGAAGGAGGTCAAAATACAATTGATGATCTTTTGGAGATAAATCTGGGTACTGAAGAGGATCCACGCCCAACCTTCATAAGTGCATCACTTCCCCTTGAGAAACAAGAGCAATTGAAAACACTCTTGATGGAATACAAAGATTGTTTTGCATGGAATTATGCAGAAATGCCCGGTCTCGATCCAGCATTAGCCTCTCACAAACTGAAGATCGACCCAAGTGTAAAACCCGTCAAACAAGCCCCAAGACGCATGAGGGTCGAGCTTGAAGAGAGGGTGATTGAGGAAGTTAAAAAGTTGATCGATGCAGGGTTTATTCGAGAGGAAGAAAATCCTATTTGGATAGCAAATATTGTGCCAGTAAAGAAGAAAAATGGACAAGTGAGGTTATGCGTGGATTTTAGGGACCTGAATAAAGCATGCCCAAAAGACGATTTTCCCTTACCCGTGACCGAGTTAATAATAGACTATACCTCTTCTTATGTGGTGTATTCTCTCATGGATGGGGCATCAGGTTACAATCAAATTCCAATGGATGAAGAAGATCAGCGGCACACGTCTTTTCGCACACCGATAGGCATCTTTTGCTATAAGGTGATGCCTTTCGGACTAAAAAATGCAGGGGCAACTTATCAAAGAGCTATGACAAAAATCTTTGATGATCTGATCCACAAGATAGTCGAGTGCTATGTGGATGACTTAGTGGTTAAGGCCCGGTCAATTGATGAACACCTTGAGCACTTAAAGGTTGTGTTTGAGCGATTAAGGAAATATTATCTAAAGATGAATCCCCTAAAGTGTGCCTTTATGGTGTCTTCAGGAAAATTTCTAGGATTTGTGGTAAGGCATAGGGGCATCGAAATAGACCCCGCAAAAATCAAAGCAATTAGAGAAATGCCACCTCCAAAGACCCTCAAGCAACTCTGCTCTCTGCAGGGGCAATTGGCTTATGTTAGAAGGTTCATTGCTAACCTTTCAGGAAGAATAAAGCCATTTACCCACCTTACCAAGAAGGATGTACCTTTCAAGTGGGATGATAAGTGTCAAAAGGCTTTCGAGGACATAAAAGAATACCTCCTCAAACCGCCTGTCCTCGCTGCGCCTATTCAGGGAAAGCCATTAATCCTATACACTACAGCCCTGGATGGATCCTTAGGGGCTCTTTTGGCTCAAGAGAATGAAGAAGGTAAGGAAAATGCACTGTACTACTTGAGTCGAATGCTAGTCGGTGCCGAGCAATCCTATAGCCCAATTGAAAAGCATTGTTTAGCCTTGGTGTTTGCCACAAAAAAGTTAAGACACTACATGCTGTCCCACAAGATTACATTGATATCAAAGGTAGATCCACTGAAATACTTGATGACTAGACCCATGCTGACAGGGAGGCTAGCAAGATGGGCCATTATTCTCATGGAGTTTGACATTTCTTATGCGCCTCAAAAGGCCATAAAGGGACAAGCAATGGCTGATTTCTTAGCCGCACATCCAATCCCTGACGATTCTCCCTTGAATTGTGAATTTCCAGATGAACAAAGTCTATGCCTAGAAGAAAGAGAATCAGGATGGACAATGTTCTTTGATGGGTCGTCGGCAATACAGCCGGCCAAAAGACCTAACCTACCTCGGATTCGAGCAGGAGTTGGCCTAGTCTTTGTCACGCCACAAGGAGGAATTATCCGCCATTCCATAGCATTGACTGAACCATGCACAAATAATGAGGCTGAATATGAAGCCTTGATCGTCGGGTTAGAATTAGCAATCAATATGGGTATAAAAGAGATAAAAGTGTGTGGTGACTCCCAACTAATATTGAGCCAAATTGAGGGAGTGTTCGAGGTGAAGAAGCCAGAATTGGTAAAATATCATGAAAGAGCTCAAGAATTGATGGGTAAATTTTTAAAAATCACTTTTGAAAAGGTGTCGAGAGCTTCCAATGGCATGGCATATGCTTTGGCTCGAGTGGCTACTCAATTGAGTAAACCAGACGGAGAAGAAGTGCAAATTACAATAAGAAATCGACGATCTTTGGCCCCCTACCTTCTGGAAATTGAAAAAGAGATGAATGCCCACCTCTTCGTGGATATAGAAGAATGGGAGACAAAAGCAGACTTGCTATTAGATCCGGACGAAGCAATGGAGGTAGAAATAAATGGAGAAGAGGATTAGAGAAAACCTTTTGTGGATTACTTTAAATATCAGGTTCTTCCCACGGAAAGAGCGGAAAGGGAACAACTCAAGCGGAGGATCCTCCGTTATGTTTACGTGAACGACACGTTGTATAGAAGATCATATGACCAGTTGTGGTTAAGATGTATGTCACAAGCAGAATCTCAAAAAATCATGAGAGAAGTTCACTCGGGATTTTGTGGGGCCCACCAGTCAGGTCCCAAAATGAGACTTCATATCAAGAGAATGGGGTACTATTGGCCAACAATGATCGCAGATTGTGAAAATCAAGCAAGAAAGTGCCATATGTGCCAAGTACATGGTGATTTCATACATCAACACCCCAACCCATTACATCCAACAGTGGCTGCTTGGCCATTTGATATGTGGGGAATGGATGTGATTGGACCCATTGACCCGCCATCTTCAAAAGGGCACAGGTTCATTTTTGCTATCACTGATTATTTCTCTAAATGGGCCGAAGCAGTTCCTCTGAAAGAAGTCAAAAGCAAAAATGTCATTCGGTTCCTAAAAAATAATGTGTTGTACCGTTTTGGCACACCAAGGAAAATAATCTCTGATAATGGAACCTCATTTAAGAGTGGGGAAATCAGCGCATTTGCCCGGCAACACAAAATCAAATGGAGATATTCTTCTATTTACAATTCAAGGGCTAATGGGCTAGCAGAAGCATTCAATAAGGTGCTAATCAAACTCTTAAGAAAAACAGTAGGAGACAATCACAGAAGTTGGGATGAAAAACTCCAAGAAGCGCTCTGGGCATATCGCACGACCTTCAGAACCCCAACTCAAGCAACTCCCTACTCATTGGCATTTGGATCCGAAGCAGTGTTGCCATTGAAAATTGAGTTACCATCTCTCAGAGTGGCCATGCATGCAGGTCTACCCATGGATAAGCGAGCCCGATTAAGGCTAGATGAATTAGATGCCATGGATGAAAAAAGGTTGGCGGCACAACAAAGTTTGGAACTATACAGGGCGCAAATGACCAAGGCCTATGACAAAATGGTGAGGCCTCGTGCTTTTCGGGAAGGAGAATTGGTGTTAATCTTGAGGAGGCCTATCATTGGTCATCATCATGGTCCGAAATTCGCCCCCAATTGGGAAGGGCCATATGTCATCAAGGAAGTTTACGAAGGAGGATCTTACAAACTTGTGGATAAGAATGGAGAAAGTTCCATTCCACCCATCAATGGCCGCTACCTTAAGAAGTATTACACCTAAAGCCTATCCTTCCAATTAAAAAAAAATAAAACAACGCCTTCTACTTTCAAATAAAAGGTTAGCTTAGATAAACCCAAAATCTCATAAGCCTATTAAACCAAAAAAAAAAAACATGTAGAAAACCAAGCCAATAAAGTCTTGAATAAGACCCTCAAGACCCAAAAACCCAAAGTCATAACAAACAACCAAAATCCAAGAAACAAGTCTCACGTCCCGCCGGGCTAAAGCTCGAAGGGGATGTTCCGTTCTTTTGAACATTATGGAACATTCCTCTGCGAGGCCCTAAAGAAATAAGGTAACCAGAAATTAATAAATCCTTACCTAAAATCCAAATTCCAAAACCCAAAACTCCAATAAAAAAAAAAGTAGAAAATCCAATAAAGTCCTGAACAAAACCCTCAAGACCCAAAAACCCAAAATCCTAGAATTAAGTCTCATGTTACGCCGGGCTAAAGCTCGAAAGGGATGTTCCGTTCTTTTGAACATTATGGAACATTCCTCTGCGAGGCCCTAAAGAAATAAGGTAAACACAAATTAATAAATGTCTAATAAAAATCCTTAACCTCAAAAATCCGAATAAAAAATAATTAGGATAAAACCCAAAAGAAATAAAACCATATTCATACTTGTCCCACCGGGCCTAAATTCGAAGGAATGCCTTTGTCTTCTTGGACATTCATAGGACATCTCCTTTACAAAAGGCCTACATTTAAGAAAAATGCGACCCTAAGTTTTGTGCTTTGTGCTTTGAACAAGGTACTAGGTGCCTGTTCATCTCACCGATAAAAAGGATGAACAAAAGTTCTGTGTCTTGAACTCTAAATAAGACACCGGAGAACACCAACACTGGAACAAGTGCCCACACCGGGGCAGAAGAACAATAAAGACCTGTTAACCAACCAAACTAGGACAAGAGCCAATGATCAACCAAACCTGATACAAATTAAGGGGATGAGAGACAACATGAAAGAATACAAATTGAAGTCAAGTGTTAAAGGAACTGAAATGCTTCAAGGTCGACATTCAAAAGGGAAAATCAAAACAGGGACAAGGCCCGTGTAAATCCAAACTCAAGAAAATACAGGTGTGGGCCAAAATACCTCGACCTAAATTGTGGTGCGGACTTATGGGTGCATTAGTCCTGAATGAAGAAAAACAAAAAGAAGGAAAAAGTCAAAGGTGGGCCAAAATATCCACATTCCAAAACAAGAGAAACGAGACGGGAGTAAGATGACTCCTCACTTCAAAACAAAAGTTTACAAGAAGGTCTTGAGCACGGAAGCCCAATCAAACACAAGACTGACAAGTGTTAAAGAAACCAAACCACGACAAAAGAACAAGGGGTCAAGAAGAGACCACCAAAGCACGTCGTTCTGTCCAAGACCCTCACAACATGCTTTGGTGGGGGGCATTTGTTTGACCCTAAAAATCAATCCTGAAAACCAAATCCAAATTGCTAAAATCAAATTCAAATAACGAAAACCAAAATTCAAACTGCAAAAAATCAAGTTCAAATTGCAGAAAATACAAAACAAACTCCAAAAATTCCCAAAATTTACCCAAAAATTTCCTAAGAATTATGATAATTTATCATAATTTTTAAATCCCAAAAATGTCAACAGAAACTCCACAATTTGCAAAGAAACCCCAAAACTCTACAAAATTATCAAAATAAATATGTGAGGAATTTAGCAAAACCATTTGAACCATTAAATTCCTTATATTTTTGTGAGTCTACCCATAAAATTTCATCAAAAAATACCCAAGGAAAGGGCTTCAAATAATTTATTTAGGATTGGCATCATGGAAATATCTGTTAAATCAAGGAAAATCGGAGAAAATCACAGAAAAATCAAGAGGGGCTGTCGGGTGCATCCATTGCAGCGGATCCAGGGGAGGCCAAGAATGTCGCTGCCCCATTAAAATTTACTATTCCCAGTAAATGGCCAAATGTACCTGGTTCATACACCAACCGCGCCGAATATTATATCCTTTCATTGGCTCACAAGTGAAACAAGTGCTCCCATCTCACTCTCTCTTGCGCGAAGCCAGCTTGTCAGAAGCTTCTTCCCCGGAGTAAAAATGGAGCCATGATTTCTTACCGTGGGAAGCCGGGTAAAACACAGGAACTCGAAGACGTGGCCTCTCCTCTGGCCATAGACGCAAAACCAGCATCCCCGCCTATGGTTTTGCGAAACCACAACCCTAGGCGCAGCCCATCCTCCACCATTGATGGAAATCCGACGGTGATGATCAACACGGGCTCAAGGAAGGGTTGCCCTAATTGAAGCTTATTTAAACCCTTTCAAATTGGAGTAGAAAGGGGGGGAGGCAGCCACAAGTTTGGGCTAGGGTTAGATTGTTTCCATTTGGTTCAATTAGGGTAAAGAAAAGTCAAATTTGTAGGAAGCAAAACATCAAATAGTTGAGAAAAGTTGAAAAGAGGTAGAATTGAGGGATTGATCTTTGTAAATTCTCGGTTGGTAAATCAAAACAAGTGAATTTGAAGTGCAAAAATCTATTGCTTGTCTTTTTCTCCTCTCCTCTCATTCTTCGACCTCTCCTCCTATGGTTTATGCTGAGGGCTCCTCAGATATAGACTGAGCAGAGGTCGCCTAACTTGAGGGTTCCTCCTGTTAGGCGCAAATTATGGTCTAAGCTGAGGTTTCCTCAGTTCTAGATTGGATTTCTATGATTTGAGCTCAAATAGCTCAAATTATGGAATTTTTTAAATAATTATAGAGGCCTAAATGTTATGCTGTTCAATTTGCTCCAGAGTTCATAATAAGTAAAAGCCTTGTATCATCACAAAACAAAAAAAAAATAATAATACATGTATGTATATGTAAATCTGCCTAAATATAAAATAAACGGAAAAGTGAGGTTATCTTTGCACAAAAATATAAAAAGGAATAGGGACAGCAGGTATATGGGTTTGTGGACAGTAGGGAATCATCCTTTCCTTTTTTAGAATTTCATGTGATTCTATACACCTTAAATAAGGCAGCAGGGGCATTTTTTTCAAGTAAAAATGTTATTTGCCAAAACCTTGGGCTTTTCTGCAAAAATACTAAAGTTCCTAAACATGTTAAAGAATATGCCTGTAAATTCTCAGAACTTTGAACAAATGTAAAAGGGTCTTCTTATTTATTGTCTAAATAGGCAGAAATTATATAAATAATTAAAATATTTTGCAAAAAAAAAATGTATATGTCAAAGTTGCCTTCAACAGCACCAAATGTCTTTGTTATGTCAGTCGTAACTAGTTTTCATGCATTTTGAGCAACTCAAACATAAGTCTCATCAAAACAGTGGCTAAGTTGCTCAAATTTGAAAATTCTAAATTGTTACAAATGCTAAATCCCTTGCTCCTGCGCTTGGTGGTAGTTTGGACATGCAAAACAAGTCTAAACTGACCTAAATTGAGTATCAAAACAAACTTTTTTGCTGTAATACCACTTACATGTAAATTGGAGCTTGAACTAAAATGCTTAAAATACACCAATCTGCCCCAAGCTTCATCTACCTTCCTACATCACTTCAAGCTCAATCAATGACGCGATTAGCCCATGTTACATCTCCTAAAAGTCACCAAGCAACTGCTGGCATAAAAAAAATTCCCTCTGTGGGCCCCACAGTGCGGACTCAGTTCTGCCCAAATTCAAGCCGATGTGCCTCAGCCGAGAGAACCTCCTTCCGACACTCTCCATGCAAAATTGACATCACCCTAGCTCTCAAGGAACCTTGATGATTGTATAAAACCTAGAACTGGTAGAAGAAGATGGCCGGAAAGCTCTGAACGCCGTTAATATCTGCTCGAGCTTCCTCTGACGCCAAGTGACAGCACAAGTCTCTACAACTCCCATTAATGACACCACTGTGTTCTCCTTAACTTCACGATTCAAACGAACCAATTCTCGACCAAAACGGTGGTCGAAGCCGCCGCAATTCCGTCAGAGAATGTCCAGGGTCTTTTCTGCAAAAAAAAAAAAAAAACCAATTCCTATCGGAGAAGACGGGTTTAAACCCGCGTCACATCTGATCCGCTGTAGTCAAATCGCGTGTGGCGGATTGTCGACATGATGATGACCCGCTACATGAACCAGCTTGGACAAATAATAAAAAGAAAATAAAGTTTGGCCCAAAAAGGAAACTCGGCCCAGAAAGGAATTAGAGCCCAATCTAGACAATGAATGAGCCCGCCAGGATTTAATCTATGCCACGTCAACAAGCCTAGTCAGCGCCAGTCAGCAGCCACCTCAGCCTCTACAGCACACGTGGACCAATCAGAAAATTACAAATCAACAGAAATTTCAAAAATTCATAGAAAATAGTAGGAAACTCAGAAAAATCCAAATAAAATATCCATAAATTTATAAAAATCTGATCAAACCAAATTTACTGATACTTTGGTATAAAATTCTGTTTAAATAGTGGACTTTTGTCTTTTTGAATTATTTTGCTATAAAAATGAATTTGAAAAATTAATAAAATCACTAAAGTATTTTCCAACAAATTTCTAAAACAAGAAATCTGAATACTTTCAAAATAAAAATCATTTTAAAAGAACATTTTCAAAACCAAATATTTTAAATATAAGTATTTTGAAAATAATGACTTATGGTACCTTTGAAGTATTTTCAATATTAAATATATTTCATAAGATTCAAAAGTGATATCAAATAAATCTTATAAAATTCTAAAATGAAGTCAAAATTTATTAAAACTCTCCTAATAAATTTTCAAGCATAAAAATTAGATAATCACAAAATGTAAATAAATTCAAAAAGAAATATGTCAAATATCAAATATTTTCAAAATAAACATAATTAAAAATATAAAAAGAAATTCCAAAAGTCTAAAATTAAAAATAAGGATAAAATGAAACTGTGACAATGGTAAATCCCAAAGCCAAAACCGAAACCTCTTCACTAGAGAAAAGAAAGCTCTTCAGCAAATCAAAATCAACTTCAAGCGAGTCCAAAAGCTAGAAACCTTGAAACTCAAACCCAAAAGACATAAACTTTGAAATTCAAACTCAAAAGCCGAAAACTCCGAAACTCAAACCCTTATTCTCACAAGTGGCCCAAAATAGCCCCGAGAACTCCCAAATTTTGTTTCCACAAGAGACCCAAAATAGTCCCGGAAATCCTTCTCACAAGTGGCCCAAAATAGCCCCGAGAAACCAAAATTCCGTTTCCACAAGCGACCCAAAATAGTCCCGGAAACCAATCCTTACAAGCGACCCAAAATAGTCCCAAGGATTGTCAAAATTCAAATTCTCACAAGTGGCCCAAAATAGCTCCGAGAAACCAAAACTTTGTTTCCACAAGCGACCCAAAATAGTCCCGGAAATTCTTTCTCACAAGTGGCCCAAAAAAGCCCCGAGAACTCCCAAATTTTGTTTCCAGAAGAGACCCAAAATAGTCCCGGAAATCCTTCTCACAAGTGGCCCAAAATAGACCCGAATAACCAAAATTCTGTTTCCACAAGCGACCCAAAATAGTCCCAAGGATTGTCAAAATTCAAATTTTCACAAGTGGCCCAAAATAGCCCCGAGAACCCAGAATTTCGTTTCCACAAACGACCTAAAATAGTCCCGGAAACCCTTTCTCACAAGTGACCCAAGACAGTCCCGAGAAACTCAAATCAAATCCTAAAATGTCCAAAATAGCCTTATGAAACCCAAATCAAATCCAAATTCTACAAAGGCCCAAAATAGCCTTAAACAACCTAACCAAATCCCAATCCAAATGGCCCAAAATAGCCTTGATAAACTCAAAATCCGAATCTAAATCCTACAAAGGTCCAAAATAGCTTCAAGACCGAAAACTACACCCCGACATAAAAAAAAAAACAAATCCATTTCAAGTAAAAATCTAAAATTATTCAAGCGTCCTCAATTGAGTCCCGTTAATTAGGTCTGGTACCATCAATTGAGTCTGATTTAAACCAAAAGAATAAATTTCTATATAAATACAAAATCATTTAGAGATGATTTTTCTAGCCTATTACATATAATTCTTTAGATCCCTTAATCAGAGGTTCCCGTAGGCAACTACGGGGTAATTAACAATAGGGGCTTGCGCCTATTGGAAAGAAATGACCCGCTAAATTAATAAACTCTCGTAAGAAGCGACTCTTGTTCTGGTTCTCTTGTCGTCAAGAGATACTCAGTGCGGAGATCGAACCTTAAGGGGGGTGAATCTAAGGCTTGTTCTAATTTCTCGAGGAAACCCATTTCATTCTTCGAGAGATGACGAAGAAGTCCACACAGATACCTAGGGCTATCAAGAGCCAGCAAGGGTTAGAGTTAGGGATAGCTAGGGTTAGTAAGAGCTACCTAGGCATTAGCAAGCTAGCGATAGCTAAGGTTAGTAAGGGCTAACCCTAACTAACCCTAGTTAGCCCTACATAACCTTAACTCTAGTTAGAGTTAGATAGGATTGTAAGAGATATCTTCCTATGTTAGCTAGGGTTTGCTATGGTTAGTTAGGGATACGTAAGACTAGCTAGGTTTGATTAGGGTTAGAATTATGGTTAGTTAGGGCTACCTAGGACCTGCTTTGGTTGGCGAGGGTTTTAGGGTTAGAAAGGGTTAATTAGGACTACCTAGTGCTAGCTAGGGTTGGCAAGGGTTAGTTAAGGCTACTTAGGGTTAGCAAGGGTAGTTAGGGCTACCTATGATAAGCTAGCCTAAGTTGGGCAAAACTAATCCTAACTCTAACCATAGCTATTAACCCCAAGGTTACTTAGGTAGCCTTAGGTAATCCTAACCATAACTAACCCTTGCAAACCTAATTTTAACCTAGTAAACCTAACTCTAACCTTACATATATATATTGTTTACCCCTAGTGCTACTTCCAACAACCCTAGGTAGTATTATGACATATCTTAGTTAGGGTTAGATATGGTTACCCTAGGTAGTCGTCGCTAGCCCTAGGTAGTCCTAACTACACTAGTTAGCCCAACTAAAGCTAACCTAGGGGTAACTAGGGTTAGTTATGGTCGAACAAGTTAATAACTAAATCCTAACCATAGTTAGGGATAGCTAGGTTAATCCTTGCCAGGGTTAGCCTTCGGATTAGTTAACTAACCTCTATCCCTAGTAACTATAGCTAACCTTAATCCCTAGGCTAACTCTAACCCTAGTTTAACTAATCATACTCAAGCTAGTATTAACTATCCCTAGGTAACCCCAGTTATTCCTAGTCTACTTACCTAGGTATAAGCTATGGCTTAGCTTTGGTAGCCCAAGAATTAACTAACCCTAACTCTAGGGTAGTTAAGGTTAGAGTTAGGATTTGCTAGGATTAGTAAGAAAGAATGTATTATTTAGGGTTACCAATTAGGGTTATATTGAACTAACCTAGCTAACCCTAACTTAGGGTTACCTATGTTTAATTCTCAACAAAGCTAATCCTAAATAACCCTACTAACTAACCCTAACTAACCCTAGGTAGTCCTAACTAGGATTAATTAGGGTTAGCTTGACCCCAACCCTATGTTTACTCTAAGTTTCGCTTAACCCCAACCCTAATTAGGGTTACCTAGGGTAGCTCTACTTAGGGTTGGCTAGGATTAGAGTTAGGGTTAGTTAGCTACTAGGGTTAGTTAGCTATTAATTAACCTAGCTAACTTGGGTTAGTTAACTAGCTAACTTGGGTTAGTTAACTAGCTACCAGGGTTAGTTAGCTACTAACTAACCTAGCTAACTAGGATTAGTTAACTAGCTAGCTAACTAACTAGGGTTAGAGTTAGGGTTGGCTAAGATTAGTTAGGATTTTCTATGTTAGCTAGGGTTAGCTATGGTTAGTTAGGGCTACCTAGGTCAAGCTAAACCATAGCTATCCCTGGCAATAACCTTAGTGTTAGTTCTCCATGAGTTAGTTAGGTTAGGTAGGGTTGGAGTTAGGTTTAGTTATGGTTATAGTTAGGGTTACCTAGAGTAAGTCTAACCCTACCTATATGGTTAGATATGGTTAGGTTACTCTAGGGTTAGCTATGGTCAGAGTTAGGGTTAGCTGGGGATAGTTACCAACCCAAGCAAAAATTGAGCTACCTAAGTAGCCCTAACTATGGTTATGGTTACAATTGATTAGTGTTAGTCATGGCTATTATGTTAGACTATTTAGGTAACCCTTGAATTATCTAGAGCCTAGCTAGCCTTAGGGTTAACCCTAACTTTGGCTAGTTAACCGTAGCTAAGTCTTAGGTTAAATAACTAATGCTAGGGCTACCTTAGGCTAGTTAGGGTTATCTTGGGCTAGTTAGGATTTGTTAGGCTAGGATATGGTAGCTATTTAATCCAAGATTGCTCAAGGTAGTCTCGAGTTAGCAAGGGTTAGTTAGGGCTACCTAGGGTCGGGATTGATTTTAACAAACCTACCTAGTCCTACATAGGTAATCCTAACTATCCATTAACAACCCTAACTCTAAACCTAGCTAGTTAACTAACTCTAGTTAGCTAGGTTAGTTAGCGACTTAGGGTTAGCTAGGGTTTGTTAGGATTAGTAATCCTAGTTAATTAGGTCTAAGTTAGGATTAGCTAGGACTAAGTTAGGACTAACCCTAACTAACTTAGGAATTATTAGCCCTTACTCTCGTGTACCTTGAGTTAGTTAGGGCTAGAGTTAAGGTTACCTTACTCTAACCTAGCATTCTTGTTGTTAGGGCTACCTCGGGCAAGCTAGGATTAGCGTGACCTATGGAGTTTGGGTTAGTTAGGGCTAGCTAGGGTTAGCTAGGGTTAGAGTTAGGGACAACTAGAGTTAGTTAGGGTTACCTAGGGTTAGGTTAGGGTTCGGGTTACTTGGGAAGACCTAACTAACCCTAGCCAACCCTAACTTTAACCCTAGCTTGCCTTACGTAGACCTAACTAACCCTTACTCGGGATTAGTTAGGTTAGGTATGGTTAGTTAGGGCTACCTAGGACAAGTTAGGGTTAGTTAGGGTTAGCTAGGGCTACCTAAGGCTAGCTAAGGTTAGAGTTAAACTTAGTTGGGGTTAGTTAGAGTTAGTTAGCACTAGCTAACCTAAGCTATCCCTTGGTAGCCCTATCTAACCCAAGTTGACGTCTCTAACTGTAACCGTATCTAACCCTAGCAATAAACCCCAGCTAATCCTAACTCTAACTCCAGCTAACACTAATTAGTTACCCTAACCTTAGCCAACCCAAACTAGCCCTAGCTATCCCTAGGTAGCTCTTACTAACCCTAGCTATCCGTAACTATCCCTAGGTAGCTCTTACTAACCCTAGCTATCGCTAGCTAACCTAAGCTAACACTAAACAGCCCTAAAAAATCCTTGTTAACCCTAACTTTAACCCTAGCTAACTGTTGGTAATCCCAACTAACTCAAACTCGAACTCTAGCTAAATCTAGCTAGCCCTAGACAATCCAAACTAACCGTAGCTAGCCTTAACTCTAACCTTAGATAGCCTTAGGTTGCCCTAACTAATCCTAGCAAACCCTAACTCTGACCCTAATCCTAACTTAGGGATAGCTACTTTATGTTAGAGTAATGGTAGTTGCTAGGTAACCCTCATTCTAACCCTAGGTCGTCCTAATCTTTTAGCTAAACCTAATAGCTAACATATGGTTAGTTAGGACTAGTTAGGTATGGTTAGAGTTAGCATTATCTAGAGTTAGGTTTAATCCAGTTAAGTAGGTAGCCCTTGGGGTTACTAAGTACCTAGATATCTAAGGTTAGTTAGGATTACTTAAGCCATAGCTAGTTAGTTAGTTAACCTTAAATCTAGATAACGCCATATATGGTTAGAATTAGAGTCAGAGCTAGCCTAGGGTTAGGCTTAGCTAGGACTAACCCTAGCTAATCCTATAGTTAGGGTTATCTAGAGTTAAGGTTAGCAATGGTTAGTTAAGGCTACCTAGGGTTACCTATGTAGGGGTAGGTTTAGAGTTGGCAAGGGTTAGTTAGGGCTACCTAGGGTAGGGATCGGTTTTACCGAACCTACCTTGGTAATCCTAGGTTTTGTACTAGGTATCCCTAGGTAACCATAGTTAACAATCCTAACTCCAACCCTTGCGAGCCCTAACACTAATCCTAGGTAACCCTACCTTAACTTGTTAGCTAAGATTAGTAACTCTAACCATGGTAGGTTTAGATAGGGATAACTATTTAGGGTTTAGAGTTAAGAGTTAGAGTTTATTAGGATTATTTGGCCCTAAGCTTAGACCGGGTTAGCTATCCCTAAGGTTAACTAACCATAACTAACTCTACACCCTAGTTAAACCTAGTTAGGCCCTACCTAACAGATTAGCTAAACTTGACCATAGCTAATCCTAAATTAGGTCTAGGTAGTCTACCTTGGGCTAACCTTAGGTAGTAGCATGCCTAAGGTAACTGTAGATTTCTTGCTTACCCTAGTAACTAACAAACCCTAGATAGCCCTAACTCTAGCCCTACCTTAACTTAGGCTAGTCCTAACTAATGCTAACTAATCAAAACCTAACAAATCATAGTAGAGTTAAGACATATCCCTAGCTAATACTAACCCTAAATGATATTATCTAGCCCTAACTACCTAGGGTACGTAGCCCTAACTAACCATAACTAGCACTACCACAGAAACAGGCTTTTGCAACTAGAGATTAGCAACTGCTTTTTGTAATAACAGTCACCTACAAAATCTATGGCATTGTCGTAATATAAGTTCACATCTTTACAACTGTTTTGAATTAAAACAATTGCTAAACTTAAGCATGAGAAAAAGAAAAAATAAATTTTTCTAGAAACATTGTGACCGTTAATATTAAATAACAGTCATAAAAGTCTTTAATGACTGTTAATATTAAATAACAGTCGCCATAAATTTCCGCCAATATTAGTCATTATTGGGGTGAATTGTGGTATGGCAAGTGGGTTTCGCTTGTGTTTGGATGCTAAAACTCGAAACTAAGCACTTTCGCACTAAATTTCGTGTTTTAGCTACAGTTGCCACCCTATTCGGTCCGAACAGGAGTCTGTTTGGTCCGAACAGAAGGCAAAGGTGGGCTTCATTGGTCCGTTATGCTAACTAATGCTTGAAGTTAGGGTTTATCGGTCAAACCTAGATATTCTAAACCTCAGCTTTCGCTTGTTGGGACAGATTCTGATTTAATCACAACCTAACCTAATTAACTTGATTGGTTCACAACTTTTGGTATAGAGTTCAATCAATTAAACTTGTTTATTGGAGTTCGTAAGGATATTTAGAGGTCTTTTGGACTGGTCTAAAAGTTACACTTTTGGTGTCAACTAATCTATCCTTTCGGATCTACAATTTATCCCAAGTACTTGAATTAAACGTGACTTGTTTATCCTAACTTAGACTAACTAGATGCAGCTATTCAACTAGAAGGTAATTAGAGATTTAAACAAGTATTTTAACTCAAGTAACAGATATAATTCGCAATAAACAAATCTCAAAGCATAGTATAACATAACAAGTCAAATAAACGTCATCCAAACATCATGTTCCTTCCCTAATCCTAAGACAACATAAAAACTAGCCTATCATAGTAGCAAGACACGCAATAAACATAAAATAACAGTAAAGATACAAGACCATAGAATCAAGAGAAAGAAACATAAAAGTATAAACCACATACTCATTTTTGCTTCCGTCTTTCGGTCTTCAAGGTAGTGGGGTATTGCTGGATGGTCGCCAAACTGATCACCTTGCTGCCGTCGCTTCAAGGTTGATGATCTCCAAAGAGAGTAAAAGCCTTTGGAAAGGTGGAATTAGGTATGGAGAATCAAAGATGCCTTTCCTCTGGCGTGTAGAGGTATATATGGACGTCCTTGGTCGCAAGAATGGAGGGCTAGGGCACCAGGGCACAAGAAAATGCCTTAAAGATCAACTTCCATGTAAAGAACATTGCCATATGTGACATGGCGGCAATCTGTTCGGACCGAACGGATGAGAGGTGCGCTGGTCTGGCGGCTACAGTGCGTTCGGACCGAACATATAGTCATTCGGTCCGAATGGGGTGCTGAGATAGGCCTCCACTGCTAGGAATGAGTCGTCTAGCATGCGCGAAACGTCGGGAATCCATCTATACGCTCCAAAATCATCAGAAATCATCAAAACCTGTACAGAGAAGAGAAGAAACGACGGCAGAGCCAAATCCTGGAAAAATATGGCAATTTATTAAATAATTTGTTGGTTCGAGTGTATTTTGAGTGCCAAGTACGGTCCAAATACCAATGAAATACAATGATATCAAATCGCCCCAAACTTAAACTTTGCTTGTCCTCAAGCAACGCCCTAAGCTTAGAATTTTGGACTGTACTCACAACTAAAATCAAGTCGTTTCCCAAACCAATAAAATTTGTCATGAATAATCAATTGCTTAAGCCTAAAATGTTCTCACACTTAAATCAAATGAGTCAAATAAAAATTCCTAAAACCAAGTCTTGTATTCTACAATTCAATCCATGCAACTCTTGATCCTAATGAAATTCTTTTCCTCAAACTCAAGAACTCTAGCTTCTATCTGTCAATTCAATTGCGATCTTAATTTCAATTACCCGTTCTTTTTCATATTTCACAAAAATTTGTAAAGTCCTTTATCAAAATCAGAAATTTTATAATGAACTCCTCTTAAAACCTATTTTAATTTTTCACCAATTTTTCTTTGTGTAAGTCGAGTCGTGGGGCTTTGCACCATAGAGGATTTTTGTGCGAGTCATTGACCTTGTAGAAGCTACTGGCACATGTCGCACCAGGGAAGTCGGTTCGGTTTTTATGCATTTTTTTTTGCTACAGACCACTACAGACTCAAGCATTTTGCTAAGTACCTTAAGCCTCCAATTTTGTGGTTGAGTTGGTGGAAAAAGGCCTCGACGCGTCCTCATTTTCACAACTATTTGATTTTATTGTCCCTTTAAATTTGTTTTTTTCTTTTTGCTCGTTGGTGATTCAAGCGATTAAAATAGATGAAGTTCATTTCATAATTTTCCAAGTTGATAAATTTCTTTTTGAACAAAAGTTTATCAAATATAAATCCGTTCACTCGGTAAAAATTTGTGAGAACCGACTAAAACTGATTTAACAATTCTAAGCATCCAAAAATCGAGTCCTATTTTTGCAAAAATAATTTCATTTTGTCCATTGGTTCAAAAATCAAATCGAGATATCAAAACATTCTAGGGTCCTTTGAGAAAATTCTTCTTTGACTCAAAACAGGTTCAGGTAGTGTGAGATTTATCATTAAAAATCCAAATTGAAAGAGTTTAGGCCAAATCAATTAAAATCCAAGTCAAAACAGTTGAAAAATTCAGTTTTTGAATGTCTGTTCTGACCGAACAAAGACTGTGCATTTTTTCAGAAATCTAGAACAGTTCATTCGGTCCGAACAGGGACTTGTTCGGACCGAACAGAGAGGCCAAAAATGCGAAAATTTTACCCATTTCATCCAGAAATCAACCCATTTCGTCCCAGAACACCCTTTTTCTCCTATGCCCCCCCCTAAACTTATATAATGCTTGTCCCAAACATGCATTCACAGAGAAATTTAAATAGGAGAAAAAGAAAAGTTACCGTTTTAGTAGGGAGGAGGTGGAGGTCCCCGAGAAGAGGAGCCTTAGAGGAATCCACTGTCATAGCCCGGAAAGATATCGAAGAAGTTATCGGAGTGGTCCTGTGGCTGCTGCACCTCGACTTGGTTACCCAAGTATGGGTAGAAGTTAGGATCCGATCGGGCGGGGCGTTGAGGACCTTGCCATTGCACACATTCAAATTGCGGTTGTGCTCCTTGTGATCCTTGTGGTGGCACGGGCTGCTGCAACTACATTGGCGGCTGTGGTGACTCGTAAACTTGATTACCCATGTATGGGTAAAAGTTCGGATCCGAAGGGCCTCATGTGCTGTGGCTCGGCGCGGTGGAGATCGTGGCGGTGAAGCATGGCTATGCACTGATGGCACTGAGGAGCTCAAATTCGGATCATCTTCATCACAGGGCCAATATCTCATCCTCAAGAAGAAGTTGTTGTCATAGGTGATGTTGGAGACATTGTCGAGTTTATTTCCAAATCGATCGAGCCTCTCGCCATATTCCTTAAACTCGCTCGATAGCCGGCTCAATTGCATCCCATAATCGGCTTGTGCTTCCGTGCTCTTTCTTACTTCATCCCTTGTCTCCATGGTGAGTTTTTTAAGATCACCCACCATATTCATGAGGTTTAAAGCCCACTGTGGCACTTGTGGGTCACTTGCATAGGAAGAAGAAGCATGGAGACAAGAAGCATGTTAGCTGATGTTTGCCTCCAAAATTTGCTGCAAAAGAAAGGAAAAAGGAAAATTTCATTTATCAATGACTGCAAGGCGCTATCAAAGAATACAATGAATTTTTGAACATTTAACGATCTAACATGTGGTCTACAGAATGAAAACACGAGAGTTGTAAATTCAGGGTTCTCTTTTATGACATATGATACAGTCACGCGAATGTTATGACTAAATCTGTCACACCCCAAGTCAATTTTAGACGACTCGAGAGTGCATCTCGACAACCCGCCGCGTATTTCTACACAAGGCGAAACATACATCACATACATACCAATAATTTACATATAAAATGCCACAAGACTTTATTTATTCAATAAAAAAAAATCTGACAAACGACAATGACTAACATGACGAGTTGAACACGAGACTCCCATGCTAGTTCAATGTATCCAAAGCAACTAAAATAAATGCAAATAATACAATCAGTGGCATTTATTTAACCCGCTTGTTTTCCTCTCTTTTCTTAATAAAGCTCTAACACATCGTCTTCAATACCTGGAACCCATATTAAAATGAAAACGGGTGAGAGATCGGACACTCTCTCAGTGCGGTATTTAGTTTCAGCCTGGAGATTTGTTAAATCAAACCGAATAGACTAGTGACATGAACAAGTATCTCTATGAGATAATTATATGCAATGCAAGAGACATCATAGCGTATGGTGCATCACTTATGCAAATCACTAAATGCAATATAGATATCAATAAGCTGTAAAGACTATTCATTGTATAACAATAAATATGTAGTAAAATACTAGCATGCAATTAAATCTCGGATGCGATTTTATATAAATCGCTTTCATTAGGGTAGCAAGTAGTTCCTTCATTAGCTACCCTCATAGGTCTATTGTCACTTTTTCTTTTACATTAGGTAACTCGTCCCACTTATACCAAGCTCACTTCTTTGGCATCACATCCACAACACAAATCCAGGAAGCACACTTACCCGTCGCGAACGGATATCTTCTGGGGAGCGCGCTAGTACTAGGGTCCTCAAGCTAAACTCTTGGTACAACGGTTACCATTCACTCCACTTAACAATGATATAATCACTGTCCACTTTCTTTACCATCAAATTAACAATTATAAGATGCGCATGCATTCATACACTCTATGCCATTTTATTGAATGATGCAATTCCATGCTCGCCAAAGTTTATCCCATCAAGAAGATTTTCAACAATTAAAAAGGGATATTAATCACTATCCAAAAGATATTCGATTCAACATGTCATCTAACAACATTTTATAATAGCAACATGCACAATAAGATTGGTAATAAACTTTACAAGTAAGTCCAGGAACCCGCACTTGACAAGAAGATGAACTCACTGATGATCGTCCAAACTAACTCCTGAGCTGCTATGATTCTTAAACACCCGATCCTTTACTCCTAATGTCAATAATTAAGTAATATTTAATTTAGTATTAAATAATCCTTCAACTTAAGTCACTAACCCAAATTCCAAACTAAGATAATAAATACCAGATTAAACCTTATAAAAAATTCTCAAATTAATAAAAATTCAGAAATAGAATTAATGATGATGTGAATATGAAAATAGTTTTGACAATAGACTTACATAAAAAAATTAAGAGAATTTGTAGTTGAAATTATAATAGGAATTTTAAGAGGTGCGCCTAATTTAATTTAACTTTTTAACAATGGAATAAAAGATCAGAATAAGAAAATTATTCTGATTAACACCGTGCATGACTAAAATAAAGTACTAAAATAGGATAAGAATGAAAATCGAAAATTCAATAGAGAGATTTAAATGCACCGTTCCTTGATTTGACTAAAATAATGTATTCAACATGCACTTTAGAAAAGTAGTGTCTAATATAATATACTATATATACTTCCAAATTAAATGAGACACTTGGTCCATATTAACATAAATTGGTAAACAAAGATAGGTATGTACAGTTATAATTGGATTATGGACTTTGGAATGGAAATTAAAGCAACGTTGCTTCTCAATTTAAATAAAACTATACGAAAGGTTTTTTTTTTTATCAATGATACATATATATTATAAAGAGAAAAATGAATAACAGTTATGATAGACCAATTTTCGTAACCATCCAATTGGTAAATACATATAAAAGGATTAGAAAGAAAGAGAAATTGAATTTACCACTCAAATAAAAAGTGAAACTTGGTGCCGACTTCCATCAGAACTCCAAAATGAAGGAAGGAACTTAATTATAAAGAAGGGAATTAGATAATAGACTGAACTTTCAATTAACAGAAAAAAAATGAAATGGAAAGGGAGAAAGGAATATATATATGAATTAGAAAAAATGACACTTTTGGTCAAATGTCGACTAAATATTAATAACTACCTCTGTTGAAAAATAACCGCCTCTTAATAACCAATTTAAAATAACTACCAATCAAGTACATGCTCATTTAATAATAATAAAAGTAATTTAATTTCTATAGCTTGAAGTTAAAATAGTAACAATTAGACTTTGTATAATTAATTCGTATAGGGTCTGGCTAGGCCCCATATAAATAGATACATATAAAAAAAACTAACCTTGTATTGATAGAGTCAAAAGACAAAACAAAGGACTAAATGTATTATACAAATACAAAATAATCATAAAAAAATATTAAACTCTAATGGTAATTAAAATTGACAAGCTTGTAATAATGGTTAAGGAAATAATTTAAACAAAATCGGATTGTTACAATATGCTAAAAATTTAGGTTGTTACAAAATCGCGGCATGAGAGTAACTGATATACAGAGGCCAGTGTCACGCAGATGGTTTCCTGAATTTATGGCTAATCCTTTGATAATATAACTTCAACCCAATTCGGCCCAACCCAATCCAATTTTAAAATTCCTATTAGAATTCGGGCCCAGCGGATTACAAGAAATATATATATGGGCATGATTTTGATATATTAAGAAAGAGGCACAATTGAAATAAGTAAAGGGGGTTACGGGTCTGATTACTATTCCTGTCGAGTCGAAACAAATGAAACCCGATAATTTAAAAGCCCATTCAGCTAAATAAAAGAAGAGGGAGAAGACAGGTGGCACTCGCCCGTTGGTTCGCCTCAATGGGACCCATTCCTTCTGTTAATGGAAAAAGGAAAAGAGAAACAGTACATACCTGAAGAAGAAACACGACGACCGACAGGGGTTTTGCTCTTCGCCGACGCCTCACGCCACCGCGACCCCAATAAAGCATGCCGCTGCATAGAGCACTTCATCACAACTCTATTGACATCAAACACGAGTGGTTTCGAAGGTCAAGAAATGGTGAATGCAGAAGAACACGAAACTGAGCATGAAAATTAGGAAGCATGAATACATAAAATTACTCCATAAAACGGCCAATTGAGTTACCTGAGAAGCAATAGCAGCCTTGTAATGAGGGAATTTTGTGCCAATTGTGGTCAATTTTGAGAGAAAGAGGAAGCTATTAAGAACATCCACTGTCGGAAATTTCAGACATGGCGGGACTCGTACTAAGCATGGTTGGTTGCATTATAAAAGATGAGGAAGTTCTGTGAGAGTTTAAGATAATACGAAAGAGCCTCGGGAAGGGAGAAATGAGTACACGAGCCATTAAGAATTCAAAATTCAGTTGACTGGAAACGTCCAGTAAAGAAGGAAATCGAAAGGTGGAGAATGAAAGCAATGGAGAGTGTAATTTCCCTCCTCTGCAACCTACGACCTGAAAAGAGATGTCTATTACTGTAGAGATTCCTTTGGCAGAGATGGGTTGAGCTTACCACTTCGATCTGAGCCATTGGATGGATTAAAGCATGAGTACCTTGTCTCCCCTAGTACAAAGCATTGAAGGCTGGCCAAGAAGTGACAAAAGGCATGGGATGTAGAAAGAATGATTGAAGCATGTCCCCTGGAGCAAGCTTATGCATTACCACACATCATGTATTAAACGGTCAGATGATAAATCAAAATGCTTCTCCTCAGCATTTGATGGGATCAAGCCATTATCAAAAGGGGAGTAAAAGAGGGTCTGAGAACATGAGTCATTGAATCAGCGCATGAACTCTCTTTGGTGGGCCCAAGGGCAAATCAGAAATAGGCAGAGAAGACAAAAGAATGTAGTACTTAGGCAATGAGGGGATGAAATACAATACTCCAATTTTACCCCTCCTTTCCATACACGCTAGGTAGACTAATCCCTTTCAACCAATGGGAAGCCGACATCACATCCTCCCATCTGACAAAGGAGAGATCCTTTTGCTAAAGATGGAACGGCAAACACAAAACACAGCCAGTTAAGAATGTCCAATTGGCAAACTGTAGATGAGTGGAACCACAATTTCATTTATACCCTTTACTGGAAATCAGAAGCCACATATATTGAAGGGCACTAATGGAATTACATGTTGACCATAAGTGACTCCAGTTCAAGATGCACATGAAAACTTGAGTGAAATCAAATGGAGGAAGAAGAGGGCATTTTCTGACCCCATCAATCATAACTACAGCAGGGAGTCAGAATCTGCTCCCTTCACAAGATTATCTCAACCATTTACTGCCTATGAGTACATGGATGAATGCCACCTATATCCTCCATTCTCTGGCGCCAAATTGCCCCCTCCACAAGAAACATTAAGCATAAAACAACAAAGAGTAATCTTATCTCATCAGATGCCAAGTGGCATGGGGACCCAACTGTCATATTAATCCAGCATGGCGAGTAGAAAGGAGTGAAGTGTCAAGCAGCTGTTTCATCAATTATCAATCAATGCCAAGTGTCAAAAGGAGATTGGATGGTGTAATTGAGTAGTAAAATAGAAGGAGTGAAGAAAGATTTATAAAAGCAAGGCAGCAAGATATCTCACCATCACAGCCATTGATCAAAATCGAAAAATATGGAGATGTTGCCACATGGCAGCAAGTAACAAAGTGAAGCCCTGGAAATCCTCTATAAAAGGAGCATAAGATGGAGAAGAGGGGAGGCCCTTTTTAGATTTTGTGTCGAAATTCTGTCAATTTGAAAAGGCAAGCTTGTTTTTTTGAAGTTGTAAGGTAATTGTAATGGCCTCAGTTTGTATGAATAAATTTCTTTCATGACTGATTTCATTTTCTTTTCTTTAAAGTGTTTGCTATTCTGTCTTCCTTAGAAGTAAAATCATTCTTTCTTTTCTGCTGAAAGATTTCTTTTGAAGTGTTTGTTCTTACTGCCTCTCTTAGAGATAAACTGTTCTTTCTTCTTTATGAAAAAGTGTTGTCAAAAGTTGTTTATTTGGGGGTTGTATTGACACTAATGAGGAGCGTGACATAGATTCCACACTCATGATTATAAATTACATCTCTGGAGAAAGTATATTAGAAGCAAAAATGATTTTTGTAAAAAAAATAGTCACTCCTTCTTAGAGTTGTTCCTTGTGAAAATTTGTGTCTGTGTTAGGGATTTTCTTGGTTTTCATGGTGAGTGTGACATAGATTCCTCCTCCATGGAGACCATGATAGTCCCTAGTCGTGTCTTGTCCCAGGTATGCTTACTTTTTGTCAAATAAATATGTTCTTCTGCGTAGCTGTCGGATTTCAAAAAAGAATTGTCCTAATTAGTTCTCCTTATTTCATAAATACTTGAGGATGCTTAAGCCTTTACTTACTGTCTAAAGTCAAAAAATGACATGATTAAGAGGAGCGTGACATAGATTCCACCCTCATAATATGGTCAGATTTTGAATTTCTACAGTGAGTTAGGGCATAAGTTGACTGAAGTAGAGAAAATATGCAAGTATACTCAAATCTGGAGTTTATAATGAATTTCCCCCTTTTTTTCTTTTTTTTTTTTTGGATATGCATACCAGTTCATGTTTAGCAAAAATATGTTAGTAGGGAAACACTGATACTATTTCAGGTTCAGTAAGAAATATGTTAGTAAAGGAATATGTGTATTTTGAGTTCTGAAAAATGCATTTTTGCGAAACCCCTTTAATAAGATGTGTGTTTCTGTTCATGAGTGTTTTCAGTTCTAGTCTTTTCAGTGATATATGATAAATAGTTTTGATCTTAAAAGAAAAGAGGAATTTGAAAATTATATGTCCTGAAAATTGCTTTCTTCAATTTATAAAAGATTATTTGCTTTTTTTTAAGTAATTGTGTTCATAAGATAGGTCATAAGATAATGTTTTATAAAAAATATGATGCAGTGGGTCTATGTGTCTTAAATTTATTTTTTCTTTGAGCCTATCTGAATTGTTGTGTGGGCCAGTATATCGATGAAATATTGTTATATCTCTCAAGTCTTCAGTCAATGTTGTCTAACATAGAAAGCCTGATATGTGGTTGCAACAAGGGAAGTTCTGAGTAATCATTAGTATGAAATGATAAACCCTGAATGTTATGTGTCTAACTGTAAGCCAGACCCATATAGTTTAGTTGTTCCTAGAAAAGAAAAGGGTAATAATAGTCATGAGGTTATGCGCTTTGAGATGTGATGTTGTCAAGTTCAGCCCATGACATTCAACACCAGTGAATAAATGAAATTTGTATCCTGCTTGGTAATCATATCTGAACCAGTCCTTAAGCATATAGAAATTTGTATCCAATTGCATACCTAGTTGTAACCCAAACTTGTGTGGTCCAATTGCTCCATGAAATAAAAATTCCCAATAGGTCATGTCTCCTGAGAGATGAAAGCATAAATTCTAGTACTTGTCACCTGTTACCAATCAATGGGTCAGTTTGTGTACCAATACCAGCCATTAAGTACCTAAGGAAACTGGACCAAGGAGAAAGATAATAGTAAGTCAGAAGAAAGTATAAACGATATCCAAAAGAGGGACAGTGAGGAAGGATACCTGGAACCAAGTATATGTGAAGTGGTAGTTATGTAGGACTTGTAAAATGAGTTACAGAAGGACACATGTTGCCAAACCATGAATATAAAAATGCCAGGGACTAAAGTGAACAAGATGGTTATACAAACTCATCTGGATTTCCAATATTTTCCGTCTAGGAATAGACTATTTCTCTTATTCCTATTCCTAGGCGGAAAATATTGGGAAGTGTGTAACTTTGTGAGAGAGATTTATGTCTAGGAATAGCAAATTCCTAGGAATAGGCTATTCCTAGCCCCACCCAAACGGCCCCTTAGAAATTTATGAACGCCTATAAGTTTATAAGGAAAAAAATACAGTGAAGTATGAAGCCGTGTGAGTGTAATGAAGTTCAGTAACTGTTTTAAATATGAAAACAAGCTTTTCCAACAATAAAGCCTATAAAAAGCTCTTCTTAAATGTTCTAGATAATAGTCAGTTCTTCTAAAAACCTCAATTTCGTCTTTTAATTCCGATCATGACTCGGCATCAACACCGATAAGAACTCAGCAAAAAAAAAGTAAATTGAAAGTGTTAATCTGAAGAAGAAGGTGAGGCGATCTCAACCAGCACCCATACATCGACAATGACGCAGTACAACCACAGGAATAACTCGATAAAGTTTTGACGGGTCGACCCATTTCGCCATGGCCAGTCGCCTGGAGAAGTCAAACGAGAAAGAAATGATTGACCAACACGAATCTTGACAAAACCTCGACAGACAGATCCTAAGCATAACGGTTCAAAAGAGAAGAGTTGAGTGGGCATGGCGTATGAACCAATATCTTCTGATACAAACCAAACCCAAGTCCCGGCGGTTCACTGAGTCGAGCGTGAACCATGTGATTCAACCCCTTCAACGCAGCGCTCCTTCCGGATCTTCTGTAACACCAAGCGTGTAGCAATCGCCCAGCAGACAAACACATACAGCCTTTTAAGCCAATCAGAAATTTCTGCAAAGCAGAAAACTTCGAAAATACATTAAAAATAGCTAGATAATCAGAAAAATTCTCATAAAATATCAGAATGTCCAGAAAAATCAGAAGAATATTTTGGTAATAATTTCCATGCCCAAATTGCAAAATACAAGACGTTTTAAATTCAAAATTCTTAAGATGACTATTATGGTAAATATTTAAATGATGAAGCTGAAAATAAAAATAAAAAAAAAGAGAAGAGAGAAAAGTCTTATGCATGAATGGCTGAATAATTGCGTTCTGGACAGCAGGTACTCTTGAACATTCTATGTTCTGGACAGTAGGTACATCTGGATATATCGGCCCTAATCCCAAACCCCAAAACTCAAATGCCAAAATTCAAATCCCAAACCCAAAGATTAAAAACCAAAATTCCGATCCTAAATCCAGAACTCAAAAGATCAAAACCAAAAATTCTAAATTCCAAATCCAAATCCCAAGTTCTGAACCCAAAACCTAAAGCATCAAAATCCTAAATCCAAAAGCACAAAAAAAATCCGAAACTCAAATACCAAAATTTCAATCCTAAATCCAAACTCCAAAATATTAAATCCTAAATTCAAAATCCAAGCCCAAAACTTAAATGCCAAATCCAAATTCCAAACCCAAAGATCAAATACCAAAATTCCAATATTAATCCTAAAACTTGAAACATCAAAACCATAAACCCGAAACCTAAAATCCAAATCTTAAGTCCTAAATCCAAAATTCAGAATACTAAAATCCTGAATCCTAAATTCAAAACCCAAGCCCCAAATCCGAAATTTGAATACCAAGAATTCAAATCCGAAATCCAAAACTCGAAATATTAATCCCAAATCCTAAATTCAAAAAAAACCAAATCCTAAATCCCAAACTTAAAACTTAAATGCCAAAAATCCAAATCTCAAATCCAAGACTCAAATATCAAAATTCAAATCCTAAATCCAAAGATCAAAATATCAAAATCCCAAATCCTAAAACCAAAACTCAAATCCCAAGTCCTAAATTCAAAACTCAAATACCAAAATTCTAGTCTTAAATTCGAAACCCAAACCCCAAGTCCCAAATCCAAGACTTCAATACTAAAATTTCAATCCTAGATCCAGAACTCAAAATATTAAAATCCCAAATCCTAAAATCAAAAATCCAAATCCTAAGCCCCAAACCCAAAACTCAAATACCAAATCCAAATTCCAAATCAAAATTCCAAGCCCCAAAATTTCAAATCCCAAAAAATCAAACCCAAAAGTCCAACCTAAAAAGCCAAATTCGAGATGATTAAAATCTTAAAATTTATCTGACAATCGAAACTTAAAATACCCCAAGGTTCAACTTCGAAACTTCGAAAGTTAAAGATGAAAGATCAATGCTTCAAAGCTCGAATCAAGTCGATAACTAAAAGTGACATTAAAGTCTTAAAAGTCCAACTTCGTTCTTCCGAGACTGCATAGCGCGGTGTCTTGGATGGTACAACTCGGTGTTCTCGTCAAGAGGAGGCATAGCGCTTCTTTCCTCGCGACTCGATCGAAATCCCAAAATCTCTAAAATCCCAAAACGATTGAGAATTGACCTAGATCGCCCAACTTTCTAGTGTCGAACTCGAAAATCTAAATATGTCCTTCTAAAGATGCATAGCGCGTTGCTCTATAAGGTACACCCCTAAAGTTCTTGTCAAGAGAAGGCATAGAGCATCTGTACTCGAGACTCGATCTAAATCCAAAAATTCCTAAATCCCCAAACGATTGAGAACTGATCTAGGATACCTAAATTTTCTAGTATCAGGCTCAAAAATCTGAGCGACGGCACCAAGTCTGACCCGGTAAAGCAAAACCAACTCAAAGTGACCCAAAAAACTCCTTAAAATCGTGACCAAAGAGACATAATTAAAACAATAATTTGCATTGTTTATGTTTTATATTTTATGATTAATATTGGATGTCTTTCATTGCTTTGTTCTTAATGTTTGACTGTTTTGTACTGCATTCATTTAAATCCCTACTAAGCACTAGTCATTTTATAAAATTGACTTCAATCACTTATGATGCCTAATTCTTTGATTGTCCCGATCTAGAGGTGCCCTTAGCTAGTTCTTAACTGAGTCCGGAGGAATTATTTGGGCCTTAAGACGCTCAAGGGGTATCTGCTACGCATTTCTTTTCCCCACGGAGGAATGATTGATCCTTCGGTGGATGGCCCAAAAAAGCGCGAGATAGATTCTGGCACGCCCGGTGGGACCTCTTTTTCCTCTCATCAGGGAATGATCAAAGTTTAGACGTAAAAGTAGATTGAAGTTCACAATATTCTAAAAAAAAAAAACTAACGATTAACTTCAAGGTTTCTCCATTTGTAGGAAAGATGTTTACTTGGAGTCAGATCGTGAAGGGTGAGCGTCTCCGCAACAATGGTGTCGCAACTACCTGGACTCTCCATGTGCCCGTGCAGGCTGTTGTGCAACTCTCTCTGGTGACGCTGGCTGGTGCAGCGTCCCTTGAAGTCTCAAGAAAGCTGGCCTTTGGTCGTAATAAAGGCGAGGCGTCCACTGTCCGCATCAAGGGGGTCTTTGCCCCAAAGCTCAAGAAGAAGGAGAATCGGATCAGGCTCTCGAGGTCCCAAGCCCTCCGCCGGGTCCAGCAACTAGATGTTGACACTGACCTCCCACTCAGCAACACTTTCGCCCCTCTTCACGTGCTCAAGAAGGGGGTGATGAGATGCGTCTCCGGGATGACTGGAAGCTCCCTCTGTATGCTCCAGTACATGAGGTAGAGAAGGCAACTCCTAAGAGACACAAGGCGGTTGAAGCTATCAACGCCACATTCAAAATTGTTAAGAAGCTCTACAAGTCTCGTAGGATGGTTACCAAAGCCCCTGTTAACCCCAAGGAACCCTCTATCAAGGATAGATTGAGGTTCCTGGTGCACCAGAGGCTCCGCTTTCCATATCGTGAGGATACTAGGGAGGGAGATGCAGACTATAGCGCCTCGGAGAAGAAAGACGTGGTTAGTCCGCCCTCTGTCTTTGATAGGCTCACTTTCCCACCACTGCAGCCCAATGCCAAATCTGGAGACCTAAACAGCATGAATCCAAGCCGGTCCCTAAGCAACACCCTGGGGACACCAAGCGCTGGATACCTAAAGGAAAGAATATCTCACTGGTCCCCCAAGTGGCAAGCCAGATGATGAAAGATAGAGGAAAAAAGAAATATGTGGTGAAGCAAAAATGGAGTGCTGGTTCTGCCTCAGTGTGTCACATTATAGTCAGTGATGACGATGAGGAAGAATCTGTAGAAGTCTATATGGTTGGGACTGGTTCGCAGGAGCCGCCGCATTCCGAAAGCGTCCCTGTCGAGACGCGAGGCCAAAAGGGCAAGGATTTAGCTTCTAAAGCTCCTAGACGGGTTGGAAGACCCAGAAACCATGGCCCTGTGATTGATGAGATAGTCCAGCAGGCTAGCGATCAGTCGGCTAGAGAAGAAGAAGGAGAAGACCCAAAGGCTGACCGAGTAGGCTCATCTGACGAGAGTGTCGATGAGGAGATAAAAATTTTAGAGGAAGTTTCTGACAAAGTGGCCCAGCTTCGCAAGGAGCTGGAAAGAAAGAAAAAAGGCTTGAGCAACTCCAAACGGAAAATGCTCGTGTAACAGCAGCATGTGCCGAGATCCAAAAGCACATGGCTAAGAAGAAAGCGTGGTCCAACTCTGCAACCGCCGATAACAGTACACCCAAACAAGTTAGCACTAAAAGTTCTGTGCCCGAGCCAAAGAAGAAAGCCGAAGTAAAGATCAGCAACTCTTCTCCCAAGACAGTCCTAAGAAAGACTGACAGTTCTGGCGAAAGTTCTAATAAGGAGTTGTATGACAAAAAGAAGGTCAATAACATTGATTCTACTGACCTGATGGAAAAGATGCAGAGGGTAATTGATCAAAAGTTGCAATCCCTAGGGATAGGAGGCACTCAGTTTCCCAACAACTTCACTGGCAGACCTTATCCTAAGAATTTTGATTGGGTAGAATACCCAAGGGGTCATGTGGTGCCCAAGTTCAAAATATTTGACGGGGTTGGAAACAAAATCACCCCGAATCAACACTTGTCACACTTCTTGACATCATGCGGAGATACTGCTAGAAGAGAGGAATGGCTACTGAGGCAGTTCCCGTAAAGTCTGACTGGGGTGGCGTTTGAATGGTATGCTTCCCTTGAAGAAAACAGCATCAAAACATGGAAGGAGATGATTAATGCTTTCAGAGCAAGGTTCAGAGTCACTCCTCGTCGAGTTTCTGTGACCGACCTGGTTAATGCCAAGCAAAAGCCAGGGGAATCCATTTCCAGCTATGTGTCAAGGTGGGAGAACATGTACACCAGCTGCCAATCCAACATAAACGAGGCTGAAGCAGTTCGTATGCTCTTAAACAGCATTAATGCCCCTATGAAAGTGTGGCTAGTGGGTCATAGTGTCACCACATTCGAGCATTTGGTAACTATGGTCTCTCGTTATGAAGATGTGGAGTCTAAAATTAACCAGCTGTATTTCTTTGCAAAGGATAAAGATAAGGGGAAGGCGAAGAATACAGTAGGAAAAACAACCAAGGCAGTCAAGCCCGTTACTAACCAGGCCGAAAGCACTAATGAGGTTGAGTGGGGAAAAGATAGGGAAGAAAAAGACAGAACTTCACAATCCCAAACTTAAAGGCTGACCCTGAAAGAGTTGAGAAGTAAACCCTACTCATTTAAAAAGGAAAAAACTTTAAAGCTCTTTAAACAAGCTATGGAAGTGCTAGAAGTTCGGTTGCCTCGATGCAAAAGGCCGGAAGAAGAAGATAAGGTGAATCACCCTAACTATTGTGTGTACCACAGGGTCTTGGGCCATGTCATTGAAGACTGTTACATATTTAAAGACTGGCTTGAACAAAAGATCCAGGAAGGGGCAATCTTTCTCCATGATGATGCAAGGCAAGAGCCAGCCCCGCATGCAAGTTCAAACAGGGTTTCTAATGCTAGCTCTCGACATGTCATGTTGATGGGAAACCACCGACAACATGGAGCATATATTTGAATAAGAACGCAAAGAAGAAGTTGAGAGCTCTGCAGGCAGAGCCGGAGCTCAAATGGAAAAATCCTATTATTCCTGTGGTCCCGAGAAATAGCAGACCCGGAGCAACGACATCAAGACCAGCTCTTAGAAGTGCAGCAATGGAACCAACAAGGCATGCCAGGTCTAAGAGGCCGTTCTGGAAGAAAACTACCACTGAAAAGGTCGAAGAACCTTATGTTCAAGGGAAACCTAGATATGCAACCCTCGCAGATTTTATCTCTCCAAGGGTTGTAGCCAAAATCAACGGCCAGGTGTGGCAAGAGTTAAGCGGGGAGAAGAAAAAGAAAGAAGAAGAGTTTTGGACCGCCACATGTCACCACATCTCGGGTGAAGATGCGAAACCAGAAGGCTCTGATAACAAAGAGGAAGAACCGTAAGGAAGTTCCGACTCTCCGCGGCAAGTAGTCCCAGCTGAGCCTGTCCCAGCTAGGCCTACCCCACCTATGGCTACTAGAAGATCGAGAAAAATTAAAAAGAAAGAATCTGATGTGAAGAAGATCGGAGAATCCTCCGAGGCAAAGGAATCAGAACTGATGACTCTTCCATTCAGAATAAATGGCCAAGATCGTACAGTATTTGTAGAAATCCCTGAAGAATGCCAGAGTGATAATGGAGGTCTCAATGCAAATAACTTGGGATTCAACTTCCTCGTAGAACAGAAGATAGGGCAACCTAGTCTCCCTCCAAGAGTGACACAGATCTTGACAGATCACGTGTCTCGCTTGATGAGGGAGGCCATTACAGTCACCCAATTAAAAAAGGGAAAAGGAACTAAAGGGGCATCCACTTCGACTGAAAGGCAAGAATTCACTGATGAAGAATACGAGTGGTCCGATCCAGATCCTTCCAGTCAAGATGAGAGTTATGATTTTGGTTGTAACTTCGACAGTGATGAAGAAAGAGGAGGCGACAGCGCCGGAGGGATTTCCTACAATGCCAATACAGTATCTGAGACTGATGAAGAAGGAGGGGAAAGCTCAAAAGAAGATGAGGGAGACCACCATGAGCACTCAGAAAAAATCAGTGAAGAAGAAGAAATGGAAATGATTGATCAAATAGAGAAAGCCACACAAGCCGTCATTTCTTCTGTTACTGAGTAGAGAAACTAGCAAGAAGAGGATGATACATTTTATAGAGAATTGGAAGAATGTCAGTCCACCAGCTATAGGAGGATAAAAATGTTCTTGAAAGTGAGGGAACAATGGAGGGATCTGTCCTATTGGTGCGGCGCGACTCGTCTCCATCCCACGTTAGAAGCATAAATCACCTCAGACTTGTCATGGTGGGTCCAAGAGTTCCTAAAAGGGGACGATGTAGATCAAATGCTAGCATCCTGGTTGATGGCAAATCTCCAAACCAAAGAAACGCCAATGAAGTTCCCTAAACAAAAAGTCGACAAAACTGCAGAATCCTGTCAATACTTGAGTGATGAAGAAGGGTCTGAGGAAGAATATGAGTATGAGGATGGTGACGAAGAGCTGCCAGACATTTCATTTAGTGCGGTAGCTGAGTATGTCGATTACCTCATGCAATTGAAAGTCCAAGAACCAGACCTCTTTCAACAAGAGCTTAGGGTGGACGAGGAAATAGATAACATGGCAGATACTGATGATCGCTTGGTTGAGAATCTGGCTATAAAGAAAGCTGCAGTGGATACAATCTTGCAAAATGAATGGGACCAGAGGGATCCGGATCCAGAATGTCCAACAGAGTTCGAAATCTTGTGCAAGCATCTAAGCGAGTCTCACTCCCGGGACGAAGAGGAAGCTGATGAGGTCGAAATCCCCACATATGGCGAAAATTGGACGCATGTTAGCCAAGACAACCAAGAATGTTCAACTGAGGAAGGCTTGGTCGACGAGTATTCCCAGTATCTCAAAAATTTGAAAATCATAGACCCACAAGGTTTTCATGAAGTAATAGACTCTGAGAATCCCCGACAGCTCGGGAATTATGAAAGACAGGCTGTGGCTCGAACAGTAAGAGAAATAGCTGAGGCAACGGGGTGAAAAGAGGGTGAAATAACTCCGGAAGCAACCCCGCCAAGAGCCAGTGAAGAACCCTGGGCGCTTGGGCAGCACCAGAATTTTGGAGATTGGCAAGTCACAAACTCAGAGTATGCCTCGGACTATGGAGGCACAGCAATGCCTCCCATTCACAGGGAAACAGCAGAGACTTCCTGTCAAGTCACCGCAACTCAACCAGCACAAGAAGAAGAGTATAATGAACATGACAGCCTGGTAGACTGGTACGTTTCCGAGCTCAGAGAATTGAGGATCACAAAACCTAAAGTCTTTCGGCGTGCTACCAACTTAAAAGATCCAGACTTTGCCAAGGAATTTGTGAAAGATGCTATTGCTATAGTACTTCAAGATGATAATAAAGGAAAGAACCCCCAATGTTCCTCCGATTCTGACAGTGGTAGGGAGGATTCACCTTTCTACTGTGCACGAGTTGGCGACGGAGGCTCAGAAGGCAACAACTCTGATAACAAAAGAGAAAAAGCAGAAGAAGAGTCAGAAGCAGAATCTGATGCTGAGCCGCCCAGGGCTGGTACTCTTCAAGGGAGTTCCATTCTAATGACATCTGGGTCCAGTTCTCCAACTGATATAACCTCGATTTTTTAGGGACTCAGCATCTGTCAGGCGGTCAGGATCATTTCTTATGTCGAAAGTTTGAGAAGAGAAGATCCTGCCTTTGTTAATTTCATTGCCAGGAACGCCGACATGCTGAATCATTTAAACATGGGCACTACAATAACTCTAGAAAAGGTTCAGAGGGAGCACCCTGAAGAAGCTGCTCGTTTGCAGGCACAAATAAAAGAGCTGTGCAAAGTTGTGCGGAAGTTCGACAATAATGACGATGGCAGTGATGATGATGATCCTGGGACGGGCACATCAGGAACTTGTCGCTATATCAGTGGCTCAGGGTCTGATGACGCTGAAACAGAAGAATATGATGATCGGTTTACCCGAATTGCGGCATGGACCGACGATGACGAACCGCCTCTGAGACCTTGTGCCCAATCTAATAGAGGAAAATAACAAGGGAGAAATGCTCGTATGTCTGTTCGACCTCAGCCTGAGTGGAATGATAATGCACGACGCGAGCTAGAACAATCCATAGCAGAAGTCGGAGCTTTGACTACAAGTGAGCTAATAAGGAATTTGCAAGTAAACAGTGATGATGAGACCTATTATCCCACCGAGGAGGAAGAAGAAGGAGAAATGAAGAGCCCTAGAGCTCCGATTGTGTATCAAAGAAGAAAGAAACAGGAAAACAAAAAAGAAGTAATTATATACCAGAGAAGAAATAAGGGCACTAACAAGGGAAAAAACAAAATGTTTAAGGGCGAATCCTCTCGTGACGATGCCGCTTGTCGCCGAATCGGCCATTATAGCTCAGATGAAGGTGAATCTTCTGAAACACCCCAGCCACGGGCTGATACAAATGAGCAAGAAGGTTAGGATAATCCAGGGGAAATGGAGTACGATTACGAGGTCGTACTAGACCCAGAATATCAAATGGACCCTGCCGAGTTACAAGGCCAGCAACCTAGAATAGTGAACCTGGATATCCACATTCCTAGTATCCCAGGATAGCCCAGTCTTACCCTTGAGGAATTAGGGGAAATGGTGCGTCAGTTGGTTAACCAAATACGGGAAACCATAATGGTGGAAGGAGAAAGCGTAGGGGATGAGAATGAGCAAGGAGCTGAAGAGAACATCAACCCAAGGCAGGAGGCAGTTGCCATTTCAGCTGATGAACAAACAGAAAATTCCACTTCAACAGCCGAGAATCCAGAGGAAAAGAAAGATCATACCTCTGAGTCATACCGAGTTATTACCATTTCAGGTGACTCCGACTCAGAGCAATCTGACCAAGAGGAATTCTCGGAAGAAGAACATCACTCCCTGGCAGATCATGTTGGATGGATGAATCATTTGATCAACCAAGTGGAAAAGCCTAATACAAGAGTCAGATGGCAGGGGAGCGACGATGAACTAGAACCAGAACATCCTTATCTGGTCGACCTCCAGCAATTCATTTTGGATCCCTGGCCAAGGTCTCTTCCAGCCACCAGTGTCAAACGAGAAGGTGAAATCCAGACTGCCTCATTGCCATGGGTAGAAAGGATAAGGCATAACAGATCAAGAAGGTAAGCGTGCTCACTAGAATACAATCGAATTAAGAACTTGGTGTTCCCCGGCAAGAACAGGGAGCAAGAGACGGAAGAAGAAATCGTTCAGCAGTTCCATCAAGCCCCAATTAAAGAAGGTGTGGAGGGTCATGAGCCGTCTCCCCCTTACCCTGTTCCTGCGGCATGGCCCAGATATTACATTGATGATGCAATAATAGAGTATTATGACCCCAATGTGTTTATCAATATTCAGAAAGAAACTATTGCAGATACAAGAAAGCTGAAAAGCGCCATGAAGCGCTTGACTACTTCTGAGAGTTGTCGGGCCATCACCGTGGGAGAACCCGACACAGAAAGTGAGGAAGAGCTCTCAAAAAGTGCCAACGATCCCTTACCAAGCACAGAAAGGCCAGTTGAACAAAGGGCTGACAAAATGAGAGAGAAATTACCTGCTCCGCGGGAGGCAAATGGCCCAGATGAAGCAAGCACTACGAAACATGGCAAGAAATCGTCCCGTGAAGCAAGCGGATCGGCTTACCATACCAGGTCCAAACAGGCACAACCGCACGCCATCCCAGTCAGGGGGCAGCAACCTCTGCGAAGGGAAGAAGGAATCTCTTTCACCGCAGAGGAAAAGCGCCAGATTCAAATAGATGTCGAGTTCTGCACGACTGCCTTAAGAAGAATGAGCAGGCAAAATATTGAGATACAAACCCTTATCGAAACCCTGATAGCAAGAATAAAGACTAAGAGGAGAGAAAGAATCTCAATAGAAACCGAACTTAAAATAATTCTTGCTTATGTTTGGAATATAAGAAAGAAAGAAAGCTCCTCTGAGAAACATGGGGCAGAACAGAAGGGAATCTGGCGACCTAGCCATGCCACCCCAGGGAGAGCGAGTGAACCCCCGCAGAGGAGAAGAGAGGCCGGCATTATCATTCGAGAAGGCCAAAGACCAATGTCTCAAGAAGATTACCTCGCCTGAAAAGGGAAAGCTGTCATGAAAAATCATAAAGAGAAACAGAAGCGCCTCCGATTCCATGATTCCTTATTTGAAGATCCCCGCGTGAATCAAAGGGAAAGAGGTGAAAGTTCGCGTAGGCAAGAGCGTTATGTCCCATCACACCATCTTTCAAGAAAGGGCGAAAATTCAACAAGGTCTGGCCATGGTTATCCTAGGAGGGAAGAGACCAAAGCTGGCCCAGTACATCAAACAAAGGACAGACGAAAACACACCGGGCAATACCACATGGAAATGAAATTAGTCAGACTCGGTGATTCGTCTCCTAAAAAACATGATGGACTGCCTCGCAAGATTAAAATATCTGGTGAGATGGAACGTAGAAATAGGGATCGACCTAAAGTAAAAGGTCAGACTTCCAACAAGGTATCCAAGCAACGCCCAGTAAAGAAAGAAAATGATGTTAAGCAAAAAGTGTATTGCTGGTACCACCAGGCCTGGGGACACTCTAGAGAGGAATGCTTAGCATGGTCTTGGGATGATAACGATCCCTCCAGCGAAGAAACATGAGATGAAACCTGTAATGCCGTAACAAGATGGACGGATCCTCAAACCTCTGAAGAGGAAACCACGTCCGAAGAAGGAGGAAGTTCTGAAGAAGAGCCATAGTATGACAGCTCAGAAGAGGAACCTGTGATATTGGCAATAAACCCTACAGTAGTCATGCTCTTGGGGAGTGACTCAGATCAAAGCGAGAGTGAAAGAGAGGTCCAAACACCACCCACGCCAAGCAAACTGTCTAGCTTGGTGCGAAAGGTTTCCACAAGAATCCAAACAAGTGCAAAGGATCACTGTAATGTCAGTTTAAGATCGGGCACTAGGATACCTGAAAGGCAGCCTCCCAGAGAAACGCCTGTTGATAGAGCAAGAATCAGAGCTAGAGTGACCCCAGAAAATGAAACAGGATCCAGGGACAGACCCAGGATGTCCGTAGGAGATTATAATGTGGTTGCTCATTTAAGAAAGATCCCGTCGCTCCTCAGTGTCTTCGACGCTCTGATGGTATCTTAGGAGATGCGTGATGCTTTGATTTACGCTCTTCAGAATCCCGCCAACTTTCAAGCTCACTTTGCGCAGGAAGTTCTGGAGGAAGTGTCGCAAGTTGACCAAGAGCCTTACATTACCTTTATAGATGAAGACTTGATGGCAGGTACAGCTGATCACAATCGTCCCTTGTATACTACTGGCACCATTTATGGCAAAAGGATCAACAAAATCCTGGTTGACCCAGGATCATCCATCAGTATTATTCCTTTGAAAACACTGGTGCAGCTCTCGCTCAGCATTAAGGAGACAAAGAAGGATAAAATCCGAATTCATGGGTTTAACCACCAGTACTAGAAAGCCCTGGGATCTACGGTGATTGATATCACCTTCGGGAGCTTGGTCACGCCAGTTAAGTTCTTCATAATCGAAGCAGATACCACATATAAAGCGCTGCTAGGGAGACCGTGGCTTCATATCAATGGACTGGTGCCCTCTACACTACATCAATGTGTCAAATACATTAAAGATGGTAAGCAGCATGTGATCAAAGGGGATGACCATCCGTTTGAGGCACACGAGGCTGAGCTGGACGACGCTAAATATTACAGGCCCAAGTCCGAAAAGGAGGCAAGCATGAAAAAGGAGACGCCTTCTCCTGAGATCATGGAGGAAGCCGTCAAAAGAGCAGTACTCAAAGCAGCCATAAAGTCACAAATGCTCTGGGGAAGTGATAGTGAATCAGAATCCTCAGCAAGTGCAAGTGAGGAAGTCAACCTGCCTACTCGGGTGCAAGCAGACTGTTCCAGTGAGGGTGAAGAGCAAAACTCTTTATCCATAGAAATACTACCCTTGGGGCATTGCAAGGACCTGACGCCTCGAGAAAGAGAAAAAGTATCTCAGCTCCAGACATTCACAGTCCCACCAAAGGTGGAAAAGCTTGAGAAGGGACAAGTAGTACACCCCAGCATACAATTTGTCAAAATGGGGGAGATTAACCCAGAAAATGAAGGGTTATGTTCAGAAGACTGGGAGCGGTGGTTAGTCGAAGAAACCAAAGAGACAGGGATCTTTCCCCAACTTCAAGAAACTACTAGTATGCAGCTAATTGATTTATTCCTCAAGGCCCAATGTTTAGAGCCGATTCCCGAAAAGCGGGCTAAGATGTTCCGAGACTTATGGAAATGGCATTGTAATGAGGTCAAGAAACTCAACGGAAAGATAGCAAACACGAGGGGTCTTGATTTCGAAGTTGAAACCGAGGCACAAAAGTTGGAGGCGGTGCAAGTAAACAGGTAGCATACATGCCACCATGTTTCTATCATTGAAGTGGCAGAAGAAGTCGAAATAGAATCTATGGACGACACGACACTGCTGGAGGAATTGAAACGACGACTTCAGAAGGTGGCTCAGTCTCAATAAAAGGTGAGTCAGGAGGTGGCTTGCCTCCTTGTAGAGAACACTGGTCTACGACATGATGCAGTGGCCAGGGAAAGGGAAAGTGAAGAAAAAAGCTGTAAGATCAAGTCCCTAGAGCAAGAAAATGAAGATAAGAAACATGTAATAGACACCCTTCAAAGGCAAAAAGAAAAAGACAAGCAAGAAATAGAGCTCCACCAACAGCGTGAAAAGAAGAATTGGCATATATACAGTAGCTCTCAGCAGAACTTTTCGAATATGATCCAGGAGAGAGCAAGGTTGCAACAACAGAATGCCAACCTGCAAAGCGAAATACTCAAACTCCAAATGGAAAATGGAGGGTGAAAAAGGAAAATAATTAAGTTAACGCACCAGATAGAAGAAATTCAGAACGATACGCACCCTCCCCCTCTCAAGAGAAAGAAAGTCGGAGGACCACTCCTGATTTGCCAGAATCCTGCCTCAGTGAAAGAAAAGACCGGAGAAACCAAACAGGGGGCAGGAAGTGCTGAGCAGCATTCATGCCACCGCGTCACTATCACTGAAATTGAAGAAGAAGAGGTCCTTGAGGTGGAAAATGGACAATTCATCTTGGCAACCAAAAATGCTCCTAGAGAACTGGAAGAGGGAGGCCAAAACACCGTTGATGAACTGAAAGAGGTGAATTTGGGCACTAAGGAAGATCCGCGACCGACTTACATTAGTGCGTCCCTTCCCCAAGAAATACAAGACAGATTAATAGAGCTGTTAAAGGAATATAGGGACTATTTTTCTTTGAGCTACGATGAAATGCCTGGGTTGGATCCGACAGTCGCAGTCCATAAGCTCAAAATTGACAAGGGGTTAAAACCAGTTAAATAAGGGCCTCGAAGAATGAGGGTCAAGTTAGAGGAGAAAGTGACTGCTGAAGTTAAGAAACTCATCAGTACTGGATTCATGAGAGAAGAAGAAACCCCCGATTGGATCACCAATATCGTCCCAGTTAAAAAGAAGAACGGACAAATCTGAATCTGTGTTGACTTCAAGGACCTGAATAAGGCATGCCCTAAAGACGATTTCCCGCTGCCAGTCACAGAAATTATAATAGACCATACCTCTTCCCATGGAATATACTCTTTTGTGGACGGATACTCGGGTTATAACCAAATCAAAATGGACGAGAGTGATCAGAAGCATACTGCTTTTCGCACACCGATTGGCATATACTGCTACAGGGTTATGCCCTTTGGACTAAAAAATGCCGGAGCCACATATCAGAGGGCCATGACTAAGATTTTCGATGACCTGATACACAAAGTGGTGGAGTGCTATGTAGACGATCTGGTGGTAAAGTCCCACACACATGAGCAACACCTTGAAAATTTAAGGTTGGTGTTCGATCGACTGAGGATGCACACTCTGAAGCTTAACCCCTTGAAGTGCGCATTCATGGTCTCATCAGGGAAGTTTCTAGGGTTCGTGGTACGGCACCGAGGCATTGAGATTGATCTTGAAAAAATCAAAGCTATTCAAGAGTTGTCCCCTCCTCGGACACTCAAACAGCTCCGATCCCTCTAAGGATGCTTGGCATATATTAGGAGATTTATTGCCAATCTTTCGGGTAAAATTAAACCTTTCACAAGGCTTACAAAGAAGGATGTCCCTTTCAAATGGGATGACAAGTGTCAAAATGCTTTGGATGATATTAAACAGTACCTGTTGAAGCCCCCTGTTCTGGTAGCACCCATTCCAAGAAAACCCCTCATCCTTTATACCACCGCCTTAGAAGGATCGCTGGGGGCACTGCTGGCCCAAGAAAATGAGGAAGGAAAGGAAATTGCCTTGTACTATCTCAGTCGAATGCTCGTGGCAGCTGAACATTCTTACACACCAATTGAAAAGCATTGCTTGGCGCTGATTTTTGCAGTCAAGAAACTCAGGCATTACATGTTGGCTCACAAAGTCACGCTAATCTCCAAAATTGACCCGTTAAAATACCTCATGACCCGGCCTATGCTCACGGGAAGGCTGGCAAAGTAGGCTGTCGCCCTAATGGAGTTTGATATAACATATGCGCCTCAGAAGGCCATTAAAGGGCAAGCTTTGGCGGATTTTCTGGCAGCCCACCCCATACCAGATGATTCTCCGCTAGCATGCGATATTCCAGATGAAGAGACCATGCACACAGAAGGTGAAAATGAAGAAGAAGCCTGCTGGAAATTATATTTTGATGGGTCATCATCCATCCATCAAGCCAAATCTACCCAAAAGACAGGCAGGAATGGGCCTAGTATTTGTCACACCAGAAAAAGGCATTCTCAGGTATGCCTTAAGCCTCACCAAGCCGTGAACCAACAATGAAGCCGAGTATGAGGCCTTAATTGCAGGGCTTGAAATGGCGCTTAAGATGGGAATTGAGCAATTGAAAGTTTTCGGCGACTCCCTGCTCATCCTAAATCAAATTGATGGCCAATTCAAGATAAGAAAACCAGAACTGTTGAAATATCATGAGAAGGCACTAGAGCTAATGGCTAAGTTTGCTAGCATCACTCTAAAAAAGGTGCCGCGATCCCTGAATGGAAAAGCAGATGCCTTGGCTAGATTAGCCAATGAACTCAGTGATCCCGACCAAGAAGAAATACAAATCCTTGTCCATCGTAGAAGGTCTTTGTCCCCTTGCTTCCAGCAAACAGAAGATAAAGAAGAGGAAACCATGTTTGTGGACATCTTAAATTGGGAAAAAGAACTTGAAAAGGAATGGGAAGAAATGGCCCAAATTATGGCCACAGAAGAAATTGACCAGGAAGATTGGAGGCAACCTTTTCTCGATTACTTTCAGCAAGGGAAGCTGCCTGAAAATAAAGCCATCAGAGAACAAATCAGAAAGAGAACTCTAAGGTTCGTGTATGTCAACAACACGCTCTATTGGAGGTCCTATGAAGGGTCATGGCTAAGGTGCATCTCAAGGTTCGAAGCGCAAGAAGTCATGCAAGAAGTCCACTCAGGAGAATGTGAGGCCCATCAGTCAGGTCCCAGAATGCGAGTGCAAATCAAATTGATGGGCTATTACTGGCCTACCATGATCGGCGACTGTGAAAACTTCTGAAGAAGATGCCACATGTGCCAAATACATGGAAGCTTCATACACCAACATCCAAATATGCTACACCCAACAGTAGTGCCGTGGCCCTTTGAAATATGGGGGACAGATATTATTGGCCCGATTGACCCATCGGCCTAGAACGGACATCGCTTCATTCTGGCTGCCACAGATTATTTCTCCAAATGGGCCGAAGCAAGGTCATGCCAAGAAATCAGGGCTTCTGATGTAGTCAAGTTCTTCACTACTCAAGTGCTGTATAGATATGAAAATCCCCAGGAAGATAATCTCAGATAATGGTATGGCCTTTAAAAATACGAAAGTGCATGAGTTTGTTAAGAAATACAAGATAGAATGGAGATATTCCTCAGCCTATAATCCGAGGGCCAACGGATTAGCAGAAGCTTTCAACAAGGTGCTAATTAGAATTCTTCGTAAAACAGTTGGGGTTAACCAAAGGAATTGGCATGAGAAACTGCCTGAAGCATTGTGGGCATACCGGATTACTCACAGAACCGCAACACAGGCAACGCCTTACTCATTAGTGTACGGGACCGAGGCAGTTCTGCCTATAGAAGTGGAGCTCCCATCTCTAAGAGTAGCCATGGCGTCAAAAATCCCTCTGACTAAACAAATACGACTGAGGTTGCAAGAACTGGACGGAATGGATAAGAGAAGATTGGCGGCCAAACAGAATCTGGAGCCGTACCAAGCCAGGATGACCAGGGCCTATGAAAAGCTATCAAGACCAAGAGCTTTCAGGAAAGGTGAATTGGTATTGATGTTAAGGCGACCAATCACTGGCCGACACCATGGTCCTAAGTTTGCACCAAACTGGGAAGGACCTTATATCATAGATCAAGTCTACGACGGAGGAGCCTATCTGCTTGCAGATCAAGAAGGAAATCATCCCATCTCTCCCATAAATGGAAGGTATTTGAAAAAGTATCATGGACAAAACTACCCTGACAGCCCCAATACCCATCGAAGCAGGGAAGAAGGGAACTCTACAGTTGACTAGGCCGAAAGTTGTGTAGGAATGGAGCAACTCTTTGAGTAATCACTTCGCTCCTGCCAAGCCGAAACCTAAGTCCACAAAATCAAAAGGGTATCATGTCCCTTCTAGGACACTCATGGGACGTATCTCCGCAAAAAAAAATACCAAAAATGTCGAACACAAGACTAGAATAAACTCTAAAACCAACCTAAGTAAACCAAAATCCAAAAAGACTCTAAAACCCCCAAAACCACTAAAGCCTTTAGACAAACCAAAATTCAAAAAAAAAAACCATATTAAACGTCCCATGGGTTGAAGCTCGAAGGAGTGTTTCATTCTCTTGAACATTATGAACATTCCTCCGCGAAGCCCTAAATAAATAAGGCAAAACTAAAAAATGATGATGATAAAAGATATATCCAATAAAAAATCCATAAAAACCTAAACAATCGAAAATAAAAAAAAATATATGTACATGCACATCTAAATTTCAAAGAAATAAAACATGTCCCGCCGGGCCTAAACCCAAAGGAGTGTCCTTGTCCTTCCGGACGATCGTAGGACGCTTCCTTTACTAAGGCCTACATTTTAAAAAAAAAACACGACCCTAAGCGTTGTACTTTGTGCTTTGAACAAGGTACTAGGTGCCTATTCATCTCACCGAACAAAAGGATGAATAAAAGTTCTTTGTCTTGAACTTTAAAGTAAGACATGAATGGTGAAACTTACCCTAAGCGTTGTGCTTTGTGCTTTGAACAAGGTACTAGGTGCCTATTCATCTCACCGAACTAAAGGATGAATAAAAGTTCCGTGTCTTGAACTCTAAATTAAGACGCAAAACGGTGACCTATCACACCAACCAAGAAAATGATAGCCGTGTTGAGGAAGCCTGTGTGGTTTCTGAATACACGGAATGGTGATACTTACCATAGTTCGATCATTAGTATACCTCATAGTCAAGGATCGAGGAGGCAGCCCACTTATGCAACCTTGGAAAAGGTGTCTCTCACCTAAACCTTTCAAACCAGAACTAAATCAAACCCACATCCGGTAAGTTCCGTGCTGCCAAACCAAAGAGCACTGGAGAAAACCTTACGATTTGTTCACCATGAGTGAACGCCGCAAAAACACCAAAACTATATGCCCCACCTACGCAGAGGAGAATGAAACCCTGCAGAAGGCTCGGACAGAAACCATAAGACCAACACACAAATACCAACACAAAGATTACTAAACTACCCCGAACATACCAAAGAAAAAAACATCAAAAATATCATTGTCAGAAGTCATCACAGCCATAAGCCACAAGCATTCAAAATATCAAAACCACAAAAATAGAAAGATGCGACAGGCATAACATAGCAGCATAGGAAACAAAGCATCATGCTGGAAGCACAGCTGCGGCACCTGCAAGAATAGAAAGAGTGTTGGAAATGGTCTGAAGTGTAGCTTCAATGGTGTCAAGGCGTGTGCGCAACTCCTCAAACTGTTGATCCAATTGCTCCTGGATAGGCAAAAGGGCCTCAATGGCAAAACCATCTGGAGAAGGGGGTGAAGCCTCCCTCACAGGGCTGTACTAGTTGCCTGCTGCAAATCTATGAAGAATATGACTGTTCACAGGATAATCTGGGTCAGGAACCAAGGTGCCGTGAGTCAGTTGCACCCACCCATAATGGGTCAAATCCAAAAGCAAGTTGCAGAGGTAGGCGATATGACGCTCCTCAATCTGGTTTCCCCACAGCATGTCAAGCATCGGAATCTCAGCCCGCCGCATCAGAACCTCTATCAAATGGGCATAAGGCAAATATCCCTTGGGAGCCTTTACCACATGATACATGTTCTGGAGAATTAGACTTGGGAGATTGACCTTCCCACGTTTAAGGATGAGAAGGCGCAAGTAAAACAGGGTCCCCGGACGCGTATGATCGGAAAGCTCACCCTGAGGGAAGATCAGATAACTGACCATCAAGAAAAGCAAACTACAAGGAAGCATGCAGCGGTTGAGTCTGTCACTGGATATTGCATGAAAAGAAGGAAAAGAAAATAAAAGAAGGGATTACCTATGAAGCGCAGGCAGGTGTGCAGTGGAGACATCCTCGTAACCTCCCTCAGGTTTAGGGACTTTGAACCACTCGCGATAGCTGCGATAAGTCTCATGGCCAAATGGCCAACTCTGATAAGCATAAACAGAAAGCCCATTCAGTGTGTCAGCCGCTTTAAGTGCAGTGGCCAACTCTGGACGGAGGAACTTGCTTCGTCTCTAGGGCGTTTGGGATTCACAACGCTGGCCATTAAAAAAGGAGTTGCGAGGGAAAGGAATAAGTATAAGACCGGCGTGTTGCCTCATTTATAAACCAGACCAGTAAAAGGCATATATCTTTTCAAATCTAGTGAAAAGGTATGAAATCAAGCGTTGTCGCAATTTATGGCACCTAAAAGGAAGGTGATCGCGTCGCGATCTTTAAGGCGTCAACTGACGTAAGTAATTACAAACATGGGAAACCAGAGACAAAAGGAAATCAACAATTATCAGGCACAATATCTGTGAAAGTTGCAAATTCATAACAAGTCCAGAACAAGCCCAAAAGACCAAATGCACTGTGAAAAGCTAAGAAGTCTGATAACAGGCCTAAAAACAACAAGCCCAAAACCATGTCTAAAGCCTCGGGCTACAAAACACAAACAAAAGATACAAGGAAACGATAGAATCCCAGGGCTCCCAACTCTACTCCAAAGATCGTACCGACGACTCAGCTTCGTCACCCATCCACGAGTAAGGCTCTGTCGTCCCACTGGCCCTTGATAAAGGCTCAGATGCCCCTGATAAAGGCTCAGTTGCCCCGGAAAGAGTCTCAGTAACTACGCTACCTACAGGACTGTCAACCGCAGGGTCCATAAAACAAGGAGAAGCCAGAACCACATCAGTGATGGTCTCATCAGAGTCATCATTAGAATTGTCACCCCCATGAGATGCCAACCTCGTGCCTACTAACTCACTTAATACAGTGTCTGAAGAAGGAGCTAGACTCGCTCCACTCCCAGCAAGCAAACCAGTATCGGGAAGAGCAAAATCGGTGAGGAGGGCCTCCCACTCTGAGAAGTCCAGCAATAGCTAGTCAAAAGATGCTGGTATCACGTCAAGCTCAGATGAGAGGAGGTCATAGAGAGCTTGCACCGCCTGATCCTCCGACGAAGCACTGGAAACTAGGCTCCCTGCCAAATGAGAAAAGGAAATAAAAAAAAGAGAAGAGGAGGGGAATACTAAGAAAAGTAATGATACCAGAACAAGGTGCTGACAGATACCTGACAAATCTGGAGCCAGGAGATGAACCTCATCTTGGACCTCTAGCTCCACACCAGGGACAGGGTCAGCTAGCTCATCAATGCTGATAAAACTCCGCACAGACAACTGATATAGATGACACAAATCCTATAACCCTAAAGCCCGGAGGTCTACGCTAAACGCCATGAGAGTATAAGGAAGATGACCTGTCGCAAGCAAACAAAATAAGACAAGAATAAAACAAAAGAAAATTAAGAGAAAAGTAGCACACACTTATATGAAGGGAGAAAAGCATACCTAAATCACGGAGTGCTGAAGGAATAGAAGGAAGTGGAGCTACGTCACATGTCAGCACCGTCACAGCAACAATGGCCAAAGTGTCATCTAGAACAGGAAAGTCGTCATCCCGGATTAAAAGGCGCAGGAGAGATAAGTCGAGGTCGTAAAATCTCCTCAAATGGTACATCGATCGTTTCAATCTCGATCTCCTCTGTGTCAGATGAAGGTTCGGCATAGGGAGCGTTACCCCAACCCCAGGGACGTAAAACACCTAAGACAAGACAAAGGTCATACGGTCCTGAAAACGGAAAGCAGTTAAATGAAGAGAACGCAGGAATTGATACCTGAATGAGGTGTAGGGAAAGAAGGCTCCATAGAGAAATTAGTCCCTGAGCTTTCCCCTACCCGTCTCCGTATCACATATTGCTCTGACTCCTCCGGGGGTACAGAATCCTCGCGCTGTCTCTTCCTTAGTTCATCCCTAGCTGCCTCTAAGGCACGCTGTTTCGAATACTCTGGAGAAGGGCAACGACCCGGCAAGGGAGAATCGTCATCTGACTCAGAGCTGTCAGAATCTGGGAATCAGATATAAAAAATGCCTGTCATGACAAAAGTGATGATCAAAAGAAAGAGGAAGAACCAACGGGTGAAGTGGATAGAGTACCTGAAAATACTGCATAATACTCGTAACGGTCCGGTCCTTGCATCGGAGTAGGAGAAGCTCCCTCAGGTGGAAGGGCACTCTTGATTTTGAAAAAGAAATGGCCGAAGTTCCATCTTCCAAAGCCTGCTTAAGAATCGCCATGAGAAAACATACAACTCATACTAGTTTGAAATAGACAAAGAGAAAAAAGAAAGAGAGGGAAAACATTTGCTAACTGACGCACCTGGAAAAGATCTGCCAGGGGAAAGGGGAGGCTCGATGTAATCTGTAGTCTGAGGAGCAGGAGGAACACACTGATCTATCCCATATGACCCCCTAAGAGGACGAAAACCACCCAAAGAGGCATCTAACCCTGGTGGAACTACTCGAGAAGATGGATAGACTCTTTCTCTCAGCACATCAGCACTCAAATAAAGAGGGACTCTGGCCCATCCCCTGAACCAACGATCATGGTCCACGGTCATGCGCCCCACCCTCTGAGGGCCCGAAACAGCACAGCTAATCCCGGTCCCAAGACGCAGAGAAAAGGCAGCTAAATCAACACAATACTGCAAAGAAATATCAGCAGGAGGAGCGGAAAGCGCGGAAGAAGGGGTATCCTGGTCATACCCAAACTGCCATGCACATTTCTGAGGGCAGTAAACCTCAGAAATAACCCTACCACCTATCCGAATCACCGGACATCCTTCCTTGATGCTGATAGCATAATCTCTCGACCGTCTGTTCCTCCGAGAAAGCAGTCTGGGTGAAATTCCTTTCCGAGGAGGCTTCGAATCCTCGAATTCATACATCTTATCCGTGTTGGTTGGCCAGTTATCCGTAAAAGCCTCAGGGCGATAGCTAGTGATGTAACGGTTACTTCTGGAAAAGAAGTGATGCGCTGTTAGCTGATCAGGAGGGTGGACTGAAGAACCAGCAATGAGACTAAGAACTGGCATCGATCCTCGCATACCTCGTGAAGTAGAGGATGAGTAACACCCGCTCCAATACACATTAAACCAACCATGCAGTATGTGTAATGGCATCACAATGTAAGCCCGGGAAGGATCCCTAGAAGAAGTAAGCTCTCGCATGGACCGGTAAGTATTCACCAAAGCTGTTGTGGCTAAGGATACTTTATGGCCCCGGGCCAGCATGTTGGCCATCACAATGACTCCAGGACGGATATGACCCGCCGGCTCAATGATAACTATAAAGTAACATAACCACCAGGCCAAGTAAGCTGTCAAGATGGTCTCGTCATCAAGAACATGAGAGCTCAGATTTTCCCATGGAACACATCGATCGGGGACAAAAGTTTTATCCAAGCCTGGTATCACAGGTTCCAAGGGGCTAGCGAAACTCACTGCCCTGTCTCGCAGAACCTTATCCATGAAATAGCCAACCAATCCTTAAAAGGGACATCACGACTCAGACCTTGAAGAGAACGGATCATTGCAATTTCATAATAGATCTTGAACACTGCACGTAAGGAATCTTTTTGAAGAAAATGCCCATGTCTGTCCATACCATAAAGCTCCAGTTCCGGAGGGACCCTCTCCTCATAAGACAAACCCGCTGCTGGCACTCCAAGTAAACGGACCATCTGGTTCAGGTAAATAGTGGCATTGCGGTCCTCTAGAACAAATGTGTTATCTATATAGTTCCAGTTGGTAGCCATAGCCCGGAGAATGATGGGATCCCAAGTATACCTGAACAAAGATAATGTTACCCCTCCAAATATCTCCAACTTATTCAGCTTTGACCCCATGCGCCCCATGATATAACGGGTCCACTCAGTCTGTCCCATAACCCGGCGGAGTTCACCTTGAACAATTAAACCCCTAGGAGACCAGGGAATAACATGGCCTTCTGCCATCTCCATACTCAGTAAATGATAATCCGTGGAAGACCCTACTCGCCCAGTAGGACCCAGAAACAAACCCTCGAAAGAACGAACAAAGGCCCCGCCTGCACGACGAAACTCACCACCAGATACGAAAGAGTCATAAGTGTGACTTTGAGAGCGTACCTCTGTAAGAGAAGGAGGCTCCGGTCTCAGACGAGGGTAAGCGTGATCGGTGTACGAGGGAAAACGATCATGTTGAGCTAGCAACCCATGAAAATTATCTCTTCCACGAAGGATGGCACGCCTCCATTTAGGATGAAGATGCTTGTGAATCTCCTGTGGGTCCAGATAGCACTTTATGTAGGAGTCTATCGCCTCGTCAGAAGGGCCGTATACTCCATGCCTAGCTATGCTGAACTGAGGCACTGTGCCGTAAATCTCTTCAACAGGTCCCACATCCCCTGCAAATAATAAAAAAAACTCATGTAAAAAAAACAAGAAGAAGAGAAAGCTAAAGGGACACCAGATCAAATCGTTCCGCATTAAGCTTCACAATTCGCTCTGGTGGGGGGCATTTGTTTGCCTCCAAAATTTGCTGCAAAAGAAGGGAAAAAGGAAAATTTCATTTATCAATGACTGCAAGGCGCTATCAAAGAATACAATGAATTTTTGAACATTAAACGATCTAACATGTGGTCTACGGAATGAAAACACGAGAGTTGTAAATTCGGGGTTCTCTTTTATGACATATGATACAGTCATGCGAATGTTATGACTAAATCGCGGCATGAGAGTAACTGATATACAGAGCCCAGTGTCACGCAGATGGTTTCCTGAATTTATGGCTAATCCTTTGATAATATAACTTCAACCCAATTCGGCCCAACCCAACCCAATTTTAAAACTCCTATTAGAATTCAATTGGGCCCAGCGGATTACAAAAAATATATATATGGGCCTGATTTTGATATATTAAGGGTGTGTTTGGAAGTGGAGTGAATAAGAATGAATAAGGTTTTGAATAAGCTTTCTCTCTCCTCTCTCCTCTTATTCCGAATAAGGATCTAATTCCACCACACCCTAAGAAAGATATATTAAGGGTGTGTTTGGAAGTGGAGTGAATAAGAATGAATAAGGTTTTGAATAAGCTTTCTCTCTCCTCTCTCCTCTTATTCCGAATAAGGATCTAATTCCACCACACCCTAAGAAAGATATATTAAGGGTGTGTTTGGAAGTGGAGTGAATAAGAATGAATAAGGTTTTGAATAAGCTTTCTCTCTCCTCTCTCCTCTTATTCCGAATAAGGATCTAATTCCACCACACCCGAATAAGGATCTAATTCCACCACACCTTATTCAAAACACGTTTGGTTTCATCCCGAATAAGCCTTATTCGGAATAAGGCTTATTCAACCTTTGCCAAACACACCCTAAGAAAGAGGCCCAATTAAAATAAGTAAAGGGGGTTACAGATCTGATTACTATTCTTGTCGGGTCGAAACAGATGAAACCCGATAATTTCAAAACCCGTTCAGCTAAATAAAAGAAGAGGGAGAGGACAGGTGGCACTCGCCCGTTGGTTCGCCTCAATGGGACCCATTCCTTCTGTTAATGGAAAAAGGAAAAGAGAAACAGTACATACCTGAAGAAGAAACACGACGGCCGACAGGGGTTTTGCTCTTCGCCGACGCCTCACGCCACCGCGACCCCAATAAAGCATGCCGCTGCATAGAGCACTTCATCACGACTCTATTGACATCAAACACGAGTGGTTTCGAAGGTCAAGAAATGGTGAATGCAGAAGAACACGAAACTGAGCATGAAAATTAGGAAGCATGAATACATAAAATTACTCCATAAAACGGTCAATTGAGTTACCTGAGAAGCAATAGCAGCCTTGTAATGAGGGAATTTTGTGCCAATTGTGGTCAATTTTGAGAGAAAGAGGAAGCTATTAAGAACATCCACTGTCGAAAATTTCAGACATGGCGGGACTCGTACTAAGCATGGTTGGTTGCATTATAAAAGATGAGGAAGTTCTGTGAGAGTTTAAGATAATACGAAAGAGCCTCGGGAAGGGAGAAATGAGTACACGAGCCATTAAGAATTCAAAATTCAGTTGACTGGAAACGTCCAGTAAAGAAGGAAACCGAAAGGTGGAGAATGAAAGCAATGGAGAGTGTAATTTCCCTCCTCTGCAACCTACGACCTGAAAAGAGATGTCTATTACTGCAGAGATTCCTTTGGCAGAGGGGGGTTGAGCTTACCACTTCGATCTGAGCCATTGGATGGATTAAAGCATGAGTACCTTGTCTCCCCTAGTACAAAGCATTGAAGGCTGGCCAAGAAGTGACAAAAGGCATGGGATGTAGAAAGAATGATTGAAGCATGTCCCCTGGAGCAAGCTTATGCATTACCACACATCATGTATTAAACGGTCAGATGATAAATCAAAATGCTTCTCCTCAGCATTTGATGGGATCAAGCCATTATCAAAAGGGGAGTAAAAAAGGGTCTGAGAACATGAGTCATTGAATCAGCGCATGAACTCTCTTTGGTGGGCCCAAGGGCAAATCAGAAATAGGCAGAGAAGACAAAAGAATGTAGTACTTAGGCAATGAGGGGATGAAATACAATACTCCAATTTTACCCCTCCTTTCCATACACGCTAGGTAGACTAATCCCTTTCAACCAATGGGAAGCCGACATCACATCCTCCCATCTGACAAAGGAGAGATCCTTTTGCTAAAGATGGAACGGCAAACACAAAACACAGCCAGTTAAGAATGTCCAATTAGCAAACTGTAGATGAGTGGAACCACAATTTCATTTATACCCCTTTACTGAAAATCAGAAGCCACATATATTGAAGGGCACTAATGGAATTTCATGTTGACCATAAGTGACTCCAGTTCAAGATGCACATGAAAACTTGAGTGAAATCAAATGGAGGAAGAAGAGGGCATTTTCTGACCCCATCAATCATAACTGCAGCTAGGGAGTCAGAATCTGCTCCCTTCACAAGATTATCTCAACCATTTACTGCCTATGAGTACATGGATGAATGCAAGCTATATCCTCCATTGTCTGGCACCAAATTGCCCCCTCCACAAGAAACATTAAGCATAAAACAACAAAGAGTAATCTTATCTCATCAGATGCCAAGTGGCATGGGGACCCAACTGTCATATTAATCCAGCATGGCGAGTAGAAAGGAGTAAAGTGTCAAGCAGTTGTTTCATCAATTATCAATCAATGCCAAGTGTCAGAAGGAGATTGGATGGTGTAATTGAGTAGTAAAATAGAAGGAGTGAAGAAAGATTTATAAAAGCAAGGCGGCAAGATATCTCACCATCACAGCCATTGATCAAAATCGAAAAATATGGAGATGTTGCCACATGGCAGCAAGTAACAAAGTGAAGCCCTGGAAATCCTCTATAAAAGGAGCATAAGATGAAGAAGAGGGGAGGCCCTTTTTAGATTTTATGTCGAAATTCTGTCAATTTGAAAAGTCAAGCTTGTTTTTTTGAAGTTGTAAGGTAATTGTAATGGCCTCAGTTTGTATGAATAAATTTCTTTCATGACTGATTTCGTTTTCTTTTCTTTAAAGTGTTTGCTATTCTGTCTTCCTTAGAAGTAAAATCATTCTTTCTTTTCTGCTGAAAGGTTTCTTTTGAAGTGTTTGTTCTTACTGCCTCTCTTAGAGATAAACTGTTCTTTCTTCTTTATGAAAAAGTGTTGTCAAAAGTTGTTTATTTGGGGGTTGTATTGACACTAATGAGGAGCGTGACATAGATTCCACACTCATGATTGTCAATTACATCTCTGGAGAAAGTATATTAGAAGCAAAAATGATTTTTGTAAAAAAAACAGTGAGTCCTTCTTCTTAGAGTTGTTCCTTGTGAAAATTTGTGTATGTGTTAAGGATTTTCTTGGATTTCATGGTGAGCGTGACATAGATTCCACCTCCATGGAGACCATCATAGTCCCTAGTCGTGTCTTGTCCCAGGTATGCTTACTTTTTGTCAAATAAATATGTTCTTCTGCGTAGCTGTCGGATTTCAAAAAAGAATTGTCCTAATTAGTTCTCCTTATTTCATAAATACTTGAGGATGCTTAAGCCTTTACTTACTGTCTAAAGTCAAAAAATGACCTAATTAAGAGGAGTGTGACATAGATTCCACCCTCATAATATGGTCAGATTTTGAATTTCTACAGTGAGTTAGGGCATAAGTTGACTGAAGTAGAGAAAATATGCAAGTATACTCAAATCTGGAGTTTATAATGAATTTCCCCTTTTTTTTTTTTTGATATGCATACCAGTTCATGTTTAGCAAAAATATGTTAGTAGGGAAACACTGATACTATTTCAGGTTTAGTAGGAAATATGTTAGTAAAGGAATATGTGTGTTTTGAGTTCTGAAAAATGCATTTTTGCGAAACCCCTTTAATAAGATGTGTGTTTATGTTCATGAGTGTTTTCAGTTCTAGTCTTTTTAGTGATATATGATAAATAGTTTTGATCTTAAAAGAAAAGAGGAATTTGAAAATTATATGTCCTGACAATTGCTTTCTTCAATTTATAAAATATTATTTGCTTTTCTTTAAGTAATTGTGTTCATAAGATAGGTCATAAGATAATGTTTTATAAAAAAATATGATGCAGTGGGTCTATGTGTCTTAAATTTATTTTTTCTTTCAGCCTATCTGAATTGTTGTGTGGGCCAGTATATCGATGAAATATTGTTATATCTCTCAAGTCTTCAGTCAATGTTGTCTAACATAGAAAGCCTGATATGTGGTTGCAACAAGGGAAGTTCTGAGTAATCATTAGTATGAAATGATAAACCCTGAATGTTATGTGTCTAAATGTAAGCCAGACCCATATAGTTTAGTTGTTCCTAGAAAAGAAAAGGGTAATAATAGTCATGAGGTTATGCGCTTTGAGATGTGATGTTGTCAAGTTCAGCCCATGACATTCAACACCAGTGAATAAATGAAATTTGTATCTTGCTTGGTAATCATAACTGAACCAGTCCTTAAGCATATAGAAATTTGTATCCAATTGCATACCTAGTTGTAACCCAAACTTGTGTGGTCCAATTGCTCCATGAAATAAAAACTCCCAATAGGTCATGTCTCCTGAGAGATGAAAGCATAAATTCTACTACTTGTCACCTGTTACCAATCAATGGGTCAGTTTGTGTACCAATACCAGCCATTAAGTACCTAAGGAAACTGGACCAAGGAGATAGATAATAGTAAGTCAGAAGAAAGTATAAACGATATCCAAAAGAAGGACAGTGGGGAAGGATACCTGGAACCAAGTATATGTGAAGTGGTAGTTATGTGGGACTTGTAAAATGAGTTACAGAAGGACACATGTTGCCAAACCAGGAATATAAAAATGCCAGGGACTAAAGTGAACAAGATGGTTATACAAACTCATCTGGATTTCAGAAGTAAAAGAAATGATAAAAATGAGTTGTTTTAAAGCGAAAATGATTTCCTGTAACCTGAAAAATGATAAAGTCAAGCACTTTAGAAATTTATGAACGCCTATAAGTTTATAAGGAAAAAAATACAGTGAAGTATCAAGCCGTGTGAGTGTAATGAAGTTCACTAACTGTTTTAAATATGAAAACAAGCTTTTCCAACAATAAAGCCAATAAAAAGCTCTTCTTAAATGTTCTAGATAATAGTCAGTTCTTCTAAAAACCTCAATTTCGTCTTTTAATTCCGATCATGACTCGGCATGAACACCGATAAGAACTCAGCAAAAAAAAGTAAATTGAAAGTGTTAACCTGAAGAAGAAGGTGAGGTGATCTCAACCAGCACCCATACATCGACAATGTCGCAGTACAACCACAGGAATAACTCGATAAAGTTTTGACGGGTCGACCCATTTCGCCATGGCCAGTCGCCTGGAGAAGTCAAACGAGAAAGGAACGATCGACTAGCACGAATCTTGACAAAATCTCGACAGACAGATCCTAAGCATAACGGTTCAAAAGAGAAGAGTTGAGTGGGCATGGCGTATGAACCATGTGATTCAACCCCTTCAACGCAGCACTCATTCCGGATCTTCTGCGACACCAAGCGTGTAGCAATCGCCCAGCAGACAATCAGAAAAATTCTCATAAAATATCAGAATGTCCAGAAAAATAAGAAGAATATTTTGGTACTAATTTCCATGCCCAAATTGCAAAATACAAGACGTTTTAAATTCAAAATTCTTAAGATGACTATTATGGTAAATAATTAAATGAGGAACCTGAAAATAAAAATAAAAAAAAAGAGAAGAGAGAAAAGTCTTTTGCATGAATGGCTGAATAATTGTGTTCTGGACAGCAGGTACTCTTGAACATTCTATGTTATGGACAGCAGGTACATCTGGATATATCGGCCCTAATCCCAAACCCCAAAACTCAAATGCCAAAATTCAAATCCCAAACCCAAAGATTAAAAACCAAAATTCCGATCCTAAATCCAGAACTCAAAAGATCAAAACCAAAAATTCTAAATTCCAAATCCAAATCCCAAGTTCTGAACCCAAAACCTAAAGCATCAAAATCCTAAATCCAAAAGCCCAAAAAAAATCAAAAACTCAAATACCAAAATTTCAATCCTAAATCCAAAATCCAAAATATTAAATCCTAAATTCAAAATCCAAGCCCATAACTTAAATGCCAAATCCAAATTCCAAACCCAAAGATCAAATACCAAAATTCTGATATTAATCCTGAAACTTGAAACATCAAAACCATAAACCCGAAACCTAAATTCCAAATCTCAAGTCCTAAATCCAAAACTCAGAATACTAAAATCCTGAATCCTAAATTCAAAACCCAAGCCCCAAATCCGAAATTTGAATAGCAAGAATTCAAATCCGAAATCCAAAACTCAAAATATTAATCCCAAATCCTAAATTCAAAAAAAACCAAATCCTAAATCCCAATCTTAAAACTTAAATGCCAAAAATCTAAATCTCAAATCCAAGACTCAAATATCAAAATTCAAATCCTAAACCCAAAGATCAAAATATCAAAATCACAAATCCTAAAACCAAAACTCAAATCCCAAGTCCTAAATTCAAAACTCAAATACCAAAATTCTAGTCTTAAATTCGAAACCCAAACCCCAAGTCCCAAATCCAAGACTTGAATACTAAAATTTCAATCCTAGATCCAGAACTCAAAATATTAAAATCCCAAATCCTAAAATCAAAAAATCCAAATCCTAAGCCCCAAACCCAAAACTCAAATACCAAATCCAAATTCCAAATCAAAATTCCAAGCCCCAAAATTCCAAACCCCAAAAAATCAAACCCAAAAGTCCAACCCAAAAAGCCAAATTCGAGATGATTAAAATCTTAAAATTTATCTAACAATCGGAACTTACAATACCCCAAGGTTCAACTTCGAAACTTCGTAAGTTAAAGACGCAAAGATCAATGCTTCAAGGTTCGAATCAAGTCGATAACTAAAAGTGACATTAAAGTCTTAAAAGTCCAACTTCGTCCTTCCGAGACTACATAGAGCGGTGTCCAAACTCGGTGTTCTCATCAAGAGGAGGCATAGCGCTTCTTTCCTCGCGACTCGAACGAAATTCCAAAATCTCTAAAATCCCAAAACGATGTAGAATTGACCTAGATCGCCCAACTTTCTAGTGTCGAACTCGAAAATCTAAATCCGTCCTTCTAAAGCTGCATAGCGCGTTGCTCTAGAAGGTACACCCCTGAAGTTCTTGTCAAGAGAAGGCATAGAGCATCTGTACTCGAGACTCGAACTAAATCTCAAAATTCCTAAATCCCCAAACGATTGAGAACAGATCTAGGATACCTAAATTTTCTAGTATCAGGCTCAAAAATCTGAGCGACGGCACCAAGTCTGACCCGGTAAAGCAAAACCAACTCAAAGTGACCCAAAAAACTCCTTAAAATCATGACCAAAGAGACAGAATTAAAACAATAATTTGCATTGTTTATGTTTTATATTTTATGATTAATATTGGATGTCTTTCATTGCTTTGTTCTTAATGTTTGACTGTTTTGTACTGCATTTATTTAAATCCCTACTAAGCACTAGTCATTTTATAAAATTGACTTCAATCACTTATGACGCCTAATTCTTTGATTGTCCCGATCTAGAGGTGCCCTTAGCCAGTTCTTAACTGAGTCTGGAGGTAATTAACAGTAGGGTCTTGCGCCTACTGGAAAGAAAGGACCTGCAACAAACAATCAACTCTTGAGGAACTTGGAACCGCGTTAGTGCTCCCCGCCTGTTTCAGGTGGGCAGTAATGTTCGGGTCTTAAGACGCTCAAGGGGTATCTGCTATTCATTTCTTTTCCCCACGGAGGAATTATTGATCCTTCGGTGGATGGCCCAAAAAAGTGCGAGACAGCTAATATCATCATATTTCATTGATATTTGGACCGTACTTGGCACTCAAAACACACTCAAACCAACAAATTATTTAATAAATTGCCATATTTTTCCAGGATTTGGCTATGCCGTTGTTTCTTATCTTCTCTGTACAGGTTTTGATGATTTCTGATGATTTTGGAGCGTATAGATGGATTCCCGACGTTTCGCGCACGCTAGACGACTCATTCCTAGCAATGAAGGCCTATCTCAGCACTCCATTCGGACCGAATGACTATCTGTTCGGTCCGAAGGCACTGTAGCTGCCAGACCAGCGCACCTCTCATCCATTCGGTCCGAACAGATCCTGTTCGGTCCGAATAGATTGCTGCCATGTCACATATGGCAATGTTCTTTACTTGGAAGTTGATCTTTATGGCATTTTCTTGCGCCCTGGTGCCCTAGCCTTCCATTCTTGCGACCTGGGACGTTCGTATATACCTCTACACGCCTGAGGAAAGGCATCTTTGATTCTCCATACCTAATTCCACCTTTCCAAAGGCATTTACTCTCTTTGGAGATCTACAACCTTGAAGTGACGGTAGCAAGGTGATCAGTTTGGCGACCATCCAGCAATACCCCACTGCCTTGAAGACCGAAAGACGGAAGCAAAAAGGAGTATTTGGTTTATTCTTTTATGTTTCTTTCTCTTGATTCGATGGGCTTGTATCTTTACTGTTATTTTATGTTTATTGCGTGTCTTGCTACTATGTTAGGCTAGTTTTTATGTTGTCTTAGGATTAGGGAAGGAACTTGATGTTTGGATGACGTTTATTTGACTTGTTATGTTATACTATGCTTTGAGATTTGTTTATTGCGAATTATATCTGTTACTTGAGTTAAAATACTTGTTTAAATCTCTAATTACCTTCTAGTTGAATAGCTGCATCTAGTTAGTCTAAGTTAGGATAAGCAAGTCACGTTTAATTCAAGTACTTGGGATAAATTGTAGATCCGAAAGGATAGATTAGTTGACACCAAAAGTGTAACTTTTAGACCAGTCCAAAAGACCTCTAAATATCCTTACGAACTCTAATAAACAAGTTTAATTGATTGAATTCTATACCAAAAGTTGCGAACCAATCAAGTTAATTAGGTTAGGTTGTGATTAAACCAGAATCTGTCCCAACAAGCAAAAGCTGGGGTTTAGAATATCTAGGTTTGACCAATAAACCCTAACTTAAAGCATTAGTTAGCATAACGGACCAATTAAGCCCACCTTTGCCTTCTGTTTGGACCGAACAGGGTGGCAACTGTAGCTAAAACGCGAAATTTAGTGCGAAAGTGCTTAGTTTCGAGTTTTAGCGTCCAAACACAAGCGAAACCTGACTCATAGGACATTTTCATTCTCTGTTTAAACCCCAAAACACTGCTTTACTTATTTTAATTACTATTTAGTTTATTTTATGTTAGGTAGGGCCTAACTAGATTTAGCTAGGGTGTAGAGTTAGTTATGGTTAGTTAACCTTAGGGATAGCTAACCCGGTCTAAGCTTAGGGCTAAATAATCCTAACAAACCCTAACTCTTAACTCTAAACCCTAAATAGTTATCCCTATCTAAACCTACCATGGTTAGAGTTACTAATCCTAGCTAACAAGTTAAGGTAGGGTTACCTAGGATTAGAGTTAGGGCTCGCGAGGGTTGGAGTTAGGATTGTAGTCCTAACTAACCCTTGCCAACTCTAAACCTAGCCCTACATAGGTAACCCTAGGTAGGCCTAACTAACTTGCCTTAGGTAGCCCTAACTAACCATTGCTAACCTTAACTCTAGATAACCCTAACTATAGGATTAGCTAGGGTTAGTCCTAGCTAAGCCTAACCCTAGGCTAGCTCTGACTCTAATTCTAACCATATATGGCGTTATCTAGATTTAAGGTTAACTAACTAACTAGATATGGCTTAAGTAATCCTAACTAACCTTAGATATCTAAGTACTTAGTAACCCTAAGGGCTACCTACTTAACTGGATTAAACTAAACTCTAGATAATGCTAACTCTAACCATACCTAACTAGTCCTAACTAACCATATGTTAGCTATTAGGTTTAGCTAAAAGATTAGGGCGACCTAGGGTTAGAGTGAGGGTTACCTAGCGACTACCATTACTCTAACATAAAGTAGCTATCCCTAAGTTAGGATTAGGGTCAGAGTTAGGGTTTGCTAGGATTAGTTAGGGAAACCTACGGCTATCTAAGGTTAGAGTTAAGGTTAGCTAGGGTTAGTTTGGATTGTCTAGGGCTAGCTAGGTTTAGCTAGAGTTTGAGTTAGAGTTAGTTGGGGTTACCAACAGTTAGCTAGGGTTAAAGTTAGGGTTAACAAGGATTTCTTAGGACTGTTTAGTGTTAGCTTAGGTTAGCTAGCGATAGCTAGGGTTAGTAAGAGCTACCTAGAGATAGCTAGGGTTAGTAAGAGCTACCTAGGGTTAGTAAGAGCTACATAGGGATAATCTTACCTAATATAACTTAGCCCTAAACTAAGAGCCCTAACTCTAATCTTAACTAATAGTCTTTACTATCCCTAGGTAGGCCTATCTAACCGTAACTACCATAGCTATCCCTAGCTAAGGTAACTACCTAGAGTTAGAGTTTGGTACTCTAGTTACCCAAGCTAACCCTAACTAATAAGGTTGCCCTAGATATGCTTTCCATATGTAGCCCTAGCTAACCCTAATCCTAGCTAACCCTATCTAATCCAAGATAGTCCTAACTCTAACCTGACCCTAGGGATAATTTGGGTTAACCGTAGAGCTAACCCTAGCTACCAAGTTAACCTAAAGTAGTTAGGATTACTTAGTTATATCTTGCCTAACTAACCAAGCTAACTGCTATCACACATTTATATATATGTTTTGACCGGACTTTACCCTCAATCACAACTCAATACCTTTGTTTTATGCGTGTTTTAGTTTATTTCTGTAGGAATTTGGTACTTCTTGAGTCTATATTCATTTTGTAGGAACTTGGAGGAAATTTGGTGAAGTTTGGCCCACAAAACATGAAGAAATGCTCCCGTGCGGCTCGCACCAAATCTTGTGCGGGGTGCACAGGGTCCAGCCAGCACGCCAGACAAGCGACATGGGCCGGACGACTCATTCCTGGCCCATACGACCCGCACCCACTTTCCATGCGCCCTGCACGTGACTTTGAACCCTAGTTTCGCTGCTATTTAAAGCCCCTGAAGCGCCGAAATTATGGCATCCTATCTTCTCTCCCATCCAAGGCGGCGCCGCAATGAAAACCTACCCAATCTACCTCTTCATCTCTCCCGTGCACCCCGCACAGCCACCCTGTGCGACCCGCACAGAGAATCATGCCGCCTTGCGAGCCACGTTCCAACCACCATTCCACCGCCGATCGACCCAAGCAGCCATATCTCCGGTCTAGAGGCAAGGAAGAGGCTTGATTAGGGGCGTTTGCCTTCCTCCTTTCTTCTCTTTGGTTATGGAGATTATATCTTTCCCTTTCTTGCATTTTGATTGTGTTTCTATTATGGTAGGCTAGATTAGTTTGTTCTAGGGTCATGTTTGAACCAAGGTTAGGATTGATGTAATGGATGAATGATTAAGTTTCTATGGTTTATCACTTGTTGGTTGTTTATTGTTTATGCTTCCTTTGTGTTTGATGAATTATGTTGAACCTCCTACTAGGTGAATGGCCACACTTATTCTTGGTTAAAGGTGTAGAGTAATTGATTGAATTGAGTAAGCGACTTGAGGTAGGTTAGGAGCCGAAAGGTGACCAATTGGTATCCCAAAAGGAGAAGATTTCTAATTAGGCAAAAGTCGGTTAGATACCTTAGTAAACCAACTTGTGGACTTAGGATAGTTAAGACAACAAGCGAAAGTGAGGGTTAACTAGACTAATAGGGGCTTTAGACTAGGTTCTGGTCACAATACCATGACCAACATATGACAGTTGAGGTCTAGGGAGTCCAAGTCCGGCTAGATCTGCACCAAACCAGTTAGGAACTTAATTACCATGCATTGCACCATCAACTAAGGGTCGTGTCGCACCAGGTACTACCTGTGCGGGTCACATGGAATCCTGTGGGGGTCGCACAGGGCCAGACTGGTGCAGCACGGGTCAGCATTTCGTGCGACAGCACACGTGTTGGCAGCCCAAAGCCTAACCAAGGTAAAAACAGAAACCCTAGGACGCTTTATTATTAGAAATCACCAGAAAACAACCAAATTGTTACTTACTTTAGTTTTGTTTTAGTTTGATTGTTTGTTTATCTCATTTTACCATTGTTCTAAGACAAAAAAAAACATCTCAATTGACCGACCTAGATTTTGTGAACCGGTAAACTTAATACTCAACTAATCCGTCCCTGTGGTTCGACCTCTAACCATATCCAACGATATACCGTACGCTTGCGGTACATTTTAGGACATTTTAGGGTACTATTAGTTTGTACCATCACTAACCTAGTTAGAGCCCTAACTAACTAGTTATGTAGTCCTTAGGTTAATTATGTACTAACCGTAAGTAGTTAGACCCTAGACAATAATTAGGTAACATCTAGCTAAGGTTACTAACCTAACTCTAATCCTAGCTAGGGTTAACTAGGTTTTCCTAGAGTTAGGGTTAGTTTACCACATCTAATTCATATTAAGATTAGCTAAGGTTAGTTAGTACTACTTAGGGCTTGCTAGGGAGTTAGGATTAGTTAGGGTTAGTTAGGATTACCTTTGGCTAGCTAGGGTTGGTTTGGGTTAGAGTTGGGTTAGTTTGGGTTGGATTTAGAGTTAGTTAGGACTACTTAGGGCTGGCGAGAGTTGGAGTTAGGATTAGCTATGGTAACCTAACTCTAATTTTAACTAACCCTAAATAGTAAACCTAACTCTAGGCTAGCTTTGAGTTAATGTTAGAGTTGGGATTAGTTAGTTTACCCTTAAAAAATCTAGGGTTTAATAAGTACGGTTAGCTACAGATAGTTATGGTTAGTTAGGACTACGTAAGACAAGCTAGGGTTAGCCTAATTAGGGTTACCTAGGATAACTAACCTTGCTAACCCTAACTTGCTACTTAGGATTAGCCTAAGACCATAGTTAGTTACGTTATGGATAGAAATACCTAGGGAACTAAGTTAAATACCATAACTAAGGTAAGTTATGATAGTAGGTTGAGCTTGGATTAGGGTTAGCTAAGGTATTAGTGTTACCTAGGATAACTAATTAGAGTTAATCCAACATAGGCTAGCCCTCGGGTAACCCTAGCTAAGAGTTAGGTATCCCCTATTTATCTAAGGTAAGGGTTACCCTAGGGCTAGGTATGGCTAAGGCTATGGTTAACCCTAGGATTAGTTGGGGTTATAGTTAGGGTAACGCTAACTTAGGAAGACCATAGGTTATCCCTAGATATAAACTACCTTAACTAAACCTAGGTTAAAACTAACCCTAACTCTAATCTTAACCTTAGCTATCCTTTACCAACCATAGTCAAGGCTAACCTTACCTAATGAGAGTTAGCTAGAATTAGTTAGGGAAACCTCGAGCAAGCTAAGGCTTGTTGGGGTTAGTTATGGTTAATTAGGCCTTAGGTAGCCATGGATAGAATTACCTATGGTTAGTTAATCAAATCTTAACTCAAATCCCAGCTAACCTTAACTAGCCCGAGGTAGCAAACCATAACTAACCAAACTAATTTAGAGTTAACCATAACTAACTAACCCTATTAGCCCTACTTAGGGTTACTTCAGGTAGTCCTTAACCTAGGTAGGTATCAGGGTTAGTAAGATACCTAGGGCTATCAAGAGCCAGCAAGTGTTAGAGTTAGGGATATCTAGGGTTAGTAAGAGCTACCTAGGCATTAGCAAGCTAGCAATAGCTAAGGTTAGTAAGGGCTAACCCTAACTAACCCTAGTTAGCCCTGCATATCCTTAACTCAAGTTTGAGTTAGATAAGATTGTAAGAGATATCTTCTTATGTTAGCTAGGGTTAGCTAAGGTTAGTTAGGGATACGTAAGGCTAGCTAGGTTTGGTTAGGGTTAGAATTATGGTTAATTAGCGCTACCTAGGACCTTCTTTGGTTGGCGAGGGTTTTAGGGTTAGAAAGGGTTAATTAGGACTACTTAGTACTAGCTAGGGTTGGCAAGGGTTAGTTAAGGCTACTTAGGGTTATCAAGGGTAGTTAGGGCTACCTAGGGTAAGCTAGCCTAAGTTAGGCAAAACTAATCCTAACTCTAACCATAGCTATTAACCCCAAGGTTAGTTAGGTAGCCTTAGGTAATCCTAACCATAACTAACCCTTGCAAACATAATTTTAACCTAGTAAACCTAACTCTAACCTTACATATATATATGGTTAACCCCTAGTGCTACTTCCAACAACCCAAGGTAGTATTATGACATATCTTAGTTAGGGTTAGATATGGTTACCCTAGGTAGTCGTCGCTAGCTCTAGGTAGTCCTAACTACACTAGTTAGCCCAACTAAAGCTAACCTAGGGGTAACTAGGGTTTGTTATGGTCTAACAAGGTAATAACTAAGTCCTAGCCATAGTTAGGGATAGCTAGGTTAATCCTTGCTAGGGTTAGCCTTAGGATTAGTTAACTAACCTCTATCCCTAGTAACTATAGCCAACCTTAATCCCTAGGCTAACTCTAACCCTAGTTTAACTAATCATACTCAAGCTAGTATTAACTATCCCTAGGTAACCCCAGTTATCCCTAGTCTACTTACCTAGGTATAAGCTATGGCTTAGCTTTGGTAGCCCAAGCAATAACTAACCCTAACTCTAGGGTAGTTAAGGTTAGAGTTAGGATTTGCTAGGATTAGTAAGAAAGAATGTATTATTTAGAGTTACCAATTAGGGTTATATTGAACTAACCTAGCTAACCTTAACTTAGGGTTACCTATGTTTAATTCTCAACATAGCTAATCCTAAATAACCCTACTAACTAACCCTAACTAACCCTAGGTAGTCCTAACTAGGATTAATTAGGGTTAGCTTGACCCCAACCCTATCTTTACTCTAAGTCTAGCTTAACCCCAACCCTAATTAGGGTTAGTTAGGGTAGCTCTACTTAGGGTTAGCTAGGGTTAGAGTTAGGGTTAGTTAGCTATTAATTAACCTAGCTAACTTGGGTTAGTTAACTAGCTACCAGGGTTAGTTAGCTACTAACTAACCTAGCTAACTAGGATTAGTTAACTAGCTAGCTAACTAACTAGGGTTAGAGTTAGGGTTGGCTAGGGTTAGTTAGGTTTTTCTATGTTAGCTAGGGTTAGCTATGGTTAGTTAGGGCTACCTAGGTCAAGCTAAACCATAGCTAACCCTGGCAATAACCTTAGTGTTAGTCCTCCATGAGTTAATTAGGTTAGGTCGGGTTGGAGTTAGGTTTAGTTATGGTTAGAGTTAGGGTTACCTAGAGTAAGTCTAACCCTACCTATATGGTTAGATATGGTTAGGTTACTCTAGGGTTAGTTATGGTTAGAGTTAGGATTAGCTGGGGATAGTTACCAACCCAAGCAAAAATTGAGCTACCTAAGTCACCCTAACTAAAGTTATGGTTACAATTGATTAGTGTTAGTCATGGCTATTATGTTAAGCTATTTAGGTAACCCTTGAATTACCTAGAGCCTAGCTAGCCTTAGGGTTAACCCTAACTTTGGCTAGTTAACCGTAGCTAACTCTTAGGTTGAATAACTAATCCTAGGGCTACCTTGGGAAAGCTAGGGTTATCTTGGGCTAGTTAGGATTTGTTAGGCTAGGATATGGTAGCTATTTAACCCAAGATTGCTCGAGGTAGTCTCGAGTTAGCAAGGGTTAGTTAGGGCTACCTAGGGTCGGGATCGATTTTAACAACCCTAACTCTAAACCTAGTTAGTTAACTAACTCTAGTTAGCTAAGTTAGTTAGCGACTTAGGGTTAGCTAGGGTTTGTTAGGATTAGTAATCCTAGTTAATTAGGTCTAAGTTAAGATTAGCTAGGAAAACCCTAAGGCTAATTAGGTTAGCTAGCCCTAGGCCATAAGTTTTGGGTTAGAGTTATTACCTAGTGAGGGTTAAAATTAACTAACCCTAACCTTAACTAAAACTAACCTAGCTTAACTAACCCATAATTAGGTTACCCCAGCTATCCTAACCTTGGGTTATCCTCGGGCTAACCCTATAATTTAGTTACTCTAGGGATTAATCCTAATCTATTAAGGTTAGCTGGTGACCTACCTAGGGCTGAATGGACTTATAGTTAGAGTTAGGTAGCCAAGTAATTAACTAACCATATCTTTAGGGTTAGTAATTGTTTTATCCTAGCTCGGATTAGTTATAACTGGCCCTAGGTAGACCTAACTAATCCTAATTAGGATTAGTTATCCGGGTTAATTAGGGCTAACTAGTGGCTAGCTAGGGTTGGATAGGGCTAGAGTTAGGATTATCTTTGGCTGGCTAGGGTTGGTTTGGGTTAGAGTTAGGGTTAGTTTAGGTCAGATTTAGGGTTAGTTTGGACTACTTAGGGCGGACGAGGGTTGAAGTTAGGGTTAGCTAGGGTTGAAATTAGGGTTAGTTGCGGTTAAGATTACCTAAAGCTACCTAACTCTATGGTTAGTCCTAATTGGGTTACCCTAACTAACCCTTGTTTGGTTACTAACCCTAGCTATGCATAACTGGGGTTAGAGTTATGATTAGGTAGGGTCAGTTAGAGCTACCTAAGCGAAGTTACTCTACCAACCCCTAGCTTTGGGTAACCCTAGGGTTAGCTAATTGGTTCGTATAGTCCTAGGTAGGGTTAGATAACTTAACCCTTGCTAGAATTAGCTATAACTAGCTATGATAGGGTTTAGCTAACTCCCTAAGTTTGGACTACCTAGGGTTGAAATTGCAGTCTAACTTAGCCCTTACTAACCACAATTTCAACCCTAGCTTAATATTTACAATGGTAGGGTTAACTACGCAGCCCCTATACCTAAACTTTACCGAGGGATATCCTTAGGACTACTTACTTGATTAGTTAGGGCTTGCCCTACGGTTGGTTAGTTAGGGCTACCTAAGGTAACCTTAGCCCTAACTAATCCTAACAAAACCTAAGTTAGGGCTAACTAGCTAAACCCTTGCTAACCTTAGCGCTAGGTAGGTTAGGACCTTAAGTTAATTACCTAACTTAGGGGTTAGCTACCTTTGTTAGAATCTGTTTGCTAAACCCTATGCTAGGTACTCTACTTAGGTTAGTTATCTCTAAATAGTTTTGCTACCTAGTTAGCTATGGTTAATTTCGGCTAATTAGTTAAGTTACCCTAGTTAGCCTAATCGTATACTAACCTAACTTAGGAAGATATCTCTTACAATCCAATCTAACTCTAAGTAGAGTTAAGGTTATGTAGGGCTAACTAGGGTTAGTTATGATAGCCCTAGTTAGGACTAACCCTAGCTATCCCTTGGTAGCTCTTATTAACCCTAGTTATCCCTAACTCTAACCCTTGCTAACTCTAGATAGCCGTAGGTAGTACTAACTAACCCTAACTAGTTAGGGCTACCCATTGCTAGGATTTTTAGGACTACTTAGAGCTAACTTAGCCCTAACTTTAGGTAGCCCTACCTTGTTAACTAACGGTAGCTAGGGTTAGGTATCCCTAAGTAATTAGTAAGAGCTACCTAGGGCTAACCCTAACTCTAAGTAGCCCTAACTTAACACTAGTTCTAACCATAGCTATCCACTTAGGATTAGTTAGAGTTAGCTAGCCCTACCAAATCCTTGTTAACCCTAACTTTAGCCCTAACTAACCATAGCTGACCCTAGCTATCCCCAGTTAGCTTGGGTTGGAATTAAGGTTAGTTAGGGTTAGTTAGTACTACCTAGGGCTTGCTAGGGTTAGATATGGTTAGAGTTAGGGATAACTAGGGATTGATAGGGCAACCTAGGGATAGCTTGGGTTACCTAGGATTAGAGTTAGGGTTACCTAGGGTGGGTTAGGGCAACCTAGGGGTAGTTATGATTATTTCAGACTACTTAGGGCTAGATATGATTAATTGGGGTTAGAGTTACGATTTTTTAGGATTACTTAGGGCTAACCATATATATCCCAAGGTAGTCTTAACTAACCCCAGCTAACCTTAACTCTAACCTTAGCTAGCCTTAGGTAGTCTTAATTAATCCTAACAAATCCTAGCTCTAACCCCAACTAACCATATCTAGTCCTAGGTAGTCTTAACTAACCCTAGCTCGCCCTAGGTAATTAGCTAGTGTGTATTTTTAGGGTTAGCTAACTATGTTAACCCTAGCTAAGGCTACATAGGACTAGCTATCCCTAGGTAACCTTAGTTATGGTTTAGCCCAAACTCTAAGTTTAGTTAGGGCTAACCTAACCAGGTAGGATTACTTATGATTAGCTAACTAATCCGAACTCTAACCCTAAATTAGTTAGGGATAACTAAGGTTAGTAAGGGCTACCTTAACTAGGGTTAGATAGCCTTACTTGCTAATAAGTTAACCCAAGCTAACCTAACCCTATCTAACTCTAGGTAGGGCTAAGTTAGTTCCAAATAACTCTAGCTAACATGCTATAGGGATACCTATGTTAGGGTTAAGGGTTAGAGTAAGTTGGTTAGGGTTAGCTTGTCCAAGGGGTTAGCAACTCTAATTAGTCCTAACTAACCCTAGGCCTACCTAGGGATAGCTAATCTGAGTTAACTAACCATAGTTAGGGTTAGTTAAGGTTAGCTATGGTTAGCTATGCCCTAGGTGGACTCTAACAAGGGTTAACTAACCCTAGCCCTGGTTAGCTATGGTTAGTTAGGGCTACATAAGGCAAGCTAGGGTTAGCTAGGGTTAGAGTTAGGGTTAGTTAGGTCTTCCTTAGTCAGCTAGGGTTAGCTATAGTTAGCTAGGTAGCCTTAACAAACCCTAATTCTAATGTAAGGTAACCCTAGCTAGTGTTAGTTATGGTTAGCTTGGGTTAGAATTAGGGTTAGCCTTACATAGCCCTAACTAAACCTCGCTATGGTTAGCTGAGGTTAATCCTGGTTAGGGTTAACAATATCTAACCCTATGTAACCCTAACTCTAACCCCAACTAACCATATCTTGCCCTAAGGAGTCTTAATTAACCCCAACTAACTCTAACCCTACCTTAGCTAACCTTAACTCTAAGGGTTAGTTAGGGTTGTGCCCTAGGTATCCCTAACTAACCATAACTAACCCTATGGAACCTTAGGTTAGTTCGGGTTAGTTTGGACAATTTAGGGCTAGCTAGGTTTAGCTTGAGTATGAGTTAGAATTAGTTAGGGTTGCCAAATTCTAATTTGAGTTAGTTAGCAAGGGCTAGTTAAGGTTAATGTTACGGTTACATAAGATTAGTAAGGGCAACCTAAGGATCCTTGGACTTAACTGTGGGTAGCCCTGGATAGGGTTAGAGTTAGGGTTAGCTAGGGTTATGTAGGGTTACCTATGGTTAGCTAAGGTTAGTTATGGTTAGTTAGGACTACCTAGAGTTAGAGTTAGGTTTACCTTGAGTTTGTTAGGGCTACCTTGGGGTTAGGGTTAGTAAGAGCACGCCTAGGCATGTTTAATAGGGTTACTAACAATAGCCTAACCCTAGGGTTACCCTAGGTAGTCCTAGAGTTAGTCTACTACTTAGGATGACCTAACTTACGGTCAGTTAGGGCTAATCCTTGGGCTACCATGTTAGGGTAATACCTATGGGTAACTCTAACCTAGGGTTAGTTTGGGCTAAATCTAACTCTATGTAGATCTCTAACCAATGCCCATAATTTGGGATTTTAACTAACCCTTATTTTTAACCTAGAGTAAGTCTAATCCTACAAGAGTTTAACTAGGCCATGCTAGGGTTAACTAGCCTAATTAGGATTAATCATAACATAGTTTGACTTACCTAAGGTTACTATTGAGCTAATAATCAAAGGTTACTTTTGACAAGGGTTTGTTAGGGCTAACCCTAGCTACGGTTAGTTAGGGTTTGTTAGCTCTAACTAACTATAGCTTGGATTAGTTAGGGCTACCTAAGGCTAGGATTTGCTAGGATTAGTTAGAGCTACTTAAGGCTAGCTAAGGTGAGCTAGGATTGGTTTGGACTATATAGGGCTTAGAATTTAGGGCTACCTTAGGTCTACCCTAGTAGCATGACCAGCTTGGGTTGACGAGCCCTAACTAACCCTAAGTAGCTAACTAATCTAATCCTAACTCAAGGTAACCCTAACTCTAACTCTAGGATGTCCTAACTAACCATAACTAACCCTAGCTAACCATAGGTAGCCCTACATAACCCTAACTAACCCTAACACTAACCCTAACCAGGGCTACCCATAGCTAAGCCTAGAGATCCCAAGGTGGCCCTTACTAATCCTAGGTAACCGTAACACATACCCTAACAAACCCTAACTTGCCCTTGGTAGCCCAAACTAACCATAGCTAACCCTAACTAACTTACCAATTATTAGCCCTTACTCTAGTGTACCTTGAGTTAGTTAGGGCTAGAGTTAAGGTTACCTCACTCTAACCTAGCATTCTTGTTGTTAGCGCTACCTTGGGCAAGCTAGGGTTAGCGTGACCTATGGAGTTTGGGTTAGTTAGGGCTTGCTAGGGTTAGCTAGGGTTAGAGTTAGGGACAACTAGAGTTAGTTAGGGCTACCTTCGGTTAGGTTAGGGTTCGGGTTACTTGGGAAGACCTAACTAACCCTAACCAACCCTTACTCTAACCCTAGCTTGCCTTGCGTATACCTAACTAACCCTTACTCGGGATTAGTTAGATTAGTTATGGTTAGTTAGGGCTACCTCGGACAAGTTAGGGTTAGTTAGGGTTAGCTAGGGCTACTTAAGGCTAGCTAAGGTTAGAGTTAAGCTTAGTTGGGGTTAGTTAGAGTTAGTTAGCACTAGGTAACCTAAGCTATCCCTTGATAGCCCTATCTAACCCAAGTTGACGTCCTTAACTCTAACCATATCTAACCCTAGCAACAAACCCCAGCTAACCCTAACTCTAACTCCAGCTAACACTAATTAGTTACCCTAACCTTAGCCAACCCAAACTAGCCCTAACTATCCCTAGGTTAGCTCTTACTAACCTTAGCTATCCCTAACTATCCCTAGGTAGCTCTTACTAACCCTAGCTATCGCTAGCTAACCTAAGCTAACACTAAACAGCCCTAAGAAATCCTTGTAAACCCTAACTTTAACTAAGGTTAACTAACCATAACTAACTCTACACCCTAGCTAAACCTAGTTAGGCCCTACCTAACAGATTAGCTAAACTTGACCATAGCTAATCCTAAATTAGGTCTAGGTAGTCTACCTTGGGCTAACCTTAGGTAGTAGCATGCCTTAGGTAACTGTAGATTTCTTGCTTACCCTAGTAACTAACAAACCCTAGATAGCCCTAACTCTGACCCTACCTTAACATAGGCTAGCCCAAACTAACGCTAACTAATCAAAACCTAACAAATCTTGGTAGAGTTAGGACATATCCCTAGCTAATACTAACCCTAAATGATATTATCTAGCCCTAACTACCTAGGATACGGAGCCCTAACTAACTATAACAACTGGAGATTCGAAACAGGCTTTTGCAACTGGAGATTAGCGACTGCTTTTTATAATAACAGTCACCTACAAAATCTATGGCATTGTCGTAATATAAGTTCAAATCTTTACAATTGTTTTGAATTAAAACAATTGCTAAACTTAAGCATGAGAAAAAGAAAAAATAAATTTTTCTGGAAACATTGTGACCGTTAATATTAAATAACAGTCATAAAAGTCTTTAATGACTGTTAATATTAAATAACAGTCGCCAAAAATTCCCGCCAATATTAGTCATTATTGGGATGAATTGTGGTATGGCAAGTGGGTCCCAAATTTTTATGATTGTTTTTACTTAATTAAAGTTGCAGCATTTTTTTCCCATCTTTTTATGACTTTTTTTTACTTTATAACAGTTGCAGAATATTTTTAATGACTGTTTTTAAGTAAAACCAGTTGTTGATTATTTAATTAGGTTTTCCTAAAACTGTCTACAGCCGTTTGGTCTGTAGACAGTCTGTACAGTGCTTCGCTGGAAATGGAAAAATATAGCTCAATTGATTTTAATAATTATTTATGTTTCCATTTGATTCCTTTCAATATTTTAACGAAATTAACTACAGCAAAAAATAACATTATCAGAGTACGTCTATACATTTTAATGGATACAATATCATGCAATTATTTATGGGTTCAAATTGATGTATTGATGAAGGCTTAGAACCTAGGAATCAAATAAATTTGTAAACCTAGAGCTAATCTCACTAATCGTTCGGAATATAGCTTTAGGGTCAAACCCAAGGGACGGATTTATGAATACTGGACTTATCCTTTCTTAAAATCTAGACAGAAATATTTTTATGAAGATTTAAATAAAAGAAAACTAAACGATGCACTAGGTAAATATTTTTGGTTGGTTTTTAGACTCAAAATAAGATAAAATAAACTAAATAGTAATTAAAATAAGTAAATCAGTGTTTTGGGGTTTAAATAGAGAATAAAAATGACCTAGGAGTCTGTGACACCCCGAAACCGAAGTCACGAGTACCACGGCCCGCCGCGACTATGTGCTTACCTTAACGCACCCGCAAGGCTTACATATTGCAAAACATTCTAAGTTAATTGCATGAAGCATCACAAATCTAAATGTAAATAAATATATAAGGGTTTATAAGTATTGATTACATCTTGGCATATGGCAAGTTTCAACTGGTTAAACTTGTACATGTAACATCAGTTAGCTTTACAATAAATTAAGTACAAGTTAACTATACAACATGATCATTTAGAAATCCCACGCTTCATGCTTCTACTAAAAATGTAGATGGCTTACTCTACAACTCGATTCCCGCTCGGTCTACAACCTGGAACCCACAAAGTGGAGAGTGAGATAATTATAAAAATTATCCCAGTGCGGTATTTAGTTCCAGTCACACAAACCCTGAAGGTACATATCAATTAGTTCAATCAACCTCTCAAGTTAAATCATGCAATGCATCATTAGCACGGTAAATATGTTCCTTCAATAAGTAATGCCTCCAAATTTTTAGTGCAAACACAACCGCCGCCAACTCTAAATCATGGGTCGGATAATTCTTTTCATGTGGCTTAAGTTGTCGTGACCCATAAGCTATCACATGTCCATCTTGCATGAGAACACAACTGAGCCCAACTCTTGAAGCATCAGTGTAAACCGCAAACTCCTTCTCTGGTACCGGCATTGCCAAGATTGGTGCGGACACAAGTCGATCCTTCAAGGCTTGAAAACTAGCCTCTTGCTCATCTCCCCATATGTACTTGACATCCTTATGTAAAAGTTGGGTTAGCGGCCGAGCAAGTTTTGAGAACCCCTCCACAAACCGTCTGTAGTACCCGGCCAACCCAAGAAAACTTCTCACCTCTGACACATTCTTTGGTTGAATCCAACTAGCTACTGCCTGTACCTTTGTCGGATCCACCGACAAACCCTTCCCCGAGATCACATGCCCAAGGAATGCCACTTCTTCTAACCAAAACTCACACTTTGACAGTTTTCCAAACAATTGATGTTCTCTCAACCGAGCTAACACTGCTCTCAAGTGACCCGCATGCTCCTCACGAGTGCGAGAGTAAACAAGAATGTCATCAATAAAAATCACCACAAAGCTGTCCAAGTAATCATGGAAGACCCGATTCATTAGGTCCATAAAAGCTGCTGGTGCATTCGTTAAACCGAATGGCATCACAAGGTACTCATAGTTCCCATACCTTGATCTAAAAGCAGTTTTCTCCACATCTTTGGGTTTAATTCTGAGCTGATGATAACCTATTCTAAGATCAATCTTAGAATATATTGAAGACCCTTGCAATTGATCAAACAAATCATCTATCCTTGGTAGTGGATCCCGATTCTTTATTGTCACATTGTTCAACTCTCGATAATCAATACAAAGTCTCAAGGTTCCATCTTTCTTCTTAACAAACAAGACCGGTGCTCCCCATGGTGATGCACTTGGCCTTATAAATTCCTTCTCCAACAACTCCTCCAATTGAACTTTCAACTCTTTTAATTCCGCCGGTGCCATGCGATACGGTGCTTTAGAAATTAGCACTGCTCCCGGCAGCAACTCAATACCAAACCCAACTTCTCTTAGAGGTGGCATTCCCGAGATCTCACTCGGGAACACATCAACGAACTCTCGGACGACCGAAATGGTTGAGATATCCGGCTGCCCGTCTCCATCTACTATCACCGCTGCCAAGAAACACATGCATCCAACTTGCAACAAGTTTCTTGCTTCCACCGCTGAAATATACGGGGTAGGATCCCCGATTGTTCTGAAATTAAGAGCACACTTGATTGGTCTACCCAAGTTGAATTGAATGCGCCGCTTGGCACACTCTATCACCGCATTATGCTTTCCAAGACAATCAAGACCCAGCAGAAAATCATACCCAGAAATGTCTAGTACAAGCACATCCAAAGACAATTCTCGGCCCGCAATCAACACTTTCAGACCTCGGCACCCCAAGACTACTTCATTAGATTGCCCCAAGGGAGTTAAGACCCGAGACACGTCACTCCGTTTCTCCATAACCCAACCACAAGACTCAACAAATTCCCGAGACACTATCGAATGACTACACCCCGTGTCAAACAAAACAAAAGCAAAGTGTCCCGAGATAGAAACAATACCTGAAAGCATCTCATTTGGTGCTACAATATGTGGTTGCTCTTCTCCTTCATGCTCCACTTCAGCAGCAAAAACTCTAACCCGTCCACCTCTACGCCCTGAGGCGCGACCTCCCACACGCCCACGGTCAAAACCTAGTGCTCGGCCCCTGCCTCTCGGGTAGCCTCCACTACCTTGGCCTCTAAAATACCCCGCTGGTGAGGGATTGGGACAGTCCTTCCTTATGTGCCCCGGACTTCCACAACCGAAACAAGTCCGATTGCGCATATGACACGAGACCTCTGGATGTGGCTGGTTGCAAGTCTGACACCAATGTCCCGAAGGTTTAGCCTTGCTTGCTGTTGCGGAGGAAGAGATTGGTGCTTTTCCCTTGCCCCGTCCCGCAACTTGCATTTGTCCACTCTTTGAGCGAACCTTCCTCGCTTCTTCTTCTTCCTCCTCTCGCTCCCTTTTAAAGTGAACCTCCTTTTGTGCAGCATGATTCATCAACCTCTTCAAGTCTGTAACATAAGGGTCATCTATTGCACCCCCTATCTTTGACCTAAGCCCATTGATATAGTGCCTTCGATAGCGCTTAGGATCAGCTCTAATGTCAAGAGCATAGTGAGAGAGATTGATGAATTCCATGTTGTATTCTGCTACAGTTTTATTTCCTTGCTTTAGCTCAATAAACCTTTGCCTCATCTCTTCTTTCATAATATCATTGGCATATTGCTCATTGAATTGCTCCTCAAACCACTCCCAAGGTATGGCATCTTGGTCACCATCAAAATCTAACTTCTTATTTTCCCACCAGAAACGAGCATCATTCTCCAAGTAATGAGTGGCGAGCTCAACTTGGAACTCCATTGGTGCCCGACACACCCGAAACTTGGACTTGATACTAGCAAGCCATTACTCGGCCGCTGCAAGATTATCTCCTTGAAACCTTGGTGGTGTTGTCTTTCCAAAAGAGTCATAGATAAGTCGGAAGCGATCTCCTTCATCTTCCACTTGTGCGGCATGTCTACCGCGTCCTCGGCCTAAGGCCGCAAAACCCCGCTCAATGGCATTGGCAACCCTTTCTTCAAGACCAGCGCCTGCATTAGAATCTGCAGAGTCTTCACCTCTACCCGCACCTCTACGGGCACGACCTCTTGCACCTCTACCTCAACGACCTCTCCGATCCATAACAACCTATAGAACAAAGTCAATACCACAACAAGAAAACATACATGAAATAAAATCGACCTCACATTCCCACTTAGACCTACCCTCACTCATTACTTACGGTCTGGTTCAGGTTGTTAGACCAACCGGGCTCTGATACCAAACAAGCTGTGACACCCCGAAACTGACGTCACGGAGTACCACGGCCCGCCGCGACTACGTGCTTACCTTAACTCATCCGCAAGGCTTACATATCGCAAAACATTCTAAGTTAATTGCATGAAGCATCACAAATCTAAATGTAAATAAATATATAAGGGTTTATAAGTATTGATTACATCTTGGCATATGGCAAGTTTCAACTGGTTAAACTTGTACATGTAACATCAGTTAGCTTTACAATAAATTAAGTACAAGTTAACTATACAAAATGATCATTTAGAAATCCCACGCTTCATGCTTCTACTCAAAATGTAGATGGCTTACTCTACAACTCGATTCCCGCTCGGTCTACAACCTGGAACCCACAAAGTGGAGAGTGAGATAATTATAAAAATTATCCCAGTGCGGTATTTAGTTCCAGTCACACAAACCCGAAGGTACATGATCAGGAACTAACTACTGACTAAGTTAAAAACAACATTTCATTATACAAGCAGATAATATAACAATATACATATCAATTAGTTCAATCAACCTCTCAAGTTAAATCATGCAATGCATCATGAGCACGGTAAATATGTCCCTTCAATAAGGATTTCAATTACAAGATGGCATTTCAGAAACCGGCTCGAGTTGGACAACACATAGCATGCAAGTCTGGTTATAAATCATTACTACTTCCTTCACAGATTTTATAGTCCGTAGACTCAGATTTTATAGTCCTTAGACTCAGATTTTATAGTCCGTAGACTCAGATTACTGCAATTCAGACAATTCATAATTACAAACAGTACCACAAGTTGAGAACATCGTCAGAATACCGGATCAAAGCGCTTATCACTCGGGGCTCAAGGAACGGGTCATGACTCCGTCCTCGAGTCAACCAATGTCCATTCATTCATACAAGTAGCACAGACCTTTTGAAGTCATTCAATCGGTAACCATTCATCATGTATAACAATTAATAATAATATTAACATATGATACAATTACAAATATGCATGCAATGAATGAACAATTCAACATGATGCAATGTCAGAATTAAATTCCTAAGATGCAGATTCAGAGTAAGTGTAACATCCGCACCTGCAACACAAGTAGACACAAGCAATGACAAGCAAATCCTAATTACCACCGGTAGTATCGGCCTCCTCGAGTTCCGATACGTCCTTATCCAAATCTACATTAATAAATTATTCTAAGTACTTACTCAAGTAGAGAACACAAGAAACAAGTAAAAACAAGCAAGAAAAACTAAATACAAACTCCAATTATAACTCATTATGTGGCCGGGTTAGGGTTTACCACGACTTAGACACGAACAATGATTGTACAAGTAAATTTAGGATTTAAACCATACCTTTCTGATCTCTAATGTATCAAAGGACTTTATGAGGTTTTAGAGCTCTTCAAGAACTTTCAAAAGGGCTTTGAATCACCTAAAACGGACTCCGGATGACAAAGTTATGGCCAAAAGAAAATCTGTTCTCAGAGGGAACAATTCGGACTGAATTGTAGAAGCTGAAATTTCCAGAGGAACCAATTCGGACCGAATTAGAACAATCCAGACCGAATTGTTAGATGCAGAAACTCGTTTTTCAACCAAACCAAGAGCTAAAATGCTCAAAACTTCACCAAATCAAACCAAACTCAAAATGCAGCTGCTATAGTATACTACTAACTTAAATCAACAAGAAATTTAATTTCTCCACCTGGTTTCAATCTACATTTTTCAGAAATTACTAAAATAATTCAAAAATTCGTTTTAGAACAAAAATCCCCTTTTTGCATGGAACCAAAATTTTAGAAAAAATACAGTACAACACTAAATATAACTACTAGTGTCTCACATGCAACTAATCCCAAGAGAAAAACTTAATTTAAACCTGATTCAAGCTCCAAATTTCAGAAATTGCTCAAAACCGAAATGATTCAAGGTTCAAAGAAATACTAACCAATAAGCACTCAAATCCAAAAATAGATGGGTTGCATGTATTCTCCTTGTCTTCCTCCCTTCAATTCCGATTTTTGTCAGATTTTAGAATGATTTTATGTATTTTTCGTGGAGGGTTTTCTAAGGTCTGAACTTGGAGAGTTTAGAGAGAAGAGAATGGGATATTTTCAGTAGAGGAGAAAGTGGGAAGAAGAAAAGAGAGAGAGGGTACTGCTGAGGGGTTTTGTGGTAAAAAAGTGGGGTTGATTTTTGCAAAATAACCCCTTAACTTTTGTCAATTTCGAGGTACCACCAAAATTTCAGATTTGACCCTTATAAAATCCAGAATTTTAACAATAACTTATAATACTTTTATCATAGCTTTAGTACACAACAATATATTCATACTATACTAACATACTAGCCATAAACCATACAATCAAGCATTCAATTTGGTCAGAATTTTGAAAAATTCGAAACAACATAAAATTAACACACTAATACCTAAGGACTCAACAAATTAAAAAACTTAGGTATTACATCCCTCCCCCATTAAGAATCCCGTTCAGTCCTCTGAACGGAACACGTACCTGAGACATCAAACAAGTCTGGAAACTTCTCTCTCATCTCGGACTCAAGCTCCCAAGTAGCCTCCTTCCTCGGGTGTCTACCCCACTGTACCAACACATACCGAATTGTTCTACTTCGCAACCGGTGTTCCTTGGTATCCAAGCTGGTCATGCTACTAGGGTAGACCTAAGGTAGCCCTAAATCCTAAGCCCTATATAGTCCAAACCAAACCTAGCTAACATTAGCTAGCCTTAAGTAGCCCTAACTAATCCTAGCAAATCCTAGCCTTAGGTAGCCCTAACTAATCCTAGCTATGGTTAGTTAGAGCTAACAAGCCCTAACTAACCGTAGCTAGGGTTAGCCCTAACAAACCCTTGTCAAAAGTAACCTTAGATTATTAGCTCAATAGTAACCTTAGGTAAGTCAAACTATGATATGATTAATCTTAATTAGGCTAGTTAACCCTAGCATGGTAGAGTTACCCATAGGTATTACCCTAACATGGTAGCCCTAGGATTAGCCCTAACTGACCGTAAGTTAGGTCACCCTAAGTAGTAGACTAACTCTAGGACTACCTAGGGTAACCCTAGGGTTAGGCTATTGTTAGTAACCCTATTAAACATGCCTAGGCGTGCTCTTACTAACCCTAACCCCAAGGTAGCCTTAACAAACTCAAGGTAAACTTAACTACTCTAGGTAGTCCTAACTAACCATAACTAACCTTAGCTAACCATAGGTAGCCCTACATAACCCTAGCTAACCCTAACTCTAACCCTATCCAGGGCTACCCACAGCTAAGTCCAGGGATCCTTAGGTTGCCCTTACTAATCCTAGGTAACCATAACATTAACCTTAACTAGCCCTTGCTAACTAACTCAAATTAGAATTTGGTAACCCTAACTAATTCTAACACAAACTCAAGCTAAACCTAGTTAGCCCTAAATAGTCAAAACTAACCCGAACTAACCTAAGGTTCCATAGGGTTAGTTATGGTTAGTTAGGGATACCTAGGGCACAACCCTAACTAACCCTTAGAGTTAAGGTTAGCTAAGGTAGGGTTAGAGTTAGTTGGGGTTAATTAAGACTCCTTAGGGCTAGATATGGTTAGTTGGGGTTAGAGTTAGGGGTACATAGGGTTAGATATTGTTAACCCTAACCAGGATTAACCTCAGTTAACCCTAGCGAGGTTTAGCTAGGGCTACGTAAGGCTAACCCTAATTCTAACCCAAGCTAACCATAACTAACACTAGCTAGGGTTAGCTTACGTTAGAATTAGGGTTTGTTAAGGCTACCTAGCTAACTATAGCTAACCCTAGCTGACTAAGGAAGACCTAATTGACCCTAACTCTAACCCTAGCTAACTCTAGCTTGCCTTACGTAGCCCTAACTAACCATAGCTAACCAGGGCAAGGGCTAGTTAACCCTTGTTAGAGTCCACCTAGGGCATAGCTAACCATAACTAACCCTAACTAACCCTAACTATGGTTAGTTAACTCAGATTAGCTATCCCCAGGTAGCCCTAGGGTTAGTTAGAACTAATTAGAGTTGCTAACCCCTTGGACAAGCTAACCCTAACCAACTTACTCTATCCCTTAACCATAACATTGGTATCCCTATATCATGTAAGCTAGAGTTATTTGGAGCTAACTTAGCCCTACCTAGAGTTAGATAGGGTTAGGTTAGCTTGGGTTAACTTATTAGCAAGTAAGGCTATCTAACCCTAGTTAAGGTAGCCCTTACTAACCTTAGTTATTCCTAACTAATTTAGGGTTAGAGTTCGGATTAGTTAGCTAATCATAAATAATCCTACCTGGTTAGGTTAGCCCTAACTAAACTTAGAGTTTGGACTAAACCATAAGTAAGGTTACCTAGGGATAGCAAGCCCTATGTAGCCTTAGCTAGGGTTAACATAGTTAGCTAACCCTAAAAATAACACTAGCTAATTATCTAGGGCGAGCTAGGGTTAGTTAAGACTACCTAGGACTAGATATAGTTAGTTGGGGTTAGAGCTAGGATTTGTTAGCATTAGTTAGGGCTACCTAAGGCTAACTAAGGTTAGAGTTAAGGTTAGCCGGGGTTAGTTAAGACTACCTTGGGATATATATAGTTATCCCTAAGTAATCCTAAAAAATCGTAACTCTAACCCCAATTAATCATATCTAGCCCTAAGTAGTCTTAAATAATAATAACTACCCCTAGGTTGCACTAGCCCATCCTAGGTAACCCTAACTCTAATCCTAGGTAACCCAAGCTATCCCTAGGTAGCCCTATCAATCCCTAGTTGTCCCTAACTCTAACCATATCTAACCCTAGCAAGCCCTAGGTAGTACTAACAAACCCTAACTAACCTTAATTCCAACCCAAGCTAACTGGGAATAGCTAGGGTCAGCTATGGTTAGTTAGGGTTAACAAGGATTTGTTAGGGCTAGCTAACTCTAACTAATCCTAAGTAGATAGCTATGGTTAGAACTAGTGTTAAGTTTGGGCAACATAGAGTTAGGGTTAGCCCTAGGTAGCTCTTACTAATTACTTAGGGATACCTTACCCTAGCTACCGTTAGTTAACAAGGTAGGGCTACCTAAAGTTAGGGCTAAGTTAGCTCTAAGTAGTCCTAAAAATCCTAGCAATGGGTAACCCTAACTAATTGGGGTTAGTTAGTACTACCTACGGCTATCTAGAGTTAACCAAGGGCTAGAGTTAGGGATAACTAGGGTTAATAAGAGCTACCTAGGGATTAGCAAACTAGGGATAGTTAGGGTTAGTCCTAACTAGGGCTACCATAACTAACCCTAGTTAGCCCTACATAACCTTAACTCTACTTAGAGTTAGATTGGATTGTAAGAGATATCTTCCTAAGTTAGGTTAGTATACGATTAGGCTAACTAGGGTAACTTAACTAATTTGTCGTAATTAACCATAGCTAACTAGGAAGCAAAACTATTTAGAGATAACTAACCCTAAGTAGAGTACCTAGCATAGGGTTTAGAAAACAAATTCTAACTAAGGTAGCTAACCCCTAAGTTAGGTAATTAACTTAAGGTCCTAACCTACCTAGCGCTAAGGTTAGCAAGGGTTTAGCTAGTTAGCCCTAACTTAGGATTTGTTAGGATTAGTTAGGGCTACGGTTACCTTAGGTGGCCCTAACTAACCAACCGTAGGGCAAGCCTTAACTAATCAACTAAGTAGTCCTAAGGATATTCCTCGGTAAAGTTTAGGTATAAGGGCTACCAAATTAACCTTACCATTGTAAATATTATGCTAGGGTTGAAATTGGAGTTAGTAAAGGCTATGTTAGACTGCAATTTCAACCCTAGGTAGTAAAAACTTAGGGAGTTAGCTAAACCCTATCATAGCTAGTTATAGCTAATTCTAACAAGGGTTAAGTTATCTAACTCTACCTAGGGCTATACGAACTAATTAGCTAACCCTAGGGTTACCCAGAGCTTGGGGTTGGTATAGTAACTTCGCTTAGGTTGCTCTAACTAACCCTACCTAATCATAACTCTAACCCCAGTTATGCATAGCTAGGGTTAGTAACCAAACATTAATTATTTAACCTAAGAGTTAGCTACGGTTAACTAGCCAAAGTTAGGGTTAACCCTAAGGCTAGCTAGGCTCTAGGTAATTCAAGGGTTACCTAAATAGCTTAACATAATAGCCATGACTAACACTAATCAATTGTAACCATTACCTTAGTTAGGGCTACTTAGGTAGCTCAATTTTTGCTTGGGTTGGTAATTATCCCAAGCTAACCCTAACTCTGACCATAGCTAACCCTAGAGTAACCTAACCATATCTAACCATATAGGTAGGGTTAGACTTACTCTAGGTAACCCTAACTCTAACCATAACTAAACCTAACTCCAACCGTACCTAACCTAACTAACTCATGGAGAACTAACACTAAGGTTATTGCCAGGGTTAGCTACGGTTTAGCTTGACCTAGGTAGCCCTAACTAACCATAGCTAACCCTAGCTAACATAGAAAAACCTAACTAACCCTAGCCAACCCTAACTCTAACCCTAGTTAGTTAGCTAGCTAGTTAACTAATCCTAGTTAGCTAGGTTAGTTAGTAGCTAACTAACCTAGGTAGCTAGTTAACTAACCCAAGTTAGCTGGGTTAATTAATAGCTAACTAACCCTAACTCTAACCCTAACTAACCCTAAGTAGAGCTACCCTAGCTAACCCTAATTAGGGTTGGGGTTAAGCTAAAATTAGAATAAACATAGGGTTGGGGTCAAGCTAACCCTAATTAATCCTAGTTAGGACTACCTAGGGTTAGTTAGGGTTAGTTAGTAAGGTTATTTAGGATTAGCTATGTTGAGAATTAAACATAGGTAACCCTAAGTTAGGGTTAGCTAGGTTAGTTCAATATAACCCTAATTGGTAACCCGAAATAATACATTCTTTCTTACTAATCCTAGCAAATCCTAACTCTAACCTTAACTACCCTAGAGTTAGGGTTAGTTATTGCTTGGGCTACCAAAGCTAAGCCATAGTTTATACCTAGGTAAGTAGACTATGGATAACTGGGGTTACCTAGGGATAGTTAATACTGGCTTGAGTATGATTAATTAAACTAGGGTTAGAGTTAGCCTAGGGATTAAGGTTAGCTATAGTTACTAGGGATAGAGGTTAGTTAACTAATCCTAAGGCTAACCTAGCAAGGATTAACCTAACTATCCCTAACTATGGCTAGGATTTAGTTATTACCTTGTTAGACCATAACTAACCCTAGTTACCCCTAGGTTAGCTTTAGTTGGGCTAACTAGTGTAGTTACGACTACCTAGGGCTAGCGACGACTACCTAGGGTAACCATATCTAACCGTAACTAAGATATGTCATAATACTACCTAGGGTTGTTGGAAGTAGCACTAGGGGTTAACCATATATATATGTAAGGTTAGAGTTAGGTTTACTAGGTTAAAATTAGGTTTGCAAGGGTTAGTTATGGTTAGGATTACCTAAGGCTACCTAACTAACCTTGGGGTTAATAGCTATGGTTAGAGTTAGGATTAGTTTTGCCCAACTTAGGCTAGCTTATCCTAGGTAGCCCTAACTACCCTTACTAACCCTAAGTAGCCTTAACTAACCCTTGCCAACCCTAGCTAGCACTAGGTAGTCCTAATTAACCCTCTCTAACCCTAAAACCCTCGCCAACCAAAGCAGGTCCTAGGTAGCCCTAACTAACCATAATTCTAACCCTAACCAAACCAAGCTAGCCTTACGTATCCCTAACTAACCATAGCTAACCCTAGCTAACATAGCAAGATATCTCTTACAATCCTATCTAACTCTAACTAGAGTTATGGTTATGTAGGGCTAACTAGGGTTAGTTAGGGTTAGCCCTTACTAACCTTAACTATCGCTAGCTTGCTAATGCCTAGGTAGCTCTTACTAACCCTAGTTATCCCTAACTCTAACCCTTGCTGGCTCTTGATAGCCCTAGGTATCTTACTAACCCTGATACCTACCTAGGTTAAGGACTACCTGAAGTAACCCTAAGTAGGGCTAATAGGGTTAGTTAGTTATGGTTAACTCTAAATTAGTTTGGTTAGTTATGGTTTGCTACCTCGGGCTAGCTAAGGTTCGTTGGGATTTGAGTTAAGATTTGATTAACTAACCGTAGGTAATTCTATCAATGGCTACCTAAGGCCTAACTAACCATAACTAACCCCAACAAGCCTTAGCTTGCCCGAGGTTACCCTAACTAATTCTAGCTAACTCTCATTAGTTATGGTTAGCCTTAACTATGGTTGGTAAGGGATAGCTAAGGTTAAGTTTAGAGTTAGGGTTAGTTTTAACCTGGGTTTAGTTAAGGTAGTTTAGATCTAGGGATAACCTATGGTCTTCCTAAGTTAGCGTTACCCTAACTATAACCCCAACTAATCCTAGGGTTAACCATAGCTAGCCCTAGGGTAACCCTTACCTTAGATAAATAGGGGATACCTAACTCTTAGCTAGGGTTACCCGAGGGCTAGCCTATGTTGGATTAACTCTAATTAGTTATCCTAGGTAACACTAATACCTTAGCTAACCCTAACCCAAGCTCAACCTACTATCATAACTTACCTTAGTTATGCTATTTAACTTAGTTCCCTAGGTATTTCTAACCATAACGTAACTAACTATGGTCTTAGGCTAATCCTAAGTAGCAAGTTAGGGTTAGCAAGGTTAGTTATCCTAGGTAACCCTAATTAGGCTAACCCTAGCTTGCCTTACGTAGTCCTAACTAACCATAACTATCTGTAGCTAACCCTATTTATTAGACCCTAGCTTTTTTAAGGGTAAACTAACTAATCCCATCTCTAACATTAACTCAAAGATAGCCTAGAGTTAGGTTTACTATTTAGGGTTAGTTAAGGTTAGAGTTAGGTTACCATAGCTAATCCTAACTCCAACTCTCGCCAGCCCTAAGTAGTCCTAACTAACTCTAAATCCAACCTAAACTAACCCTAACTCTAATCCAAACCAACCCTAGCTAGCCAAAGGTAATCCTAACTAACCCTAACTAATCCTAACTCCCTAGCAAGCCCTATGTAGTACTAACTAACCTTAGCTAATCTTAATATGAATTAGATGTTGTAAACTAACCCTAACTCTAGGTAAACCTAGTTAACCCTAGCTAGGATTATAGTTTGGTTAGTAACCTTAGCTAGATGTTACCTAATTATTGTCTAGGGTCTAACTACTTAGGGTTAGTACATAATTAACCTAAGGACTACATAACTAGTTAGTTTGGGCTCTAACCCAGCAAATTAGGTAAATCAGTAGGTTAGTGATGGTACAAACTAATAGTACCCTAAAATGCCCTAAAATGTACCGCAAGCGTATGGTATATCATTGGATATGGTTAGGGGTCGAACCACAGGGACGGATTAGTTGAGTATTAGGTTTACCGGTTCACAAAATCTAGGTCGGTCAATTGAGATGTTTTTTTTTGTCTTAGAACAATGGCAAAATGAGATAAACAAACAATCAAACTAAAACAAAACTAAAGTAAGTAACAATTTGGTTGTTTTCTGGTGATTTCTAATAATAAAGCATCCTAGGGTTTTTATTTTTACCTTGGTTAGGCTTCGGGCTGCCAACACGTGTGCTGTCGCACGAAATGCTGACCCGTGCTGCACCAGTCTGGCCCTGTGCGACCCGCACGGGATTCCATGTGACCCGCACAGGTAGTACTTGGTGCGACACGCCCCTTAGTTGATGGTGCAATGCATGGTAATTAAGTTCCTAACTGGTTTGGGACTGATCTAGCCGGACTTGGACTCCCTAGACCTCAACTGTCGTATGTTGGTCATGGTATCGTGACCAGAACCTAGTCTAAAGCCCCCATTAGTCTAGTTAACCCTCACTTTAGCTTGTTGGCTTAACTATCCTAAGTCCATAAGTTGGTTTACTAAGGTATCTAACCGACTTTCGCCTAATTAGAAATCTTCTCCTTTTAGGATACCAATTGGTCACCTTTCGGCTCCTAACCTACCTCAAGTCGCTTACTCAATTCAATCAATTAGTCTACACCTTTAACCAAGAATAAGTGTGGCCATTCACCTAGTAGGAGGTTCAACACAATTCATCAAACACAAAGCAAGCATAAACAATAAACAACCAACAAGTGATAAACCATAGAAACTTAATCATTCATCCATTACATCAATCCTAACCTTGGTTCAAACATGACCCTAGAACAAACTAATCTAGCCTACCATAATAGAAACACAATCAAAATGCAAGAAAGGAAAAGATACAATCTCCATAACCAAAGAGAAGAAAGGAGGAAGGAAAAAGTCCCTAATCAAGCCTCTACCTTGCCTCTAGACCAGAGATCTGGCTGCTTGGGTCGATCGGCGGTGGAATGGTGGTCGGAACGTGGCTCGCAAGGCGGCAGGATTCCCTGTGCGGGTCGCACAGGGTGGCTGTGCGGGGTGCACGGGAGAGATGAAGAGATAGATTGGGTAGGTTTTTGTTGCGGCGCCGCCTTGAATGGGAGAGAAGATAGGATGCCTTAATTTCGGCGCTTCAGGGGGTTTAAATAGCAGCGAAACTAGGGTTCAAAGTCACGTGCAGGGCGCATGGAAAGTGGGTGCGTGTCGTATAGGCCAGGAATGAGTCGTCTGGCCCATGTCGCTTGTCTGGCGTGCTGGCTGGACCTTGTGCACCCTGCATAGGATTTGGTGCGGGCCACACGGCAGCATTTCTTCATGTTTTGTGGGCCAAACTTCACCAAATTTCCTTCAAGTTCCTACATAATGAATATAGACCCAAGAAGTACCAAATTCCTACAGAAATAAACTAAAACACGCATAAAACAAAGGTATTGAGTTGTGATTGAGGGTAAAGTTCCGTCAAAACATATATATATAAATGTGTGATATCAATTAGCTTGGTTAGTTAGGCAAGATATAACTAAGTAATCCTAACTACTTTAGGTTAATTTGGTAGCTAGGGTTAGCTCTACGATTAAGCCAAATTATCCCTAGGGTCAGGTTTGAGTTAGGACTATCTAGGATTAGCTAGGGTTAGCTAGGATTAGGGTTAGCTAGGGCTACATATGGAAAGCATATCTAGGGCAACCTTATTAGTTAGGGTTAGCTTGGGTAACTAGAGTACCAAACTCTAACTTTAGGTAGTTACCTTAGCTAGGGATAGCTATGGTAGTTCCGATTAGATAGGCCTACCTAGGGCTAGTAAAGACTATTAGTTAGGATTAGAGTTAGGGCTCTTAGTTTAGGGTTAAATTTTATTAGGTAAGATTATCCCTCGCCCTAATTTTAATCCTAGGCAATATGATTTTAACTAACCCTAACTAACCCTAGCTAATCCTAACTAATAGGGTTATGTTAGGTAGACCTAGGATTAATCTATCTTACTAACCCTAGCTATCCTTTACTACCTACCTAACTAATCATAGTAGCGGGAATAGAGTTGGGATAGTTAGGGTTAGCTGAGGTTAACTAGGGTTAGCTATGGTTAACCATATCTAGAGTTAGCTATGGTAAATTCTGAGTTAACCTTAGGTTTACAGATAACCGTAGTAACTCTAGTCCAAGTATGGTTAACTCTAGGATTATGACTACTAACCCTAGGGTTATGACCCTAGCTAGCCTAACCATAGAGCTACTCTACTTTGTTGAGTTAGCCCTAAGGTTAGCTAAGGTTAAAGTTAAGGTTATCTAGGGTTAACTTGCATAAACCCTAGCTAATTTGCTATGATAGGTTTAGCTAAATCCTACAAGAGATTAACTAGGCCATGCTAGGGTTAACTAACCTAATTAGGATTAATCATAACATAGTTTGACTTACATAAGGTTACTATTGAGCTAATAATCTAAGGTTACTTTTGACAAGGGTTTGTTAGGGCTAACCCTAGCTACGGTTAGTTAGGGTTTGTTAGCTCTAACTAACCATAGGTAGGATTACTTAGGGCTACCTAAGGCTAGGATTTGCTAGGATTAGTTAGGGCTACTTAAGGCTAGCTAAGGTTAGCTAGGTTTGGTTTGGACTATATAGGGCTTAGGATTTAGGGCTACCTTAGGTCTACCCTAGTAGCATGACCAGCTTGGGTTGACGAGCCCTAACTAACCCTAAGTAGCTAACTAATCTAATCCTAACTCAAGGTAAATCTAACTCTAATTCTAGGATGTCCTAACTAACCATAACTAACCCTAGCTAACCATAGGTAGCCCTACATAACCCTAGCTAACCCTATCTCTAATCCTAACCAGGGCTACCCATAGCTAAGCCTAGGGATCCCAAGGTGGCCCTTACTAATCCTAGGTAACCGTAACGCATACCCTAACAAACCCTAACTTGCCCTTGGTAGCCCAAACTAACCATAGCTAACCCTAACTAACTTAGGAATTATTAGTCCTTACTCTAGTGTACCTTGAGTTAGTTAGGGCTAGAGTTAAGGTTACCTCACTCTAACCTAGCATTCTTGTCGTTAGGGCTACCTCGGGCAAGCTAGGGTTTGCGTGACCTATGGAGTTTGGGTTAGTTAGGGCTAGCTAGGGTTAGCTAGGGTTAGAGTTAGGGACAACTAGAGTTAGTTAGGGCTACCTAGGGTTAGGTTAGGGTTCAGGTTACTTGGGAAGACCTAACTAACCCTAGCCAACCCTAACTCTAACCCTATCTTGCCTTACGTAGACCTAACTAACCCTTACTCGGGATTAGTTTGGTTAGTTATGGTTAGCTAGGGTGTAGAGTCAGTTATGGTTAGTTAATCTTCGGGATAGCTAACTCGGTCTAAGCTCTTATGGTTAGTTATTTGTTAGGGCTAGCTAACTCTAAATAATCCTATGTAGATAGCTATGGTTAGAACTAGTGTTAAGTTAGGGCTACTTAGAGTTAGGGTTAGCCATAGGTTGCTCTTACTAATTACTTAGAGATACCTAACCCTAGCTACCGTTAGTTTAGAAGGTAGGGCTACCTAAAGTTAGGGCTAAGTTAGCTCTAAGTACTCCTAAAAATCCTAGCAATAGGTAACCCTAAACCCTAACTTAGGGTTTGTTAGGATTAGTTAGGGCTAAGGTTACCTTAGGTAGTCCTAACTAACCAACCGTAGGGCAAGCCCTAACTAATCAACTAAGTAGTCCTAAGGATATCCCTCGGTAAAGTTTAGGTATACGGGCTACCTAGTTAACCCTACCATTGTAAATATTAAGCTAGGGTTGAAATTGGGGTTAGTAAGGGCTAAGTTAGACTGCAATTTCAACCCTAGGTAGTCCAAACTTAGGGAGTTAGCTAAACCCGATCATAGCTAGTTATAGCTAATTCTAGCAAGGGTTAAGTTATCTAACCCTACTTAGGGCTATACGAACCAATTAGCTAACCCTAGGGTTACCCAAAGCTAGGGGTTGGTAGAGTAACTTCACTTAGGTAGCTCTAACTAACCCTACCTAATCATAACTCTAACCCCAATTATGCATAGCTAGGGTTAGTAACCAAACAACGGTTAGTTAGGGTAACCCAATTAGGACTAACCATAGAGTTAGGTAGCTTTAGGTAATCTTAATCATAACTAACCCTAATTTCAACCCTAGCTAACCCTAACTTCAACCCTCGTCCGCCCTAAGTTGTCCAAACTAACCCTAAATCTGACCTAAACTAACCCTAACTCTAACCCAAACCAACCCTAGCCAGCCAAAGATATTCCTAACTCTAGCCCTATCCAACCCTAGCTAGCCATAAGTTAGCCCTAATTAACCCGGATAACTAATCCTAATTAGGGTTAGTTAGGTCTACCTAGGGCCAGTTATAACTAATCCGAGCTAGGATAAATTAATTACTAACCCTAAAGATAAGGTTAGTTAATTACTTGGCTACCTAACTCTAACTATAAGTCCATTCAGCCCTAGGTAGGTCACCAGCTAACCTTAATGGATTAGGGTTAATTCCTAGAGTAACTAAATTATAGGGTTAGCCCGAGGATAACCCAATGTTAGGATAGCTGGGGTAACCTAATTATGGGTTAGTTAAGCTAGGTTAGTTTTAGTTAAGGTTAGGGTTAGTTAATTTTAACCCTCACTAGGTAATAACTCTAACCCAGAACTTATAGCCTTGGGCTAGCTAACCTAATTAGGCTAGGGTTAGTTAGGGTCTTCCTAGCTAATCCTAACTTAGACCTAATTAACTAGGATTACTAATCCTAACAAACCCTAGCTAACCCTAAGTCGCTAACTAACCTAGCTAACTAGAGTTAGTTAACTAGCTAGGTTTAGAGTTAGGGTTGTTAATGGATAGTTATGATTACCTAGGATTACCTATGTAGGACTAGGTAGGTTTGTTAAAATCGATCCCGACCCTAGGTAGCCCTAACTAACCCTTGCTAACTCGAGACTACCTTGAGCAATCTTGGGTTAAATAGCTACCATATCCTTGCCTAACAAATCCTAACTAGCCCAAGATAACCCTAGCTAGCCCAAGGTAGCCCTAGGATTAGTTATTTAACCTAAGAGTTAGCTACGGTTAACTAGCCAAAGTTAGGGTTAACCCTAAGGCTAGCTAGGCTCTAGGTAATTCAAGGGTTACCTAAATAGCTTAACATAATAGCCATGACTAACACTAATCAATTGTAACCATAACCTTAGTTAGGGCTACTTAGGTAGCTAAAATTTTGCTTGGGTTGGTAACTATCCCCAACTAACCCTAACTCTGACCATAGCTAACCCTAGAGTAACCTAACCATATCTAACCATATAGGTAGGGTTAGACTTACTCTAGGTAACCCTAACTCTAACCATAACTAAACCTAACTCCAACCCTACCTAACCTAACTAACTCATGGAGAACTAACACTAAGGTTATTGCCAGGGTTAGCTATGGTTTAGCTTGACCTAGGTAGCCCTAACTAACCATAGCTCACCCTAGTAAACATAGAAAAACCTAACTAACCCTAGCCAACCCTAGCCAATCCTAACTCTTACCCTAGTTAGTTAGCTAGCTAGTTAACTAATCCTAGTTAGCTAGGTTAGTTAGTAGCTAACCTGGTAGCTAGTTAACTAACCCGAGTTAGCTAGGTTAATTAATAGCTAACTAACCCTAGTAGCTAACTAACCCTAACTCTAACCCTAGCTAACCCTAAGTAGAGCTACCCTAGCTAACCCTAATTAGGGTTGGGGTTAAGCTAAACTTAGAGTAAATATAGAGTTGGGGTCAAGCTAACCCTAATTAATCCTAGTTAGGACTACCTAGGTTTAGTTAGGGTTAGTTAGTAGGGTTATTTTGGATTAGCTATGTTGAGAATTAAACATAGGTAACCCTAAGTTAAGGTTAGCTTGGTTAGTTAAATATAACCCTAATTGGTAATCCTAAATAATACATTCTTTCTTACTAATCCTAGCAAATCCTAACTCTAACTTTAACTACCCTAGAGTTAGGGTTAGTTATTGCTTGGGCTACCAAAGCTAAGCCATAGCTTAATCCTAGGTAAGTAGACTAGGGATAACTGGGGTTACCTAGGGATAGTTAATACTAGCTTGAGTATGATTAGTTAAACTAGGGTTAGAGTTAGCCTAGGGATTAAGGTTAGCTATAGTTACTAGGGATAGAGGTTAGTTAACTAATCCTAAGGCTAACCCTAGCAAGGATTAACCTAGCTATCCCTAACTATGGCTAGGATTTAGTTATTACCCTGTTAGACCATAACTAACCCCAGTTACCCCTAGGTTAGCTTTAGTTGGGCTAACTAGTGTAGTTAGGACTACCTAGGGCTAGCGACGACTACCTAGGGTAACCATATCTAACCCTAAGTAAGATATGTCATAATACTACCTAGGGTTGTTGGAAGTAGCACTATGGGTTAACCATATATATATGTAAGGTTAGAGTTAGGTTTACTAGGTTAAAATTAGGTTTGCAAGGGTTACTTATGGTTAGGATTACCTAAGGCTACCTAACTAACCTTGGGGTTAATAGCTATGGTTAGAGTTAGGCTTAGTTTTGCCCAACTTAGGCTAGCTTATCCTAGGTAGCCCTAACTACCCTTGCTAACCCTAAGTAGCCTTAACTAACCCTTGCCAACCCTAGCTAGAACTAGGTTGTCGTAATTAACCCTTTCTAACCCTAAAACTCTCGCCAACCAAAGCAGGTCCTAGGTAGCCCTAACTAACCATAATTCTAACCCTAACCAAACCAAGCTAGCCTTACGTATCCCTAACTAACCATAGCTAACCCTAGCTAACATAGCAAGATATCTCTTACAATCATATCTAACTCTAACTAGAGTTAAGGTTATGTAGGGCTAACTAGGGTTAGTTAGGGTTAGCCCTTACTAACCTTAACTATCGCTAGCTTGCTAATGCCTAGGTAGCTCTTACTAACCCTAGCTATCCCTAACTCTAACCCTTGCTGGCTCTTGATAGCCCTAGGTATCTTACTAACCCTGATACCTACCTAGGTTAAGGACTACCTGAAGTAACCCTAAGTAGGGCTAATAGGGTTAGTTAGTTATGGTTAACTCTAAATTAGTTTGGTTAGTTATGGTTTGCTACCTCGGGCTAGCTAAGGTTAGCTGGGATTTAAGTTAAGATTTGATTAACTAACCATAGGTAATTCTATCCATGGCTACCTAAGGCCTAACTAACCATAACTAACCCCAACAAGCCTTAGCTTGCCCGAGGTTGCCCTAACTAATTCTAGCTAACTCTCTTTAGTTAAGGTTAGCCTTAACTATGGTTGGTAAGGGATAGCTAAGGTTAAGATTAGAGTTAGGGTTAGTTTTAATCTAGGTTTAGTTAAGGTAGTTTAGATCTAGGGATAACCTATGGTCTTCCTAAGTTAGCGTTACCCTAACTATAACCCCAACTAATCCTAGGGTTAACTATAGCCTTAGCCATAGCTAGCCCTAGGGTAACCCTTACCTTAGATAAATAGGGGATACCTAACACTTAGCTAGGGTTACCCGAGGGCTAGCCTATGTTGGATTAACTCTAATTAGTTATCCTATGTAACACTAATACCTTACCTAACCCTAACCCAAGCTCAACCTACTATCATAACTTACCTTAGTTATGTTATTTAACTTAGTTCCCTAGGTATTTCTAACCATAACGTAACTAACTATGGTCTTAGGCTAATCCTAAGTAGCAAGTTAGGGTTATCAAGGTTAGTTATCCTAGGTAACCCTAATTAGGCTAACCCTAGCTTGCCTTACATAGTCCGAACTAACCATAACTCTCTGTAGCTAACCCTACTTATTAAACCCTAAACCTTATGCCCTAAGCCCTAAGCCCTAAGCCCTAAGCCCTAAGCCCTAAGCCCTAAATATCTACTATGATCGTTGGTCAAGTAGTAAATCAATTTTTAATTTTAGTTACTAATTAACTTAATTAAACATCAAGCACAAAGGATCTTGCTAAGCAATCAACACACACATGAGAAAAGGGAAGGAATCGATTACCTCTCGCGGAATCGTATTCGCGAGGCTCGACCAATGCATGAGAGTTGACTCCTTCGCCTTCTCCTCTGTCGACGGTCGCCTCGAGTCCACCAAGAAGTTTAATCACCTTCTCTTTCAACTTGTGCTAGCAAGGAAGATGAGAGCAACTAATCCCCAAGGTTTTCTCTCTTCTACCTTTGTCAATTAACTAGTTTAATTAATGGAGAAGGCGAAGGAGAGCACGCCATTAACTCCCATGCATTGGTTGAGCCTCGCGAATATGATTCCGCGAGAGGTAATCGATTCCTTCCCTTTTCTCATGTGTGTGTTGATTGCTTAGCAAGATCATTTTTGCTTGATGTTTAATTAAGTTAATTAGTAACTAAAATTGAAAATTGAGCACTTTCTAACACTATAAGCACTTTGTGTTATGAAAGATTGTTAATACTTTACTACTTGACCAACGATCATAGTAGATATTAACGTATCTATTTGATAAGGTGCAAGTATGAACCTTTTGACTAGTTCAAAGAAGTTCAAGAGTGAAGTGGATACACCATTCAAGGAAAAGAAAAGTCTTAAAATTAATCATGGCAAATAGTTAAGTTATATGGTTTGATATATTACTTAAAGGGTATGAAAGTCGTTTCACAACTCACTTCATGAGGAACATTATAATGATATGTCCATGAATGAAGGTATCGAACATTATTTGATATTGTTCGATCGGTAATAAATCAAGTTGACTTATTCAACTCGTATTAGGGATTTATGTTTTGAGGATAATATTGTTTACACTGAATAAAAGTTTCATCGAAATCCGTTGAGAAATATATCTTACGAGATTTGATCTCTAAGTATGTTGTTTCTCAAAATTTGGTGTTAAGGAGCTTATTTCAAGGTTTGTTGATTGATAAGCTTGGACCCAAATTGGACAATTGATAGTTTGTAGGATACCTTATACTAACCGAAAGGTACTACTTCTACGAACATAATAAGAACAAAATAGTTGTTGCTCATCATGACGTAGTCTTAGAGAATAACATTCTCAAGAAGAAGTAGTGGGAGTAAAGTGAGCATTAAAGGTGTTTATGCGTCACTACAAGAAATATCTTTTATGGAAAACTTGTTACATGGTGCTTAGTGGGAGTTGAGCGGAACTTCATTCACGAGCAGTTGTGAAAGAAGGAAGTTCATATGCACGCACGCTTCTAAAGAGTACTCAAACATCTCGCGAGTGGATGATGTTCGAGAAACTCGTGCGATATATTAGGATCAAGAACTTATTCTACAAGTTGTTGTAAAAGTAGTTCATGAACCTCGAGCACCAATCCTGCAAAAGTCAACGAGAGTGAATCGCCTAACCGAATGGTACATAGGGTTCACGATATCCTCATACTTGGTATATGAGAATCCGTTGATAAATAAAGAAGCGATGGAAGAACCTGATTCCACATGTATGGTTTGAATCCATATGATCTTTAAATGCAATCCATGTATAACAACAAGGTATAGATCTTGGTTGATGTTCAGGAAGGAGCAATCCATCAAGAACATTTAGATCTTTAAAGGAAAGATCGACATGGACGGCAAGTTGACTATATACAAAGTACGGCTTCGCGCTTGTAGCTATGTCTAAGTCGATGACGAGTTGACTATATACTAAGCACAGCTTATTGCTTGTAGCTATGTATAAGTCAATAGAGATCGTTCTAGCAACAGTTATGTTTCGTATATATTGATATATGGAAATGAACATCAAAACCGCCTTCTTCGAATGAATAAAGGAAGATGTTGTGTATATGACACAAATCGAAGGTTTTGTCTAATTGCTAGAAATATATATACATGCTTCAAGGATCCATTAATGGATTGAAGCAAATATTGTGGAAACTGGAATAAATATTGTGACAAGGAAGTCAAGGAGTTGAACTTCGTCAAAAGCATCTTGTATAGACAAGATATTCAGTGGGAGCATGATTGTGTTACTTGTATTGTACAAGGTAACAAGATATTAATTGGGAATAATATAATGAAAATGAATATTGTCAGGTTCTCATTGGATAATGTTTTCTCAATAGAAAACTTGGGCAAGATCACCTAAATCCTAGAAAACAAAATCTATGGAGATAAATTATGGTGGATGTTAGGTTTGAATTAATGTGTATATGATGACGAAGTGTTCTAGTAACACATTATGGTGAACTCCAAGAAAGGATGTCTAGCCACGTCATATGGCATAAGACATGAGTTTGACTCGGTTTATTGCAACTCAATTCGAGAAAAGTGCAAGAAACAGTTCAAGCATTCTTCCATTATGAGTTTCATTATGTATGTCATACTTATGCACATGCCCTAATGTGTTGTATCCAAGGAGTGTGACAAGTAGTTATCAAGAGGATACAAGAGTGACATATTTGAACAATAGTCAAGGATATCCTCGAGTATTTTGTAAGAAAGAGTGATATGGTTTTTTCATCTTTTAAGATAAAAGAAATATCGTGTAAGTTGTTGCACTGATGCTAGTTTTTCGAAAGATTGATATAATCACAATTGAGCTACATATTTTCTTAAAGGTGGTGTTGTAAGTTTAGAAAGTGTTCTAAATGGGATATTACAACCGTTTCCGTCACCAAAGAAAAATACATAGCAACTTGTGAAACAACGAAAGAGGATGGTTTGGATCAAGAAGTTCTCAGTCAAGCCAATATGGTTCTATGCATCTCTAACCATAGCTTAGTCCTGAATAACCCAATATTAAATTGGTGATCAAACTATGATCTATGACATTATTACTTAATCTCATATGATGATGATCAAGAACATATATATAGGAGTATGTGTACGTATAGGGTCAAACAAAATTGGATAGGTTCGCGAACACTCTGACATAACCTCTACCTTAAGCAGTATACGAGATGCAGTTGTGCATCCATACGTGATGGACGTATGAGTAACTTGCTTTAAGCGTATTATTTCTTTTGAGGTTCGAGACATGTATATATGTGGATATATGACATCGTTCTCAATTCTTCAGTGGCTAGAAGTCACATTGATTGACTCTAGGCCAAGTGGGAGATTGTTGGAGTTATGTCCTAGAAGTCAACAGTTTAATGACTTAAATATTAGTTTATGTTATTGATGATATTTAATCATTTGTTTCTAGAGTTTATTACTGACAGATCATTCAGGTTGAGGATCTGAATTGTAGATCTCTGTGGATCATTCATTAGAATGACAGTAATAAATCTAAATCGTCCGTAATCTTGATAATTAACAAGGAACATTAATTATCACAAAAGATTAGTGTGCAAGTTAAGTGATGATTAAGTTCTACAAATCATAGGTAAGGGGTTACCAACTTAATTGCATATGTGTATGTTATTAGAACATAGTACAGGACATGACCCAATGAAATAAATATATAAATTGTGTTATGTGTCATTGTTTATTTCATATGAGTTTGATTCTAAGTTTGAGATGTTCAACTTTTCCACACGATGATAGGTTCTATAAATATCGTCTAACGTTGATTCCTGATAAAGACTGCTATATGGACTTTATTTATGTTCTCTTGAATTGTGTGGGGAAAAGTTGTTCATCAAGAAAACCGTATGTCCCTCATTAGTATACCTAGTGAGTGATGATATCTGTTTGGGCCCCTTGATGGAGATGGATTGTTTGCCGGCAACTTGTGCAATCATCTCTAGATCAAGAAATGTATAATCTGCAAGAATGACACATTCCTATCTTGGATTATACAGTGATATCATGTGACATAAGAGTCAGACAAGGAAATACTATTATTTCTTATACAGAATTGAGATATTGTAGCAGTACACTATTTATGCGAATTGGGAGTCATAACGTGTTGCTAGATATCGCTTATGATTATTGGAATTAAATAGTGATTTAATTCCATGGCCAACATAGCATAAATCCTCAAAGGGTCACACAAAATAGAGTAATGATCACACGGTGCGTTATTTATTTATTCGTAATAATAAGTATTGTGAAAATATGATAAGTTGATTAATTAATTATATACCGTTGCGAACCGTTATAATTAATTAAGTCAAATGGATCATATAGAAATAAATAATACATTATCTAAACCCTAAATAATTATTAATTGGTTAATAATTAATTTTGGTTCAACACGTTTTTAATATAAATAGTTATATTAATTAATTGGGCCATTATTTAATTGTAAATGAATAGTCCAATTAAAGAGCAATTGGAGAGGCTTTAATTATGTAAATTAAAGATCCAATTAGAGAGCCAATAGAGCCCATAAAAGCCCTATAGGAGGCCGGCCCCATGATGGTGGTAGGTAGATGGTAATTGTGTAATTAAAGAGAACTTGGTTCTAAGGTTAGAGCATTATAAAAAGACCCTTGGAGACTCAAACCCTAAGCTTTTCTCTCCCCTCTCTTCCTAGCCGCCACCAACCTATCTCCTCCTCCCTTTGGCCGGCGCCACCTCATCTCTACCTCCCTCTATTGCTCATGTGTTGAGCTCATACCTTCCACCATTAATTAAAGTAATTAAAAGCAAAGGATGGAAGGATTTAGACTAGATCTCTCGTTGCTAGCACAACTATTGAGATCGTGATTAAACTCTTGGTGGACTCGAGGCGGCCAAGGAGATCGTGGTGGTGCGTGCAACCTCGACATCGACAGATTCGAACCTTCTAGTTGCGAGTCTAGGTGAAGGTGAGGTAGCTTCCTTCCCTTCTCATATGATGTGTTAATGCTTGAACAAGATCCATCGAGATGCTTGTTGATTAATTAGGTTAATTAATAGTAATTAGCAAGAAAAATTAAAAACAAGCACTTTCTAACATGATTTAATAATTGGTATATCAAGGTTCTGGCCTGATATATAATCACTTGTATAGCCAGTATTCCATGGCTTTGGTGCAAGTTAATGTTAGGAACGAGAAAATGTGTCAGCTGGTGTATGGGTCCTCTGTCGAATGTCCCCAACGGGCCGACGAACGTTTGCTCTCACTTTGTCCTTGACAATTTTTATAGCTTTATAATTTTTATTTATTTGGTATGTTGCTGTAATTTGTTTAGAGATATTTAGTACTACAACCTTTTTTATGATACAATTCAACAGAACATAAAATAGAAAATATAATTTGGTATTTCTAATAATCAATATGGACATTTTTGTGTGTATATAATGCACGTTTTAGGCACCAAAAATGAATTGATTGAGTACTTGAGTTTCATGACAGGAAGGCAGTGGCAGTGGCAACGCTGCATCGATCTCTGTCAGTAAATGGTTTATTCTCGATCGGTGTTAGGAGAAGCGTTGGTATGGCTTACTTGTGCTTCTCGATATCATGGTTCAATCATTCAGTGTTGATGATGTTTGAGAAAAAGGCCAGTCTCTATATTGTTTGCTTATTAGTAATTAGTCTTCTGATATTTGCAAATGGATCCAAAATATGTCACATTTGCAAATTGAGACACAATTTTGAGCTTATAATGATCTTTTCTTTTCTATCTTCTTTTTCAGTCATAATTATGTTGAGCGTACTTCGAAGGGAAAAGAGGAAAGCTTTGTTAAACAAATAGCAAACCTAAAGGTACAATTTATGATGGTTTTTTTTTTTTTTTTTGGGTGCTTGTAGAGTGTTGCGCTATCTATCTGTAGCAAAAAGTACCAGTATATGTGGATCTTAATGACAATTTATGGTTTAGAGCTCTTTTAAGGCATTGACTTGGACATCTTAAAGTAGGAAAATTCAAACTTAGATTGCCTTGACTTTTAGCAGTGAAGAATGTTCATTTGTAAATAAAAGAGAGTGAATTTTTCTTGTGAAAGTAGGAAAATAGAAAGATGGAAAATCAAATTAAAATAATAGGTGCAATTTGGAAAAAAACGAATGGTAAAATTGAATAGGCACTTTTAGCCTTTTTAACTTTGTGGGCAGCCATTCTTTTCACCTTTCAATAGAAGTACTGGAACCACTTTTTCTCTTTCATTTATTTGAGGATTCTTTAGGTTCAAAGAGAATAAGGAGAAAGATGCTTAATTTTTCTATTGATTATTATGGGAAAATGCCTATGGGGTCAGCCTGTGACTGGAAGGTACTTTTATCATGTATACTTATAGCAGAATAAAAAAAAAATTGGTACAAATTATAATTTATATATTTGTAATATGGCTTCAACGTTTATTACAAATTAACATATTCTACTTGTACCAATGCTTTGTATATTTGGAGTAAATATTGCTAATGGGTAGAACTAGATATGGTTATCATGGACGAAAATCTACTTAACTCGAAGAGTAACTAATATGGTCATGAGTCTCATGACACCATAATTAATCACTTCCATTGAACTCATATGAAGTTTCATATTTATTTCTTTATTTCTCTGGTGAAGTAATAATTTGGTCATAGCACTATCATCATTATTATATTAATTTTTTCATGAATCCTAATCAACTGTTAGAACAAATCCAATATGGAGGTTGTTGCAAAAAGTACACTGAGATTCTATTTTGGTATTATTATCTTAACAATTGGGCAATGTAAGGTATAAAGAGAGAGATTGGATTTTAGGATGGGTAAGATTTGAATTAATAGTATTTCCTTCCTTTCATGTGGCAAGATGAACGTTGTTGGACAAGTTTATAATATTTTTTCTTTTTTTTCCATTGCAGGATGAACATTTCTTTTCAAGGGGTGTAACTATACTTTCGAATATAAAAATATTGTCTTCTTTGTATTTGAAAATTTTGCACGTCAACTTACTAATTCATGGTAAAACCAGTGAAAGAATGAGGCAACGTGCTTGTTTTGTAATTGTTTTTTACTTCTTTGCCTTTATTTTCTTATCCAAATAAGGAAATAATTTTTCATAGATGTACAAAATGGCCTAACAAGGGAAATAGTCACTAGAGAGAGGAATTAAGGAAATGATGCTGGTTGCAATTCTATTTTACTATAGATATAATTATCTTCTTTTTGTGTCATCAAACCAAAATCACAGAGATGGCCACACAAGCATATATTACCATTTACACAACATTTTCGGCTAATCAAAATTAAATATAGACTTGAATCATGTGTAGCGCAATTCTTTAAGAACAATAAAACAAAGTTCACGTAAAAAGAATATATACTAAAAGAGGAAATACATATTGTAGTATTTTATTTGATAATAAATATCCTTATTAGATCATGTGTAGCGCAATTCTTTAAGAGAAATAAAAAAAAGTTCACGTAAAAAGAATATATACTAAAAAGTCTTTAACATTTTCGAAATATATCAAATGACAATTGCCCGCACATTGAGCGGACACTGCTACTAGTGTGTGTGTGTGTGTGTGTGTGTGTAATAGAGGGTCTATGTTTTAGACTTTTGGTCCGTTGGATCTAGTCTAGATTCGCGCAGAGATTGAATTGGACGACTAAGATTTGAGTGTTGATGTGCTAAGGCGGATCCGTTTCTCCGTTATCTATTTTCTTTTCTTCCGTTTCTTTCTAACTTTTAACGCTAAGGCTATCCAGAACACCAAATCGGAAGGAGATGAGAGGAGTGTAACGGACGAGTTTACTCTGTCCGATTGGTTACTCGCTCCACGCAGAGGAGAAGACGACGGAAAAAAAGAGAAGAAGATGGAAGAGACAGACTGAAATTCAGAAATTTTTAGAGTAACAAATTTCCGGTCACTTTTCTCTCCTCTCCGTTCCTCTCCTTTATTATCGGAGTTCTGGGCACAGCCTAAAGCACAGATTCAAACCCTTCTAACCTCTCTCCCTCTCGTTCGAATGAAAGAAAAACCTAGGCGATCTCTCTCTCTTCCACTCGATCAGGACCTACACTGTGCTTAGACCCAACGCGCTCGTTTTTACACCTCGTGAAACTCTATTAAATGTCTCTGAAGCACTTCTTTGGGAACCATAGTCCCTCTTACCGATCCGTATCTCTGTGCAGCCCTCGCCAATGTAGCATTTTTTCATTCTGGTTCATCTCTCTCATTGCCCGTATAAATTGTAATTTTGTAGTTCTCATTTATGACAAATTGAGAGAAATTCACCAAATTAAAGTACAGACTGTAATCTAATTTCACAAAATTAAAGTACAGACCATAATCTAATTTCATTTTTCCCAAATTTTTGTGATATTTTTTTTTGGCGAAGTAAAAATATTATCTCAAATTTACCTTGGCGAAGCACCTTTGCAAAGTCAAATCTTTGTGTTCTTTCCTGGTCACCTTGGCGAAGTCAATTTGTGGTAATTTAACTTTACTCAAAATAGCTCACCAATCTGTTGGGGTTAGATTGGGACCAAACTACAAAACATTAAGGTTTTCATAAAATTTTGGTCAATTAATGTTAAATTGCACTATGTACAGTCAAGGTATGCATAGATGTAGGATAAATCGATCAACATTATGTCTGCATGGAATATAATTAGGATTATGTACTGAAGCGCCATATGTACCAGCGCTTAAGCAAGTTTAATTTTAGAATTTCCTATTTCATTTTAGTGAAAGAACTGGTCAAATTATATAATTGGTTGATATTTCTTTATATAATTGGAGATTCGTGTTGTTAGAAAAGTTTAGAATATTTCATATTTGTACAATAGGAGATGTGTGAAGTTTAGAATATTTTTTCTTTAGGTTTCAGCTGCTTTGTATTTTTCAGTTGCTTATATAGCTCGGTAATCTTTCCTTTTTGTTGTATAGTAACATAACTAATTGGATCCAACTCAATACTTGTTCAAGGTGGCTTCCTGTATGCTTTTCTGTCAGTTAGTTTGCTTCTATTTGTTAGTAAAAAAACATTAATTAGATCAATCTATCAGCTTTACAAATTATAAGCTTGTCATGCACTTTAACATAGCTACTGTCAACTAATCCAAATTAATAATCCACACTTCAGTTTTACAAAACAAACCAATCAACTCATAAGCTAATTGCACCACCATCCTTCGACTGTGACTCTAGTTCTGGAAATAAGCAAATAAAAATTATTAAAATTTTTCATAAGTAAAGCAATAAATCCTACTTATGTAAGTATGCCACCGGTGCAACCAGACCAGCATTTGAAACCTAATTTAAAGGGGAATCAGTGAAACCTAATTCATCAAAATTCAACTATTTATTAGTTCTGATCCTAAGAGTTAAAAGTTAAAACCAACCAGACCAGTGTTTGATTTTAAATCCATAGAATTCAGAAACCTAATTTAATCTGGACTTAAATCCAACAAAATATTAATTGATATCTGGATCAAAATTTTAGGGCAGATTAAACCTGCGCTTTAGCCTACAAAGCACTCAATCCAGATTTTATTGTCTCGTTACAGTATTACAGAAAAATTGAATTTCTTTAGATATATATCCCTCCTAATCGGTAACAAGCAAAGTAAATGTCACAAGAAATGAGGAAGCGAAATCAAATTACAATAATTAGTTTTTGGAATTAAACCTAAGAACCAAGGATCTATATAGGAAGGAAAGAAAATGAGAATAGATGAGAAAGATAAAGGAACATTTGTTAATTACTAGCAGCAGTGCCCGCTCAATGTGTGGGCAGACTTTAGTCTATCTGATTGTGGGTTGTTCACAGCTTCATGAAGTGCTGCTGACTGTTTGCCTCTAAATTTTGCCACATAAGAAAATTTCAACAATTCATAGACAGTGAAAATAGGGCCCATAAAGACATGCCGGGTCCAAATTCTCAGATGGGGGGCCAATTTTCGAAGCAGAAGACGAGGTTGGATGTCATGATAGTGATATCATGAAAATATGACAAAAAAATATTATGTGTGATTTTGCAAAACAAGAAGCCAAAAGATATACCCCCAATGATGAATAAAGTAATGGATTAAATGAATTGTCATTAATTTCGGGGTTCAATAGAATGAAGAAGAAAAAAAAAACAATCATTCTAGATCTCCTGAATACATTGAGCAATATCATAGCCGTTTTAGTATTTCTCGTGCATTCACATGGAAATGGACATATCCATTATGGCATGAAATGGAGATCGACCAAAGGAAAGAAAGAATTTTGGTAAGAATCCCGTGATGCATAAAAAAAAAAGAACTGATGAAATGAAATTGGTATGAAAAATAAAAACGTATGTGCATGTGCTCTATTATTATTTTGAAATCCAAACCGTGAGCCAATGTAAGAAAGAAATGAAGTGGAGATCGTCAAGGACAAATGAGAAGGAGCAATTGAAATTAAGTTAATGAAGTGAGTTAGTGTGCCAAGTAAAAAAAGAGAAGCAAGTTAATCGGAAGAAAGAAATGAGATATTGTATGGTTTGTATTATACTAATTTCATAAAGAAACGAAATGGGGAAAATTGCAAATGGGCCAGTACAAGATTGAAGCCCAATCGGTAAGAAAAATGAGCATGAAGCCTAATAACTTAAAAACATACAACGCTTCTTCTCCTTAATCTATTTCTGGGCCCCGTCCATTATTCGTTTTCCCATTGGCTGTAGCTCATCAGGTTTAGCCTTTTAAACCCGAGGGTACTGTACTTCTTCTCCAATACAAAGGAAGCGCAAGATGAAGGGCAGAAAAGGAAATACAGCTTCAGCAATGGTCCCCTCCTCTCTGTACTGCCCCCATGAGATGTCTCCACGTATAGAGAAGGAAACTTGGCCCCCAAAACTTCTCTCACAGCCATTTGATCAAAATGAATGGTAGGATGTCCAAGCTCCTCTCCATGGAAACCCTAGCTCATATGCCTATAAAAGAGGCTGAAGAGTGAAGAAAAAGGAGGTCAATAGGTTAATAGTGTCGAAACTCTGTCATTTTGAAAAGTCAAGTTTGTTTTTTTGAAGTCAAGGTAATGAAATGTAAATTGTAATGGCCTCCATTTATATGAATAAAAATGCTTTGAATCTGATTTTGGTTATTTTAAAGTTTGTTTGTTATTTTGTTCTTCTTGAAAATAAACTGTTCTTTCTTTCTTTTGAAAAGAGTGTTGTCAAAACTTGTTTATTTGGGGTTGTGTTAACACTAATGAGGAGCGTGACATAGATTCCGCCCTCATGAATGTTAATTACATCCCTGGAGAAGTATGCTAAAAACAAAGAATAATTTCTGTTTTTTTCTTTTTTTAGAGATGTTTCTTTTAATATCTGCGTCTATATCAAGGATTTCTGGTTCCATGGAGAGCGTGACCTAGATTCCACCTCCATAGGGATCATGTTAGTTCTTGGCTGTATTTTGTCTCAGTCACGATTACTTTTGTCAAAGGTGTTAAAAAGAAAAGGAGATTTTTACAAATAAACAAGTTCTTTTATAGCTATCGGATTTCAAAAAAAAAAGTTGTTCAACTATTTTTCTTTGTTTCACAAGTGCAGAGGAATACTTGAATCCTTACATACTGTCCAAAATCAGAAAATGACCTGGTTATGAGGAGCGTGACATAGATTCCACCCTCGCAACGTGGTTCAAATTCTGATTTATACAGTAAGCTAGGTATCAAGTGGACTGAAGCAAGAAAAAAATAACCAAACTCAGGGTCTAAAGTGGATTTCACCTTTTCATAAAATATATATGTGTGAATTTAGACTTATTAAAAAGAAATATATTAATATTAAAAAACATGCTTTGGATTTTGAAACACATGCATAAATCCTCTTTTTCAGAAAAACCAGTATTTCTACTTATGTCGTCTGCAATCCAAGTCCTTATTTTCCAGTAAAAAAAAATGCATAGTAAATGGTCTTGATTTTGATTTAAAATAGATTTAAAACTTTGTATTCTGAAATTCACCTTTTTTTGTAGAAGTCCTTCCTGCTAGAAAATTCATATTCTCATTTATGACAGCCTCTCTTAGTAAAATAAGTACTAAATAGTCTCTTCTTAGTTCTTGTCAAAGGAAATATACAAGTTTGAGTTTTCAGAGTCACTTACTTAGTATAAAGGCTTCTGTCCCACATAATAAATAACAAGAGTAATAAGTTTTTGTCACAGGAAAAGGAGGTGGTATATATAAGATAAGTCTTGAAGTCATATTTGAAGATGTGTAGCAGTCATAATAGTCCAATAGGTTTGCATCTGAATAAAGAAGAAAATAAAATGTCAAAAGTGAGGTCTGCACGTTTCAAAGTGTTGTTATTGTCATGCTTTCCCCTGTCTAAGTGGTATGCCTTTTAATTTTGTAAGTTAATATGACCTGGCCACAGTAAGTGAATGAGTTTGTTTGTTACAAGTTACCTCTAAAAGTGTTTAATGAAAGCTGGGAACAGAAAAGGAAATTGGTGAAATACTTCAACTGATGAACTGTTCAAGGGGGTAGCTTGAGTATGGTTAACCAACAAACAACAAAACTGAACACTGTAAAAAAAAAATTGCAAAACAAAACGAATCACTGCAGTCTTGTCAGACCCGGAATGAAAATCATCGAGTCATTACCAAATTGGAGATCACAGCTTCAAATTGACATCACATACAGTCTCAAGGAACTTCAAAGACGCTCAAGAAGCTTTCCCTGTAAAGAATCGCCGCCGAGAGCCACCAGTTCACCGTCGTCTCAGACTCATGTCAGACCCGACATAACTCGAGGCCCAACTACCTGAAATCATGAAACGCAACTTGAAAGGACAGCACAGTCGACCTCACGGCGTCATCACGACGCTCCTCGACCTAACTGAAGCCGGGATAGTAGCCGGAGTCCCCTACTAGCACCATCAATGGAGTCTTCCAAATCCAGTGGCCCCTTGATTTTCTGTGGCACCCAGCATGTAGCGAATCCTTGGCGAGCATAACACACACAGCAAAGTCTCAACCAATCAGGGAATTCTGCGAGGCAGAAAACTTTCAAAAATATATTAAAAATAGTCAGAAAATCGGAAAAATTCTCATAAAATATCAAATCGTCCAGAAAAATAAGAAGAATATTTTGGTACTAATTTCCATGCCCAAATCTTAAAATACAAGGTACATTAAATTCAAAGCTTCTAAAAATGACCATTATGATAAATAATAAAATGATAAAAATAAAAATTAAATTAAATTTCTGCAAAAGTGATTGAATATTTATGTTCTGGACAACAGGTACATTTGAACATTTTATATTCTGGACAGTAGGTATACTTGGACATCTCTGGCCCAATCCTAAACCCAAAACTCAAATGCCAAAATTCAAATCCCAAATCCAAAGATCAAATACCAAAATTCCAATCCTAAATCCAAAATTCAAAATATCAAAACCATAAATCCTAAATTCAAAATCCAAATCTCAAGTTCTGAATCCAAAGTCCAAAGCATAAAAAATCCTAAATCCTAAATTTAAAACCCAAATCCCAAGTCCTAAACCCAAAACTCAAATACCAAAATTTCAATCTTAGATCCAGAACTCAAAATATTAAAATCCCAAATCCTAAAATCAAAATCCAAATCCTAAGCCCCAAACCCAAAACTCAAATACCAAATCCAAATTCCAAATCAAAATTCCAAGTCCCAAAATTCCAAACCCCAAAAATCAAACCCAAAAGTCCAAATTCGAGATGATTAAGATTTTAAAATTTATCTGATAATCGGAACTTAAAATATCCCAAGGTTCAACTCCGAAACCTCGAAAGTTAAAGACGCAAAGATCAATGCTTCAGAGCTCGGATCAAGTCGATAACTAAAAGTGACATTGAAGTCTTAAAAGTCCAACTTCGTCGTTCCAAGACCGCATAGCGCGTTGCCCTGGAAGGTACACCCCTCGTGTTCTCGTCAAGAGGAGGCATAGCGCTTCTTTCCTCACGACTCGAACAAAATCTCCAAAATATTCAAATCCCAAAACGATTGAGAATTGACCTAGATCGCCTAACTTTCTAGTGTCGAACTCAAAAATCTAAATTCGTCCTTCTAAGGCTGCATAGCGCGTTGCTCTAGAAGGTACACCCCTGAAGTTCTTGTCAAGAGAAGGCATAGCGCATCTGTACTCGAGACTCGAACTAAATCCCAAAATTTCTAAATGCCCAAACGATTGAGAACTGATCTAGGATACCTAAATTTCCTAGTATCAGACTCAAAAATCTGAGTGACGGCACCAAGCCTGACCCAGTAAAGCAAAACCAACTCAAAGCGACTCAAAACTCCTAAAAATTGTGACTAAAAGAACTAGACCTAATGCAATAATTTGCATTGCACTGTTTTAATGCTTGACTATTTTGTACTGCCTTTATTTAAGCCCCCACTAAACACTAGTCATTTTATAAAATTGACTTCAATCACTGATGACGCCTAATTCTTTGATTGTCCCGATTTAGAGGTGCTCTTGGCCAGTTCTTAACTGAGTCTGGAGGTAATTAACTGTAGGGACTTGCGCCTACTGGAAAGAAATGACCTGCAAAAAAAACAATAAACTCTTGAGGAACTTGGAACCGCGTTAGTGCTCCCCGTCTGTTTCAGGTGGGCAGTAATGTTCGGGTCTTAAGACGCTCAAGGGGTATCTGCTCCGCATTTCTTTTCCCCATGGAGGGATTGTTAATCCTTCGATGGATGGCCTAAAAAGTGCGAGACAGATTCTAGCACGCCCGGTGGGACATTTTTCTCCTCTCATCAGGGAATAATCAAAGTTTAGGCGTAAAAGTAGATTGAAGTCCATGAAGTTCCATGAAAAGCACTAACGATTAACTTCAAGTTCTCTTCATTGCAGGAATGATGGTGACCTGGTGTCAGATCATGACTGGAGAACATCTCAAGAATGATGGTGGCTCTGTGGACGGGACTCTCCAAGTGCCCGTCCAAGCCACCATGCAACTCTAAATGGTGATGCTCGCTGGTGGAGCGTCTGCTACTGTCTCAGGAAACACTGTCCCATACAACCAGAAGGGAAAGGTGTTAGCTCAATTTGTGAAAGGGGCCTTGGCTTCTAAACTGAAGGGAAATGAAACAAGAATTAGGCTCTCGAGGATTCAAGCCCTCCGCCTGGTTCAGCAAGAGAAATTGAATACTGACCTACCTCTTAGTAATATGCCTTCGCTCCACTGAGGGTGTTAAAGAGAAATTCTGAGGACTTGCATCTCCGCGAAGACTGGGAACTCCCTAGGTACGCTTCGGTTGAGACGACGGAAAGAATGGTCCTAAAGAAACATCCCGCTGTTGAGGCGATTAATGCCACCTACCAGATTGTGAAGAAATATCAAGGGTGCCTGAAAGCGACAACCAAAGTTCCTGGTTGTTTAGACACCGTGTCTATCAAGGAAAGGCTAAGGTTCCCAATCCATCAAAGGCCAAGGTTCCCTTACTATGAGGATTATAGGGTAGGGAATGCTGATTATAGTATGTCAGAGAAGGACAAAGAAGCTGAACCCCCTTTGATGTTTGACATGTTGAATTTCCCTCCGCTCAAGCCCCACCCTAAAATCATGAAAGTAAAGGATAAATTGGTGCAAGTGTGAAAACACAAGGATATAGACCCGAATGAAAACACCTCGAAAGGACAGCCGGGGGCAACGCAAGTTCCTGTACTAGAAAAGAATGTGAGTAAGAAAGGCATCCTTGTCGCTCCTACGATCAAAAGGAAGGCATCATATGTTGCCAAAAAGAGTCAAGATGCGATGATCACTCAGAATGGAATCGTGTCTGGAAAGAAGAGTTTAAAAGAAAAGAAGGATGCACATGATGTAGAACCAACCTCCATGTTCACTGCGATCGGTGATGGCTCATGGTCTGTTATGGTTGGGGCTACGCAAGTTAACACCTCGCCCGTCCAACTAAAGAATTCAATGGTGATCCAAGTTTGTCCCTTAGCTGTGGTAGCTGAGAAAGAGGCGACTAGCAGAACTCCAGCCTTGGCTGCATCGGAGATCAAGCATGTCAAGCTCCCTATCTGTGAGGCAAAGGCAACAACCACCTCCCAGGTCTTGCCTAAGGTCACAACCCTAAAACTGAAGAAAGGTAAAGTCTCTGAAGCTGAAGTTCTCAAAGTATGTCAAGGGGAGTTGGTGACAAAATCGAATCTGCCAATGGGAAACTCCTTTACTCCACTGAGAATCGTCAAGGAGAACCTCCTGACTGCTCAAACCAGAACAATTCAAGAACCTCAAGCTGAAATATTAGAAAAGAAAATTGTATTCAGAGAGACAAATCATGAAACTCCCAAGATGGTAAAAGACAAACAAAATGAGATGAAAGCAAGTACACCAATTCTGCCTGACACTCAGATTGTGAGTCCAGGTGCATCAACAGGCAAGAAGTCAATCGTGCCCTCCCAGAAAATGGGACGAAAAGTGTGGAAGGAGCAACACACTGGGGGCAGCCTCCGAGGGAAACAAAAGAAAAATTCTCTCATACTTGCCAATGAAGAACTGGCATTTATTGTCCAAAAAACAGGAGATCAAGTATTGATGAAGCAACATACTAGAGGCAATGTCCCTAAAATGCACAAAGGAATATTTTATGTATCTGTCCAAGAAAGAATGATAATTGCTTCCCAGAAAATAGGAAAGAAAGTGTTGATTAAGCGATACACTGGGGGCAGTCTCTCTAAAGGACGAAGAAAAATTTCTTCCAAACTTGCAAAAGAAAAGTGCGTGTTGACCATCCAGAGAATGGGAGAACAAGCACTAATGAAGGAATGTACCGGGGGCAGCAGGCCAAAAATACAGAAGAAAATTCCTTCCATGTTTACAAAAGAAGAACTGGTTCCGCCCTCTCAGAAAACAGAGATACATGTGTTGATAGAGCAGAACATTGGGGGCAATTCCTTTGCAGAGCAGAAGGAAACTTCTCCTATACTTGCTAAAGAAGAATCGATATTCACCATCAAGGAAATGGAAAAGCCAGCACTAATAAGGCAATGTACTGGGGGCAGCTTCCCTGAAAGACAGGAGAAAATTCCTTCTATACTTGCAAAAGAAGAATCAACACACCGTTCTCAGGAAACAGAAGATCAAACTTCGGTGATGCAGAGCATTAGGGGCAATTTACCTGAAGTACAGAAAGAAATCATCCCCGGAGTAAGAAAGCAAGTGTCAAAAGAGCAACATATAGGGGCCAACATCCGAGAATTACAAAACGGGCCACCTTCTATTTCTAAGCTTGAAAAGAGGGACCTTTTCTCACCAAAGTCCGAGAATATATTGGGATTACTAGTGAAGGAAGTAGAAAAGATCCTAGAAGAGAAAAAGAAAGAAATGCAAGAATCTCAGCAAGAGATGCAGAAGGCACACTGCTGGCATTCTTGGCTAATGATCTCTAAGCCTCAAGGAGTGGGAATACAAAATATGTGCCATAAAGCCTTCGCTTTGCAAGCTCCTAGAGCGAGGACGGTGCAAAACCCTCAGCACAAGATAAAAAAGACTGTTTCATGTCAGACTGGCCCAAAAGAAAAAACCATATGGCAAGATCAAGGACTTGAAGAATGTGCCACTGTTTGCATGGTAAGCATATCAGAGGAAGAAGAAGACTCTGATGACAGTCAAACTACAGCAACCGAGGCTGATGTCCAAGAAGATACCTGGAATACTATTGAAGGAACTCAAACCCAGAAGAACAATGACCAGTCAAAGAGTGTGCAGACTTTAATCCAAAATCCCCTCTTCGAAAAATCTCTGTGGGAAGAGATGATAGATACCTCTAAAAGTCAAGATGAATTTGAAACTGGTCAAAGCAAATCATTAGGAAATAATTTCACAGAAAGAGAGGTAGATGATTCAAACTCAATCCACATGGTAGAGTCTGACACTGATGACAAGCAATACAATGAGAGCTATATGGTGGGAACTAAAGATCACAAGAAAAGAAGTTCCTCATCTAACACAAATAGGAATGTGAGTCATCACTCTAGCCAAAAGGATGACAAAGAGCCGGCTGCGCCAAAACAAATAAATGAAAGATCAGAAAGTGAGGGTGAGAGCTCTAGGCCGGGGGCATCAGCTGATGGCAATGAAACTGCCCAGACAAGGCAAGAACTCGAGCGGAAAGATCGCCAATTAGAAGAAATTCAGCAAGAAAATGCTCGTCTGTCCAGCTGGTGCTTCAATGTGCAAGATTTTCTAGCTAAAAAAGGATTATGGCAAGATTCCCTTGCTGAAATTGGGGATCCGCATCCCAAAAAGTCTAAGTATGTGAAATTCAATAGTGGAGAGCTAGAAATGAATGCTCCAAAAACAAAGACCAAGTACTTGAAGAGAAAACCCATACTAAAGCATTGCAAAGAGCCTGTAAATCCCTCGGGCGACCTTTTTGAGAAACTAGGGGTAACTCAAAAAGAAATTGAAGAGATGATAAGCCAGCGATTGCAAAAAGCAGGATTAGGCCCTCCCGCTTGTTCCAAGGAAAGATTTGGTAACCCGTACCCAAAGGAGTACGACTTTGTGCATTATCCGCCTGGTTATATAATTCCAAAATTCCCATTGTTTGATGGTGTGGGAGCTGAGACAAGCCCAGAAGAGCATCTAGCACGATTCAGAACCTTGTGTCAAGATACAGCTCAAAACGAAGCACTCCTCTTGCGCCAATTTTCCCAAAGCTTAACAGGAGTAGCTTTCAAATGGTATGTCTCGTTGAAAGAGAATGGTATTCAAACTTGGGGAGACATGGAGGAATCCTTTTTCAAGAGATTCACAATAACACCCCAGAAAATCACACCAATAGATTTGACAAGCATGAAACTCAAGGAAGGAGAGTCTCTCTCGAATTACATTGTTCGGTGGAGAAATCTAAATGATCAGTGTCATCCGCGGCTCCAAGAGTCTGATGTAGTTGAGTTGTTGATGAAAAACATTGGTAGACAAATCCCACAGATGGGGCCACTCTTAGTAATGAACAAGGTCACCACATTCGGAGCTTTGTTGGATACAGTGGAGAAATATAAAGACATGGATATAAGTTGGGTGTTTCAACCCCTCAAGAGTGACCAAGAAGAGGTTGACATGACTCGAATGGCCGAGAGTAATACACCAATCAAGAAGGCTAGAAATTTGAAGGCATCCAATAGTTATGGTTATGCTCACCAAATCAACTCTAGGAAAACATATGATGTCAAGCAGATATTTTCAAAACTAAGAAGACCATCTCTGATAGAGCAAATGAGCAAACCATACTCTTTCAAAGTGGGAGAAACCAAAAGACTCTTTTATCAGGCCTTAACAGAAGGGCTTGAGCTCCCGCCAAGCAAACGACCAGAAGAAATGAGAAATGTTCATGAGCCCAACTACTGTCCATATCACAGAGTTGTTGGACACCCAATTGAAGAGTGTTACAAGTTCAAGGACACTCTTGAAAAGATGATCCGCAAGGGCGAGTTTAACCTACCCAAGAATGCCCGACAAAACCCCATGCCTCATGTGCAAGTTAGTGAAAACGGAAGCAATGATGATGATTCTGACGATGGGGAGTATTCGTCAGCAACTTGTAATATGATCTCTCATAGTGAGACATGCAAATAAATTCCTGAAAATGGTTCCAGGACACAGGGCACTAATGTCCAAGGGTTCCCAATCTCAACAACACCTTTCAAGCAAGATAGGTTGAAAAGACAACTCGAGCTATGTGATCACTAGATTACGTCGCTTTGGCAAGAAAGATCTCAGCAGGTTGCCATACCTCTTCAAGAGAATAGAAAATCGCGCCAAGCGACAGCCACAAAAGAAGTCATGCTACACCAAGAAAGTGGCAAGTTGACTGAAAGAATGGCTATGCTCCAGCAAAAGAATGGTGAAATGTGTGAACTCCTCAGAAACGCCAAGGAAAAGAGCAAAGTTTCCCATGTCAGTTTAACAAAAATTCAACAAGCAAAAGCTGAATCCACTAGGGAATACACCAAAAGGTGGAAAAGCTTGATGGGATCACAGTCACAGGCTGGCCATGCCGGAACGAACTCTGAAAATAACCAAGATAAAAGAGAATATGCCAAAAATAGCCGAAAAGCTGAAGGCATCATCATCGAGAGGGATCACAGAGGTCAAAATGCCTGGTAAAAGCTGTGAGTTCACTAAATGTGGCGCATGTCGCACAAAGTCTTGGCTCTTATAAGTTTCCTAAAAGAGTCAGGGGAATAAGAGGCTCCTATAGGAAGTTAAGGAGTGAGCTTGAAAATGAATAAGCCCTTAACTATGAAATGCATGCCAAAACCTCATAACCTTCAAACTGAACAAAAAAAATCCAAAATCAAATCTCTGAAGAAAAAACCTAAACTAAAGACGGTGTACATAAATAAAACCTTTTGATATCCAGAATTGGAAATCAGGAAATCTACAAGGGACCTCATTGAAGGCTAAAACAGGGGCCAAGAAAAGCTCAAAACACCCCAACCAAAGGCAAATATACCAAGGCTAAATAGGGGGCAAGAAAAGCTCAAATCGCACGTGCCAAGGACAAAATTGTCAAAGCTAAACTGGAATGTAGAACCATAAGCCGAAATATTGATGTCCGATCGGACGGATTAAAGCAACGGGAAACCTGCAGAATTTCCATCTGATTAACTCCAAAAACCATACCAAACTCCTATAGTTTTTTATAGTAGCCAAAACCATACCAGACTTCCACATTTCTGGTAATATTCCCAAATCATACCAGATTTCCATAGTCCTAGTAGATTCCCAAATTATATCAGACCTCCACGGTTCTGATAATGTTCCAAGCTCTGCCAGACTTTCACAGTTCTGATAACCTTCAAGCCGTGACAGACTTTCACAGTTCTCATGGCGCTCCAAATTATATCAGACTTCCACGGTTCTGATAATGTTCCAAGCCATGCCAGACTTTCACAGTTCTCATGGCGCTTCAGATAATATCAGACTTCCACGGTTCTAATAACGTTCCAAGTCGTGCCAGACTTTCACAGTTCTCATGGCGCTCCATGATATCAGACTTCCACAGTTCTTATAATGTTCCAAGCCATGCCAGACTTTCACAGTTCTCATGGCGCTCCAGATGATATCAGACTTCCACAGTTCTGATAATATTTCAAGCCATGCCAGACTTTCACAGTTCTGATGGCACTCTATCTGATATCAGACTTCCACAGTTCTGATAACCTTCAAGCCGTGCCAGACTTTCACAGTTCTCATGGCGCCCCAAATTATATCAGACTTCCATGGTTCTGATAACGTTCCAAGCCGTGCCAGACTTTCACAGTTCTCATGGCGCTCCATGATATCAGACTTCCACAGTTCTGATAATGTTCCAAGCCATGCCAGACTTTCACAATTCTCATGGCGCTCCAGATGATATCAAACTTCCACAGTTCTGATAACCTTTCAAGCCATGCCAGACTTTAACAATCCCAATGGCGCTCTAAATAATATCAGACTTCTACAGTTCTGATAATGCTTGAAGCCATGCAAGACTTTCACAATTCCAATCAGATCTGATAACGCTTCAAGCCATCCCAGACATCCACAGTTCTGACGGTGCTCCAGATAATTTCAGACTTTCACAGTCTTGATAATGATTCAGACCAAGCAAAATCTTCATATTCCTAGCGGCTCTCCAAATGGCTTTCCTGGTTTTGACGGCCAAAAATCTATTGACCTCAAATGGACACCGCTTCATACTGGAAGAAGTCAGATCATACAGAGAAATCAAAGTCTCTAATGAGGTCAGGTTCTTCGCCACTCAGGTGCTGTACAGGTATGGAAATCCCAGGAAGATAATCTCAGACAATGGCGCGGCCTTCAAAAATCTAAAGGTTGACACTTTCGCCAACAAACACAAGATCGAGTGAAGATACTCCTCAGTCTACAATCCAAGAGCAAACGGATTAGCAGAAGCATTCAACAAGGTGCTGATCAAAATCCTCCGCAAAACAATTGACCAAAGGAACTTGCATGAGAAACTGCATGAAGCACTGTGGGTGTACCAGATCACTCGTAGAACAACAACTCAAGCGACACCTTGCTCCTTGATGTACGGGACTGAAGTAGTCCTACCTGTCGAGTTAGAACTCCCATCACTAGGAGTATCCATGGCGTCAAAAATTTCCCTGTCTAAACAAATGCGATTAAGACTGCAAGAGTTAGATAAGATGGACAAGAAAAGACTAGCCGCCCAACAAAATCTGGAGCTATACCAAGTCAAAATGACCCGGGCCTGTGAAAAGCTGTCAAGACCAAGAGTATTCAGAAAAGGTGAAATGGTATTAGTACTGAGGCGACCAATTACTAGCCGGCACCACAGACCTAAGTTTGCACCAAATTGGGAAGAACTGTTCATTATAGACTAAGTCTACGATAGGAGAGCCTACCTATTTGCAGGTAAGGAAGGAAAATGTCCTATATCTCCTATAAATGAAAGATAAATGAAGAAATACTTTGGCCAAAACTACCCTGTCAAGCCCAACAAACATCAAAGTCAGGAGGAATAAAGTTCTGAACTCAACTGGATAGAAAACTGTAGTGAAATGGAGCTTTTTTACAAATGATTGTAAAAGTACGACCAAAACCAAATCCAAATCTGAATCCAAGATTAAAACCAAAACCAAGTCCAACCCCATGGCCAAATTCAAAACAAAAAAATCAAATCCCAACCCAAAATCAAAATAAAAAATTGAATCCAAATCCCAATTCAAATCCAAAATCAAATCCAAAACCAAGTCCAAATCCAAAGCTAAATACAAAACCAAACCCAAGTTCAAATCCAAAAGAAATATGGTCAGGATCTAAATCAGCAATGCTTGGTACTTATAACCTAATGCAAACAGAGAAAAAAAGAGAAGTCTTCCTGTATCAGACCGGCAAAGCGCCTCGTGTCTGGTATTTCATCTTGAGACTTTCGATATCAGTCGGCACCGTGCCTCGAATTGTTATCTCATGCTCAAGCATAATCTCTCGCTCAAGTAAAAAAAAAGTCAACAGAAAAAAAAAGAGAAATCTTCCTGTATCAGACCGGCAACGCGCATCGTGTCTGGTATTTCACCTTGAGATCTTCGGTATCAATTGGCACCGGGCTTCGAATTGGTATCTTATGCTCAAGTATTATCTCATCCTGAAGCAAAAAAAAAACAACCAAAAGAAGTCAACCAAGAAGGGAGAAGTCATCCTGTATCAGATCAGCACCGCGCCTCGTGTCTGGTATTTTACCTTGAGATCTTCGACATCAGTCGGTACCGCGCCTCGAATTGGTATCTCATGCTCAAGTATTATCTCACTCTTAAGCAGAACTCAAATAAAAAAAAAGAGGAAAAATCTTCTAGCATCATCTTTGGGTCTCAAAAGGTTGTGTTTCAGTCTTCAAATAAAACTAAGATAATACTTCCATTAATGCCTCGAGCACGACAATCATCGAGGCCCAAAGGAAGATTCTATGTCCCAATAAGCTAAGACCCATAAAAGGAATGTCTTGTCCCGAACACTCAAAAGACATTCAAACCCAAGATCAAATTCAAATCCAAAATAAAAGCAAAATCCCAAAGCTTAAACCCTTAAAGACCCAAAATCACAACAAATATCAAAACCCTAGAGACAAGTTTCATGCCCCGCTCACTGCCAAGCGAAGAACAAAAAAAAAAGAGAAAGAGTGTCCTACCCCTTTTTAAGATGCTCATGGGACGTGTTCTCCAAAAAATACTTAAAACCATACCCAAACACAAAATTAAACCTATGTCCAAGATCAACCAAAAAAAAAACTCAAAGCAATATAAAAAAAAACCCAACAAAAAAAAAGAGAGAAAGAAGAAACCTTAAAAAAAAAAAAAGAAAGCAACCAGAAAACTTAAACCGCAAGTCCCGCCGGGCTGAAGCTCGAAGGGGTGTTCCGTTCTTTTGAACATTATGGAACATTCCTCCGCAAAGCCCTAAATAAATAAGGTAAACCTAAAACAAATAAAAAATATGCCCAATATAAAATTCTCACAAAACTTAAACCCTCCAATATATAAATCCAATAAGAATAAAATCTCGCACATTCATGTATGTCCCGCCGGGCCTAAACCCAAAGGGGTGTCCTTGTCCTATCGGACTATCATAGGGCATTCCCTTTGCTAAGGCCTACACTTAAAAATACGACCCTAAGTTTTGTGTCTTGAACTCTGAAGTAAGACATCAACGGTGAAACTTACCCTAAGCGTTGTGCTTTGTGCTTTAAACAAGGTACTAGGTGCATGTTCATCTCACCGAATAAAAGGATGAATAAAAGTTCCGTGTCTTGAACTCTAAAGTAAGACACAAACGGTGAAACTTACCATAGGATAGTTACACACCCCATACCCCAAAGGTCGAAGATCGAGAAGATAGTTTACTTGTACAGCCTCTGAAAGACGTCCCCCTCACCAGGACCTCTCAAAACCAAACTAGACCTAAACTTACAAAAATAACATAAAACCCCAGAATCCAAGACGGTCTGATGATCGAACCGTACTTTATATGATAAAACCGGTAAGTTCCGTGCTGCCAAACCAAAAAGCATCGGAGAAAGTCTTGCGATCTATGAGCAAGCGCAGTAAAACCAAACCAAAACTACATGTTCCACCCGGTAAGTTCCGTGTTGCCGAACCAAAGAGCACTGGAGAAACCCTCGCAATTTAGTCAGTATAGGCAATTGCAAAAAAGCGACAAGAAGGGAAACAACCATGTGTCTCACTGGTAAGACTCAAGCTGCCAGCCCAGAGAGCTTGAATAAATCCCTACATTGTGTCCCACCTATGCGAAGGAATATATGATCCTGCACAAAGCTCATGCAGAAACCACAAAACCAAGAAAAAAATACCAACACAAAGATTACCAAATTGCACCAAACATGCCAAAGATAAAATAATATAAGACCATTGTCACAAGCCAATACAATCATAAATCACAAGTATCGAAAACAACAAAACTATAAAGGCTCACAAAAGGAAAAGAAACACCACGGTCACAACAGAGCAGCACAAAAGATGGCAGCATTGCGCTGGGACGCTTAGGGTTCACAACACTGGCCATTAATAAAGAAAGAAAAAGGAGAAAGGTTGCAAGAAAAAAGAATAAATAAAGTTGAGCATGATGTCGTGAAAGGGCAGAGACTAGCTTGGAACCCTAACCCTACCTCGCAAATAAGACAAAGAGCAAGCGTTTATATATAATCAAGTCACGGTGTACAAAAAAGTTGATTGGTTCGCAATCGGAAGAGATATCAAATCTCGTAGGAAAAGAGAAAGGAAAAAGAAAAAAGACAAATATGACGAACATAAAGGAAGAAATTATGAAGATATCAAGACCCTCTCTCGATCCGAGAATATTTTGGGGGAAGAAAATTTTACAAAGTTGCCTATAAACATACAGGAAGGGTAGACCACATTAAAAAGTCGGTGAATCGAAGGAAAGAGAAATTGCTAAGAAAAAGTCTACAAGGATTTTTGCCATGGAACATTCAAGGCCAAATCCTGCTACCAGAAGCTGAGATAAGAATTGTATGGCATTCCATTGGTGAGCCGAAGTTGAAGAGAAACAAGGTGTAAGACAAATAGAAAGCTGCATGAAGAAAATGAGGTCAGGAGTAAATGCAAAAGGGACACCAGAGCAGGTCGTTCGACTAGGATTCCTCACAACCTACTCTGGTGGGGGGCATTTGTTTGCCTCTAAATTTTGCCACATAAGAAAATTTCAACAATTCATAGGCAGTGAAAATAGGGCCCATAAAGACATGCCGGGTCCAAATTCTCAGATGGGGGGCCAATTTTCGAAGCGGAAGACGAGGTTGGATGTCATGATAGTGATATCATGAAAATATGACAAAAAAATATTATGTGCGATTTTGCAAAACAAGAAGCCAAAAGATATACCCCCAATGATGAATAAAGTAATGGATTAAATGAATTGTCATTAATTTCGGGGTTCAATAGAATGAAGAAGAAAAAAAAACAATCATTCTAGATCTCCTGAATACATTGAGTAATATCATAGCCGTTTTAGTATTTCTCGTGCATTCACATGGAAATGGACATATCCATTATGGCATGAAATGGAGATCGACCAAAGGAAAGAAAGAATTTTGGTAAGAATCCCGTGATGCATAAAAAAAAAAGAACTGATGAAATGAAATTGGTATGAAAAATAAAAACGTATGTGCATGTGCTCTATTATTATTTTGAAATCCAAACTGTGAGCCAATGTAAGAAAGAAATGAAGTGGAGATCGTCAAGGACAAATGAGAAGGAGCAATTGAAATTAAGTTAATGAAGTGAGTTAGTGTGCCAAGTAAAAAAAGAGAAGCAAGTTAATCGGAATAAAGAAATGAGATATTGTATGGTTTGTATTATACTAATTTCATAAAGAAACGAAATGGGGAAAATTGCAAATGGGCCAGTACAAGATCGAAGCCCAATCGGTAAGAAAAATGAGCATGAAGCCTAATAACTTAAAACATACAACGCTTCTTCTCCTTAATCTGTTTCTGGGCCCCGTCCATTATTCGTTTTCCCATTGGCTGTAGCTCATCTGGTTTATCCTTTTATAAACCCGAGGGTACTGTACTTCTTCTCCAATGCAAAGGAAGCGCAAGATGAAGGGCAGAAAAGGAAATACAGCTTCAGCAATGGTCCCCTCCTCTCTGTACTGCCCCCATGAGATGTCTCCACGTATAGAGAAGGAAACTTGGCCCCCAAAACTTCTCTCACAGCCATTTGATCAAAATGAATGGTAGGATGTCCAAGCTCCTATCCATGGAAATCCTAGCTCATATGCCTATAAAAGAGGCTGAAGAGTGAAGAAAAAGGAGGCCAATAGGTTAATAGTGTCGAAACTCTGTCATTTTGAAAAGTCAAGTTTGTTTTTTTGAAGTCAAGGTAATGAAATGTAAATTGTAATGGCCTCCATTTATATGAATAAAAATGCTTTGAATCTGATTTTGGTTCTTTTAAAGTTTGTTTGTTATTTTGTTCTTTTTGAAAATAAACTGTTCTTTCTTTCTTTTGAAAAGAGTGTTGTCAAAACTTGTTTATTTGGAGTTGTGTTGACACTAATGTGGAGCGTGACATAGATTCCGCACTCATGAATGTTAATTACATCCCTGGAGAAGTATGCTAAAAACAAAGAGTAATTTCTGTTTTTTTCTTATTTTAGAGATGTTTCTTTTAATATCTGCGTCTATATCAAGGATTTCTGGTTCCATGGAGAGCGTGACCTAGATTCCACCTCCATAGGGATCATGTTAGTTCTTGGCTGTATTTTGTCTCAGTCACGATTACTTTTGTCAAAGGTGTTAAAAAGAAAAGGAGATTTTTACAAATAAACAAGTTCTTTTATAGCTATCGGATTTCAAAAAAAAAAGTTGTTCAACTATTTTTCTTTGTTTCACAAGTGCAGAGGAATACTTGAATCCTTACATACTGTCCAAAATCAGAAAATGACATGGTTATGAGGAGCGTGACATAGATTCCACCCTCGCAATGTGGTTCAAATTCTGATTTATACAGTAAGCTAGGTATCAAGTGGACTGAAGCAAGAAAAAAATAACCAAACTCAGGGTCTAAAGTGAATTTCACCTTTTCATAAAATATATATGTGTGAATTTAGACTTATTAAAAAGAAATATATTAATATTAAAAAACATGCTTTGGATTTTGAAACACATGCATAAATCCTCTTTTTCAGAAAAACCAGTATTTCTACTTATGTCGTCTGCAATTCGAGTCCTTATTTTCAAGTAAAAAAAAATGCATAGTAAATGGTCTTGATTTTGATTTAAAATAGATTTAAAACTTTGTATTCTGAAATTCACCTTTTTTTGTAGAAGTCCTTCCTGCTAGAAAATTCATATTCTCATTTATGACAGCCCCTCTTTGTAAAATAAGTACTAAATAGTCTCTTCTTAGTTCTTGTCAAAGGAAATATACAAGTTTGAGTTTTCAGAGTCACTTACTTAGTATAAAGGCTTCTGTCCCACTTCTGTCCCACATAATAAATAACAAGAGTAATAAGTTTTTGTCACAGGGAAAGGAGGTGGTATATTTAGGATAAGTCTTGAAGTCATATTTGAAGATGTGTAGCAGTCATAATAGTCCAATAAGTTTGCATCTGAATAAAGAAGAAAATAAAATGTCAAAAGTGAGGTCTGCACGTTTCAAAGTGTTGTTATTGTCATGCTTTCCCCAGTCTAAGTGGTATGCCTTTTAATTTTGTAAGTTAATATTGTTAGAGTTATGTCCTAGAAGCCAATCATTATATGGCTACTTCTATAGTTTATGTTATTGATGATATTTGATCATTTATTCCTTGATTTATTTATTGACAGATCATTCAGGTTGAGGATCTGAATTGTGGATCTCTGTGTTTCATTTATAATAAATGACAATAATAAATCTAAACGGTCCGTAATCTTGATAATTAACAAGGAATATTAATTATCGGATAAGATTAGTATGCAAGTTAAGTGATGATTAAGTTCTCCAAATCATAGGTAAGGAGTTGCCAACTTAATTGCATATGTATATATTAGAGAACATAGTACAGGACACGACCCAATGAAATAAATATATGGATTGTGTTATGTGTCATTATTTATTTCGTTTGAGTTTGATTCTAAGTTTGAGATGGTTCAACTTTTCCACATGAGGATAGGCTCAATAAATATCGTCTACGGTTGATTCCTGATAAGGGCTGTTATACGGACTTTATTTATATTCTCTTGAATTGTGCGGGGAAAAGTTGTTCATCAAGAAAACCGTATGTCCCTCATTAATTAACTTAGTGAGTGATGATATCTGTTTGGGCCCCTTGATAGAGATGGATTGTTTGCTAGCAACTGATACAGTCATCTCTAGATCAAGAAACGTATAATCTGCAAGAATGACACATTCCTATCTTGGATTATACGATGATATCATGTGACATAAGAATCAGACAAGGAAATACTATTATTTCTTATGCAGGATTAAAATATTATTGCAGTACACTATTTATACGAATTGGAAATCATAACGTGTTGCTAGATACCGCTTATGATTATTGGAAATAAATAGCGATTTATTTTCCATGTCCAACAGAGCATAAATCCTCAAAGGATCACACAAATAGGTTTTGACCATGCGTGCATTATTTATTTGGTTGTATTAAGGAATGCAACAATATGATATGTTGACTGAATAATTATGTACTGTTGCGAACCGTCATAATTAATTAATTAAATCAAACGGATTATATAGAAATAAATTAATGCATATTCTAATCTTTAAATAATTATCAAAGTGTTGATAATTAATTTGTTCAACATGAATTAATTAAAGTAATTAATTTGAGCTAACGGGCCTATATTTAAATGGTAAATTAAAGGTCCAACTTGAGAGCAATTAATTGGGCCACTAATTAATTGAATTAGAGGACCAATTAAATAATTGATGGAGCCCATTTAGGCCCATTTTATGGCTGCCCTAGTGATGGCATAGTTGTAAATTAGTTACAATTTTTTGGGAGAGTGGTTGGTCTATAAAAGGACCACTTTGGGAGCCAAAACCCTAGCCACCTTGCCCTTTTCTCTCTCCCTAATATTTTGGACGAAAATTAAAGGAAAAATTTCAGAATTTTTCCTCTCCACCATTGCTCTCTTAAGCTCATGTGTTGAGCACCTCTTGCCTCCATCCAATTAAATAGTTAATTAAGGCAAAGGGAAGGGAGGGATTAGACTTAACCTCTCATCTACTAGCATAGATCGAGGTTTTGGTTAATACTATGGTGGACTTGAGGCCGAGACACGCGTGGTGGTGCGCACAACCTCGACATCGCCGGATTCGAGCCTCCTTGTTGCGATACAAGGAGAGGTAGCCTTCCTAACCTCTCTCTCTTGTGTGTGAATGCTTGGACTAGATCCTTCGAGGTCTAAGTCGTTTGGATTGCTTATTAAATGGTTAATTAGCACAAAAATTCGAAAATTAGACTTCCTAACAAATATGACCTGGCCACAGTAAGTGAATGAGTTTGTTTGTTGCAAGTTACCTCTAAAAGTGTTTAATGAAAGCTAGGAACAGAAAAGGAAATTGGTGAAATGCTTCAACTGATGAACTGTTCAAGGGGGTAGCTTGAGTATGGTTAACCAACAAACAACAAAACTGAACACTGTAAAAAAAAAATTGCAAAACAAAACGAATCACTGCAGTCTTGTCAGACCAGACCAGACCCGGAATGAAAATCATCGAGTCATTACCAAATTGGAGATCACAGCTTCAAATTGACATCACATACAGTCTCAAGGAACTTTAAAGACGCTCAAGAAGCTTTCCCTGTAAAGAATCGCCGCCGAGAGCCACCAGTTCGCCGTCGTCTCAGACTCATGTCAGACCCGACATAACTCGAGGCCCAACTACCTGAAATCATGAAACGCAACTTGAAAGGACAGCACAGTCGACCTCACAGCGTCAGCACGACGCTCCTCGCCATAACTGCAGCCGGGATAGTAGCCGGAGTCCCCTACTAGCACCATCAATGGAGTCTTCCAGTCGGAAGAGAGAGATCAGATGCGAACGAAGGAGGGAGAAAGAGATCGAACCAAAACAAAGAAAATGGACGTGGTGCACAGCCTCGAGCATGGACCAAGTGGCTTAACCGATTCCAAATCCAGTGGCCCCTTGATTTTCTGTGGCACCCAGCATGTAGCGAATCCCTGGCGAGCATAACACACACAGCAAAGTCTCAACCAATCAGGGAATTCTGCGAGGCAGAAAACTTTCAAAAATATATTAAAAATAGCCAGAAAAACAGAAAAATTCTCATAAAATATCAAAACGTCCAGAAAAATAAGAAGAATATTTTGGTACTAATTTGCATGCCCAAATCTTAAAATACAAGGTACATTAAATTCAAAGCTTCTAAAAATGACCATTATGATAAATAATAAAATGATAAAAATAAAAATTAAATTAAATTTCTGCAAAAATGATTGAATATTTATGTTCTGGACAACAGATATATTTGAACATTTTATATTCTGGACAGCAGGTTACTTGGACATCTCTGGCCCAATCCCAAACCCAAAACTCAAATGCCAAAATTCAAATCTCAAATCCAAAGATCAAATACCAAAATTCCAAAGATCAAATCCCAAATGTCCGAAAGCTATGATTCCGAAGTGGACTCCACTGACTCCAGTTCTGACGGATCTGCATCCTCTCAAGAAGCAATGGTGGTGAAATACGAGAGAAAACTCTCCATGTACCAGGAGATGTTAGATAAAAAAATTAGCAGAAGAGAACCCTGAAAGAACAGAAAAGAAGAAAGCTGTAAATTCCCTCCATGATATATATAGCCGTCAGATGCAGCTAAATCATTCCGTCAACATCATCGGAAATAGTTTCCGGAGGGCCATGGATGAGGCAAATTTGCTAGGCTATGTGTATGGAATAATTCTGGAGGATGGTAATGTGTTAACGGGATCATCACCAAGCTTACGTGAATGGTGGGTTGAAAAAGTGAGATTTGAGCATAATGGCACTGCTGCTGCCAACCAATTCTATATGAAGAATCAGCTTAATTTTGACCCAACCAAGGAAACTGAACCACCAAAGAGAACTTACAATGTACTTATGGAGCTCTCTGATGCAACACTGGGGTCTGTCTTATCAGCAGTGATGAATTGCTGTGATCCACCACAACGCAAGTTCCCTCTCGAGAAGAAGGTGCCACCTCCATGGTGGCCCATGGGAACTGAGCCCTGGTGGGACCAAATTACAATTAAGGAAGACCAGGGGCCACCACCTTACAAAAAGCCCCATGATCTTAGAAAAATGTGGAAAGCTGCTGTGGTGGTTGCAATAATCAAGCACATGGCTCCTGCTTTCGACAAACTAGCACATGCGGTGAAGCAGTTGAAGAACCTCCAAGACAGGATGAGTGTTAGAGAGATGCATGCGTGGAATTACGTGCTAAGAGAAGAGGCAAAAATGTACATCACGGCGCACCCTGATGTGTCTCTGTTGGATTTGCTGCAACTGTTCCAAACCCAGGTTCCTGTTCTATCTGACAATAGCAACACTGGCAGGCTGCATGATCATGTCGAAGGCTTTCAACCACCACTTGTCCAACTGTCGCCACAAGAGCAAGAACCATCTCAAGCACCATTATCAACTGAGCAGAGAATGTTTCAGAGTGCACAAGTGGAGAGGTCCCCATGGCCATGCCAGAAGAGAATCCTGCGTTATACGTGCAATCGCCCGAGGTGTCTTCACCACAGCAGTGAGTTCGGGTTTCGGACAATGGAGTTGAGGGACCAGCACCAGCAATCTTGTGGGTCTCGCAACTCGGTGGGCGATTTCAGAAGACAAGTTGAACATCCAGCATTTCCAATGAGCACTCTATATCAAGAGCTAGTTTCCCCACAGTTTACACCAATGCTTCAAGCTCCCATCCATCCCGCTCAGCAGATGACTCCACCGCCTTTTCGACCAATGGCAATTCAACCTCCAGCTGCTGCGTACCAAGAAGTCGCTGGAGCATATTCAGGGACCAAGATCAGCGAACGCGTGATTGCCTAGAGCTAGTAAGGCTGGTTCATGGGTCAGAAGTCAGAACTTCCCTGGGACATGGATTGGAGAGTTTATAGGAAGAAGTGAATTCGGTTTGACGCTCAAAGAAAAGTCGCTCAAGTCAAGTGTTCACGGGTCAGTGGAGATTCAACATTCAACCAAAGTCTCACGAGTCACGACCTGGCTAGTAGAACTTATATATTTTTTTATTATTTCCTTTAAAATACAACTCATGCAACAGAAGTAACAACAACAAAAATTAGCAAGCAACCATCTTTAGTGAATGGTCGTAGGTTAAAAATTTGACAGAAAGATCTTTTATAAATATTTAATTTGAAAATAAAGTTGGTTGCTTATTTCCCATCTTATCATAAAAGAAAAATAGTATATAACTTTGCCAAATATAAAAAAAAACAAAAAATTAACTTGCCACGTCTTCTCCTCAAGCTTTTACACTATTAAAAGTCCAAAAAGCTCGTATAAAATAGTTTTTAAACAAGTTTGTGCTATCAAATGATAATCAAAAATTCAAAATAAAAGCAGCGAATGTAGCTTAGTTTTGATGCCCACACAAAACAACCAATAATTTTGAAAAAAAAAAAAACTTGATGGATTACGATTAATAAACAAAATAGAATAAAGCTAAAATCCAATGTAACGGACTGAGAAATTTCATCCAAAGCGTCTATTTACGAATTTCAAACCTCAAACGATTGATTCAAACTATTCAATATAATCTTGATATTGAAACCTAGTATGAAACTAAATTATATATTTTCATAAAACGTTTTACTATTTTTTTAGATTTTTAGAAAATGCTCTATTTTAAAAATTATGAACCATTTAAAATAATAATTTCCTAAAAAAAATCTGAAAAAAATTGTGAAAAAGACTAGGAGGAAAATGATCAAATTGAACAGTTTGAATCCATTGTTTTAGACTCAAAATCTGAGAATAGGCACATTGGATAGAACCCGTCCGTTGGATGCATTGGACCTTAGGTTTAGTCTATATAGAGAGAGAGAGAGAGAGAGAGAGAGAGAATGGCTATACTACTATTCATAGAACTAATTTCGGAATTGGGCACAGTATCAAAGATCTTTAAGAAGCACATATTCCTCCAGGGGGTCGATTAGGGCGTGGGCATAAAGGTCTTTATGACACAATCAATAACTCGGTTCATTTTCAATTAGGTCTTGCTCTAGCCTCTTTAGGGGTTATTACTTCCTTAGTAGCTCAACATATGTACTCTTTACCTGCTTATGCATTTATCGCACAAGACTTTACTACCCAAGCTGCCTTATATACTCATCACCAATATATTGCAGGGTTCATCATGACAGGCGCCTTTGCTCATGGAGCGATATTTTTCATTAGAGATTACAATCCAACCCAGAATGAGGATAATGTATTGGCAAGAATGTTAGACCATAAAGAAGCGATCATATCGCATTTAAGCTGGGCAAGTCTTTTTCTGGGGTTCGTCTAATTTTAACCATCTAAAATCTTACACCCCACGCACGCATTTCAATCATCATGCTTCTTTAAATTGTAGACTCTAAATAAATCAATCAACGGGATTTGCCATTAATCGTAAAGTGAGGTGCCAATGTTGTTTCTTTAATTTCCATCAAATACTTCTTTTTTTTTTTCTTTACTTGGCAAAACAAGGAAAAGCAAAAGGAGCTGTGCTCTTCGTTATTTAATTTCCAAAGCTATAGATGAAATTGTGCACTTGAATCAGTAAAAAATAGACTATTCAATTGTGTCAAATACTTCATTTACGCTACTAAAACGAGATAAACTTATAGACTGAAAATAATTAACTAAAGAGAAAAGTTAGTATTGTAACAAAAACCCTAGAGACAAAAAAAAAAAAAAAAAAAAGAATATTCAAAAGCACTTATAAAAATGAAGCAAAGCAGGTACATAAAATTTGAAAATTTTACCACAAACCAACACACATGGAGTCCTTAGATCAAAACTATAAGATCGCCACAAAATTCACCAAATCTCCAAAAGCAAAGAAAAGAACCTCATTTCCTCCGTCCTCTGCGTGTTTTTTTAAACACGCAGCTGCACGTCTTTGATCTCTGACCGTCCAATCAATAATAGATACCATGTGATTAATACTATGCCCGTCGAGATTCGTGCGGCCCGTGAAAATCTACTCGTCGAGATTAAATCGAACGGCCAGGATGAAAAGCCATGCAGCTGCGTGTCTAAAAAACACGCAGAGGATATCGATCCCATTTCCTCCCCCACACCCACCCAGGAAAACAAAAGGAACGCAAGAACGACAACAACACCACGACGATAAAGAAGAAGGGGGGAAAGAAACTAGTTAGAAAGGACAACTACTCGATGTTGGTTTACAAACACTAAAGTGTCCCTGAGTTGATAAAATTTACATCTTCATCGTCCATGAGAAGGGTAACAGCTGTCAATACGAGCCTGGGAAAAGACAATAAATGCAATAATAACAATTTAGAAAGAAAGAATTTGAACAAGGTCCTTGCTACTTCACATGGCAGTTCGAGTTGAAGACCAATTTTGGCATCCTTATTCCATGACGGTCAATTGTTGGCCGGTATGGGTTCAATCAGATGACTTGGGATAGGCACCAGGACCACTGTACCAGTACAGAAGAAGGGTGAAGGATGATCATACATTCATACCAGTGTTGGTAGCACTACGGTAACTACGAGGGCTGGTATGGTATAACTAGCAGTAAGTATTAATTGTTGGTTGTTGTATACTTGTACGACGTACGTACCTGTAAATGACAATGACAAACAAGGTGACATAGAGAGCAAGTTTGATAATGCGGTATTTCTTCTCGGAATTGAGGGAACGAAAGATCTCAGTGACATCGACGAGGTGCCTCCTCTTCAAGTAGAGGTTGAGATGGTAGCAAGTGACGGGGAGAGTGAGGAGAAAGGAGAACCAGTGCCAGGTGAGCAGGAAGGAGGCGCAGAGGAGAGCTTGGAGGAGGAACTCGGGGATGACGACAGCGTTGATTCGAGCCGAGGAATCGAAGGGGTTTATATAATCGAACTCCAAATCTGACAAGGTTATGAGCTGGTAAAGGCAGAGTCCCACCAGGGACATCACTGACACCAAGGCCCACACCCACAGGATCAGCTCCCACGACATCCCTGACGCCGCCGCACCGGAACCAAGCCTTCCTTAGTTCCTTCCCTTCCCTTGCTCAAAAGGAAAGGAAACCAGTACCCTTTTTTCCCAGACAGACGAATCAATAATATTACGATAGTGGGATGGATGGGATGACCAAATGAGAACGGATGGTACTCTCTCTCTCATTCTTTCATGATCTCCAGCCCACCCCATGGGCCATGGGCCATGGGCCGCCCATATATCTATCTTCTTGGTTTTTGTCACAAACTTCTCCTATCACTCGCACCACTACTATTATTAATGGGCCGTTTGGATCGCTTAGGAATTAAAGGAATAGCATATCCCTAGACGGAAAATATTGAAAAGTATGTAATTTTGTGAGAGAGATTTAATGTCTAGGAATAACCTATTCATAGGAAGAGCCTATTCCTAGCCCCATCCAAACGGCCCCAATATATTATATCATTATAAATAAAAGAAACTAACTTATGCAATACTTAATCTTATTAAATTATTATGTTGATTCTTTTTTTAATTTGACTATTGACTATGTATATGTTAATTCTTTGAAACAAGCAAGAAGCGATTTTATTTTCTCACTTACTTTTTCTTCGCATTGCTAACAAGATTGGATGCTCATCTTCACTCAGTGATTAAAAAAATGAAAGGTACCGGGACTGTTCCATCAGATCAAACATTGGAACCTGCTCTTCTCACTAGTCGCTAGTGCACAGCAGATTAATCGTGTTAAACAACTATCTAAACAGCTCGGAGTGAGCACACAGTGTTCACTTCAGATGTTTATGAGTCTTAAACCCAAATAACTCTTCAATTCACCAAGAAACAGATCAGACGTATGCATGCCATTATTACTCATCTCGACTCTTACTAGCACTGGCCTACCAGTTAGGAAGGACTCCCCAAAAAGAAAAAGATAAAGAAAAAAGTTGTAAGTAGTTATCTACAAATAACATTCTGCAAGAGATAAAAAAGATTGCTATTACACATCACTTCTTCAAAAAGGTTTAGGCTAAGTTCAGATTCAGGTTCAGCAAGCAACTTAAAAAGTCCACGCATGTCCTTCTCTAATCATGTTAAGTAACTCAGCATAATACCCCTCAGCTCTGTCCAGGTGCCTTGGACACAACCCGTGTGTAAGTAAAACTGCGTACTGCAGCTGCAGCAGTTGAGGCATCTGATGGCTGGCCCCCACGTTTCCACTGCATGCTGCGGGCTATGCCACCTCTTACTGGGGCCCGACCCCGCATCATGTATGGAGGCCTGGCAATTGGCAGGGTAGGCAAGGTGCCAATATGGACACCACGAGAAGGGCCCCAGCCAGGCCCTGGTATTGGACCAGCTTCTTGTGAATTCTTTCTGACAACCTGAAAGATATTGACGCACATAATCAACGACATATAGATTCAAAATAATTCCAAACAAGTCAGCTCATACAAGCAGACTGGTGTAGTAGCTGCCCTGTTAGTTGCCCGTGAGTATGTACCATTAGTACCTTAAGAATGCGGGACATAAAAGAGGTGCCATTGAGGGAAAGTGCTGCCTCAGCTGATTCTTTCTGCAAGAACTCCACGTAGGCCGACCTATTATCAATTCAATAGTACACCAAAAGTACAAAATTAGATGGTCCAATTTCTGCATGCAATGGTAAAACAAAGCACCAAAAGTATAAAATTAGATGGTCCAATTTCTGCATACACCTACAAATCTACAATGAGTTCTTGGATATTTTTATGGGTTCAGGAATAAAGAATTTAAAGAGTTAGATATCAAATTTTGTAATCATAGGCACGGATAATCATAACTCCAAGAATTAAAAAGAGGCAAAAACAATACCCTGTGGGTTGACCGGCATTGACATCGGTCAAAATAATGACTTTGAGGACAGCACCAAATTTGTTGAAATGACGAGAAAGTGCATCTTTTGTTGCACCAAAGTGCACCTACAGAAATAAAAAAGTAGTCAAACAATCCAACATAAAAATAGAGGCATAGTGAGATATTTTATGCCACGCTTCGTGTAGTGCAAAGCATTGCCAACTGCCATTCTACCAGTAATTATTTTGTCCTTCCAACTCAAAGTGCTTTAACAAATATTTTCCTACAAAAATTTCCCAGAGAATGATAGTTAACCAAACAAAGGGAGATGCTTACATTGCTAACAAATAGAGTTCTGCAATCAGGATCCTCCAGAGATCGACTAGCAACTGTGCAGTAAGAAAAAAAGTTTGTTATTATTGACAGCAAAATCACATTCCATAAACAGAAAATACAGCCACTATATAGGTTTATATTTCTGTACCAGGTGTTGGGGTCCTTGTCAGAACATTCTGCACCATTGCGGGGACAGCAGCCTGAAAAAAATACACACATTCACTAGCATGCACAAATATTTTTGAAAAAAATGATATGGCAGGTAGCTATCGTATATCAGCTTGATAAAGTTAGGTACCAATATAAACCACAAACCATCACCGTGATTTGCTCATGTTTAAGGTAAGATTGAACAGAGTGGCAGCCAAGAGAGGAACAAAGAACAGTATACATTACATATTGGTACTGTGAAGTAACTCGAATCTGATGAAACTGACTGATGAGCAGATATAGAAACAACAGATATAAAAGAAACAAAATGAGAAAACAGACCTCTGCATTTTCAGCTTTGGACACCTGGTTATTTTGGAGAGAAAAGCTGTGAGTTTCCTGTACCATATCAGGAGACTTCCAGGTATTTACATTAACAGAAATATTCAAAATCTTGCTCGGTTTGCTCGCAAATCGACTTGCTGGAGCCCCTGGTACTTTTTTGCTTAGCACCTCAGTCTCTTTGTCCTGCAAGCAGAGTTTAAACAGCAAATAGCTGGGGATTAGATATCATAGAAGCACAAAGGAAAATAAAGAAGATACATGGTACTGTATGTGCTACCTGAGCAACACTATATTCCACCATTTCATAACCATCTTTATCAGATGCCGAATCCGAGCTGTACTTGTCCTCAAATTCGGGATGAGAATTTGCCGCTCCACCCCTTGACAAGCCAAGCCTGTCGAATACACTGCTGCGCGGAGCTGGAATGACAGGTCGAGCCCCTTGTGCAGGATGTGGGGAGGGAGATGTGCTATACATATGTTCTCCTAGTTCTTGTTGCTCTTCTTCTTCTTGCTCCTTGACATCTTGCTTGAATTCATCCCTTCCTTGCAAGAACTCTGATGAGGGAGCGGGAGCGGGAGCGGGAGCAGACAAAACGGATCGGAGCCTATTCATGGAGGGGGGTTGGGGTTCAGGTTGAGTGGCATAAGGCAGATGGCGCATGGGTTTCACGGCATCCCTTACAGCAGACTGGAGGAGGCGGCGCGGGGCATCAACAGCTGGTCTGGACGGCAGGTCGTGCTGGGGGGGAGGTGAAGTCAGTGTAGTGTTTAAATTAATTTAAAATAAAATGAATTAAGAAGCTTAGATGAGGTTAGGTTAGGTTAGGTTTTACCTTGGATGGTAGTGGATGAGGATGGTGTTGTCTGAGCGGCTTCCTCTTCCTGCTGTGTGGTTGCTTTGCATTATCTGATTGGGATTGGTGAGCTGTGGATGCTGGATTGAGGACGCTAGTGACGACACTTCTGAGAGGGAACCTATCTCGAGCAGCAGTTGGTCTCATGTTGGTGTCCTTGTCCTTGTCCCAGACTATTTTCTGGCGCTTGGTCTTCTTGTCCTTGTCATGGTCACTGGGCTTGGCCTCAGGCGCAGAGTCATGATCCCTTCTTCCTCGTTTGGAGGTTGGAGGAACAGAAGAAGAAGGAGGAGGACAGTAGAGAGGGAGGTTGGAGGAAAGATGATCCCAGAGCCTAGAATAGAATAGAGATGAACAGAACAGAAATACCCAGTACCAGTACCAGTAATCAATGAACGTACGTACCATTCGACGAATGCGCGGCTGTCGTCGTCTCCTAAGAAGACGCGCAGCTCTCCGGCGGCGTCGGCCTTGCGCCTCCCGTTCCGCAGCAGCACCATGACGTACTCCACCAGCGTCTCGTCCTCGTCCAAGTAATCCCCCCCAATCATCTCCTTCAGCTTCTCCCAGATCCGACCCTTCAGCGCCATCGCCGCCTCCCCCGATGCCTCCGCCGTCAACTTCATATTCTCATTCCCATTCTCCTCCGACGAAACCATCGTTTGTCGGACCCTCTCCCTCGCTCTCCGGCGAATAATATTAATATCAGAGTGGGTTTAGATTAGATATTGAGCGAGACCAACAGGGTTTGGACTTTCGGAGAAGAGAGAATAAAAACCGGTCGCCGAACACGAAAAGAGAAAATAAAAAAAAAACATAAATAAATAATAAGGAAATAACAGGATGATGAAAGTACCATGATGAGATTAATCAGACGGCTCAGATCAAAAGACGTCCAGAAAATCTCGTTGCGTGGACGTACCGATTAACTTGATCCCCGTCATGCTCAATAGAACTAACTATGGACTGTAGATGTACATGATGGAAACACACCTCCTCGTTGGTAACTGGTAAGGGCATTGGCAGATCCACGATTTACTTTTATTATAAAAAAATTGTAATATTCAATATTAAATATTTAATATTGAAAATTTTTAACAAATAATATAATATATTTACAATACAAAATTTATAATAAATTATAGTAGAAAAATACTCTTTTAACAAATAAACATAAATAAAAGTACTCAGTTTAAAACATCTTTCTTAAGTCGATTATTAATTAATGCTTTTGCTTGATTGGATGCTCCAGGGAAGAAAAATAAACTTCAATTTCTAGCGTGTTAATGATAACAAAGAACCAATGACCATTCACGGAAAAATATTAATAAAGAATGTATCATATCACTAATAACTAATAACTTGATACACCAATAATAATTTACGGTTATTTATGATTGGTTCGTTTCTCAAAAAAATTATTTTCATATGCCATAGTCCAAAAGCTAATTATTATTAAACAACGCACATGGACAGGGGTGGTTTCTAGATAAGTACAAGAAAGATGCGAATTAGCAAAGAAAATTAAAATGTATAGACAAGTTGCGAGGCAAATTGGGGAAGGACTGCCATTAATAAGGGGTGATTTTCTACCAAAAGCAAATTCGGATGCAAAGTGGTGAAGGACAAAGCGGATCCAAGCACCGAACGAATTGGGTTTGTGTAGATTCATTCGTTTCATGCGCTAGTAGGAAAATTATTCGAAGACCAATATAAAGTTTAAAAATTGAAAAAGCCCAAACACAAATAAATTTGAGTTGTAAATTTGTAATTAGATTTGATGTGTCAAATTGCTTTGATCGTAGCATTGTGTGTGTGTGTGTTTTTTCTTATTAAAATTTGGTCTTGATAATTAATTAAGTGCATGCATGCTGCAACTGTTGTCCTCCAGCATGCATGCATGCATAATGCATGTATTGCTAATTAATTAAACAATGCAATTATGGCACATACACTAATACACATACATGAGATCAGAAATGCTGCATGCATGGAAAGAGGGAATTAATACTGAGTGAATTGCAGCCGTCCGATACGATTACAATAATCGAGCAGCGGAGATGAATCTTGCATATATCTCTCTGTCTTCCTCACTTCACTGGATACATCCATTCAAAGCGATTCCGGGATGAGCCCAGAAGCAGAAGCAGAAGCAGAAGCGGAAGCCTAGATCAGATCAGATCAGATCTCCATCGTCTCCTCCTCCTCTAGTCTTCCTCCGACCTTCGTCGGATTCTCTCTCGCTTTCTCCTTCGCCTGAGCTCCGATTCGTCCGCGATCTCTCTCTCTCTTTCAATCCGATCCAAGGTACCAACTCTAACCAATCAATCATATATTCAGATCTTTCTTCTCTCTCAATTTCTCTACTTGCTTTCCAACCGATTCCTTTTTAGGGTTTTTGTCTCCTATAATAACTTGCATTCTTTAATTCATATTTTTTGCTCATATCAATCAAGTCAAGGAAGCAGGCAACACTTCACTTCACGTATAGCCAGCCCAGCCCAGCCCTGCCCTGCCCTGCCCTGCCCTGCCCTTCCCTGCCGCCTAATGGAAGCAATTCCAGAGGCGCCTTCAGCAACTGACACATCTCCAACACCAACTCCAACTCCAACTCCAACTCCAACACCCACACCCACACCCACACCCACACCCACCATAGAGGAGGAACCTATACCTCCAAAGCCTGAGAGGCCGCCGCCAAAGAAGAAGGTTAAGAAGTCACAACCCACCACCGACACATCTCCCGAGAAGACCCCCAATGGCAACCAACAGCTGGTGTTGTTCAACCCTGGCCCCCCCACTGCAAACCCAGGTCCCGTCACAGAGAGAGAGAGAGAGAGAGGGATAGGTGTACCCTCCATTGGGGCATTCACAGTGCAGTGCGCAGCATGCTTTAAGTGGCGCCTAATACCCACAAAGGACAAGTACGAGGAGATCCGGGAGAAAATCCTCGAGGTTCCCTTTGTGTGTGACCGGGCCCGGGAGTGGCGTCCTGAGGTGTCATGCGAGGACCGGGAGGACATCTCCCAGGATGGATCCCGGCTATGGGCCATCGACAAGCCACAGATTCCATTACCTCCGCCAGGCTGGGAGCGCCTTATCCACATCCGTGGGGAGGGCTGCACCCGATTCGCTGACGTCTACTATGCTGCGCCAAATGGCAAGAAGCTCCGCTCGCTTGTCGAGGTTCAGAGGTTGTTACCCCCGCCCCCCCCCCCCCCCCCCCCTTTAATGATAATCTATTTACTTGTTTGCTTTTACTGGCTTTTCGTTTATTTTTTTAAAATTTAAACTGTAGGAGATTACATTGATGAGAATATATGAGTGAATAGTTCATAAACAATGCTAATTGTTAACCATGCTAGGTTCTTGGACGAGCACAAAGAGTATGAGGCACAAGGGGTGACATTGAGCCGCTTCTCCTTCCAAATCCCGAGACCCCTCCATGACAACTATGTTAGGAAAAAGACGCCCAATGCAACGGCATCAGCTGCTGCTACTCCTAGTCTTCCAGCAAGCACCACACCTACACCTGACATCACTGTCTTACCTGAAGATGGTTTGTTCACTTGCTACTCCCTCATTTGTTCATTCTTTCATACCTGCATGTGTACACATAACTAGTAGGATATTCTTGTTAGCGTCCCATCACGGTATGTGCTGTTCTTTGGAAGACAAATAAATGCTTGCCATCAGCTGTTACATGGACCCGTAACCAATCAGCAATCAGGTAGTATCAGTATAAAGCCTTACTGGTACATAAGCCAACTGAAATTGGTCGACCAGCACAGAGCCTACTATGGTAATTGTTTCCTGGTCAAATATTATTAAAGATTTTGGTTTTCTTTGCCACCGAATTTCGATCGTAAATTAGTCTTTAGGTGAACTGACTGTAAGTGTCAGAGGGGTTTGGAAGATGGTACCTAGATTAGGTCTGTTGACTCGATAATGTTTTTGCCAACTATAGTCTGACAGGATCAATTTATCTTTTATAATGATAACAGTGCAGCCCATATCTTGCTTCCCACCTGAGGATGGTTCAGTCCTGCCTGTGGTCACGACCCCACCTCCAGCTGACATGGCTGAGCCTGCCTCAAGCAACCAATCAGGCACTCCTATTTCAAGTGCAAAGCGCAAAATTGTTGTAAAACCACCATCCCGTGACAAGAATCCTTCTCAAATTGCTGCGTCTGAGGTTACCATGTTAGATAAGGTTGAACTGTCCCAAACCGAGGTCCCAATTGATACCAATGCTGACTAATTCTCTGTAGGTGGACCCAGGCTATACTATACTAGTATACTAGTCCTTTGAAACTACTATGTTGATCTTTTTTGTTCCTAGTAATTCTTTGCCTTCTATGTGATTTTTTTTTTTTTTTTTTTTTTTTTTTGTGGCGGGGGCAAAATGTCTGGACAGTTAGTAGTTGGGTGTTTTAGGATGTGTGGTTATATTAATTTTTTTTTCCCGGGGGGGGGGGGGGGGGTGATTAACCCATGCGTTGGGTGAAGTTATCGGGTAAGATCGGCAGACTTAAGAAAGAACATCTCTATATAATATCCATTTTCCCATCTTTTTGTGTGTGTGTGTGTGTGTGTGTGTGTGTGGATCTGTGTGTTGATTGAAAGAGCTGCATATATTGTTTGGCAAAATGCCGAGGATGGTTTTGTTGTGTTATTTATTCAGCACAAACTTGACACTCTGGGCTGAAATAATCCATCGTATGTTATGAGCCCATTGGTTTACCAAGTGAAAACAACAATTCAACAAACATGTTCGCTCGTTGTATAAAGTGGCTCAAGCAGCTTGGATAAACTAGTGGCAGCAGCGGTGAAGTGTAATAGCCAATAATTGATGATGCTTGTGATTTGAAGATTTATTTTCAGAATAACAGTACTTGGGAATGTTGTGAAGTCTATAATTATACCCGCATTTTCAGTGAGATTGGTGTCAGAGCTCCTCGGGAGATGTTCTCTCTTACCACCGTCAACACCCCTCCTCCAGCCACCCCTTCCTGCACGCTTTGCCCGTTCTCGTCGCTTCCTATATTGAATGAATGAGACAAATTATATATTTTAGCTAGACTATTAACGAAACTACAAGGCAAATGACAAAACTAATGAGTAATGAGACAAAGAGGAGGCTTCCGGTGCCACAAGTTTAGGATGTCACCAAATGTCTATACGAAGTAGCTTATAAAATTCTTACATGCATGGTTGTACTCATCTCAAAATATTAATACGATAATGACTAAACGAGTCAATATACTAAAAAAACAAATGGATAAACAAGTCCCGGTGTTATTTCTAAACACAAATCCCAGCAGCAGCACCCAGATGTAACATCTGAAATACGTCACTTAAGTGTATGTATGTTTCTACGGCAAAAATTACAAACAAACTTTTTAAAATATCTCTAATAAAATCTTAAAAATAACATCTGAACCAGCTCTTGGTCTAATGGCAAAGAGCAATGCATCTCAAATGAGAGGTCGGAGGTTCGAAACTCGGCTGAGGATCTTTATAGATATTTATGCTATGTTGGCTATGATAATAAATCATCATTTATTTCCATTAATCATAAGCGGTATCTAGCAACACGTTATGATTCCCAATTCGCATAAATTAAATACTGTACCAATACAGCACTTCAATCCTGCATAAGAAATGATATCTTATTATTTTGATTCTTATGTCACATGAGATTCTTGTATAATCCAAGATAGGAATATGTCATTCTTGCAGATTATACGTTTCTTGATCTAGAGATGATTGCACAAGTTGCTAGCAAGCAATCCATCTCCACCAAGGGGCCCAGTGGATATCATCACTCTTTAGGTGAACTAACGAGAGACATACGGTTGTCTTGATGACCAGTTTCTCCCCGCACAATTCAAGAGAACATAAATAAAGTCCGTATAACAGTCCTTATCAAGAATCAGAGTTAAACGATAAAATTTAAAAATAAGTTGGAAGGCTTGAAACGCTTTTTCATTCCAAAAGAACCAAATCGGCATAGGGGTGAAAACGGTCACCGTTTCGACAGTCTTTTCGTTTCGTTTCGTCCAAAACGAAACGGTTAAAATTTTTTTGTTGCGTTTCAAAAACGAAACAGTTAACGAAAGTTTGAAATGGTTTCGTCCATGTGTATTTTCGTGGTTTCAACCGTTTCGTTTGGACGAAACGGTTAACGCAAATAGATAGTCAATTTCGTTTTCAAAACGAAACGGTTAACGAAATCGACCGTTTTCGTGATCATTTTAGACGTTATGCAGCCCTAAATCGGCACATTGACATTAAAGAATCAAGCCCAATGATCCGGCCCAATAATCACATCAATAGCCCAAACATTAAAGCCCATATAGTAACGCTGGGTCGGGCCAAATGGGCATAAAATAAAATAAAATGAAATAATGAAATAAGCGGCGTTTGTGGGCTGAGGGTGAGGCGCTCCACTGATCACTGATCCCTCATCCCTCTCTCTCTCTCGTTGTCAATTTCTCATTCATCAGGAAGAAAGAGAAAAGATGGAATTGGGATTGGGAGTCAGAATTAGAATCGGAGAAGGAAGACGCTTATGCTTTGGAGCAGCCTTTTGTAATTTTGATTATTATTATACTAATAATAATAATAATAATAATAATAACAACAACAATAATAATTGGTACTTCACGTCCAACAAGTACAAGCAGCAGCATAAGCAACAACGCTGGCGCAGCAGCAGCAGCCACGTCGACAATCCTTTTCCTTGCAAGGTGAAGGTGAAGGTGAAGGTGAGTCAGCTGCCTCTTCCTCCTCTCTAACTTTCACAAGCTCATATGAGGTCAGGCGCCAATTTTCTTATTATAAATAAAATTAATTAACCAATGTTGATTATCTGAATTGAATGAATAATTAGAATAGCTTTCCTACTCTACTGCCCTCTCGTAGGATTCAAGACGACATTCCTCTTCCATTTCTGCCTTTTCTTCTACCTCTACTGGTATTCACAACTCCTCCTCCTCAGATTCTAACCACCCAATTCCAATCCCCCCCATCGCCGACCAAGCAGAGGAATCCATGCAAGCAGAAGATAAGGATGCCATCCGCATCAGGAGGCGCCCTCCGACGGGGCCTCCCGTGCACTACGTCGGCACATTCCAGTTCCGCCTCCACACTCCCGACCATGCCAACCCTCGCAACATCCTCGAGCAGATCCTTTGGGATAAAGATTCCCAACTCACACTGGTTGGTACCATATAATTAATGCATCTGCTGCTGTCAGCCTGTCTTTTCTGATATCATCATAACTCGTTTCCTCCTCGCTACATCTATCTACTCTTAACTTCCTCACTGTCCTGTCACAGATGAAGGAGAGACAACCCTTAGCCGTCCTTCAGAGATTACTCCCTGGGGCCCCCCCTGTCAGGGACTTTGTACAAGCCCTCAAGGATTCTTACCACACAACTGGCATGCCTGCCTTAATAGCTGAGCTCAAAAAGGCTTCTCCAAGCAAAGGCCTTTTGCGCCCTAATTTTGACCCTGTAAGTGAGTTTTACTGCCATCCAGTCTACTCTCTCTCTCTCTCTATGCTAGCCTTTGACAATGCACCTCATGATGATTGATTCAGTACCATTGTTTAATATAGGTCAGTATAGCTCAGGCCTACCAGAAAAATGGTGCAGCATGCTTGAGTGTCCTTACCGATGAGAAATATTTTCAGGTCTGATTATATTTCTCGTTCACACCATCTGCTATTATTACACAGTCCCTTCTTTAGTTTTTTGTCTTTATTTCTTTTTCTGTTCTTGGTATTTAGGGGAGTTTTGAGAACCTACATGCTATTCGCAGTGCTGGCATTAAGGTTTGTTTTAAATTCTCTCCTTCTTACTCATCTGTTTTGCTAATTAGCATCTGTACGTTACCCACTGTACTAGGTTTTCTTATTCAATCTACCAGTTTTTAATTTCTCAAGGATTGCTCGCACAACCTGCTATTATTATGTCACTCTAAATAGCATCTTTTCTGGTTCTTCTATGTGTACTTAAATAAATTAATTAAAATCTGACACTTACAAGAATGCTAAAAAAAGGCTTTACATCAGATCGTATCTACAGTAAGCTCATACTAACAGCTTCACTGTTTTATCCAGTACCAAGCTGATAAATTTTGTTACAGTTCATAATTTCCGTTCCCTTCATTTGTTTTGTTAGATTTTATTCAACTTTATTTTTGTATTTTTTTTTTGGCCATGCAATGCAGTGCCCTCTCTTGTGTAAAGAGTTTATAATAGATGCATGGCAGATCTATTATGCCAGGAGCAAAGGTGCAGATGCCATTTTACTAATTGCGGCTGTGCTACCTGATGCTGATATAAAATACATGATTAAAATATGTAATATGCTTGGTTTAGCTGCTTTAGTAGAGGTCGGTAAATTAATTTTGGTAATTATTTTGCTTCTCCACATCTGTTAATATACATTTTCCAACATGTTTCTCTTTCTTTTTGACAAAAAAAGGTGCATGATGAACGGGAGATGGATCGTGTCTTAGCAATTGACAGTGTTAACCTAATTGGGATCAATAACCGAAACCTTGGTATATGCTCTCTTTGGCTGATGTAAATTTTATTGTCAAAATATTTCATTTTATTTTTTTTTCTTTCCCTTTGGTATTTGAAGTAATTTTTTTTTTTCTTGTAGAAACATTTGAAGTGGACATTTCTAACACCAAAAGGCTACTCGAAGGGGAAAGAGGTCGCATTATTGCTCAAAGAGACATACTTGTGCGTAGTACTTATCTTTTTGTGTTTGAGATGTACTCTGATGATTATTATGGCATAACTACAGCCAATGCAAAAATGGAGTTGTAAATTCCTACTTTAGATACCTTGATATCCCTATATAACCCTGCATATTCTTAATTATATAATTCAATGGGTTACATTGTAACACCAAACTATTCTTAATCTATTTTCTTTTCTCTCAACTTAGGTTGTAGGAGAATCAGGACTGTTTACACCAGAGGACATAACCTTTGTTCAAAGTTCTGGTGTACAAGCAGTTTTGGTTGGAGAATCTTTAATAAAACAAGAGGATCCAGGGAAAGCAATCGCTGGGCTTTTTGGCAAGGACATCTCTGTGCCTACGTGATTGTCATGTCTACAGAAGATACTGATTTTACTGGAGCCTTTTCTTTTCTTGTCTTTTATTTGTTTGAGATTCTGACTGTGGTTTAAATTTGGTAAGATGACATTTTTTTTGAAATAAAAATGGGGTTCGAAGCCCCCGCCTTTCTATTAAAAAGAAGTCATTACATAAAAATCTTTTAGCCAGCGGCTAAAAAAAAAAAAAAAAAAAAAAAAAAAAAAAACTAACTAAAAGTCTCAGCCGTAAAATCAAGTAAAAACAACAAAATCTGTAGAGAGTATCAACCAGAGAAATTCAAAGTCTCCCAAGCTGAGAAGGTCTGAATAATCAACTCTAGGTTAGGCAAATTTTTCCCTCTAAAAATCCTTGAGCATCTCTCTCTCCATACAACAAAGCAAAGAATCGACATTAGTTCTTTATGAGTTTTATTCTTGGAAGAGTCAAACAGAAAATTTGCATTTGAGGTGAACTCTGTAGAAGCAAATAAAGGAGAGTGTGATTTAGCCATAACGCATAAGCATCTAAAGCTACTGCAATCATTGAACATGTGCTTAGCTGTCTCCTCTTGATTATAGCACATAGTGCAACGGTTTGGAATTTGCCATCCTCTTTTCTTAAGATTGTCTATGGTGGCTAACTGATTTAAAGATAATTGCCACACAAAGATCTTCATCCTCGGTGGAATTCTGAGTTTCCAAATTGAGGCAAAAGGAGCAACCATCCTTGGATTTGAAATTTGAAATTTATACAGTGAGCTAACAGAGAAGGAAGCATCAGCAGTTAGTTTCCAAAAGAACTCATCTGACAACCCATCTTCTTGCAAACTGAAATTTGTAAGGATCTGACCAATTGAGTGTAGTTCAACTAAAGCTGAAGCTGAAGTTGAAAAAGAATGAACAAAAAGATTATCATTATTTATCCATTTGTGGAAGAATGAAGCCAGTGAGATAGCATCATCTAAAACAAAGGAGAACAGATCCGCAAAAGTGTGTTTAAGCACTCCAAAACCCCAATCATGATGCCAAAAGAGTACCCTAGTACCGTTACCTGGTCTAACACCAAGAGCAACCAAAAAAATTGGCAAAATCTCCAAAAAACTTTTTTTTAAAGGACTGAACTGAGGCACCAGAGAGGGAACATCATTTTGCAAAACATTGACCAGAGTGCTCCAAGCACAAGTAGAACCTAAGTACCAATGCCAAAGGCGCTTGGCCAACAAAGCTTGATTCATCACAGAAATATTTACTATCCCTAGTCCTCCTTGTTTCTTTGGTGCACATAATTTATCCCAACTAACCATGAACAAGTTGCTGGACCCATCTGTACATCCATGCCAGAAAAATCTCATTCTGATTTTATCAATATCCTTTATTACCCATTTTGGTAATTGGAAAGCAGACATGAAATATAGTGGGAGTGCTGATAGACAAGCATTCAATAAGACCAACCTACCTGCCTTGGATAAAAGACTTGCATTCCAACTTGTCAATTTTCTCCTCATCTTATCCAGTAGTGGTCTATAATCTTCTTTTTTAAGTGCTTTGTCTGAAAGAGGAAGACCCAAGTATTTTATGGGAAAAGTGGCAGAATTACAGCCCATTATCTGGGAAAGTACATTCACTTCATTTTCAGCCGCACAAGTTATCAGAAGGTCTGATTTCAATCTGTTTAAAGCAAGGCCAGAAATAAAATGAAATGCAAGTAAGATCATTTTCAGGAAGCTAACCTGTTGCGCACACGGCTTGAAAAAGATAATGCAGTCATCAGCATAAAATAGAGCCGGCTGAATTCTCTGGAAAGGTAAAGTCAGAGCACCAATTGACACCAAGGAGTTTAGCCATCTCGAGAGAAACTCAAAAGCTAGGATGAAGATATAAGGAGATAACGGGTCTCCCTGCCTAACTCCTCGCTTCAGCCTAATAGGTCGACCCGCGACACCATTTACTATGACTCTAGAGGACCCTTGTAAGACGCAACTCCGAATCCAATCCCCCCAAAGTGCAGGGAAACCAACAGCAAGAAGCACTTTCTCAATGAAAAGCCAATTAAGAGTATCGAAAGCCTTATGTATGTCTGCTTTAAATACTCCTAGTCTTAAGTTATCCTTTCTTGCAAAATTGATTAAATTTTGCGCATACAAGAAATTATCAACAATACTTCTCCCTGGAATGAAACCCGTTTGTGAACTATCTACCAGTGAACCCAGTAGTGGAGTGAACCGATTGGCCAAGACTTTGGACAGTATTCTCTGCATGGAATGAACTATGCTAATTGGCCTATAATCTGCCGGTGCAGCCGGTGTGTCAGATTTGGGCACCAGAACAATGAAAGAAGAATTTAGAGGGGCCAAGGAGCCAGAACAAAGAGCATCGTTGAGAGTGAAGCGAATATCCGGCAAAAATTCTTCAACAAAAAACTGAAAAAACTCACCAGTATAACCATCCGGTCCAGGAGACTTATTGGAAGGCCATTCTTTAATTACCCTTTTTACTTCTTCATCTGTAATTGGTTCTGTAATTTCCAAGGAAACCGGCGCTCTAACTGGATAGAGCATGGCCCAATCTATTTCATCAATCAATCCTGCATCCAGTGGATCTGCACCCATTAATGAACAAAAGAAATTATGAAAAGCCAAACCTTTATTCCTTTGGTCTGTATGTGAGATGTCATTGTACAAAATCCTGTCGATCTGATTTCTTCTCTTGTTATGAGTCGCAACTGAATGAAAATAAGCCGTGTTCTGGTCGCCTTCTAGATTCCATCTAAAAACTGACCTTTGTTTCCATCTTTGTTCTTCCCACTCAGCTAACAAAGTGAACCTCCTTTTTAGAAGTGTTCTTACCAGCATTTCAAGCTCCGTTAAAACTCTAATTTCCAGCATTCTATCTGTCCAACCTATGAAATCCCTTATAAATTGTAACTGCTTATCTAGAGTAGAAATCCTGCCCTTTTTCCACTTTGAGATTTCTTTCGTCAAACCCACAAGCTTAGCATCAAACTCTGTTGGGGTCCTTGCCACCTCATTGGAGAGCCAGTAATTAAGTACCAAATCCAAGAACTCAGGTGAATTAAGGAAGAAGTTATCTACCCGAAAAATGTTGGAAGGCTGAAAGTTTGCATGAAAAGAGCAAAGAAGAGGACAATGATCAGAAGAAGTATTCGCAAGTGGAACTTGGGTAGTGTTTGGAAAGACTGAAGAAAAACGTTGGTTAATTAAAAACCTGTCTAGCCTAGCAAGAGAAGGAAAAGATCTCTGATTTGACCAAGTGAATCGCCTGCCTTCTAAGTGAATATCAAGCAGTTCCAAGTCATGTACCAAAGAAGCAAATTCATCACTACCTCTTATGTTATAAGAAGTGTTAGTTCTTTCATCTTGCAGCAAAGTAAGATTAAAATCGCCGCACAAGATCCAAGGAGTGGAGGCATCAGGACTCATAGATCTAATTTGTTGGAGAAATTCACTTCTATTTTCAGGAGTTGAAGGACCATACACATTTGTAAGTCGAAATCTTGATCCATCCCTCGAAATCAAGAAGTCAACTGTCAAATGGTATCTCGCTGCCATCGAACTCTCAACAGAAAGGGTTCTCGAGTCCCATGCTGTTAGCAAACCACCCCTAGTGTCAAGAGCATCGACTGTTAAAAAACTCTTGAACTTCTTCCCACAGCATTGAACAACCATCTGTTGGTTCGAAACAGACCATTTGGTCTCTTGGTAACAGATAATAACTGGCTTCTCTAGTTTTGGAGTTTGCTTAATAGCGAGTCTCTTGTCCAAATCATTAAGGCCTCTAGTGTTCCAACTCAAAATTTTTACCTTTGAATTCATAAATAAATTTTATAGGCAAAATCAACTTAAGAGAGAGACAGTTAGAGGCAGGGGACAGTGCTGGCCTCAACCAGCTTTGACAAAAGATTGTCATCCAAGTCCAGGCCAGCAGCCATTAGAACCGCTTTGGCCTGTGCCACCGAGACAGGACCTGTCTGGTTGTGAAAGTCAGGCAAGATTTCTATTGCTTGAAACTTCGCTTTCTTTAACCTGGAATCCTCATGGGATTTAAACTTAACCTTTTGTGCTCGCTGAATAGAGGAAAGGTAAGGTCCTGTGGTCTTTGCTTGCAACCTCTCACTCCTTCTAGCTGGGTTGGCAAGCTTTTTGTTCCTACTAAATTTTGGAGGGCCTTCAAAACCAGGTGGGGAAAGCAGCACTTCATTATCTTCAAGCAGCTCACCGAACTCAAAATTGGTATGAAGAGGGAGAACTGTGTCCATGGCTGAACTAGCACTATTATGGTCATCAACGAAGCAATCCGATGACAGGCCAAGTGGTTGGAGAGAAAGAGAGCCATTGATGCTTCCCATTGCATTAATGAAATTAGGAGAAAAATCTTTAAAAGTCAAAAGCATATCTAAGTCTGGGATAGAGACAGTACTCAGCCAAGAACCAGCACAAGAAGTACCAAAAGGAGAGCTGGCAATTGGAGCATTGAGAGGAAGAGGAAAATGAAAAGACGCCAGCCAAGTGACTTGACCACTGTAGTTGGTTCGAGATCCAAACTGGAGGCCTCTATTGAATTGAAAAACTGAACTAAAAGCATGCCCAGAAGAATTCAATGAAAATCCAGAGTTAAAAATGTCGGGTGCCAGCTGTAATTGAGAGGAAGGGGATGAGACCGAGAGAGTAAGACTGGGATCATTGTTGGAGCCAGAGAAATCTGGAGTTGTTGAATTGGCTCCCTTCTCCTTGCAGTTTCCTTCTTGAGAAATGAAATAGCCATCAGAAACTGACTCAGGGGCCAAAAGTACTCCCAACTCTTTGGGAAGCCCTTCTTGAGAAACAGCTTGAGAAGAAGGAGACCGACCCTGCAATCGCAATGGGCATGAACCTAGCAAATGGCCAGATTTGAGGCATCCCCAGCACTTTTTAGAATTATTGCACCTCGATCTGATATGACCCTTCACTAAACAGTTAAAACATCTCCCTTGTTTTTTAAAATCAGAGATTTTTGTAGCAACCAGTTCTCTGAGATTCCTACTAAAATCCATTTTCCTCTTATTAGCTTTGTCTTTTCTGGACAGAACCTCAGTCCATTCATTACCAGTCTGAGAATCTGCTTTGCCAAGTGGTTTTCCCAAGTAAACTTTCAAGCTTTGGAAATCAAAAGAATCAGAGTGAAGAAAGTTGCAACCTTTTTGAAGAACAGGATCAGAGAGTAGATGCAACGTAGCCAGAGAAAAAGGTGGGTGGCCAGAGATAAGAGGTTCTAACCTTGATTTGACGTTGGGGATTTTCCTAAAAGCGTTACCAGCTTTTCCATTGAGATTGAGCCGAGCACCATTTTCCTTAGTCACGCTGCCTTGGATCTCTTGCGATTTTTTCTTCAGGAGAACATCAGGAGCCCTCGTGAGAGTTGTAGGAGGAAGATCCCCTTTTTTCTTCTCCGCCGTCGGCAGGGTCGTGTCACCCTTTACCCTCCAAATCGTCTTTTTCGGTGGGAGCCACATCGCAGAATTCTCCGGTTGCCTTCGAAATGTTGTTTTCTTAGTGGTATCTCCGTAGATAGAAGCTCCGGGTTTGTGAGAATTGAAAGTGAATTGATGGGTTTTAGGTTTGAGAACGGCATGGAAGAAGTCGGTGAAGGAAGAAAAGGTGTTAGATGTGATTTGTGGCTGGGTTCGCTGGAAAGGGAGATTCCTCTTCGCCTTGAGGATCGCCTTGGATGGAGAAGAGGCCTCCATCGCCCCTCGCTTGGCCTTTTTTAAAACGGTAAGATGACATTTTTATTTTTAATATATTTAATTAAAGATATTAATGTAAGGATGTATCCTTTGGAGTGAGAAAAGCAATATGTGAATTGTCAGTAACAGTACTATAATTAGATAAAAATCTCAAAAGGTTCATATATATATATATATATAGAGAGAGAGAGAATGGATATAGAACACTAATGTGCATTTGGACCATATGCACAGCATTTCTGTGCTGTCGGATCCCTTCAAAATTCGCGCTGAGATTAAAATCAATGGCTTAGATTGAGGCGCTAAGGGCTTACTGATTTCTCCGTTAGTTTATTTTTTCCGTCTGCCTTCTGTACGTGTCTAAGCTCTGGACTGATGGAGTCTCTTCTTCAAAACAAAATAATAATAAAAAAAAATTTCTTTGGCCCTCCGCCTCCACCTCCTCTTCTCAGTACCGATGTGCCTCATGCCCTCATCTCTCTCTCCATACGAGATCTTCCACAGTTCAGAGAGACGCCTCAAAATACCCCTCTCTTCACGATCTGGTAGCGGACACCTGCGACCCGCCTCAAAAAACCCCCTCTCAATCCATCGCGCCTCTCTATCTCTCTACTATGGAGCTCTGACACGGTATCTCTCTCCCGCCAAGTCCAACTCGAAACCCTAGGTGCTCCACTGTCCCTTATTGTGATAGATCAACTTCGGTCAAATGTTGGTAAGATCATTGCTTTTTAATTGCTTTTTAAGATCGTTGTTTAGATTGATTGCTTCAGTGATACAACATAATTGTAGAGGCTGCAATGGTACAAGTACCTGTAATAAGGATCAGTTACAGGATGCAATGATATTCCCCATTTTTGTTAATTTCTCTACTGTGTGGTGTATTGCAAATTTAGCTCCTGGTATTGCAGATTTAGCCGAGCAATAGGTTACTAATTGATCCAAGTATGCGAGGCAATAGGTTACTATTTGATTCAAGTTTCCAATAGGTTACCATTTGTTTAGATGAGAAATAGGTTATTGCAAATTTAGCTGAGCAATAGGTCCTTTCTTCCTCTTTATGATCGATAAGCCTCTTTCCCTCTTTCCCTTTTTACAATCTGATACCCCATTCTGGTTAATTTTTTAAATTTGTATGTGGTAAATTTCAGGCATGTCAAGATGAGAGAACTTCATACCTCCTTTATATGTGGTAAATTTGCTGATTAATCTCTTAACAGCTTCAGCCTACTTCATACCTCCTTTGCTCATTGTAGATGAGAGAATTTGAGATTTTTGTTCTTCTGTAATTTATATGCTCTTTTAATGTGCTGGTATAGTGCTAAATTTTAGGGTGTTAAGAGTAATAGACAGTGACCTGGGTACACACTTAGCATATGTAATTACGAGAGATAATTAAGGACTTGGGTTCTTGGATTAGCACTGTAACAGAATGGGATTGGGTCACTAGTTAGTGCAAAATCGTGCAAAACCCATGTGTAGAACCATGGAATCACCCATGCTTAGTACCATGTAATCGCAATGCAATCACCAATGCGTAGCACACAGTACCCATGTGTAGCACCATGTACCCAGTAGCCATGCGTTTATACAAAACATATAGAAAACATATAGAGCAGGATCTTACAAAAGAGGAAATAATGAAGTTATAAAAGAATTCATGTGTATGTACAAAATATATCAGATGAAAGATCAATATTGAACTTCAGACAATACTATATTCTTGGCCAGTTAGATCTGGATCCGTTACTATATTTAGCACTGTTGGAAAACAGTGTGGCTGACAGGTGGGGTCTACTTGACAGGTCACGTTTTTTATTTTAGGGCAATATTGAATCTGAACTGTCTGTTATTCTTTGCTTGATCCAGCCCGTCCGATTTTCCTTCTTTGTGTCTTTTCAAACTGTGACATTCTCTCAGCTCAATGCAAGTGGGAGGGCCATTCTCGAAGGCTCCATGTGCATCCTTTGTCCTTTTTTTCCGGATTTTTTGCAAGACCGTTTTATGTGACTCTTCAGTGAAAAGAGTCGATATTCATTAATTGACCCGCTGCAGGAACAACAGGGGTGCTTCACAGTTCACACGAGATATAGGTCCCTCACTTTCCCCTATGCATGGATATCACAGTCATTTTAATTTCATTTTCAGAAAAAAAAAAACAGTCATTTTAATTTCGCTGAAAAAATCTCAGCCATTTTAATCACATATGCAAGAATAAGCTCACTAAACCAAAAAAAGTAAGGATAATAAATGGACGCCTCCGCTGAAAAATATATGTTGCTTTTTATATCCATGCTCGAACAAAAAGATACAATTTTGGGACATCAAATTTTTTAATTATACTTTTAAATTAATTTAAATAATTTTACAAACATCATCATATTTTATTTTTATGGTTTTAAAAGTTATGTTTAGTTCTTGAATTACTTTTACGGCCTTTCAAACTATATTGATGAAGGAATTAAACCCTACGATCAAATAAATTTGTACCTAGACCTAATTTCACTAGTCGTTCAAGTTAAGCTTAGGGTCGAACCCAAGGGACGGTAAAAATGAGTACCGGACTTAATCTATCTTAAAAGCTAGACGGAAAAAAGTATTTGTCGAGTTTGAATTAAAAACAACGCTAAATAGCAATTAAAATTGAGAGAAATAAATAATAAAATATTTTTGGATTGATTTTTATATTTTTCGGGACTCTAACAGATGCAATAAAATGTCTCAAGACTTCGTGCTCATTTGATTTAGCTTTAAAGTGCTTCTATCTTGATTTTCACCAAGACAGAGCAATTTCGAATCGAAATCTATACAAGCCGTGCCGAAATACACTTTAAACTCCTTGTTTCGACTTGGCAAATTTACACAACACTATGTGAAGGGTACTGGATGACCAGACCTAAACCCTAGCCTCAGCTGTCGCAATTTTGGGTTGGATTTGGTAAGGAACTCGATTTTCACCACGTAAATAACTAAACCTAAACTTTCGTGTCGGATTTTAGTTATTTAAGATTGTTTAGAGGGATTTCCAGAGGTATTTAAGGTCCTGTCGTTTCAATAAAAGTTACACCTTTCGGTTGTGAACTAGCCTCCTCTTTCGAGTGTTTGGTTTACCTCAAATACTTAGCTAATTAATTAATTGTTCTAGTCTAATGCCCTATAAATGCTGCAGTTCATTAATAGGTAAACAATCAAACAAGAAATCAATTTGACTAAACAAAACAATAATTTCTCAACTAAGCAAATCACATAGCATAATATAAATTCATCAAGTCAATCCAAGTACTAAATCAAACTACTAACTGGTCTTAAGACATCATAATATCTAGCCTAACATGTTCAAACAGAAAATAACAAGTATCATGCGAATAATAGAGATACAAGCCATAAAACAATGAAATAGAAGCATAAAAGAGAAAACCAAGGGATCCTTATGCTAATACTCGCTGTTCTAGTGCCAAGGAGTCGAGGTGAAGAGTCAAAGTCGCTGCCGTCGCACGCAAACGCTGCTGCCCCTTGAAGAAACCGTGGAGAGAGGCAAAAAACTAAGCCAAAATAATGCAAATATGGTATAAAAATGTGGGAATAATGTGGAACCCCCTTCTGCACGAAATTCAGTCCCTAAATACTGCTCAAGGAAGGTCAGGAGGCGGTTAGGGCAAGAGGTGCTCTTTCCATTCCCGAAACTTTCCAAAAATTTCTTTCCATATATGCATTTCGGACCGAAATGGAGGCATTTCGGACCGAAATCAGGCTCTGACGAGATGAATTGGGTTGGGACCAACGCTTTCGCATGAGATCTGATCTATCTTGGCCCATGAGAGTCTTCTCTGGTCTTAGGCACGTCTGTATGGGCCGGGAATGAGTCGTCCGGCTGAGAATTGGGCTCCATTCTTCCTATTCGGCGCGTTTTGTCTTAGATTTTCACGAGAATTCTACAAAACAAACATAGAGGCGGCGGCAGTACCAAAATCCTGAAAAACACAGTTAATAATGAGCAATTATATTGGTTTGAGTGCTATTTTGGGGCTAAGTATGGTCAAAATATGTATATAAATGATAGATATCAAATCCCCCCAAACTTAAACATTTGTTTGTCCTCAGACAAGATCCTAAGTGATGTCCCTAAAGGAGGCGGCTTAACCAAGGTTTAGCGGAAGCAATTAAGATTTTAGACCGGTTTGGTATGAACTACCCTAACACAATTCAATTGGTACCCAACACAAGCAAGCACACAAGCAATTCAAGTATAGCAAGATAATAAAGAGAGAGAGAGAGAGAGAGAGAGAAATTGAACACTTGGTATGATTACGGAGTTCTGACCCGCTAGAAAAGGCTAGCCTTAGTCGTACGTCTCCGGGAGTTTCGCTACCACGAAAGGGCGCGCTCCGTTCAATTCCAATAAGAACGGGTCTACAACTTCGAACCTAATCACCTCGTCACAAGGACACTCGAGGTGGATCGGCCTAACTCAAATGGCACAACGGCCTCAAAGGAGAAGAGCTCTCAACCTATTCCAACCTACACCTAGCGACAATGTCGGGGCGGTGGTGTTTGAGGCTACTAAATCTCTCAAAATGATCTAGCTATGAAAAGCTCAAGTAGGAGAGTATCCCTGTGCTCAAAAGGCTCTATTCTGGTCAACTTTTGCAAAGCAAAGCTCTCTATGGAGAGAGAACAAGGGGTGGATATAAATAGAGCTCATCAAAAGCTGTAAAACAACTCAGTTTACTGTTGTGCGTTACACAACGCAATATTGCGTTACACGACCCACAGATAGCCGTTATAATAAAATAAACAAAACGAGCTATCCGTTGCTAGTGCGTTACACGACCCAATATTGCGTTGTACGACGCACTGGACGACCGTTATAATAAAACAAAACAGATAAACTATCCGTTGAGTTGTCAGGTGCGTTATAGGACGCGGACCATCCGTTGTGCAACGCAACATTAAATGACATTAAATGATCAGGAAAAGTGAGTGAAAAAGGCCAGGGTAAAACCAAAGAAAGGTTGTACAACGTTTCAGTGTGTTATACAACGTTCTGGCTTGACTTGAGGATATTGCGTTGCACGACGTGTAAATTGCGTTGTATGATGCAGCTAGTGCGTTACACGACCTTCTGTTGCGTTGTGTAACGCACTGTTTCTGTTAAAGGAAAAATTCTGCACAAACAGGTGCGTTATATAACCCAATATTGCGTTACACAACTCACTGGTGCGTTGTGTAACCCAATATTGCGTTACACGACGCACTGGGTCTGAAACTGAGAAAGATGCCGAGTTCTTGAGCTTTTCTGCTATCTAGACCATTTCAAGGATAAAAGAACTAAAGTAAACCTTCTATTAAAGTCTAAACTAGCCTATAAGCTCTCTAAATACTTGATCTTGATCTTGCACATAGTTTTTATCCAAGTCTTCAAACTTTGCATCTTCTTCCTATAAAACTCAAAGAAGATCGTTAAATGCCAAATGATATTGTTTTGTAATCGACAAACTTAGAGACGTTTAGTACAACACTAAGCTTAAAAGAATTAACTATACTTAGACCTAAATTCAATTCATCTCAAACCAATCTATGAAAGACCAATTTTTCGAATTTATCCAGAATTTCACACAAGTTTGAAAAAGTAAAGCAAGTTCAAAAATTCAATTCAAGGACAAGGGTTTAATTTTCTTTTGGATTGAAATTGTGCCTCTCTTAGTCCTAATGAATTTCATTTTTTTCAAATCAAGAACCCTAGCTTCTCTTTGTCAATTCAAAAGCGATCTCAATTTCAATTATCCGTTCTTTTTCATATCTCACAAAAATTTGTAAAGTCCTTTGTCAAAATCGGAAATTTTTAATGAACTCTTTTCAAAATCAATTCCATTTTTCACCAATTTGTTTGTGCAAGTCGAGTCGTGGGGCTTTGCACCCTAGAGGATTTTTTTGTGCGAGTCATTGGCCTTATTTAAGCTACTGGCACATATCGCACCAGGGAGGTCGGTCCGGTATTTATGCATTTTTTCGCTACAGACCACTACGGACTCAAGCATTTTGCTAAGTACCTTAAGCCTCCAATTTTGTGGTTGAGTTGGTGGAAAAAGGCCTCGACGCATCCTCGTTTTCACAACTATTTGATTTAATTGTCGCATTAATTTTGCTCGTTGTTGATTCAAGCGATTAAAATAATTTTCGACAAGACAAGTTCATTTCATAATTTCTAAAGTTGACAAATTCCTTTTTAAACAAAAGTTTGTCAAATACAAATCCGTTCACTCGGTAAAAACTTGTGAGAATCGATTAAAACTATTTTGACAATTTTCAAGCATCCAAATTCAGGTTCTTTATCCTTCAAACTAATTTTCGATTTGATCTATTGGTGCACAAAACAATTTAAAACCTTTAAACAAGCAGGAGTCCTTGAGAAAATTTTTTGCAAGTGCTTTAAAAATTCAAAACAGTGTGAAACAGTGAGAAATTCAATCAATTAAGTCCAAACAGAGATCAAGCATGCATCAAAATTAGTTTCGAAATTTTTCAATCAGTTCTGCGCAAAATTTCACATTCCAGAGAGTGATTTCGGACCGAAATGGCCAGATTTCGGACCGAAATGATACAAAAAATTCTCGAAAATGGCCGAAACAGAGACGAATTTTCACGAAAATTTTCAGTGAGTCCAGAATTTCCTTCTCTTCTTGTCCCCCCCCCCAAACTTGAATTAAGCACTGCCCCTAGTGCTATACATTCATCACATGAAAAATAAAATAAGGAGGGAAAGGAAATGATACCAAATCAGTAGGGCAGAGGATCGGGGCCGTCGAATGGCCCGCTAGGTGGCTGTTGTCCAGGTGAATGAGTCGATGGTACGCTCGAGGAAGATGGCGTGGAGTCCCAGTCGGGTGGCCACCGTCCATGTCGCAAAAAGTAGTTGTTCGCATTGGTGATGCGAGTCAACTCGTCAAGGCGCTGCCCATGGCGAACTACTGCCTCATGTGTCGCTGTGGAGGTAGTAAGGATGCTCCTCACCATACCACTCAACTCTCCATACCATGGTGGATACTCACTGGGGTCCGCGTGTCTCTGGGATCCCTCTGGTATGACAGTCTGAACAGGGACTTGCTGGTGTGGCACTCCACCCATGTCTGGAGCTGGTGCAGTATAATCAAGTGGGACCAAGCAAGTGCTCCGGTCCCTAAGATCAATCCTGTGAGGATAAGGTAAGAAGAACCCAGGACGATTCTTCATGTTCCATCTATACCGGCAACCAGAACTGGTCCTCACAATATCAAAGAATTTCATCTCCCTGTACTTGTCCACTGTAGCCCTAGACCATGTCTTGCAATCCGTCCTCGAAGGAATAGGCAATCCACATCCCATGGCTATAAGGGTGACATAGGCTCCCATAGAAACGGCCCCCGTGCTAGTCTGATCTCGCTGCTCGATCCAATGATCCACCATAAGCCTGGGAATGCAGATCTTCTGTGTGGTGGGTCTCAGAATCAAATCCATGAGCAAAAGATCACTGAGAGTAGCACGTCTCACAGTCTCTCCACGGGCAAAAATCGTAGAAGCTATGCACCTGTGCAGAAATCTCAATGTAGCGTGCTCAATCAATGTCCCTAGAGTGTCAGAGCCCGGGGAACGTGCGATCCTACACCACAAATCATCCCTATCTAGCATGTTCCCTATCTGCTCCACTGTCATCACTGGATGTCCTTATTCTAACCCAAAAAATTCTCCAAGTACGTCCACAGGTGTCCTCCAATGGTTATCCATGAGCCTACACTTAATCCAGTCTACTCCATTGAGATTGATCAATTCCAAGGACGAGAGAAACTCAAGAGTAAGCCGTTTGTAGGCTTTGACATCATTTCTCCAAAAATCCGGTGTAAAACCAACCCGCTCAGTCAATTCCAGAAATTTCTCCACAACCCCAAATGTAGATAAGACATCCAAATCAACTAACCTTGTATTCTCAAACGACCGCCTGTGGAGCTTCCTGTAATTATCAAATTGCCTCTTTGTAGGCATATGAAATCTGGCCGCACGCTCAAACGGAGCGGCCGCGGGGTCATATACTTCCATGGGGTCCCTTTGCACTGGCGGGGGCACTAGCTCGGCCCCTTGGCGAGATTGGGACCTAGTTCTACGCCTAAAAGGATTCATTTCTCACAAAAACACCATAAAACAGTCAGTCCGGACACTAATTTCGGACCGAAATGTGCACAAAAAATGCGATTTGGTCCCTTTCTTTTGTCAAATGGCACAGAAATCTCGGGTAAACCCAAATGCAATCTCCACAATCCCTGTGAATCCTTCTTCAACCTCAAGTCATCCCAGAAAAATTGATCCAAGTGAAAGAAGGGAGAAAACCGACCTTAAACCCGTGAGAAAAATAAAAAATTGCCAACCCGAGAGAGAAGAGCGTCTAGGCAGCAATAAAATGTGGCATGGGGCTCAATAGGTCACTGCTTGGGCACTACAACTCGAGTACCCCTTGATTTCGGCCCAAACTTCCTCCAAAACCGCCACTTTTTCCTTCAAAAATCGGCCACAACGAAGGGGTGTCACTCAAAACTAATGGTAGCAATGAGAAGAGGGTGGTGAGGTGATTCCAACGGCTGCCCGATCTGTTGAGATGGGTGAGATATGGTAGGTGTGTGTGAGTTGGTGGTTGGTTTCGGCTAGGAGAAAGGAGAACGAAGAGGTGGCTAGGTTTTTCGAATGGGAGAGAGATGAGAGGCAGGGAGATGGGATTTTAGATTAGTGGGTCGGGTTTGGGTTAATGGGTAGTGGATTTTTAGGTGTGAGAATTTGCATCCATTAAGAGAAGGGCTTCATTTCGGATTGGGCCTGCAGCAAGAATAAATCAAACAAATTAGATAGGCCCAATAAACAGTGAAAATAAGGAAGAGCCCATAAATCAATTTAGTTTAACCCAAAAAGCTCTGAGTCAGCTGCGATTTCGGATCGAAATGGAAGCATTTCGGACCAAAATCGTAGTTCAAATGCAAAATTGTATGGCTCAGTTGCTCCTTTTCCTGTGGAATTTTTACAGTAAATGCAGAGAGAGATAATTGAATTTTTGATGCAAAGAAAACTTCGAATGTCTCTGGAATTTCAGAATTATTCAAAAGAGGTCTTCTTTTCTCGTATTTTCCATGGCTTAAGGCGATGCAACTCGCATGAGGTCGTGCGTAGGCCATTGCTTGTTGGCCAGTGGTGCTCTAGCACGAGTTGCTGCCCCTGTTTGACTCCCATCAACTCTTTTTCACCTACATAAAAACAAAAGAAAAGAATTAAAGTAATTTTTTTTTTGTATTTTCTCATTTTTTCAATTTTTTTTAGTTTCTAATTTTTAATATTTTTTTATATTTTCGGATTTTTCTGATTTTTTTTAGTTTCTAATTTTATGAAAAATTAAAACAATTAAAAATGAGAAAAATTAAAACAATTTAAAAGAAAAAAAGAGAGTTTTGGGTTGCCTCCCAAGAAGCGCTCGTTTAAGGTCATTAGTTTGACCACCATTGGCTACGTTTCTTTCGGAGATTCGGAGAGGTAAACGCTAGCCACCTTTTCCATATTCTCGTTTGCGATGTAATGCTTTAATCTTTGTCCATTGACTTTGAAAGGTTCCGAATCCTTGTCACAAATGTCAATAGCACCAAAAGGATAGACTTTCACCACGCGAAACGGTCCAGACCATCGTGATCTTAGCTTGCCAGGAAAGAGCCTCAATCTTGAGTTGAACAGAAGCACTAGATCGCCTTCCTTGAATTCTCTTCTTGAAATTCTCCTATCATGCAAAAGCTTTGTCTTTTCTTTATAAAATTTAGCATTTTCATAGGAGTTTAGCGCGTACCTCATCCAATTCGTGCAAGTCTAGAATTCGTTTTTCTCCAGCTTTGAGCAAATCCATGTTGATGGCGCGAGTCGTCCAATATGCCATGTGCTCGAGTTCGACTGATAAATGACATGGCTTCCCATAGACTAGCTTGAAAGGACTCATGCCAATGGGTGTCTTGAAGGCTGTGCGGTAGGCCCAAAGTGCATCATCAAGTTTGCTTGCCCAATCCTTGCGCGAGCGAGCCACCGTCTTTTCCAAGATTCTCTTGATCTCCCTGTTGGACACTTCAACCTGTCCACTCGTTTGAGGGTGGTATGCTGTGGCCACCTTATGAATGACACCATGTTTCTTCAAAAGTCCATCAAAGTGCCGATTGATGAAGTGCTTGCCACCATCGCTTATCACCGCCCTTGGAACACCAAATCGAGGGAAGATAATCTTGGAGAAAAGGCGAATGACTGAGCTTGAATCTGCCGCTTTGCATGCGATTGCTTCCACCAATTTTGAGACATAGTCGACAGCTACCAAAATGTACTCAAATCAATGTGAACTTGGAAACGGCCCCATGAAATCCACGCCCCATACATAAAAAATTTTAACTTCAAGAATAGGGTCAAGAGTCATTTCATTCTTTTTGGATATGTTGCCCGTTTTTTTACATTTATCACAAGAAGAAACAAAAGAATGAGCATCTTTGAAAATAGTAGGCCAGTAAAAACCTGATTGGAGTACTTTGACTGCTGTTTTTGAAAAGGATGCATGGCCACCATATGCAGATGAGTGACAACTAGCGAGGATGGCTCTAACCTCTTCATAGGGCACACACCTTCGAAAAAGATTATCGATTCCAAGCTTGAAAAGGTATGGCTCCTCCCAAAAATAGTACTTCGAGTCGGATTTCAGCTTTTTGAAATTTTTTTCCTCTGTTGGACAGTCATGTCAGAAAGTACATAGCCACTCGCCAGAAAATTAGTCAGATCCGCATAACAAGGCTCCTCTGTTCTGCGTTTTTCTTCTCCATTTCGGTCCGAAATGGTTGGATTTCGGTTCGAAATGCCTGCTGTCGCCACGATTTCTGCCACCAGATTGTCGAATTTCGGTCCGAAATGGTCAGATTTTGGTCTGAAATGGTCCTGCACAGAGAATAACTTTTCATCAGGGAAGAAATCGTTGATGGGAGTTTCATTACCTTGTTCCTCTTCCCAATGCAAACGAGATTGGTGGTCTGCTACTGAATTTTCAGAGCCATTTTTGTCCTTGATCTCAAGATCAAACTCTTGTAGAAGCAACACCCATCGAATCAATCTAGGCTTGGCATCTTTCTTGCTTAGGAGATATCGAATTGCCGCGTGGTCAGTGTACACAATCACTTTGGAGCCCACAAGATACGACCTAAACTTGTCAAGTGCGAAGACTATGGCGAGAAGTTCCTTCTCCGTGGTTGTGTAGTTGACTTGGGCGGGGTCTAGCACCTTTCTAGCATAGTATATTGCCACTGGCTTCTTGTCTTTTCGTTGCCCAAGAACTGCTCCAACTGCATAATCACTCGCATCGCACATAAGCTCGAATGGTTGGCTCCAATCTGGTGGTTGTAGAATAGGGGCTGAGATGAGAGCCTCCTTCAACCTACAAAAAGCATCAAGACATTCATCATTTACAATAAATTCATTGTCCTTAATCAGAAGATTTGTTAGAGGGTTGACAATTTTAGAAAAATCTTTAATGAATCGACGATAGAATCCAGCGTGTCCCAAGAAATTTCGAACATCCTTGACACTTTTTGACATATCTAGCTTCTCTATCACCTCGATCTTTGCCTTATCAACCTCTATGCCCTTTGAAGTCACCACGTGTCCAAGCACGACTCCTTGTTGCACCATAAAATGACACTTTTTCCAATTCAAGACTTAGTTAACCTCTTCACATTTCTGCAAAATTTTAGAAAGATTAGCTAGACATGAATCAAAGCAAGTGCCATAAACAGAGAAATCATCCATAAACACTTTCATTTCTTTTTCAATAAAATTCGAAAAAATAGCCATCATAGCTCTTTAGAAGGTTGCTGGTGCATTACAAAGACCAAAAGGCATACGTCTATAGGCATAAGTACCATAAGAACAGGTAAAAGTGGTCTTTTCTTGGTCATTTAGATGGATGGGTATTTGAAAGAAACCAGAATAACCATCTAAATAACAGAAATAAGAATGATTAGCAAGTCTTTCAAGCAATTGGTCCACAAATGGAAGTGGAAAGTGATCTTTTCGAGTCGCGGTGTTGAGCTTGCGATAATCGATACACATTCGCCATCCAGTCACCATTCTTGTCTGAATCATTTCATCTTTTTCGTTCTTCACCACTGTTGTATCTCATTTTTTGAGCACCACATGTACCGGGCTCACCCATTTGCTGTCAGAGATAGGATAGATGATGCCCGCATCGAGAAATTTGAGGATTTCCTTCTTGACCACCTCCTTGAGATTGGGGTTGAGTCGCCTCTGCCCTTCTATAGATGGTTTGTGGTTCTCCTCCAAGAGAATCCTATGAGTGCAAATTGAGGGATCGATACCTTTCAAATCATCAATTGAATAACCAATCGCACCCTTGTGAGCTCGTAGTTCCACCAAAAGTCTCTGTTTGATCTAACATCAAACCCAGAATTAACAATAACTGGAAAGGTTTGATCTGGGCCGAGAAATTCATACCTGAGAGTTGCTGGAAGGGGCTTTAATTCGACCTGGGGTGCTTCATTTCGGACCGGAATGGTTGATTTCGGACCGAAATCCTCTGCTGTTGCTGCTCGGATCTCCTCCAGGGACAGATTTCGGTCCGAAATGCCTCCATTTCGGTCCGAAATGGCTCCTGACAGAGGTGTTTCATCACTGTTTTGGTCGTATTTTAGCTCCTACATGGTCTCCTCGACTCCTATGACTTCCTGCATATCAGAGAGAAAATTTTGGTAAGAATTTAAAGCAATTTCATATTGATCTTCGAGCGATTCTTCAACTGTGGGCTCGATTTCCTCGATCATGCAACATGAGTTGTTGATGGAACTAGGGCACTTCATGGTTTGCTCAATGGAAAAACGAAGTGTCTCTCCCCCCACTCTGACCAAGATCGTGCCGTCTCTGGCATCCATCATAACACCTGCGGTCCTTAGGAATAGGCGCCCCAAAATGATAAGGACCTCTCTGTCTTCCTCCATGTCCATCACAACAAAATCACCTGGCACCAAGAACTTTCCAACCTGTACAGGGACATCCTTGATTTCGTCCATAGGTAGGCGCTTGGAGGAATCTGCGAGCTGTATTGTTTTGTCAGACCAAATCTCTAAATCCTATCATCTCAAAAACTGTCTTAGGCATTAGGCTCACGCTTGCCCCCATGTCACACAATGCTTGTTTGATGAAAGCGTTTCCAATCACACAGGGCAAAGCGAACCTTTCTGGATCTTCTAACTTTGGCGGCATCCTGCTTTGTAAAGCCTCACTGCTTCGATTAGTCAGGGCCACAGTTTTCAACTCCTCTAAGGACCTCTTTCCAGTGCACAACTCCTTCAAGAATTTAACATAAATAGGTAGCTTTGTGAACACATCAGAGAATTGAATAGTGATATGGACTTTTCTTAACAATTCTAAAAAATGCCTGAACTGAATATCCTCCTTCTCTCTGGTCAACCTCCTAGGAAAAGGGACAGGGAGTTGATAGGGAACCTTTGGAATTGACTTACCCTTTTTCTCCTTCTCTGGAACCACATTTTCGCCCTCTGGACCTGTCATTTCGGACCGGACCGAAATGGGGGCTCTGGCTGCGCCTTTTGAGCTGCTGGTGCACCGGATTGAGACCCCGTCGGATCTACAGCGTCCTGGAGAGGTGGGAAAGGCAACACTTGCTCCAGAACTGGCTCTACTTGCTCGCCGGTCCTCTCACCCATATTGGTTACTTGTGTCTCGCCTCCAGATGGCATAGGTGGGTCCTTGTATTGGGTGCCACTTCGCAAGGTGTGTAAGGGTTTGCACTAGGCATTTGGGTTCACCTCCGGTTGGCTTGGTAGCTTGCCTTGTTGCCTTGAATAGTGCGATTCCATCATTTGCTCCAACCTGGCCAAAGTTCCAGAATTAGTTTTAAATTCTTCCATGCCTTCAACCAACATTTGATTAAATTTGTCATGTTCATGCATAAAGTCTTGAACAACTCGTGGTATACCATCCCTATTGTAAACAGATTTCTTTGGAAAGGGTTGGTCACGACTGTTGTTATTAAATTAAGCATTTTTTAACAAAGTTGGTGGGTTGGTGGGTTGGTGTTCTTGTACTGGTTCCTAGGCACATATGATCTATTTGTCGCATTATTATGATATTTGGGGTGGTTCATGTTTTCCTAATCTGCTTGTTCCCCATCACTCAATGAATAGCTTCGACTGAATATGTGTCTTGGAAAATAGGAGGGCTCGTTGTTGATCGAGTTGACTTTATGCCCTCCGTTGCTAGTTTTCGCGAGCGGACAATCGATTGAAGTGTGTCCTTCTTCGCCACACGCGCCACAATTGTTGGAGTTGAGGTGGGTGCCTTAAACTGACTACTAAGCTGCCAATTCCGCCTCGAGCTCGGCTATCCTCGCATCTTTTGTCGTGATCTCATGGACTTGATGTTTAGAGCTGCTCGGACGTCTGTGAGTTGGCATAGGATACCACGTGTAGTTCCTTGCACAATAGTCGAGCAAATCACGTCCTTGTGCCGCGTCAAGACGCTTGAATGCACCACCTGAAAGAGAATCAATGTTAATCTTAATGTTATCATAAAGTCCACCATAGAAAGATTTAATAAGCATCCATTCTTGAATCCCATGATGGGGGCAAGAGTTCTCCAAATCCCTAAATCTTTCCCATGCATCTCTCATTGATTCTTCTTCCTTTTGAGCAAAATTGTTCAATTCCCTTCTAATCGCATCAGATCTGTCCGCGGGGAAGTACCTAACCAAGAAAGTTTGTGCCATTTGATCCCAAGACCGAATTGACCCCTTTTTTAGTATTTTATATCATTTTTGGGCTCTATCCTTAAGTGAAAAATGGAACAATAATAGTCTAATTGCTTGTTGAGGAACACCATTAAACTTAATCAATTTAATGCAATCAATAAAAGTTTGTAAATGAGCATGGGGATCCTCTTTGTCATCTCCATAGAACGGGTTCTGTTGCACAAGTGTGACGTGGTTGGGGGCGATCTGCATGTTGTTGGCCTCGATGCCTGGAATCACCACAGGTCCGCCCACGTCTTTGGCATTAGGAGCTCCAAATTCTCTGAGTGTCCTATTCTGATCATCATCTTCCTCGTCCTCGGAGTTGTGGTTGCTTGCCTCGTCCTCATGTGTCCATCTCCGCCGCTCGGCCTCGAAATCTCTCCTTTGAGTTGCAAGAGTGTTCCGATCGGCGGTGATACGAGCTTCCCTCTGGTCCAATTGGAGTCTTAGGGCCTCCAATCGTTGGGCCTCTGTCTCCAAGTTGATTGGCCCTTCGTTTCCTGCCATTTTGCCTGTTGTTTCCTCTGTTTGGTCTAGATTTCGGACCGAAATGGGAGGATTTCGGACCGAAATAGGCTCTGGTCGGAGCGCTGGTTGATCCACTGATTGGCTAGAGCTCGGGTTCGCTTGGTCGCTGTGCTCTGGATCTGTGTCAAGCCTTCTAGTGAAGTATTTACGCTAAATCTGAGGCTTTGACTTGGTCTTCTTAGTCTTTCCAGCCAGTTCTCAACCTGAAATGCAAAAGAAAACAACGAAAAATTAAATAAAATAAAAAGAATCTAGTCTCTTAATACTAAAATAAGTACTCGATATCAAAACCGTCCCCGGCAACGGCGCCAATTTGATAAAGGAATTAAACCCTAGGATCAAATAAATTTGTACCTAGACCTAACCTAACTAGTCGTTCAAGTTAAGCTTAGGGTCGAACCAAAGGGACGGTAAAAATGAGTACCGGACTTAATCTTTCTTAAAAGCTAGACGGAAAAAAGTATTTGTCGAGTTTGAATTAAAAACAACGCTAAATAGCAATTAAAATTGAAAGAAATAAATAATAAAATATTTTTGGATTGATTTTTATATTTTTCGGGACTCTAACAGATGCAATAAAATGTCTCAGGACTTCGTGCTCATTTGATTTAGCTTTAAAGTGCTTCTATCTTGATTTTCACCAAGACAAAGAGCAATTTCGGACCGAAATGTATAGATTTCGGACCGAAATCTATACAAGCCGTGCCGAAATACACTTTAAACTCCTTGTTTCGACTTGGCAAATTTATACAACACTTTGTGAAGGGTACTGGATGACCAGACCTAAACCCTAGCCTCAGCTGTCGCAATTTTGGATTGGATTTGGTAAGGAACTCGGTTTTCACGACGTAAATAACTAAACCTAAACTTTCGTGTCGGATTTTAGTTATTTAAGATTGTTTAGAGGGATTTCCAGAGGTATTTAAGGTCCTGTCGGTTCAATAAAAGTTACACCTTTCGGTTATGAACTAGCCTCCTCTTTCGAGTGTTTGGCTTACCTCAAATACTTAGCTAATTAATTAATTGTTCTAGTCTAATACCCTATAAATGCTGCAGTTCATTAATAGATAAACGATCAAACAAGAAATCAATTTAACTAAGCAAAATAATAATTTCTCAACTAAGCAAATCACATAGCATAATATAAATTCATCAAGTCAATCCAAGTACTAAATCAAACTACTAACTGGCCCTAAGACATCATAATATCTAGCCTAACATGTTCAAATAGAAAATAACAAGTATCATGCGAATAATAGAGATACAAGCCATAAAACAATGAAATAGAAGCATAAAAGAGAAAACTAAGGGATCCTTATGCTAATACTCGCTGTTCTAGGATCAAGGAGTCGAGGTGGAGAGTCAAAGTCCCTGCCGTCGCACGCAAACGCTGCTGCCCCTTGAAGAAACCATGGAGAGAGACCAAAAACTATGCCGAAATAATACAAATATGGTATAAAAATGTGGGAATAATGTGGAACCCCCTTCTGCACGAAATTCAGTCCCTAAATACTGCTCAAGGAAGGTCAGGAGGCGGCTAGGGCAAGATGTGCTCTTTCCATTCCCGAAACTTTCCAAAAACTTCTTTCCATATATGTATTTCGGACCGAAATCAGGCTCTGACGAGATGAATTGGGCTGGGACCAAGGCTTTCGCGTGAGATCTGATCTATCTTGGCCCATGAGAGTCTTCTCTGGTCCTAGGCACGTCTGTGTGGGCCGGAAATGAGTCGTCCGGCTGAGAATTGGACTCCATTCTTCTTATTCGACGCGTTTTGTCTTCGATTTCCACGAGAATTCTACAAAACAAACATAGAGGCGGCGGCAGTACCAAAATCCTGGAAAACACAGTTAATCATGAGCAATTATATTGGTTTGAGTGCCATTCTGGTGCTAAGTATGGTCAAAATATGTATATAAATGATAGACATCATATATTTTCAATGAAATTTTATATGGATACCCACAGAATTATGACAAATTTGTTGATACAGTGTTTTTCATTTTGAGCTTTCAAAATATTTTAAGTTATTTTATGTGTTTAATGTATTTTTAAAAAAAATACTATTTATATATTTTTTAAATATTTAACAGCTTATCCAAATTTGTTTTCTTTTCAAATTTAATATATGTTACAGGAAACGAAATATAATCTAATGATGATAATTCTTTTTTCGCTTTCAGAATTGTATTATATTTGTTTGCTCATGTTATTTTATTAATGTGATTAAGGAAAATATATTTTTGCTTTTAAATTGCTTCAATCCCTTCCTAAATTTTTCTTGCATGAAATTTGATGACATAATCTTAAATATAATTTGATCTTTTTCTTTATTCTTCGAATTTGTAAATTTGATGCCTTCATTCTATAATTAAATAAATATAATTTTTTAACTGTTTCCAATCCTTTGCAAATTTACTTATCTATAAAATTTTATATACATGATAACAATAACAAAAAATCTAATGATACAAACTTTTTAAATTGTATGCTTTCCCAATTTTTTATATAATTTTTTTACCCGAACAAATTTAAAACATCATAGTTTAAATGCTAGATTGTTCAAAGAGCTTTCTAGATTTATTTTTTTGATAAAATTATATTTATATGCATACAAAATTATACATGATCCAATGATATTGAATTTTCTATTTTTCAATGTTTAAAACAGTTTTCATGGTTCTAAAATTTTAGAAATTTCTCAAATTGTACTATAACTTTTGAATTACTTGGAGGTATTTTTAATTGATTTTTTCCGATAAATTTAATATGAATGATGAAAGAGGTAACAAAAAAAACATTCGCACCCTTTTATATTATTTTCCTATTTTTATAGGCTCACAAAATTACAATTAAATCAAACGTTATATCTAATTATAATTACACCATCAATGTAACAACTATACATATCGTTGTAATATGAATAATTTTTTTTCACATTTACAATGCGCGACACCAGTTTATTAAATTTTTTTATCAATCCATAAACAACAGCTAAAAAAATAGATCGCGCAACGCACCAATGTCCACTAGACGTAATTTTCACTAAATATAGCACAAAATTATTTTTTACCTTATAAAATGTTTGGTTGTTTCTCTGAATTTATTTTTGCAATATAAATTATATGGATGACAGAAAATAATTTATCGAACAATATACTATTTTATTGATCCAAATCATAAAAAAAAAAATAGATCGCGCAACGTGCGAGACCCCGCTAGTAATATGTACAAATGGACAAGTAACAGAAATCCAAATCTTGTGGCGCGTGACACAGCGTGTAGCGCACCACAGGCCGTCTGATCAGATCTGGATGGATGAGGGAACCCCGTGCATGTAACAGATTGTAAGGCCCGAAAAAAATTGAATCGTCTAGATCTAATCAGACGGTCCGTGTTGCGCGCGACACAGCGCCACAGGATTCGGATTGCAAGTAACAGATTTAATCACACATGCGTGTATACAAAAACATATCCAGTAACTATAACAAAATGTGCTCTAAATTAAATCTAGACTCTAAAATTATAACAAATGATTACAACATCCATTTCCACATCTTCAACCTGAGACGTGTTTGCAGCCAAATTTGCCTCCTTCTGAGCAGCATCTGAGCTTCGTTCTCTTGGTCATTTCCTTTCAGCAGCTATTACGATCCAAATAAAAAATTGTTAATTACCTAAAACAATGCTTCTGGCACTCCTCAAACAGCTCACCATCCATGTACTCCTTGGCCTTGGCTTGTTTCTCCATGTACTGCTTCTGGCACTCCTCAAACAGCTCACCATCCATGTCGAGAAACATTTTACAAACATTTGCAGTCAGGCCGTGGATAGCCTAGTTCCAGTGGCTCTGGATGTTCTTTTCCAGTGCTTCAAAGATTATAGGGAAGATTACTGCTTGGTTTTGTGCAATTAGGCTTACGATGTGGTCGTTGTTCCATAGGAAAAGAGCCCGCTCAGCCACCTGACATGTGTTAATTTTAAGAACAATCTTGAACTTTAAATACTCACAAACAAGTTTCTTAATTTTTGAAATTACAAATAGCATACAGCCACTATAATGATGGTCAAGCCAAGGAAATAGTAACCTAACCGCCCCTTAATGCCTCATTAGGACCAAATAAGCAATGTCAATATGAAAACCAATATGACCAGAGCCTCAGGTTTTCTCAAACTAATATGACCAAAGCCTCACGAATAATGAGCCGCATCCTCTGGATGGCCATCCAGTGGATGGTTTTCGATCTTAGCCGTTCGATTTAATCTCAATGGATATGGATGCCCCGTGCATGATACCAGGATTGATAGGCTCGAAAAAATCTAACCGTTGAGATTAAATCGGACGGCTCAGATGAAGAGACGTCCATTGGATGGCCATCCAGAGGATACGCTCCCCACGAATAAAGCCTCAGGTTTTCTTAATATGACCAATTCAGTTTTTTTTTTTTCATGAAAACCAGTCAAATTCAGGTTTTCATGCGATACATAAAACCCAATTAGGTTTTTGTTTAATAAAAAAAAAATCCTGACTTTCTGTTTTCTTTTTGAAGGCTAGTGGGCCAGTGCCTGACTTTCTGTTTTCATCCGTCAATTTCACTTCACAATTGGTTTTAAACCGAAAACAATCAAATTCCTGTTTTGAAATTGGAAAACAAAATAAAAAATTAAACCGAAATACTTCACAATTGATTTTCTGTTTTGAAATTGGAAAGGAAAATCAACATAATTGAACCGAAATCCTTCACAATTGATTTCTGTTTTGAAATTGGAAACGAATAAAACTAAACTACAAAAAAGAAAACGAAGTACCTAAATTGATTTTCTGTATCGATCGAGTCGCTATAGGTATCGGAGTGGCTAGAGGTGCTAGAATCGGGGTGGAGGCACAGCCTAGTTTTTGAGTAGAGGGAGGCAGCGGCGGATCTTGAGGGAGGTTAGGGTTGATCGAGCAGTTGATGGAGATGCTCCGAGAGGAGGCAGCGGCGAAGAGAACGAGTATTGGGTTTTTGTTTTCTTTTTTCAAAACCTTGTCGATTCGATTCTGTGTGGAGAGAGAGACGATAGACGGCAAACTTTAAAAACTAACGGAGAGATGAAGCCTATTAGCGCCTCAATCAAGTCCTTTAATCTTAATCGCAGCACGAATTTTAAAGCGGATCCAATAGCACAGAAATGTTGTGCATAAGTTCCATTTTCCAATAAAATAAAACTTTCACTACATTAATTTATGTCCCTAAATGTAACGAGTTTTCAAAATTCTCATTTTCATCAAATTGGACCTGCTATTGCACGTCACCCAAAATGACTAGATAGGGTAAGTTCTCTTTAACCAATCATATAACTTTATGATTCTTGGTTAGAGTCGCGAATTTCGCACCGACGTCCAAACTCTAGTTAGGTCCATCGATAACCAACATCTCTCTATTTGCTCATAACAAATCTTATTTATACCCCGACTATCGAATTGATAACCATGATGTTAGCTTGGGTGAACCGCACCATGAGAGGGCAATCGACGTGAAGGGGATATAGAGAAGGAGGGCGGTCGGCTTAATCAAATTAATGGGACAAACAATTACGTGACTTTGTTTGGTGGTCGTGTAAGCATACACCCATACCTATCCTATAACATTTCATAACATTCACAAATATTCACATAATAAGCATCTCAAGCATTATTGTGGGTTTGTATGGCTGCATTAGTTTCACCGCATCACCGTGTAGCAAATCTAATTTAATCAAGCCCTCCCACTAATCATATGGATTTAATCCTATATAATTAAATGAACAAAATACATGTGAAAAAATTTCTAATTCTCTCCTAGCCTAAGTGGCATGCAAGCCTCACAAGTTACATTAAAATTAATCCAAATTAATTAACCATGGCACCAAAGACCTTACACACATTCAATTACATGCATTTATAATACAACACACAAGGCATTGATATATTGGGCCATATCAAACCCACGATCCTCCTACAAAAACAAGTTAGCACAAGTACCCCTACGTGTGTAAGTTGTTTATAATTAACAAACTTTTAAGTATCTTTGCACATCGCTTGCCGCTTGCATTTTCCGCGTAAAGAAGGTTCAGCATTCAAGCAACAATCTTGCTTAAACCTTTTGAAATTCATTTCAACATCCGAAATTATTTAATGGAGGATACTAAGGACTGATCTAATTAACATGTCAACCAATTAATTAATTAGAATAAATTCATTTATGCAAACAGGACTCGAAAAATTTTAAAATTTTATGGTCTCCAAAAAAATCCGAAATAAATCATGCACAATTCTTATAGTGAGATGAACTATCTGTTAAAGTTTCACGAAGAGATCACATACCATTTGGGAGAGCAAAAAAAGACAAATCTCAGATTGTGTATTAAAATACCGTTAGAAAAATTCTGTTTTAGTCTCAACCGTTTGGGCTATAGGATCATCTTCCAAATAGATTGAATGCAAATAAAATTTACAATAAATTACTACAAACCCATGGCTAGTAAGTCATGAAAGAAAACCATACCTAATTTATACAATTTCATCAAGTTTAAAGGACTTAAACATAAACCCCTATTTTGAAACAAACTGTCGACGAAAAAGTTTCAGTCAAGTTAAGGTATCAAAACTAGTCCAAATCGAGTGAACTTAATTTTGAACCAGGACTTGAAATAGAAGATTTCCATTCAAATACATTTTTCAAAAAAATTTTCAATCAATACTAGTTTATCAAACCATCTAGCCGGTACCAGTTAGACAGTTTAGATCTTTCATCACTTAAAATAAATAGATATCCTTCAAACCACATCACCAAATTGATGTGGCTGAAAGCCATGCATATCTAGGTTATTCCTAGCCACAAAAACATGCAGCTTATTTATAAAATAAATTGATTAAAGACTATATTCTCAGATCTGGTCAGGCAGAAACTAGTTCTGCGCACCGTCACGAGAAAAATCACCATAAATCCATTATTGATTGGATTGAGGTGAAACCAGAGGCTAAATACTCCAAACTCACAGATCTATCAACTTCAATAAACCAAAAAAATTAAATCGAATGCTTCACACAAAGAAAATCTCTCAAAACCACAGAAAACAGAAGTTTCAGGCAGCAAGCAAGTGCATCAACTCTTCTAATCCATTAATTAACCATTTCTCACTTAATTAAGTGCCACAAAGTCTTAATTATGACATGGCTCTGATACCACTGTTAGAAAGTATTTCACACGTGTAATTTTAATTTTTATTATATTTAATAACCATTAACAAGCACAAAACACTAAGGATCTAGTAATTAAGCCTTTTAGCACATGAGAAAGGAAGGAGGGTTGTACCTCTGCTAGTATCGCAACTAGAAGGCTTGTCCAATGTACTTAGAATCGATGGTGCACACCACCACCACCACCATCATCACCACCACCACCACCTAGGCCGGCCTCGAGTCCACTAAGGAGTTAACCAATTTCTCTTTCACTTGTGTTAGCAAGGATGAGAATATAGCTAATCTCTTTCTCCTTCTTCTTACAATTAACAATTTACGTGGAAGAGAGAGATGCTCAACACATGAGCTAGAGAGATGAGATGAGAGAGCAATGGAGAAGAAAAAATTTGAAATTTTCTTTTCAAAATTTCAGCCAAAGGAGGAGGGAAGAGAGAGAGAGCTAGGTGGATGCTAGGGTTTTCTCCCAAATGACACCCCTATATATAAACAACTCACCCTAGCTCTCTTATAATTTTTGGCTTGACCAAAATACCCTTAAGGTGCCGTAATTTATAGGGCTCCCATGGGCTCCTATAGCCCATTAACCCATTCCTTTTGTTGCTCTTCCATTTAATCTCAATTTGGACTTTTAATTAACTAATTAAATAAAAGGCCAATTAGCTCAATATAATTAAAGTATGTTGAACAAAATTAATTATTAACTTATTAATAATTATTTTAGGATTAGGAAATACATTAATTTATTTCTATATGATCCCTTTGACTTAATTAATTATAACGGTTTTCAATGATATATAATTAAGGAAAAATTGATTCCATGCCACCTCAAAACTTCAAAATTAGAAAAATGCCACCCTAAAACTATTCCTTAGAAAAATGCCACTCCAAATTCATTTTGTTCAGATAATTGCCACAATTTCTGTAAAAATCTTCCCCAAATTTTGTATTGACCATAATGCCCTTGTTACCATCCTCTTCAATCTTCAATTTATCTCTATCGTTACAAAACCACTTTGCTTCCCAACTCGTTGCACGTAATAACCCATTATTTTCAATTATTCTCTCCTCCTTGCTTTTTATTTTCTCTTTGATTTTATTCTTCTTTACACTCGTACCCCTTCATTTTCTTTCTACCCTTCACTGTCTAACTTCAAAGTGATACTCGTTAATTCTCAAACTTAATTCAAATCATGGTTTTAACAAAATAAATACCAGCACTCAATTACACTATAATAAGAATAGAAGATGAGAGGCACGGAGACAATGGAGAAGACAATTTGGGAGAGAGCTCTTTTCTATTTGACAGTGACAGTGAGGATTGTCCCTTCGCAACAAGGAGACGAGTCTGATCGGAGGAAGATGGGACTCTCATCGCTAGGTTTAGGGACGAGAGCCTGAGAGAATAGAGGTAAGGCTCGTTGCTTTGTTAGGTTTAGGGGAGAGCGTTGGGAGATGAAAGGCACAGAAACAATGGAGAGACTAAGGCAGATTCAAGATCTTGGGCTTGAATTTGTAATGTTAGAGGTAAATTGAAGAGGGTGGTAACAGGGGCATTACGGTCAATATGAAATTTGGGGAAGATTTGTACAGAAATTATGGCAGTTGTCTAAACAAAATGAATTTGGAGTGGCATTTTTCAGAGGAGTTGTTTTAGGGTGGCATTCTTCTAATTTTTATGTTTTGAGGTGGCATGGAACCAATTTTCCCTATAATTAATTAATCAACTTATCATATTTTCACAGTACTCACTGTTGCAAATAAATAAATAATGCATTGTATGGTTAAAGTCCTATTTGTGTGACCCTTTGAGGATTTATGATATGTTAGCCATGAAAATAAATCGTTATTTATTTTCAATAATCATAAGCGGTATCCAGCAACACGTTATGATTTCCAATTGACATAAATATTGTAATGCTACAGTATTTCAATCTTGCATAAGAAATAAAAGTATTTTCTTGTTTTGATTCTTATGCCACATTATATCATTGTATAATATAAGATATGAATGTGTAATTCTTGCAGATTATACATTTATTGATTTAGAGATAATTGTATAAAGTTGCTAGCAAACAATCTATCTCCATCAAGGGGCCCAAACAGATATCATCACTCATTAAGTAAATTAATGAGAGACATACGATTTTCCTGATGAATAACTTTTTCCCGCACAATTTAAGAGAGCATAAATAAAGTCCGTATAGCAACCTTTATCAGGAATCAACATTAGACGATATTTATAGAATCTATTCTCATGTGGAAAAGTTGAACCATCTCAAACTTAAAATCAAACTCATATGAAATAAATAATGACACTTAACACAATCAATATATTTATTTCATTGGGTCATGTCCTATTCTATGTTCTATAACATACACATATGCAATTAAGTCGGTGACTCTTTACCTATGATTTATAGAACTTTATCATCACTTAACTTGCATACTAATCTTATATGATAATTAATGCTCTTTGTTAATTATCAAGATTATGGATAGTTTAGATTTATTATTATCATTTAATTATAAATGAAACACAGAGATCCACAATTCAGATCCTCAACCTGAATGATCTGTCAATAAATAAATCAAGGAGCCATGATGGCTATCTTTTTTGACTTCATTAAAAAGGACATTGAGGTACTCATAGATGACTTTTCAGTGTATGGAAATACATTTGATCACTGTCTGTCTAACATATCTAAGATTTTACAGAGGTATGAGGAAGTAAATCTAGTTTTTAACTGGAAAAAGTGCCACTTTATGGTTCAAGAAGGAGTAGTGCTAGGTCATGTGGTATCTGAACAGGGAATCATGGTGGACCCTGCTAAGATTGAAGTGATTGGAGGACTCAGCAAACCATCATGCGTCAAAGACATAAGAAGTTTCTTGGGGCATGCTAGATTCTACAGGCGCTTCATATAAGATTTTTCAAAGATTGCAAAACCATTGACTAATCTCACTATGAAGGACGCTGAATTTAACTTCAATGAAGAGTATAATGATTCTTTTTGCAGGTTGAAGGAAGCTCTGGTTTCAGCACCCATTCTGCAACCCCCTGACCAGAGTCAACCGTTCGAGTTGATGTGTGACGCAAGCGATTACGCAGTGGGGGCTGTGCTTGGACAGAGGAAAGATAAGAAGTCATATGCAATCTACTACGTCAGTAAAGTTCTTGATGAGGCACAAGTGAATTACACAACAACTGAGAAGGAACTACTTGCAGTAGTGTTTGCTCTCGATAAATTTAGATCGTACTTAGTGGGCTCTAAAGTTATTGTTTACATTGACCATTCTGTCCTTAAGTACCTTCTAAATAAGAAAGATGCCAAACTAAGATTGATCAGATGGATTCTTCTTCTCCAAGAGTTTGATTTACAAATCCTCGACAAGAAAGGAGTAGAGAATACAGTAGCGGATCACCTATCCAGAATTAAGTGGGAAGACGACAACAAGTTATCCATCAATGATAGTTTCCCAGACGAGCAACTTCTTTGTGTCAGTCCAAAACAGACGAATTGCTTAATCGGCGAGCGACCCATGAGCCCACCAGAAAATCAAGTTTTCTCCATCGATCGAACCCAGATGAAAGCTGTCTGCCAGCTTTACAAAAACCATGGCCAGGACCCTTGGTTTGCAGACTTTGCAAACTACCTAGCCAGTGGAGTATTGCCACATTACATCACCTATCAGCAAAAGAAGAAGTTCATAGCTCCTCATGAAAGGGTTTTACGCAGCCAAATACCAGGCTGGATTGATTTGTAAGGCCAAATACCAGGTCACACCATGCCAAATACCAAGCATTTCAAGATCCAGTGCCAAATACCAGGCACTCAAGCCAAATACCAGGCTCATCCATTACCAGAAAAGAAAAAAAAATGGAAAAGAGGAGGAGAACAAGAAATCAAAGCATAAAATACGTTTTTGGCCCCCTTTATTGCATATCAAATCGTAATTTTACATTTTAATTAAGCTAATTACCTTGATTTAAACTTAAAACAGCTTTTCTTTTCTTTACAACTGCTGAAAATATAACACTAGCCTAATATATGAAAAATTGGGGGCCAGGAATCCATCGAGTTTGCTTCTTTTATAGCCAGAGGGATTAGGGTTTGCTGGAGTTTAGTTTGCCACATGGAAGCTTCAGGGAATTTTGAGGTTTGATGAGGTTTGATGAGGTTTAATGGATGGCTGGGATGCTTCTTCACTTCTGCCGCCTCAATTTGGTAGTCTATCTTCACTTTAGCTGTTTACTTGATAATTACACCCTCCAATATGCTTTTGCCACTTGGCATTAGTGGAGTTGTAGTCAGCTTGGCTGTTGATGTTTATACTCTTTTTCACTTGTCAACATATATCTGTGTGACAGGTGGGGTCTATATCATTTGTGCCCTTGAAAGGGTAAACATACATTTTCTACTTCTCTTTACTTAGTAGCATACTTGAGGGAGGGGTTATCTTGGGCGCCAGCTGCCTCCTGTGGCATGTCAGAGGAGCATCCATGACATTTCATGGTTGTCTTGACCTTCTCCAGTGAGATTCCTTTGCTTAGCATCCCCTCCAGTGGCTCTTCTTGGTTTGATTTCCTTTTATGTCCCTCACAGGATTCAATTTGATGGTTTATTGTGGCATTTGAGTAGTTATTTCTCATGTAACTACTGACTTGGCAACACATGGTTGGTTGGACAAGCGTTGGCTGTTGAGACTTCACAGAATTGCTTAGTTAGAGCACCTTCTTTGGTGCCAGACTTGGCATGAGGTGGCATCCATCCAGTAGCTAAGAAGCATCAGATGGTTCAAGTTTGGTGGTGAGAATAATCTCCCCAGGTAGGTGGTCCCCCCTCGGTATCTCCCCTGAACCCCTCCCAACTTCGCTTAAGATGTAATAGAGGGAGAAGCAAGCTGTCAGATGATCACTATCCCTAATAGCGAGGTTATGAGAAGGCTAATTTCCATTCAGGAGAGGAAAGGACACAGGGAGGTTGCCACAAAAGATCCCAAGATCACGTCATTGGTACTATAAATAGCCACCACCTACCCCTTGGAGAAGGGGTTAGATTTCTTGTAATCTGGATACTCACTCATGTACTAAGAAAAATTGAGATCAATAAAAATATAGTTTCTTTCTATTTCTAGTCTCTTCTCTCTTTCTCCTTCAATTATGTTGTTGATTTCCACAAAAGCTAAATTTAGAATTATCAGTTACCATTTTCTTACGCCCATATCAGTATATATATTATGTATAATTAACTATGGAGAGGCATGAATATGACGGACGATAAGGGCGTGCATGCAACAGCAGGGGGGGTTTCCTTCATGCAGTAAAACCAGCATCCTCGATCATGTCCAGATCATCGAGCTTCATCCCACCAGGAAGCTCCCAATCGAAACGGTAGAGAAGTGTCAGATCAGAAACCAGGAACCAGAACGAAACATGAATAACAAGAAAGAAGAAGAGAATTTTGTGGTACAAAAACTGCCGCACCATTTTCTGAATTTTTTCCCCTTTTTATATTTTCTGTAAAAAGATACATCCCTAATTCTAAGATACAATCCCAAAAATAAAATCATACTTAAATCTACTATGCAAATATAACCTGGTTTCTGATTTCCAACCATGCTATATTCACATATTGCTAAAAATAGAAAATTACTAAAAACAACAATACTGGTAAAATTAACTCAAAACACAATTCACTTATTCTGACAATATATCGATACAACTAGCTTATTCCAACAATCACTTCCCTAAGCTTGTTGTGCCTTCTTCACAATCTGCAGTCCAATTCTTTCTCTCATCTCCAGGAGCTTGATTCTGCCAAGGGGCTTTGTAAGGATATCTGCTAGCTGGTCTTTCGTCCCAATATGCTGAACCTCAATTTTCTTGTTTTCAACACATTTTCTTATGTAATGAAACCGAGTGTCTATGTGCTTGGTTCGGTCATGGTACACTGGATTCTTACACAATGAGATCGTTGATTTGTTGTCAATGTAGAGCTTTATTGTACCTATTTCTTTGCACAAAATATCAGTGAGCAAAGAATGAAGCCAAACTCCAAGGCATGCTGCAGATGTAGCTGCAATATATTCTGCTTCACAGGAAGACAATGCAACCACCTTTTGTTTTCTTGATACCCAGCTGATTAGATTGTTGCCCAAGAAAAATGCAACTCCAGTGGTGCTCTTGCGATCGTCTATGTCACCGGCCAAATCACTGTCACTGTATGCTATCAATTTCAGCTCCTCTTCTCTTCCTTTTCCATAGAAGCAACCAAATCCAGATGTTCCTTTAATGTACCTCAAGATATGTTTCACTGCATTCATGTGTTCAGTCGTGGGCGATTCTATGAATCTGCTTACAATCCCAACCGAATAGGCTAAGTCAGGTCTCGTGTGTAAAAAGTACCTCAAGCTGCCCACGATGCTTCTGTATTTAGCTTGATCTGCTGGTGGAGCAGTGCTTTTCTTACTCAACTTAAGTCTAGCTTCCATTGGAGCTTGAGCCGAGTTACAATCTTTCATACCACAGTTTTGAAGAATTCTTCTAGCAAATGCTTCCTGACACAAAGTAATGTTATTTGATGATTGATGGACCTCTATACCAAGATAATAGCTCAACATTCCCAAATCACTCATCTGAAAAATTTCTTTCATCTCTTTCTTAAACTTAGAAATTTCTCCTTCGCAAGCTCCAGTGATTATCAAATCATCCACATATACTCCAACAATAACAGAACCTTCCTTGCTGTCCTTTTTGTATACCGCATATTCAACCAAATTTCTTTTAAAACCAATTGCTACCAATGTTTTGTCTAACTTAGAGTTCCAAGCTCTCGAGGCTTGTCTTAATCCATATAGCGCCTTGTGCAATTTCAAAACTTTATCCTCACTTCCCTTCTCCTCAAAACCAGTAGGTTGGCTTACATAAACTTCTTCCTCTAGCTCTCCATTCAGAAAAGCTGATTTGACATCCATATGATGTAATTTCCATCCCTCATGGGCTGCTAGTGCAATGAACAATCTCACTGTTTTTATTCTTGCGACTGGTGCAAAAACTTCCTCAAAATCAATCCCTTGTTTCTGCACATATCCCTTCGCCACTAATCGTGCTTTATGTTTTATTACCTTTCCATTAGAGTCCTTCTTTAATTTATAAATCCACTTCAGTCCTATGACCTTTTGATCAGTCGGACGATCCACCAAACTCCAAGTTTTGTTGTTATGAATAGAATCAAGTTCATCATGCATTGCACACTTTCAGCTTTCTTCTTTACTAGCCTCATGAAAATTTATAGGTTCTTCTGTCCCTAGCAAGCACATTTCAGAGTAATCAACTTCAATTGGCTCGGTTGCATCATACAAATCCTGCAATGTGCTGCATCCGAGCAGTATTCTCCCTTGGCGAGACATCATCCTCAGCTGGGTCTTGGTTTGTTGTAGTTCCTTGTTCACCCTGTGGATTGCGAGCTATGAATTCCTCTATTTCACTTTCTGTGCATCCCACTGGCTGCATCGGGTTGGATACATGTTGCATTTCATCTGTTTGTTCACAATTATCAACAACTTCATGTATCTCAAACATCTCACCACCTTGTTCTCTTTCTGGACTGTGTACAACATCCCAATCCCATGCTTTCTCCTCTTCAAACACAGCATCATGTGATATCTGCACCTTCCCTGTAACCGGGTCATACATGCGGTATGCTTTTGAACCACTCTCATAGCCAACAAATACCATTGGAGCACTACGCGCTGCAAATTTCCCACTTTGATTATTCAACTGTTTCACATGAGCTATACATCCAAAAGTACGCATATGATGCACACTTGGTTTCTGCTTATGCCAAGCTTCATATGGTGTCATCTCGATCACACTTTTTGTGATTGTACAATTCAGAATATAAACCGCCGTTGTCACAGCTTCTCCCCAAAATTTTGCAGGAATATTCATACTTCTCATCATACTACGAGCCATACTAGCAACTGTCTGATTTCTTCGCTCGACTACACCATTTTGCTGAGGGGAATAAGGTGCCGTCAAGTACCTCTTGATACCTACCTGCTTGCAATAAGATGTGAACTCATTTGATCGGAACTCACCTCCTCTGTCTGTCCGAAATGCTTTTAACTTTGCATTTGCCTCAACCTCTGTTGCTACCTTAACATCTTTGAATGCTTTAAATGCCATATCCTTTGATTTCAGCAGCACAATCCACATGTATCTGTTGTAATCATCAACTAAAAGTAAGAAAAATCTGTTACCAGCAAATGTAGCAGGTGTTATAGGTCCACATAAGTCACCATGTACTAATTCCAGCACCTCCTTTGCTCTGAACATCGCTTCCTGAGGAAATGAGCAGCGGCGTTGTTTACCAACAAGGCAACCGTTGCACAATTGCTCTACATGTTTCACAAGTGGTAATCCTTCAACCAAGTCCTCCTGACTTAGTTTCCTTAAAGCTTGGAAATTAAGATGTCCATATCGTGCATGCCATCGCCAATCTTCACTGCCTAGGTGTGCCATCAAACATACGGGCTTTGCAACATCAAGATTGAGTATATAGAGTCTGTTTCTTGTTCTCTTCACTGGAATCAAGAGCTGTTCCTCACGGTCAAATACTTTCAATTGGCCATTTTCCAACACCACTCTACATCCTCGCTCCTCAAGTTGTCCCAAACTAATAATGTTACTGGTTAGTGCTGAAATATAGTATACGTCAGTCAAGGCTTTATGTTCACCAGTCCGTCCTTCAAGCAACACTGTTCCATGATCAGAGATTGACACCATTGAGCCATCGCCAAATTTGACTGTGCCCGCAACAGAGGTGTCAAGTTCAGTGAAATTTTCTCTACACCCAGTCATGTGGTTACTAGCTCCAGAGTCGAGGTACTACAAATTTTGATTCTCATTCCCATTCATCCCTAAGTGGAGCTGTACATCTTCATGACAAGCATCAACAAGGCGGGTTCATCCTCTACCTTCTCTGCCACATATGTTTTTTTTTCTTTTTTGGGTTTGCGACACTCTGATGCAAAGTGGCCGTATTCATAACAATTATAGCATCTAATTTTAGATTTATCAAATTTCCTATGTGGCTTCTTGTCATGCCCACTCCCTTGGCCTTGATTGTGTGCACCACCAGATCCTTCAGCGCCTTTCTTCTCTTTAATGGACAGCGCCTCCCATTGTGCCCGTGTAAGTAATACTTGCTCCACTTCTTCTTTATGCTGACGCCGTCCTTTTAGACTTTCCTCGAACACTCTTAAGCGCCCGATAGCCTCTGTAACAGACATGCTTGTCAAATCGCCCCATTGCTCGATCGTACCTATAATGGGCAGGAATTTATTTGGAACCGCACTGAAAAGCTTTTCAATAACCACGCTGTCTTTCAATTCTTCTCCGAGAGATCGAATTTCACCAACCATGCTAGTGAGTCTTTGGGAAAACTCTTGAATTGTTGTTGTATCTTCCATAACAATACAATCAAATTGGCGTTTCAACGCTTGTGTCCTTGCTTTCCTGACACGTTCTTCACCCACGGTCATCTCTTTAATGGCGTCCCATGCTTCCTTTGTCAAAACTTTCTCCGCAATTGCCATCATCACGGGATCTGGTACGCCCTGAGAAATTGCAGCCAGGGCTCCATGATCTTTGTCTTCTTCGATCTCATCTTTACCCTCCACTGCCTCCCATACGCCAAGTGAACATAGGATAATCTTCATCTTTACGGCCCACAAACCATAGTTGGTGTCGTTCAACATCGGGTACTGGATGGGCACGACACCCCTCGCCGTTGCTTTTGGCATCTTCACCTCCTCCTTCCTTTCACTGTCATCGCCCATGACTTCACCAACCTGTCTGCTCTGATACCAATTGTCAGATCATAAATCAGGAACCAGAACGAAACATGAATAAGAAGAAAGAAGAAGAGAATTTTGTGGTGCAAAAACTGCCGCACCATTTTCTGAGTTTTTTCCCCTTTTTATATTTTCTGTAAAAAGATACATCCCTAATTCTAAGATACAATTCCAAAAATAAAATCATACCTAAATCTACTATGCAAATATAACCTGGTTTCTGATTTCCAACCATGCTATATTCACATATTACTAAAAACAGAAAATTACTAAAAACAACAATACTGGTAAAATTAACTCAAAACACAATTCACTTATTCTGACAATATATCGATACAACTAGCTTATTCCAACAAGAAGGTTCGCCAGCGCCAGCTCAAGTGTTGCGAGCGCGAAGGTCATGCCAGGGCAGATCCGATGCCCAGCTCCAAATGGTATTAGCTCAAAATTTGTCCCGTTGAAATTAACATCTCTGTTGTACTCTGCAAATCTCTCTGGCTTGAACTCCTCTGCATCTTTCCAGTACCTCGAGTCCCTTCCTGCATAGTACATACCAGTGTACCACCATGACGTTAAAATATTTAAAAGAAGAGGAGGAGGAGAAGAGATAACAGGAGGTGGCCATTTGACTGCAATTAACTCACTCCACCAATCAATTAAGAGGGAAGGTGTTGAGCTAACATGCATAAATTTAACTAATCAAGTTTTAATTTGACTGCTCAAGGAAGGAGAGTAGTCAGGAGGCAGATTTCTAGAGGGAGGACCGGAGGAAATCAAATTATCAAGCAGCCAGGAGGATGCAGCAGTAGTATGTAGCACTGGTCTTGGTTTGAATGTTGGCGCAATCAACTTTTGACTGTTGGAAATAAAAGTTGAAATTAATTAAGGATTTTTGGGTAAACTGAAACTGACATGAAAGGTCCCGTATCAACTAATCATTTTTTAATTTGACTGCTGAAGGAAGGAGAGTGAGGAGGGATATCCCTAGCAAGATACATCGGAGGCATGCTTCTCATGTTTGGTTTTTCAAAATGGCTACTTTTGAATGAGACAGGTTTTTCAGTCAAAAATCAAAATTATCAAGCCCATCGCAGGTGCAAATATATACTAGATATCTTGCCACTAATGCAAGGTTGGCTCCTGACGTACGTTAGTAATAATTAATTCATTTGGGTTGCATATTATTATCATATCATATCATGTTATGTAATTAAATTTTGATTCAGTTATTATTAGTTATTTCAATTGAATTCATCAATCATTCGTCAGCAGCACCTCCAATCCAACATGTTATTCATTGCTTGGATTGGATCCTGTTCTTCCTTGTTCAATTTTCCTCCTCTCCTCTGCTCTTACAGTTACAGTTACTAGGGATAAGCCTAGAAAAAAAAAAAAAATGTTGCTGGGGATGAAGAAATTTCAATTCTTAGAATTCATAGACCACAACGGTACTACTTATTGTTAGTCCAAACTTTGTCAAATGAAAATTTGTATTGTAAAAACCTATAAAATTTGAAAATAGAATTTAAATTAAAAATTGACAGTTAATTTCTGAAATAATTAAAATTATTAATATTAATGACTGATCTGAAATTTAATAAAGAAATTCTCAGAAATCATAATAAATTTAGATTTAAAATATTAATCAAATCGTGAAATTTAGTAAAACTTCAAGCAAACAAATAAATTTAATTAACAAAGATTCAAACATCAAATTCATAAAATTTGAGTGGTTTAAAAATTGGATTAAGAACTGAGTTTTACTGATCAATTAGTTCAGAAATAAAATTCAATATGTTTCTTTTGTTCCGGACCGTTTGATCAAGTTCAAAATCACTGGATCTTTCTCCTCTCTCCTTATCACATCTCTTTCTCTCTTCTCCTCCCGGTTTTTCTGGACGAGTCGCCGTCCCCACTGGAGCCCCTCTTTTCCGCTGCTTTCGACCAATCCGCTCCTCCTTATCTGATCTGTGTTTGATGCTTGATTGGATGGCTCGTTTGAGCCTTTCTTGATCTGTGAACTGTGTTAGGCTAGATGAATGTGCTTGATCTTGATATGTTGAGTAGTTTAAAATATTGGACAGTAGCTTAATGCTTTTCTCTTCGTTAATCTGTGATGTTTAGCTTTGGAAATCTACTCAAAATAGTTATATATGTTAATTAGGATGTATGTTGCTTGTGTGTTGATCTTTGGTTTCTAGGCTAGTACAGGCTTGGTAACAGTCGGTTTTCCCTTTGTGTTCTCACTGGTACGCTGTGTTAGTGTGCCAGAGACCTATGATCCCAAACACATTAAAACACCAACACGTTTAAGACATTAAAACAATTAATCATTATAATTATAAATTATAGATTAATATTATTTTCTATTTATACTTAGTTTATTTATAGTTAACTTATTTCTAAATGACACTTGAGTTTGATTTGTTTATATTTTATTTGTATACTTCTTGAGTTTCATTTATTAATTAACTAAAAGTGTTAACTCGCAATTTAAAACTATTAAGAATTTTCTAAGCTTCTAGTTAAGTCTAGTTACGACTTTAACGTGTAGAATGGACTGTAGGAACACGTCAGAACGTCTTCCTTCACTCTATTTTCTAAATGGAATTATGCCAAAATTTTATAAAATACTTCATCCAATTTAATAATATATTTTAAAACAGAATCTCCATTCAAATAATCTGAATCCTTAATCCTAGTAATTAGAATCTCAATCCAAATAGAGGGTTAACTTAGTGATCGTTAGAATGAGTGTTTAAGTCTTAGCTTCTGTTCTGATTAGTCGATTTCTCGTCAGGTGAGCACGAGGACTACTCAGGAGTGGCAGACGAGTTTTACCCAGAGTACGAGGCCGGTGACGCAGGTCAGGACTTCACCGACCATCAGGAGGAGTAGTCGCGTCTTCTCAGACTTTTCCAGGTGTGGTAGTCTTTTTATGACTTATGAATGCCTTAGGTTTTGTTTAATCTTTAGTTAGCAATTAGATCATTAATTAAATGTGTGCATATCATATCATTTACATTAAGTAAACAGTTAAGCACATGTCATTAACTTAAAGATTAGTTGCATATGTAGGATGTGCATCTATATTTAACAAAGTGATTAATAAACTTAAAAGTGCCTTAATCAACACTTGCATCTGGTGCAGATCAGGATAGTGAGACCAAATGAGATAAGGGTGTTTTGCACGCGGTCTTCATTATCGGGAGATTGCACCCCAGCCATTGCCGGTGGTCTCCTTATGATAGTGATCTCGAGCAACGCGTTTCTGATGATCACTCAGCAGACCGATTGTCAGGCGGTACTGCGGTCACTCGATGGTTATTTGAGTTACTATTATTCCTTTGGCTTGTGTTATTATATTCCATTGACTTGACTTGAACCTTAACAAATGAGGAATTGCGTGTGCCATCTTACCAAACTTCCTCTCGACCCCCATGCGTTCAGTTTACCGGTACCGTGTTTCACTGCCCACTCTTTTAGCGGGGATGTGGGAACGGGGCACTTTTGAGTTGTCGAGCCATCTTCGGGCGCAGGTTGATCTGTCGGCACGGTTCATGTTATATTGGAATTTGCGAGGTGGATTATGGAATCTTTGTGACTTATGAATTGACCATTGAGTGCGGGTGCTTCACTCTCGTATTACTATATAGACTCCGTATATTATTATACTATTATCATTATCCTCTTCTCCAGATACTTTTCAGATTTTATTTGGCATGTCATTATTTGTTGATTAGTGACTTCATGAAATTAAACTTACACCTAGATATTGCACTGTAGGATTTAAAATATCCCAACTTAAGTATGGTTTAGTTTCTAATTAGATTTTAACCAAGACCTTAGGACTTTCTTTACCACCACTGAGTATTCATGTACTTAGCCCACATAATTGCTTGTGGAGCATGTTCAGGTTTGGCAGACTTAGCAGAGGAGTTTGTGCCAGAAGACCAAGCCGAGCTGGAATAGTATTTATCCGCTGTGCATTATTATTCTATATTTTGTTTGTATGATGACTGGATATTTTGATATGTGTATATTTTACCAGTCCTTTTGTTGTATGAACAAATAATGCCATTATTATGTGATTATCTATTTGTGATTATTTATATCTGTGACACTGTTTTCTAGCCTTACGTGTGCGCAGTAGAGTGTGCATACGTGGCGGGGCTGTCCTCCCCAGATTGCGGCTTGATTTGGGATGTGACATGTATGTTTTTCTTTCAGACTTGCAAAGTTAACAAATTGGCCCAACGGACTAAAACAGATTGATCAAAAGCCCTCTAGTGAGTTGGGTTTTGTCATAAATACTATACTATATGAGACTTCCTATTTTTGAACATGAATGAATGTTTATGGACTTATGGTTGAAGGTTGACTATAGGAGTAGGCAACCACAGGTCCACGATCCACAAGCAACACCTTTTTCTTTTTCTTTTTCAAAAAGCGCGGTGCATTGTTCTGTATGTGATGACTGACAGACAAACACACAGACTACTTTTTCATTTCATTCATGCTCTCCTTTTTTTTTTTTTGAGAAATGCTAGAGTCTAATATATTGGACAGATGGGATCCGTCTAATACGATCGTTTTCACGTTTTTAAATTTCAAATAACCGATCCGAACCGTTCAATATGTTCTCCATATTGAAAGCTTATAAGAAACCAATTTTTACATTTTTTCCGAAATTTTTTACTATTTTTTTGATATTTTAGAAAATTATTGTTATTGGACGATCCATAATGTTTATATCATGAATTTTTAAAAATACCAAAAAATAGTAAAAAATTTTGAAAAAAAAATATAAAAATTGATTTCTTGTAAGTTTTCAATATGAAAAAACATATTGAACGGTTCGGATCGGTCATTTGAAATTTTAAAACATGAAAATGATCATATTGGACAGACCCATCCGTCCAATATATTAGACACTAGCATTTCTCTTTTTTTTTTTCCTCAAATTTAGCACACCACGCAGACACAATTAAGTCTGGTCAAGCGGCGTTGGCGCACACTTCAACTTGACACCAGCAAGGAAACACACGGTTGCTTACATTACATATGCTGTTAGATATAGTGGAGACTCAGTCAAACGGACCGTCTGGGGTTCCAGACGGATCGTTTGCGTAAGAGTCTAGACAGGCGGCGTTTCGTCTGTGGACGATTGATATATGTTATATATATCATATAACTCAGAAGATGAATAACAATGCCTTCTGATAAGTCTCTCTAGTCATTCTCTTTGGAGTCTCTTCAGAGTTTCTTCCATTCTCAATAGAGAGAGAGAGAATAGAGGGAGTTCCACTTCTTGTGCTTGGATTTCTCCAAGTACAGCAAACACCGATTGAGTGGTGTGGCAGTAGTCTAAGCATGTAGGCTGTGGATAGTGTGGGAGTAGTCTTATATGCGATTACTCTCCACTGGTGCATAGAAGACGTTGGTTCAGACGGCTTGGCAATGGCTAGGGAATCATACCGTGAAAGGAATCGCTCAAGATCTTGGTAAATAGATTTCCGCTGCGGTATTGTTGAAACCTCTCATTTACTTACATTGGTATCAGAGCCATAGGTTCCTTTTCAGTTGGAATTGATACCTAAGCCTAATTTCTATGATTTCTGGTCATTCATTGATGATTTGTGTGCTTAATTTCGTGATTAGAGTGAGAATTAGGGGAAACCCAAAGTTCTGTCCAGAAATAGAAATTTCTGATTTTGTTGCCTGATTTCGACGAGACATAACTCAAGATATGTTTGTCTGATTTGTGTGAGGTTTGGGGCGTTGGAAAGAGCATTGAGTCTAGTTTTCAAAATATCTAAGAACTCGAAAATCAAGCAAGTATACAGAGAGTAAATGACCTCGCAATCAGAGGGTGTCAGTCTGTCTGGTTTCTGGAATTTCTGACTTCGCTGTGATGCGAGTCAAAATTCTCCCATATGTAATTTCTTTTTTCTGTCAAATTTGAACTGGAAATAGGTCTTGCGGAGATCTTTCCAGAAAGTCTAAATTTGTAATTTTTGGATAAACGATGAGGGAGAATTCGTGTTTGCAATTCAGGTCTTTTCTGGTAAGGATCTGAACATGTTGTTTTTGGTCTGAGTTTCATTAGATGTTTCTTATACTTCTGAATTTATTGAAAATTTGTGATTTCCATAGTTGGATAATACTATGAGTGTGCTTTCCAGAGAGGGTTGAATCAAAATTTTTTATCGAAGCATGAAGGAGAATTCACGATTTGAAATCAGACTACGCCAGTATGGGCTGGTTGCTGTTGGTTTTTAGATTTTGCCATAAACTAAAGAAAACACTGAAATAAATCAGAATTTGAGACACATATAGATCAGAGATTATAGAAGTGTAAGCCAAATTTGTTTTATGGTTATCTAAGTGATAATCTAATGGTTTATGTTGTGTATTTGACCCGATACCGGACCAAGTACCAAAACGAGAGAAATTATAGATTGGTGTTGTCTCATCTAGACTTGATATGACAATTGAGTGCCGTTATCAAAGTTTAGAAAATTAGATGATAATCAGATACTGATTCTGAGATTTGTTGAATGCCGGAATCAGAAATATCAGAGTTTTGAGTTTCAAACGGACCGTCTGGTGGTCAGACGGATCGTTTCAAAGCTCGTTGGTAGACAACCAAAGAGTGGTGTCTTATGATATTTCAAACGGACCGTTTGGTGGTTCAAACGGACCGTCTGACATTTAATATGGTGATGAACTGTTTGATGGATCAAACAGATCATATGAAATATTTCTGATTATCACGTACCTCAACCAGAACAAGCATAATAAATATTTAAATTATGATTGAAGTTATCCGTTCGATAATTTCATGAGTACCCCTCTTGTATTTGCTTGTTGATGGTGACATATGGTACTTTCTCACCTAATTGTGATGGCTTGTACAACACGTATTGGTGTTGGCAAGTAATGTGTGAGAGCACACATTGGGTGAATTTGGAGTAGTAGACTCGTGTGTCTATTCAAATTCTGCATCTTGCGACAATTGAGTTGGTCAAGGGTGGTGTGGCTCTGTACGCGAGATTTGATTGATTGTCCTAGACTTTCTTTTGGTCATCGTGGCAGAGTTTGCATTATTTTTGGATTGATTCTGGATTGGGCGGCAAGATTATATGTTGACAGTGCTAACGGAGTGCTTGTCTCTATGTGGTTTTGGCTTAATAATATGTAATCGCTGATCTCTAATTGAGAAGGCATTTATGTACATGTATTGCGGGGCATTACAATGTCATATTGTCTTATAGAGGATCATGATGTACTTATAAGACATCACATTCAATGAGAAGTCCTAAAGGAACAAGTCAGAAACTCAGTCAGGGTAGTCAAACGGACCGTCTGCCAGTGGAGACGAACCGTTTGGATTACAGACCTGTGACAATACTACTTGCTTTGTGTTGCAGGGTAGTTTGTGTTGGTGATTTAAGTTACAATATATATAATCTCTATTGAATAGTGTAATGAATCATTAACTGGAATTGTAAGCTCATTAAATTTTTGACAAGTACAAGAAGCACAACGTGGTGGAATCTTGGAATTAAGTCAAATAAAATTTGAGTTACATAATGGAAGTCATAAGTTAACACTTGAGTAATTAGTGATGGTATTTACTTATAAGTAAATCTTACTGTTGTGTGTTGTTTATTTCTATACGAACATTACTCATTTAGTTAAGCTTGATGACAAGTCAAGTAAATGATTGACATACTAAGGGATTATTATTGCGTACTTTATATGCATATGTTTCTGGACTTGAATGAAGTACTGTAATCTAAAACTGCAAATGCTTATTCATTGTAATCTTAATGTGGTTTAAGTTGCATAGCATTTTGCTTATGGTTTAGATATGTTTTTGTTTGTCACAACATGAAGTAAAAGTTATTAAATGGAGAATTATTGTGATGGTGCAATTCTGAAAATTGGCACATGCAATTTGTTGTTTCACGAGGGAGACACATATTTTGCTCCATAAAATTTTATATACTTCAGATTTTGATAAAAGTATAGTACTTAATGTTATTCTTTTGGTGCTGGACTTTGGCATTGAGATTGTGGATGGTGATATGTTTAGCACTTAAACATTGTGGTTTAAAGTACTAAATGAGCTTTCTTTCTATTATTTGCTTCTTGGTTACATAATCTCATGAATAGTGATCATTGGCACACTAAACTATGTAAGTTGAGGATCATTGATTGGAATTGATTTCAATCAGATTGCCAATTCAATTTGCCAACTTTGAGACATAGTAAGTGATGTGTGACAACTTGAATGCTTGTTGGATAGCAATTCGAGTTATTGAAATTTAATATATGCGCTACACTTGACATATTGATTTGTCACATTCATGACTAGGGTAAATTCAGTCTTGAAATTTGTGAAATCTCATTAAACAAGTCAAGATCATTAGGATCTGCTGGACAAGTTTAAGAGTTGTGACAAATGAAAATAGTTTGATTATTCACTATTTCTTATATCACGTGACATTGCGTTACATGGTGACATTAAAGGACTGTTTTTTATATAGTTCTTTAAAGATAGTTGAATTGTTCAAGTGGCAGAGAGATAAGTCATGGTGTAATCTGTAGACCAGAATGCTGTGTGAGCATAATGGATTCAGAATACTGACTTGTAACATAAAGGATTTTCAATGATTGAATTTCCTTACAGGCTTCGGGTGCATTCCAAACTGACCGTCTGAGGTTCAAACGAACCGTTTGAGAAGCAAGTCTGTGATGATATTGAAATCTCAAAGTCTATGGTTTGAACTATGGATTACAGAAGATCTTTGATTAGATGCTGATGTGATCATAGGTTCAGTTGCACATGTATGGGTGCATCTTCTCATAAATTTTGTGATAATTTATTGGAGAAGAAATCATAGAAGTGCCATATGATAAGATCACTAAAAATTCCATTTGGTATAGAGATTTGTAAAGACTTATAGTTTCTTATACAAGCTTCCTAACTGTGAACTTGACTCGGTTGCTGAGGAAGAGAGGGAGAAATGAAATAGGGTTCTTCCTCAACCTCCTCACACCAGTTCAATACAGTAAAGCTTATGAAAAGATACTATATAAGATGAGATAGAGTAAATGAAGAAATAATAAATTATGGGACTTATTTGATTTGTCAGTTTAATCTTTGAAGGACACTTGGGTTCTTGAGATTATATGTGGTTTGATAAATCAATTGTGAGATAAATAAATTTCTGTTGTAAGTGTGTAACGATCCGTTTGAGGGTTCAACGGCTCGTATGACACTATGTGTGGCAACAGAAACTCTGTTGATTATGTGAAACGATTCGTTTAGTGGTTAAACAATTCGTATGGCACGCAACAGAGGGAGTCTAGTTTGAGGAATTTGTCTTTTTGGAAGATGAGTTTGCCTCTACATAACTTATTATTAGTAATGGATATGCCTGATCGGCATAGCATATTCGGTGCACTGTTGGCTAGATAAATAAGTTGAGAGACTCTTATTTATTTGTTGGATAAAACTTGTGATAAGTTTTGATATAAGTCCATAACGAAAGAAAGATATCTGTATATTGGAGGATTCGATGAGCATTATTGGAAGCTGTGCATTATGGCACATTAGCATCCAAAGTGCAATACATGTAATATGTGATTTCCTAATACAGATGGATATGTCATTCTTGAAGTTTGACATTTTATTGAGTCAAACATAATACCTGTTTGTGAAGGTATTTGATAAGGATATCTGAATAAAAGTATGATAAGTGACATGCTAATTTATCAAGTATGAATACTTGCAATTGATTTGCCTCTGGGTAGGTAATTCATATAAGTACAAGTATACTTTGTGGATAAAGTTAACTTGATATAATATTATTTCTTTGTATAAGAAATAAGATAATTTACTATCTCACTGTGGAGATTAAGTAAATGATATACTCTTTCGTTTTTGGAGATTGAGTATGACTCTCTCATTGTGGAGATGGAGTCAATAGCATATTCTAGTGGTCATACAAACTATCTCATTTGTGAGATGAGCAACTTGACATGATGGATGTTCATGTCAGAGGGAGTTTGGTTGATATAGTCTTTACATTGGTAGTTGTTGTGTCTTCGAGGAAGTCGATAACAACTCATTGTAACAGTATGGTATGGATGCATACTGTGGGGATTAGACTAAACCAAACATTCAGATATTTGATTGGAGACATGATAGCACTAATTGATCTGATATGAGTATATTCATGTACGAAACGATCCATCTGGGATGCCAGACGACCCGTTTCAGAATATACAGATTCTCTGATGTTTTGCTAGAGATGTTATACGGTTTTGTTTCGAACAATCCGTTTGGAGATCAAATTCTTGCATGAATATGTACTTGAACTTTTGAACATCAAGATGGCTTTATTGTTGTTCAAGTATATGTTAGCACTATATGGTAGTATGTTCATAGGCTAAGATTGGGTCGCTCACACAAAAAATCACCTCTTGCACCGGGGGTGTAGAGAGATGAGACTCTATCGAGCTATGCGCGCTTAGTCGAGGAGGACTAAGGAGCCGCTTGGAGCGGACGAAGCTCTTTGTCACCTTAGTCTGGGACTAAGATGAGGTTTGTCTTCTTCTAGGCGATCCGGCATGAATTGCCCCCCACAATTCATGTAGCCTATAGTAAGCCGAGGTGAGAGTTTGCTTGACGCTCGGGGAGCGGGCTTGAAACTTTCAGGATGAGTTGTAATGGATGCAGTCTAGACCATAGAGGCATGTTTACAACTAGATCTAAGCTCGTACAGTGAACCGAACATACGTCTGTGGGATAGATGGTTCATTGTAGCACGTGTTCATACCGCGTGTGCTTGACGACATTGGAAAATGAGTCGGAGTGGTCTCAGGACCAATACTCCTGTCTCCTCATTGTGTGAGTCCCAAATTACATACCCTTAGGACTTTGACTATGTCATGAGAGGTGGGATCAATGACTGTTATTTTGGTGTGTTTCCTATGGCCATGTAGAAGATTCGGTCTAAAGGAGCATTGCTGGGAAAGCGATTGATTCTATTCTTGAGTAACATGAGGGCGAAAGAAAGATTGATTTCAGATCTCACACATGTATTTGCTAATGTTCGGGCCCACCAATTTTGTCATATGGACATCATTTGGGAACACTTGAGCAAATTGAGATTGAAAAGGATAAACATAGGCCACTTAAGTGCGGTTGACTATGGGTTGTCTAGTGCTTGATCATGAAATAATCTAGGGAATGAGTATACACATTTATTCTTAAAGTGTATTTTTTTTTTCAGGAAAGGATATGTCTCTTGACTGGCTTTAACTGGGTTAAAATTTGGTCATGTTGCTACCCGCTTGCATGTGTATGCACTGGTCGCACGGTTATATGCTATATGAAGACTACTGCATTTGTCTAAGTCTCCAAGAGGGAGATGTTAGATATAGTGGAGACTCAGTCAAACGGACCGTCTGGGGTTCCAGACGGACCGTTTGCGTAAGAGTCCAGACAGGCGGCGTTTCGCCTGTGGACGATTGATATATGTTATATATATCATATAACTCAGAAGATGAATAACAATGCCTTCTGATAAGTCTCTCTAGTCATTCTCTTTGGAGTCTCTTCAGAGTCTCTTCCATTCTCAACACAGAGAGAGAGAAAATAGAGGGAGTTTCACTTCTTGCTCTTGTCACTCACCGCAAGAACATCTTTGGGGCCCTTCTCTTTCTTGAGACTCTCCTCCGTCTCGACAAGCATGTTTTGGAGATCATCCATGCTCTTGTCCATGCCATTCATCCGGTAGTTCACAACAAAACCGGTGAAGCTGTGAGGGAGAGAGTTGAGAATAAAGTCTTGAATCGCCCCTGACGGGAAGGGCGTATCAAGCCTTTCAAGCTGCCGAAACAACCCCGCCATCTTCATGACGTGTGGCCCGACTTCATGACCCTCCGCCAATCGAGTATTGGCGACGGCCTTGATGAGACGAGCCCTTTCGGTGCGGGCCTTGGTTTGGAACATGTTCGAGAGACGAGAGACCATTTCAAACACTCCTAGACCACTATCCATGAACTCCTTTTGGAGTTCCGACTCCATGACAGCGACAATCAAGACGGACATCTCCATGTCGTCCGTGACGTGCTTGTCATGTTCGTCCTGATCCGCTTTAGGGGCATCCGACTTGGGAGCCGCGGGGACGGGAGTGGTCAAGAGGTACTCCTTCTTTTCAAACCTAAGGACAAGCCTAAGGTTCCGGTGCCAATCCAGAAAGTTGGCACCGTTGAAGGCGAGCTTCTCTTTCTCTAAAAGAGAACGTAGCGAAAAAGACGAGGAAGACATCTACAACAATTTTCAAATTAAAGGTCAATTAGTTTATGTTTTGTTTTAATTTCTAATAAAGTAAAACTTTCACTACTTTAATATAAGTCCCTAAAAGTAATGAATTTCCAAGACCCCCACTTTCGTTGAGATGATGCCGGCGTCGGCACAACATCAAAGCAACTAATAATGAGGTAGGTTCTCCTTAACCAATCATACAACTTTATGACTCTTGGTTCGCGTCGCGAACTTCACTCCAATGTCCAATCCGATTAGGGTCCATTGTTTAAGCAACTCCTCTCTATTTGCTCCTTGCAAATCCGATTTACACCCCGACTACCTATGGTGGACCACGATGTCCGCGTCGGCGGAATGCATCAATGGCCGAACATAAGGCGTGAAGGGGATAGAGAGAAGGAGAGTGATTTGGCTCAATCGTTTGGGACAAACAATTATGTGACTCTTGTTTGGTGGTCGTGTAAACATACACCCATACCTATCCTATGACATTCATAGCATTCACAAACATTCACATAATAAGCATCTCAAGCATTGTTGTGGGTTTGTATGGCTCCCGCTTGCATTAGTTTTCGCCGCATCTCCATGTAGCAAAACTAATCTAACCTTTGTCCCTCCCACTAAATTCTATATGGATCTAAATCCTATATAAAATAAAGGAACAAAATTACATGTGTAAATTTCTATTCCCATCCTAACCTTAGGGGCATGCAAGCCTCTCAAGTTACACAAAAATTAATCAAAATTAATTAATGGCACCAAAGGCCTTATTACACACAATCACACATGCATTCAATTTACAAACCACAAGGCATTGAGTCATGAGCCATACTAAACCCACATCCTCCTACAAAACAAAGTTAGCACAAGTCTATCCACTAGTGTAATTTGTTTATAATTAATGACTTTCAAGTGTCTTTGCGTATTATTTGCCATTCGCAATTTCCGTGTATAAATGCTCAAATTTCAAACAACCAAACTTGTTTAAATTCCTTTTCGAAAACTTTTCAATCATCAAAAACTGAAAGGAGATCGCACAAGGAGTATCCTAATTACTTTTTCAACTAGTTTGAATAATTAGATAAATAATACTTTGATAAAAAAGTATCTAATGGGACACGACAAAATCCACAGTTTTCGGTCTCCAAAAATTATGAAATAATTTATATAAGCTCCTTGTCTAGATTGTAAATACCAGTCAAAAATTCAGGAAGAGATCATATACCATCTGAGAGAATCAAAAAAGACAAATCTGAAACAAGTGCGCGAACGCACCGTTTTGAGATATTCTGTTTTTCTTCTCAACCATCCGGTCTGAAAGATCACCTTCCATCCAGTTTTTATACATAAAATATACATAGAAAAACTTTTTTAATCTATTGGCTAACTATTCATGAAAAGAAAACTACTAAGTTCTGTTTAAGAAATTCAAGTTACAAGCTTAACAATCGACTAGACCTGTACAGGAACAGACTATCGACCGAAAAGGTTTGACCTGGTTGAGGTACCAAACTTCCATGAAAAATTATGAAATTAATTTTCCTGGAATCCTAACTTAAAAATAAACAACTCTATTCAAACAATTTTCCAGAAAGAGTTCTCAGTTGGTACAGTTTATTGGAACAATCAGTTTGCTCAATAAACCAGATCTGACGAGATCTTTCTTTTCATACTTGAAAAACCACGAATTAATCTGAACCATGCAACATTCTATACATGTCCAGAAAGTGTTTCAAGTCCTCTTTAAATCTAGCCAAAGAACACTGGTACTTATATTCAAAATATAAATCTTTTAAGCCATTCAAACAGAACAGTGCAAGCAGAAACTGGTTCTGCGCACCGTTGCCATTTTATTCACAGTAAATCCATACAATTTCAGAAAAATGTGAATCCAACGCCAAAAGAACCACAATCCACAGATCTACAACTTTCTAGTTGACAGAAAAAATTTCCAGAGAACATTTCATAGCGAAAAACGCATAACAACACAGAAATTTCTGTTTCCAGACAGCAAGCAATAGCATCAACTCTACTAATCCATTAATTAACTAATTTCTCTTAATTAAGTGTCAAAATAACTTAAGCACGACCATGTGCTCTGATACCACTGTTAGGAAGTGCATAATTTTCATTTTAGACTAATTACTTTTAATTAGACTTAATTAATCATCATGCACAATAGATCTAGTGCTCAAGCATTCACACAAGAGAAAGGAATCGGGGTTTGTACCTCTTCTAGTATCGCAACTAGAAGGCGATTCCAATGCGTAGGAGTTGGTGGCGTGCTCTCCTTCGCCTTGTCCTTCACCGGCGGCCGCCTCGAGTCCACCAAGAGGGTTAACCAATTTCTAACTCAAATTGTGCTAGCAATTGAGAAGAACAATGGCTAATCCTTAGGCTTTCTCCTTCTTGCTAATTAACCCTTTTAATTATGTGGAGAAAGGTTGTTCAACACATGAACTAGAGGTGGTTTAAGAGGAGAGAAGAGCAAAAAGAAATTCTGAAAATTCCTTTTTCCCTTTGTGAATTTCGGCCAAGAGGTAGAAGAGAGAGAGAGTGGTGTGGAGGCTAGGGTTTCCATCAAATGGGACCTCTATTTATAGACCTCTTGACCTAGCTCCCTTCCTAATTTGTTTAGACCAAATTACCCCTCTCTATGGCTGAAAATTTCAGTTGGATTTATGGGCTAGAGGCCCATTAATTCATACCTTAATTTGCTCCTCTAATTAAACCTCAAATCGGGCTTTTAAATAACCAATTAATTAGAAGTCCAATTAGCTCAAATTAAATTAAGTGTGTTGAATATAATTAATTATTAACTTATTAATAACTAATTTAGGATTAGCAAATGCATTAAATTTATTTCTATATGATCCCTTGATTTAATTAATTATAACGGTTCGTAACGGTATATAATTAACTAATCAACTTATCATATTTTCACAGAACCTACTGCTGCGAATAAATAAATAATGCACTGTATTGGTTAAAGCTCTATTTGTGTGACCCTTTGAGGATTTATGCTACGTTGGCCATGGAATTAAATCGCTATTTAATTCTAATAATCATAAGCGGTATCTAGCAACACGTTATGATTCCCAATTCGCATAAATAGTGTACTGCTACAATATTTTAATCCTGCATAAGAAATAATAGTATTTCCTTGTCCGATTCTTATGTCACATGATATCATCGTATAATCCAAGATAGGAATGTGTCACTCTTGCAGATTATACGTTTCTTGATCTAGAGATGACTGTATCAGTTGCTAGCAAACAGTCCATCTCCATCAAGGGGCCCAAACAGATATCATCGCTCACTAAGTTAATTAATGAGGGACATACGGTTTTCTTGATGAACAACTTTTCCCCGCACAATTCAAGAGAACATAAATAAAGTCCGTATAGCAGCCCTTATCAGGAATCAACGGTAGACGATATTTATTGAACCTATCCTCATGTGGAAAAGCTGAACCATCTCAAACTTAGAATCAAACTCAAATGAAATAAATAATGACACATAACACAATCCATATATTTATTTCACTGGGTCTCGTCCTGTACTATGTTCTATAACATATACATATGCAATTAAGTTGGCAACTCCTTACCTATGATCTGTAGAACTTAATCATCACTTAACTTGCATACTAATCTTATCCGATAATTAATATTCCTTGTTAATTATCAAGATTACGGACCTTTTAGATTTATTATTGTCATTTAATTATAAATGAACTACAGAGATCCACAATTCAGATCCTCAACCTGAATGATCTGTCAATTAATAAATCAAGGAATAAATGATAAAATATCATCAATCACATAAACCATAGAAGTGGCCATTTAATAATTGGCTCCTAGGACATAACTCTAACATCTTGAGATTATATGTGGTTTGATAAATCAATTGTGAGATAAATAAATTTCTGTTGTAAGTGTGTAACGATCCGTTTGAGGGTTCAACGGCTCGTATGACACTATGTGTGGCAACAGAAACTCTGTTGATTATGTGAAACGATTCGTTTAGTGGTTAAACAATTCGTATGGCACGCAACAGAGGGAGTCTAGTTTGAGGAATTTGTCTTTTTGGAAGATGAGTTTGCCTCTACATAACTTATTATTAGTAATGGATATGCCTGATCGGCATAGCATATTCGGTGCACTGTTGGCTAGATAAATAAGTTGAGAGACTCTTATTTATTTGTTGGATAAAACTTGTGATAAGTTTTGATATAAGTCCATAACGAAAGAAAGATATCTGTATATTGGAGGATTCGATGAGCATTATTGGAAGCTGTGCATTATGGCACATTAGCATCCAAAGTGCAATACATGTAATATGTGATTTCCTAATACAGATGGATATGTCATTCTTGAAGTTTGACATTTTATTGAGTCAAACATAATATCTGTTTGTGAAGGTATTTGATAAGGATATCTGAATAAAAGTATGATAAGTGACATGCTAATTTATCAAGTATGAATACTTGCAATTGATTTGCCTCTGGGTAGGTAATTCATATAAGTACAAGTATACTTTGTGGATAAAGTTAACTTGATATAATATTATTTCTTTGTATAAGAAATAAGATAATTTACTATCTCACTGTGGAGATTAAGTAAATGATATACTCTTTCGTTTTTGGAGATTGAGTATGACTCTCTCATTGTGGAGATGGAGTCAATAGCATATTCTAGTGGTCATACAAACTATCTCATTTGTGAGATGAGCAACTTGACATGATGGATGTTCATGTCAGAGGGAGTTTGGTTGATATAGTCTTTACATTGGTAGTTGTTGTGTCTTCGAGGAAGTCGATAACAACTCATTGTAACAGTATGGTATGGATGCATACTGTGGGGATTAGACTAAACCAAACATTCAGATATTTGATTGGAGACATGATAGCACTAATTGATCTGATATGAGTATATTCATGTACGAAACGATCCATCTGGGATGCCAGACGACCCGTTTCAGAATATACAGATTCTCTGATGTTTTGCTATTGATGTTATACGGTTTTGTTTCGAACAATCCGTTTGGAGATCAAATTCTTGCATGAATATGTACTTGAACTTTTGAACATCAAGATGGCTTTATTGTTGTTCAAGTATATGTTAGCACTATATGGTAGTATGTTCATAGGCTAAGATTGGGTCGCTCACACAAAAAATCACCTCTTGCACCGGGGGTGTAGAGAGATGAGACTCTATCGAGCTATGCGCGCTTAGTCGAGGAGGACTAAGGAGCCGCTTGGAGCGGACGAAGCTCTTTGTCACCTTAGTCTGGGACTAAGATGAGGTTTGTCTTCTTCTAGGCGATCCGGCATGAATTGCCCCCCACAATTCATGTAGCCTATAGTAAGCCGAGGTGAGAGTTTGCTTGACGCTCGGGGAGCGGGCTTGAAACTTTCAGGATGAGTTGTAATGGATGCAGTCTAGACCATAGAGGCATGTTTACAACTAGATCTAAGCTCGTACAGTGAACCGAACATACGTCTGCGGGATAGATGGTTCATTGTAGCACGTGTTCATACCGCGTGTGCTTGACGACATTGGAAAATGAGTCGGAGTGGTCTCAGGACCAATACTCCTGTCTCCTCATTGTGTGAGTCCCAAATTACATACCCTTAGGACTTTGACTATGTCATGAGAGGTGGGATCAATGACTGTTATTTTGGTGTGTTTCCTATGGCCATGTAGAAGATTCGGTCTAAAGGGGCATTGCTGGGAAAGCGATTGATTCTATTCTTGAGTAACATGAGGGCGAAAGAAAGATTGATTTCAGATCTCACACATGTATTTGCTAATGTTCGGGCCCACCAATTTTGTCATATGGACATCATTTGGGAACACTTGAGAAAATTGAGATTGAAAAGGATAAACATAGGCCACTTAAGTGCGGTTGACTATGGGTTGTCTAGTGCTTGATCATGAAATAATCTAGGGAATGAGTATACACATTTATTCTTAAAGTGTATTTTTTTTTTCAGGAAAGGATATGTCTCTTGACTGGCTTTAACTGGGTTAAAATTTGGTCATGTTGCTACCCATTTGCATGTGTATGCACTGGTCGCACGGTTATATGCTATATGAAGACTACTGCATTTGTCTAAGTCTCCAAGAAGGAGATGTTAGATATAGTGGAGACTCAGTCAAACGGACCGTCTGGGGTTCCAGACGGACCGTTTGCGTAAGAGTCCAGACAGGCGGCGTTTCGCCTGTGGACGATTGATATATGTTATATATATCATATAACTCAGAAGATGAATAACAATGCCTTCTGATAAGTCTCTCTAGTCATTCTCTTTGGAGTCTCTTCAGAGTCTCTTCCATTCTCAACACAGAGAGAGAGAAAATAGAGGGAGTTTCACTTCTTGTGCTTGGATTTCTCCAAGTACAGCAAACACCGATTGAGTAGTGTGGCAGTAGTCTAAGCATGTAGGCTGTGGATAGTGTGGGAGTAGTCCTATATGTGATTACTCTCCACTAGTGCATAGAAGACGCTGGTCCAGACGGTTGGCAATGGCTAGGGCATCATACCGTGAAAGGAATCGCTCAAGACTTTGGTAAACCGATTTCCGTTGCGATATTGTTGAAACCCCTCATTTACTTACATATACATAGAGCAGTAGATAACTCTCTCTTCAGACGTTGCTTTAACTAGATAGCCACTATCTAGTCTATTAAAAAAAAAAAACTCTCTTCAGACTCGCGTTCCATTGGCATGCATACATACTAATACACCAGTCTAGTCTTCGTTATAATGAAAAGGAGAAAAAAAAAGAGTTTTGGCACTATTTCTTGTTCCGTATAAATTATAATACTCCTATTGCTGCCAAACTTAATGCCAATTTTAACTCGGCTCTTTAGGCCAAAATCCGAAACGACATGAATTCGGAAAAAAACTTGGTGCAAGTTCCAAACCATTCCAAGCCAATAGCCATAATTGACTTGATCTAAAATGTGTAATTTTTTTTTAGTAATTTATATGAAAAAACACACACACAAGTGAGGAACCTACACCTTCAATCACTGAAATAGATCAGTTCTATGATCTTTGAAGACATTTGGTAGCTAAAACACGGAGGCGTAACAGCTGTACATGCTTTATGCGAATTCCATCAAGTAACATATAAAATATTCTCGTGGAACATGTAGATATTAATATATAGAACTGAGATCATTGAGCGTAACAAGATATCTTACTTACGTAATTCAAAAAAAAAAATATATATATCTTACTTACATTGCAGAATTCTCACTGAATTGGGATGTGTGCAAGGCCCAAGGTTCGGTCAAATTAATGATTGAGAACTGAATTTAACAATTCCGTCCGTGTACTTTCAGTACCCGCTGTAGTCTATACTTATAAACTGAAAAAAATATATGCCAAAGAAAATATATTAGAAGAACTGTCACATGGCATGTGATAGTCCCACCACGCCGGATAATTCATTAATTCTCTTAACTAATAATTAATTAAATATGTCAATTGAATAATGCTTTTTTTTTGGGGGGGGGGGGGGGGGCGGGGGTTTACAAACTCCATTTTAGTTACTACAAAGTCCTTTGGTATTTAATACTATACATAAGATAATTTGCTCCTCTCATAATTAACTCATAAGAAGGCGGTGCCTTATGCAATTAATCAGCAAAGTGCCTCTTAATTAAAATAAACATTTGCTGGTTACTTCTGCCAAACGAAGTGCGGACAAAAGAAATGTTGAACTTATCTAGTTGCAGTTTCGATGTGCTATATTTTTTTAGATCGAAGAATGATTCAATCTATTTTATCAAACATGTCAAAATTTCTGATGTAAAATATAAAAAAATCTCCCATTAAAACTTGACAAAATTTCTAGACAAAAATTTATAAGTTCAAAATTAGTAATTTCTATCATAGAAAGTCATCATATAAATTTGACATAAAATTTCTGCCCAAAAAAAAAATAGCCAAAAGTAACTCCTTGCATAAATTCAGATCGATCGATCAGCAAAAATTAGAGGGTTCAAATCGCATGTCGTAGGAGGGAATTGTTTTTTCTATAGATTAGGCATGAAATACTTTAGATTTCCAAATATATCTACCTTAGATTTTCAAATATATTTATTTCTTAATTAAATAATAATTGATACGACTTTTTAATTTATTTTAAAAAACTATTTTTAAATAAAATCATTGCGGTCAAAATAATAAAATGCAAATAGCGGTCGAAAATAGAGAAAAAAAATCACGGGATTTAATATACTATATATATGACTTGGCGTCTTTGTATACCAAAATAAATAAAAAATGACAAATAAAGAAGCACATCTTTTTTTATATCTCCTTGCCAGCCACATCTAAGATATTTTGTCCGTATCGTCGTCCGTATCGTCGTCCGCTATTTTGTCCCTTTTGCGACACGGCATCTAAACCCTCTAAATTTTATCGCCGAGCAATATTCGACAATTTTTATTTCTTTCCCCGTCTCCTTCTTTCCTCTGTCGGTGGGATTTTGTGTGTTCGAGATGAAAAAGAGGGGAAAGAAAGAGCTTATGTGTTCTGTGTGGGATTTCGAGCGGAGGAGGAGGAAGAAGAGGGGTTCTGATGGGTTCAACTGGGAAAGAGGAAGACAGAGGGAACGAGGACAGCGCAACAGAGAAAAAAAAAGGGAGAGGAGCCTCTGGAGGGATACGTGGAATGTCGGACATCGAGACAGAAATGAAGAGGAATAGAATGTGAGTTTTGATCGCTTAAAAAATTTCAGCAATTTATTTTTCTCCTCTTTCTTTCATTTTACTTTTCTGCCTCTTTCTTTCCAACCTCACGCTCCTCCTTTGCTTTTGATATGGTGTGGCTCTGCCTCCTTCAACTTCTTAATTCCCCCACTCCAGCCGTTTGTGCCCAAGCCCCTTTTCTCCGGTATCGTCTGAATGGCTGCGCCTCGGTCCGTTGATCCAACGTGTCTCCTTTCTTAGCCGCCGAACATTGAACCATACCTCGCCTCACAAGGCTCCGCAGTATAAACCGCCACCGACGCACCTCATATTTTTTGGTCTAAAAGTAGTAGGTCCAAAAAATTTCTTAAGCTCTTCGATTTGGTACCATCTTGATAAATAAAATAACGTTGCATCATATTTTTGTCTAAAAGTAGCACAACCTAAAAATTTTTCTTAAGCTCTTTGATCTGGTACAATCCTCTTGATAAACAAAATATTGTTGCATCACATGAATTTCGTGTTAGCCATTCTTATAAAATAATAATCCATCATGTCCCTTCTTTAAAAAAAAAAAATTGTTGTTTGCCATTCTTAGCCCACATCTTAAATTTGTTTTTTATTTGATAAAGGGTATGCCATATATGAGATGGATTTACATTGGAAGTTGTGGGGATCTCAGTTGGTTAGTACAATTTCAAAAAGATGACTGCTTACAAGAGTTCTATCTGTCATATAACACCAACATTCGATTTTATCGAGTAAGTTTTACTTTCTTAGTGCCTCTTTACATGTGATTCAGAACAAGGATAAGAACTGAAATATGCAAATTTTTAGTCTAAAAGTAGCATCAAGCAATTCATTATTAATTTTCAATCTTAAAAATGATTTTATTTTTACCCTTGGTTATTATGCTTCAGTCTTAGTTTGAGCAATTTCTACCTTCACATGACCACTAGAGAGTATCAGATGATTTTGAATAGAAACCTGAAAATATATTATATTTGTTTGGATAGTGACAACTTCTATTTACATTGAAGTTTTTCCAGTTATCCAATGTTAAGCTAAGCTTTGAACCATCATTAACAGGAAGGATTCACTTTTTTTGTTATTATCCTGAACATTGAACTGCTTGGAGTCTTCTATTTGAGGAACAATAGATTCCTGTAAATACCCATATTTTATTTTCTGCATTGAAAATCTCAGTACCGCAATTAAAAGTTTAGGTAATCACCTCATATTTTTTTAATTAAATTTAGAACATGTTTACAATAATTTTGAGATAATTTAGTTTATTTTTTATTGTGGCAGTAACAACAATGTGCCTGCAAAAAGATGATGAAGATAGTGCAGCGCATTCAGGTATGTATATGATTGAAACATGACAAATTCTATGGTTTAATTTGCTTATTACATGTGCTAATCATCGTTAAGTCAATGCACAGAGACATGGCAGGTAAAAATGAATATTTTTATTTAAATTAAACAGGAGATTATTATGCAATCATCAAATGATTTCTCAGTATTTAACACATATTTCTAAAGTGAGACTAGAATTGACGTGAAGCAAATCTAGACCTGCATCAGAAATGTTTGACAAGAAATTTTGCTAACGCATGACCTTAGAACTATTTCTTTATTACAAGATCTTTATTGCAGAAACCTTTCAAGAATGGAATGCGTTAAGAACAACTTAGCTTTTTGGTAGTTATTTCTTTTTTTTTTCACTTCTATCGGTTTGCTTTCTCTTATTCATTTGCTTAGGTTTCAATGTTTGCTTTTATTTTTATAATTTCTTATCCTGCTTTTTTATTTTTTTTAGCTCCGCTGAATTGTAATTGAACTTTTAATTTATATAAGGAGGAGGGCTTTGTCTTCAAAAAAAAAAAAAAAAAAAAAGGCAAACAAATATATGATGGTCAAAATGGGATGCATTGGAGATTCTTAGATATTCTTAGATATGCGTAATTTAGAGCTCAAAATATTTCACTAATAGTACAAGTGTCATGACTTCTGTACAATCATCTTTCATCGTATTAAGGGCACTTCGTCTTGATGAGTGCATTTTAAATTATTACCATTTGTCTTGATGAGTGCATTTTAAATTATTACCATTTGTGCATCTTTTTTAGTCTCTTGGCCAGCTACCATACTAGATTTTATTAGCTAATGGCTCTTCTAAGGCCAATTAGGTATACATTTCAATTGCTTATTTGATTTTATGATAAACAAAAAGGAATAAGCAGTATCGAGCGAGGCTCGATTTACTAATTCAAATAAAAATCTGTTGGTTTAAACAATTAACTCTCGATTTGCCGATTTGCAAAACAACACCAAACCTATTAACTAACGCCTCAATTTAGTGGTTTTTTAGCGTTTTAATCAAAGAATGGCTTGAAGCAGTAGAGCACAAGTTTGGGAGCATCAAGAGACTTCATTAGACTAGTTAAAGTCAATAGATTAGGTATTTTTAATCCCTAAACTAATCTCAATCAGTTTGCTGTCATTTTGCTGGTTTTCAGTACCAGTGCGTTGTATAACGCGTCAATTGCGTTAGAAAACGCACCAGTACTGTGCTGAACTTCAATTCCGTTTTGTTTTCAGAAGACAGTGCGTTACACAACGCTCCTATACGTTGTGCAACGCACTGGAAAAGTTATACAACGTACCACCTCCGTTGTGCAACGCAGTGCGTCACACAACGCTCTGTACGTTGCACAACCCGCCTTTGTTTCTCCTCTGGAACTTTTCGACTCTTTTTTGAGCCAAAATTCCATGTATTTAATGTCATTTAATGAGGCGTTGTATAACGGACCAAGGCGTCGTATAACGCGTTTTTGCTTCTTAATCCTTTGTGCAAATTTTTACGCGTCATGTAACGCGTTGCCACGTTACATGACACGTCTGACATTTTTCTTGCCGTTGAGTTTGTTTTTGTTCATGCGTTGCATAACGGGTTCTTTGCGTTGTGTGACGCTCTGACAACTCAAACGGATACCTTATCCATTCTGTTGTATTATAACGGTCATCTGTGCGTTACAAAACGCTCTATTGCGTTGTGAAACGCACTGATAACGGGAAGTTCAGCTTTTTGGCCTGTTTATAACGGCTAGTTGTGCGTTGCACAACGCTCCTTTTACGTTGTGTAACGCACTGGATATTTCTGAGTTGATTTGGAGCTCTTGGCGCCCTCTATTTATATCAGCCCCCTTGGGACTGTTTAGACACTTTTGCAACCTTGCTAAATCACTCTTTCTGAGCTCCATTCAACCTGAATCAATAGCCTCTTGTCTTTGAGCATTTGAATAGCAAAACCATTTGAGATTAGAGTGTTTCTATACCAAACCCTAATCGTAATTGCGAGATTTTTGAGTGTTTTGGTTAGAGCCTCAATTCAATTGAGTGTTTGAGTTGTAATTTGGAGTTAGGCCGATCCACCTTGAGTGTCATTGTGACAAGGTGATTCGGTTCGAAGTTGTAGACACGTTCTTTGTGGAATTGAACGGAGCGCGCCCTTTCGTGGTTGCGAAACTCCCGGAGACGTACGACTAAGGCTAGCCTTTTCTAGCGGGTCGGAACTCCGTAATATATCGCGTGTCAACTCTTTATCTCTTCTCTTTACTTGCTTGTATTGTGTGATTAGACCAAACTTGAATTGAACCAAAAATTGACCATAGCGGTTTAGGAAATTGAAATTGTGCCTATTCACCCCCCTCTAGGCCTTTCGTTAGGGACAATAAAGTGGTATCAGAGCAGGGGTTATCTTTTTGACCTTTTTGTGAGTTAGATAACCTCGATTCATGGCCTCCAGGGTGATAGAAAAACCGGACAAGTTTGGTTCCACTTGCAAGAACTTCCGTTATTGGAAGAGGTGTATGGTTGTATACCTTAACTTGATTGACCTTTGGGATGTAGTGGATAAACCATATGCACCAAACCTAGATAGTGAAGGTAGGGAGATTCATGCCTCAAAATTGCTTAGGGCCAAAAATGACAATGCCGTAAATGTCCTTCTCAACTCGGTTCATGAGTCCATAGCGGCCATTTTTGGTAGTTCAACCAATGCACATGAAATGTGGATTTCTCTCTTGAACCGTTATGAGGGAAATTCTCTAATCAAAAGCTCCCGTCAATTTGAGTTGGAGTCAAGATTAGATAATTTCCGCATAATGGATGGTGAATGCATCGAGGAAATGTATACTCGGTTTATACAATTGCTCGATGAATTCAACAACATTGGAGAAACCCTATCTAATAGCCGTGTGATAGGAAAATTGCTTAGGGCCTTGGTGGGAAGACCTCAATTCGACAATCTCATCTCGACTCTTGAGACACAACAAAGGTCTCACAACAACCTCACACCGGAGATCATCTACACTCACTACCGGTGTGTAGAAGAGAAGCTCAAGCAACTTGGGGAGTTGAGATATGAGCCTAAAACCGTGGCATTGTCGGCTAGTGACAACAAGGCGTCTCCCTCCAAGAACCGACACAATGACAACCAACAAGGAAGGCACCGTCACTCGAGTGACAAGACTAAGGGCATATTGGACCTTGATGAGGACAAACAAGGTGCCTTGCTCTCTAAAATGTTTCGGGCCGTCATGATCTTTGAGGGAAAGTTCAACAAAGAAAGGCTTGAGAATGATGAGAGGGCTCTTTGTTTTGTTTGCCAAAAGGAGGGCCACACAATGTACACTTGCTTCAAGCTCTTCCCACACTTAAAGAGAGATAAGGAAGATGGTGGTAAGAAGAGAAGTGATGGCCGGTACAAGTCCAAAAGGGGACATTACAAGGGCAAGAAAAAGGGTGAGAAAGCTATGCAAGCCACTTGGGACAATGATTCCGACTCAAGCTCATCCTCTCAATCCGATTCGGAGTCCGAGTGCGACTTTGACAACCTTGCTCTTGTGGCTCAAGTCAATGGTGTGATGATGCCGGTGGATGACAACCTAGATGATTTGGTAAAGGAAGCATTTAACGAGTTCAACCGAGGCAATATCTATGTGCATCCATTGAGCAAAGCTAGCATTGACGAGACGTCAACCTCTACCTCAACCTCCACTCAAACTCCAATGGTGATCCAAGAGGAGGTACCTAAGGTTGCTCTTGAAGTGCCTAAGGTCACCAATGAGGTACCACTAAACTCAATCTTTTGTAGTGATAGTGATAGTGATAGTGAAAATGACTTGTGCTTGAATGATGATACAAACTCTCAAATTGATAGGTTGAGTGATTATCTTGATGAGTCCCTTAAGACTATTGCTAGTCAAAAAGGGAAAATTAACCTTTTGACGGCTAAGGTACATGATCTTGAAGCTTTGGTGAATAAGTATAAGGGTATGATTGAGAGTTTTGAAAAATCCAAAGATTGTGAAAAGCGTCAAACTCATTTGAGTGAGACAAATGTTTTGAAAAACAATGAAAGGGCATCAAGTTCATCTAGTATTTCTTGTAGCACCAAGATGGATCTTGACAAAATGTATGTGGGCCAAAAACCCAATGATAAATCGGGACTTGGGTTCAAGAAGGGGAATCAATCCACTTTTAGACCAAGAAACTCGATTAGCCCGACACAAAATGAGAGGTATTATAACAAGGGCACCAATGATAGGAACACACACGGGAAAGGGCAAAAGAATTTCTTTGGTTCTCAAAATGGTGCTCAAAAGAATTTTGGTAGGAATAGAAATGGTTCCAAGGGTTCTCAAAGGAATTTACAAAACAATCGGGCCCCAAACAATTTGTATTTCAAGGGTCCCGATGGGTGCTTTCATCTTTTCCAAAAGAATGGGGGAAATAGGAATAGCACACACACTAGACCTCAAAATAATGGAAAAAATAAGAATACCTCTCAACAAAACAAAACGAATTTCCAAAAACCCAATTTCAAAGGCTCTCAATCATACACCTTCTCTAAGGATCCAAAGATCAAGGCCATGGAGCTTAGGCGTCATTATGAGACCCATTTTGTTAGAGAAAGCTCACAAATGAACAAACCCACTAGTGCTTGTTGCAACTATTGTGGTAAGAATGGTCATCTCACATTAGAATGCAAGTTTAGGAAAGCAAACCATACATCCGGTTCAAAGAATATGGTTTGGCTTCCTAAAGTCGCTTCCACTTCCACCTCATCTAGTGGAAGCGGTTCTAATGTGGCTTGAAAAGCCATTCTATCTCCCCGGGCCTTATAGTCAAATTTTAAGGGGGAGAAAATACAAGAATTATGTTAGTTGTTTGTTTCTAACTAATATACATTCTTGTAGGTTTGTTTGTTATCATCATTCAAGAAGAGTGCTTGGATCATAGATAGTGGTTGTTCACATCACATGACCGGTGATGAAACGTGTTTCAAGGCACTCGAATCTTTTGATGGTGGTGAGGTTACTTTTGGAAATAATCTTAGAAAGAGCACTATTATTGGTATAGGCTCGGTTGGTAACCAAAACCTTACGGTATCCAATGTTTATCTTGTTGATGGTCTTAACTACAACCTTTTAAGTGTGAGGAAATTATGTGATGCCGGATATTATTTGAAATTTGATTACTCTTCTTGTTATGTGCATCAAACTTCGGATAATTCCCTTGTTTATACCGGACAAAGAAAAAAGGATGTCTATTACTTGAACTTTGACCATTTTACCACCGGTGAACAATGCTTTAGTGCCATAGCTACCGGTTCATGGCTATGGCATAGAAGACTTGGTCACGTTTCAATAGACTCCCTAAAGAAACTAGTCAAATCAAATCTTGTCCGTGGCCTTCCATCACACAAACTTGACTTAGATGGGTTGTGTGAAGCTTGCATGAAAGGCAAGCAAACCAAGTCTAGTTTTAAGACCAAAGAAGTCATCTCTACCTCTCAACCTTTGCAATTACTTCATATGGACTTGTTTGGACCAATAAATGTTTTGAGTTTGAGCAAAAAGAGGTATGTGTTTGTAGTGGTAGATGACTATAGTCGCTTTACTTGGGTTTTCTTTCTTGCTCATAAGGAGGAAGCATTTGACTATTTTGTTAAATTTAGCAACCGGGTTGAAAATGAAAAAGGGTTGAAAATCTCTAGAATTCGTAGTGATCACGGAAGGGAATTTGAGAATGCTAAATTTGATGAATTATGCATAGAAAAAGGATATAAACAAGAGTTTTCCGCTCCACGCACTCCCCAACAAAATGGTGTAGTGGAGAGGAAGAACCGAACCCTACAAGAGCTAGCACGCACAATGCTACATGAATTTGTCGTACCCAAGTTCCTTTGGGCCGAAGCGGTAAATACGGCATGTCATGTAATAAATCGTGTATGCATTCGTTCCAAACTCAAGAAAACACCATTTGAATTGTGGGTTGGTCGAACTCCAAATATATCCTATTTCCGTGTATTTGGGTCTAAGTGTTTTGTCCTTGATGAGTCTCCTAAAGTAACCAAATTTGATGCTAAATCTTTGACCGGAATTTTTGTTGGTTACTCAAACACAAGTAAAGCGTATAGAGTTTATTTGCCTACCTCAAGGGTTGTAATTGAGTCCATAAATGTCAAATTTAATGAAAATGCTAATGAGAAAACCGAGGAAGGTAACTCTATTGTAGGTATCCAAGGTGGAGCAACAACTCAAGAGATTGAGTTTCAACCGAAGGATGAGCTTCCACCGGTGATAATTGAGGAGCCTTTGAACCGGGTCGGTGACAATTTGATAGGGGGAGTGAATCATGAGGAAAACACAATTGACTCGACTCAAGATGAGACACCTCATGATGAACCTCAACCTATGCCTCAACCGGTTCATGAGCCTCCCGAAGTACTTAGAGAAGTGTCTTCTCATCCTCTATCTAATGTTATAGGTGACCCTAGGGAAGGTGTTAGGACTAGGTCGGGTTTAAACCAAATGGTAGGTCATTGTGCCTTTGTATCTCAACTAGAACCAAAATCTTTCAAGGAGGCCAATGTTGATCCAAATTGGATTGTTGCCATGCAAGAGGAATTGAACCAATTTGAAAGAAACCAAGTTTGGGAACTTGTATCCTTACCAAGTGGTAAGCAAGTTATCGGTACTAAATGGGTGTATAGGAACAAGTTAGATGAACTTGGTAATGTGGTTAGAAACAAGGCTCGTTTGGTTGCACAAGGTTTCAAGCAACAAGAAGGTATTGACTTTGAGGAAACCTTTGCACCCGTTGCTCGTCTTGAATCCATTAGAATGCTCTTGGCATATGCCTCTAACAAAGGTTTTACCTTATTCCAAATGGATGTCAAGAGTGCGTTTCTAAATGGATGGATAGATGAGGAAGTGTATGTCCAACAACCTCCCGGTTTTGTTGACCATTTTAACCCCGACCATGTGTTCAAGCTTCACAAAGCTTTGTATGGTTTGAAACAAGCTCCTAGAGCTTGGTATGGTAGACTTTGTACCTTCCTTCTTGACAATAGTTTTATTAGGGGTAAAATGGACACGACTCTTTTCACCAAGAAAAGGGATGACCATTTGTTACTTGTGCAAATCTATGTGGATGATATTATTTTTGGCTCTACTAACGCAACTCTTGCACAAGAGTTTTCCTCTTTGATGAGTAGTGAATTTGAGATGAGCATGATGGGAGAACTCAACTTCTTTTTGGGACTACAAATCAAACAACTGCACGATGGAATTTTTATTAGCCAAACCAAATATGCAAAGGAGTTAATCAAGAAATTTGGTGTTGAAGATAGCAAGAGTTTAGACACTCCAATGAGCAAGAGTGCCAATATTGATGCGGATGAAAAGGGCAAACCGATGGACATAACTCTCTATCGAGGCATCATTGGAAGCTTGCTCTATCTCACGGCGAGTAGGCCGGATATTATGTATGCCGTATGTCTATGTGCTAGGTACCAAGCCAATCCTAAGGAGTCTCACCATAAAGCGGTAAAAAGGATTTTGAGATATGTTAAGGGTACTCAAAACCTTGGTCTTTGGCATGGTAAACAAACCGAACTAGACTTGGTAGGGTATACCGATGCCGACTTTGCCGGTGACCGTATGGACCGAAAGAGTACTAGTGGGACTTGTCAATTTCTTGGTGGTTCATTAGTTTCTTGGTCAAGCCGCAAACAAACCTCGGTTGCCCTTTCAACCGCGGAAGCCGAGTATGTGGCGGCCGGTAGTTGTTGTACACAACTACTTTGGATGATGCAAACTCTTAGGGATTATGAGTTAGAATTCCAAAAAGTACCAATCTTGTGTGACAATACTAGTGCCATCCTTATATCCAAAAACCCGGTATTGCACTCTAGAACCAAGCACATAGAGATACGACATCATTTTATCCGTGATCATGTTGAGAAAGGTGACGTGGAGTTGGTTTACATTGACACAAAAGAGCAAATTGCCGATATCTTCACAAAACCCCTACCTACGCAACAACATCTTGAACTTAGGTTCAAGCTCGGTATGCTCGAACTCAAAGATTAATCTCAATTGCATAACTTAGTTGTCTGTGTCATTTGGAGCTTGATTGATTGATTTTTTATTCGAAAAACAGTTTTATTTGGATTTTTCTCAGTTTTCTGGGCAAAAATCAGTTTTTCTGCCCAGTGCGTTGTATAACGCTCATGGAACGTTGTGCAACGCACTGTCTGTTCAAATCAATTCTGTTTTCATTTTTTTTTTAAATTTTTTTTCTGGCACACGTTATACAACGCAATATAACGTTTTGTAACGTTCCTTAAACGTTACACAACGTGTTGTAGCGTTATAAAACGTTTCCTTCTGGATTTGAAATTGCGTTGTACAACGCCTTGTTGCGTTTCTTGACCCTTTTACACGTTGTACAACGCATCTTACACGTTGCTCATCGCTTTGATCAGTAACAGTTTTTGAATTTGATTTTTGAATCTGTTTAGCAGTGCGTTGTGTAACGCTAATAGTGCGTCATATAACGCACTGTGGCTATGGAGTTTTGCTGAGCTAATCTTCTGTGCGTTATGTAACGCACCAGTTGCGGTGCTTAACGCTCTGTCGCCAAGAGGCGCCTTTTAATTCGAATTTCTGTCTCTTTCTCTTCCTTCTTCTCCAACCCGACAGAACTCTCTCTTTCCTCTCCAAAACTCCTCTCACTACTCTAACCAAATACTCCCTCTACTCTACACCTCTCCGGTAACCGAGACCACCTTTCTTCTCTCCTCTCTCTCCTCTACAACCTCATACTATTCACTTCCACTCTCTCTCTCTCTTTCACTCTCTTTGCCGAAACCCTAGCCTCAACCATCATCTCCAATTCCGACGATCCAACCGTCGGTTCTTCAATCGGCTTGGCACACGGCTTCAACAAGGGTCTCTCCTTCATCTCCAACCCTTCAATCAAGGTTATACTCGATTTACTCTCTCTTCTCAATCCAATGGCACCACCCAAATCGGCAATTACCAAAAGGGCAAAGAAAAATCCCAAAGGTTCCTCCTCCTCTAACCCGGACCAAACCGAACAAACCGAGACCATACCAATGGAAGTAACCCCGTCCAACTTGGTTGAAAATTGGACTATTGCTAGCAACAACGAGTTTCTCTTTACCCGGGATGCCTATTTTCGCTACTTTAATAGTAGCATTCTTGGAAATAACCGCGGGTTAACCGATTGCTTTTACCTCAAACAACACCCGGAGGAAACCCCTATTTCTTTTGCCAACTATGAATGGGACCGCCTCCAACCTTACTTGGATTTTTGGTCCGTTACCGGTCTCTTGGGTTGCACCGAAGCATACCGTCCCGATCTTGTCAAACTCTTCTATGCAAACCTCTCCGTGGTGTTTAATGATGACAAACCCCATGCTCGCTCCTATGTGTGTGGCAAGTCTATCCACATCACAATGGAGCGCCTTTGTGAGGTGTTTGGGTTGAAAAATGAAGGGGCACACATCTACGTGCATCAGGATTGGCCATCCAACTACCATGCCAACATAGAACCGTTTGAGAAGTACCATGAGTGGTTCTATTGTTGGCAAGCCTATGATTTGGCTCACTTCTCGGCCACCGAACTCCCGGCATATCACCGATTCCTCTTTCTCATTATCAACAATGTCATAGCCCCAAAGAAAACCATTAAGACAAATGTTGAGAAGAGAGAGGTATTTCTCTTGCGCTCGGTACTCGAGCAAACACCGAAGGTGAACCTCCCCTATCTCATTCTTAGCCATATGCATAAAGTTCGCACCTCTACAACAATGTTTCTACCATATGGCCACCTCATTTCTCATCTCCTCTACCAAGATGGGATCAATCCAAACTTGCACATGTGGGGTCAACCTCCGACTCCGAATGATTTTGTGCGCCCCAAGAATCTCATTGATGTATTCAAGAGCACGGGATGGGTCATTACCGGCGACAACCATCTCATAGCCAATCCAAATGACAAGAAGAATTCTTGGATTGTGGCACCCGGGGCAAAACCGAATCAATACGCTCCACCCGGCCAAGAGCCAACCCTTACACCCGGCTCACGGGGTACCTCTTCCTCAAGCATGCCCTTCGACCTCAAGGAATATTTGGATGGTCAATTCAATGCCTTCAATGCCAATGTAAATGAGCAATTCGGCCAATTCACCAACACTTTGGACAACTATGGCGTCCGTTTGGACACTCTTGAACAAGATATTAGTGTTTGGAAAGAAGAGGAGGAAGCACACCGCCAAAGCACCACCACCGCAATCACCAATCTTCAAAATGACTTTCAAAAATTCTGAGGTGATACGAAGAGGGATCTCAAGAAGATCTTGAAGTGGAGCAAGAAAGCGGCCTCATCGAGTGGTGGCGGAGACGTAGATTCCGAGGAAGATTAAGTTGTTTTCGTGCCAAGACCTTAGCCCAAGCCTTTCTTTTGATTTTCTTTCTCGCTTTTCGTAGTTTCTTTTAGTTCCATCTCGTGGTATTTTGGATTTTATGTGCTAAATGGTTTGATGATTTCTTTTGTTGTGGACTTGAGATTAATGTGCTATGAACTTAATGGTTATTGTGTGATTTTCTTAGCTACTACTTGTGGTGTGACAAATGCATTTTTATTTCCTTGTCTTACTCTTGGCATGCATGGTTATTTGCTTGTATAATTATGTGGTATTAGGTCTTGTTAAAGCTTCCCCTACATTCTATTTAATTGCTAAATTCTTTTTGAAAGGGGGAGCAAATCCTTCTTGAGTCTATAACTCTAGTGGTTTAGGTTTGCACCGATAATTCTTTTCCCATAATTGCAAAAAGGGGGAGAAAATAGAGTTTAGAGTAAATTGTTGTTCTAAATTGCCATATTTATCTATCAATTTACTTAGGTGTTGTTTTGCAATTCGGCAAAAGGGGGAGATTGTTGGTTTAAACAATTAACTCTCGATTTGCCGATTTGCAAAACAACACCAAACCTATTAACTAACGCCTCAATTTAGTGGTTTTTTAGCGTTTTAATCAAAGAATGGCTTGAAGCAGTAGAGCACAAGTTTGGGAGCATCAAGAGACTTCATTAGACTAGTTAAAGTCAATAGATTAGGTATTTTTAATCCCTAAACTAATCTCAATCAGTTTGCTGTCATTTTGCTGGTTTTCAGTACCAGTGCGTTGTATAACGCGTCAATTGCGTTAGAAAACGCACCAGTACTGTGCTGAACTTCAATTCCGTTTTGTTTTCAGAAGACAGTGCATTACACAACGCTCCTATACGTTGTGCAACGCACTGGAAAAGTTATACAACGTACCACCTCCGTTGTGCAACGCAGTGCGTCACACAACGCTCTGTACGTTGCACAACCCGCCTTTGTTTCTCCTCTGGAACTTTTCGACTCTTTTTTGAGCCAAAATTCCATGTATTTAATGTCATTTAATGAGGCGTTGTATAACGGACCAAGGCGTCGTATAACGCGTTTTTGCTTCTTAATCCTTTGTGCAAATTTTTACGCGTCATGTAACGCGTTGCCACGTTACATGACACGTCTGACATTTTTCTTGCCGTTGAGTTTGTTTTTGTTCATGCGTTGCATAACGGGTTCTTTGCGTTGTGTGACGCTCTGACAACTCAAACGGATACCTTATCCATTCTGTTGTATTATAACGGTCATCTGTGCGTTACAAAACGCTCTATTGCGTTGTGAAACGCACTGATAACGGGAAGTTCAGCTTTTTGGCCTGTTTATAACGGCTAGTTGTGCGTTGCACAACGCTCCTTTTACGTTGTGTAACGCACTGGATATTTCTGAGTTGATTTGGAGCTCTTGGCGCCCTCTATTTATATCAGCCCCCTTGGGACTGTTTAGACACTTTTGCAACCTTGCTAAATCACTCTTTCTGAGCTCCATTCAACCTGAATCAATAGCCTCTTGTCTTTGAGCATTTGAATAGCAAAACCATTTGAGATTAGAGTGTTTCTATACCAAACCCTAATCGTAATTGCGAGATTTTTGAGTGTTTTGGTTAGAGCCTCAATTCAATTGAGTGTTTGAGTTGTAATTTGGAGTTAGGCCGATCCACCTTGAGTGTCATTGTGACAAGGTGATTCGGTTCGAAGTTGTAGACACGTTTTTTGTGGAATTGAACGGAGCGCGCCCTTTCGTGGTTGCGAAACTCCCGGAGACGTACGACTAAGGCTAGCCTTTTCTAGCGGGTCGGAACTCCGTAATATATCGCGTGTCAACTCTTTATCTCTTCTCTTTACTTGCTTGTATTGTGTGATTAGACCAAACTTGAATTGAACCAAAAATTGACCATAGCGGTTTAGGAAATTGAAATTGTGCCTATTCACCCCCCTCTAGGCCTTTCGTTAGGGACAATAAAATCCACTAAGACGCGGCAAAGCCACATTTCCCCACCTAGTATATATGGTGTTTCATCATGAATTTACGGGGGACGGTGGCTTGTCGTGAAACAAAGTTCCCAAGCTGCTTATGATGACGGGTTGTTAATACAGAAAATTTGTTTTATGTCACTACTAAATTTGTCAATTTCAAATATACCATTCTTAAATGACTAATTGATTATATGCCATCATAAAATTGTCATAATTAGTTTTATGCTACTAAGTCATTCTATATTATAGTAAATTCTATATTTGTCATTCTAAAATCTGTAAATAAATTGAAAAAATTCCAAAGTACCCTTAATTAATTAAAATAGTTTAATTAGGTTAAGAAATCTTATGAAAAAGGAAAAAAATAACAGCACAAAAGATAGAATGTGCGCCTCCTAGGTGGCATAGTAGAATTCTTTGCGAACAAGAAAAAACAAATTAGAATTGTTCTCCATGAGAAATTGATTACAGAAGTGATATAGCAGAACTGTTTGCAAAAATAAATTATTTGCTAGAATAAATATTTGATCTGCTAGTTTGATAGACTAGGTTTGATCTAGTTTTGATAATATGGTCGCTGCTTCTCTGTATTCGGAAATCAATAGCATGGTTTTTGGATATATATATATACATCATTTTTTGAGTAATAAGCAAATTAATTAAATATAAAAGGTCAAAGTCCACAAAAAGTGAAGTATTAAAACTTAGGAAACAATTTTTCTGCAGACGAGAAGCCATTATCTAAAGTTTATTTTTATTATTGAGACGATAAAGCAAACTTTTATTGTCGCATAAATCAAGTTCTAGTACAAAATGATATGAAATTACTTTTTATTATTTTTTAGTGGCATAAAATATATTACTTTATTTGCGATGGCATATTCCGAATTTTAGTATTTATAATGGCATACTCAAAAGAGTAAAAAGGTAATTTTAACTAATTGATGGCATAAAACCAAATTTTATTATTTTATAGTGGCATAAAAATAATTAGTCATTTAGTGATGGCATATCACAAATTTTAAATTTTTGCAGTGGCAAAAACCAAAATGCCCCAATAATTTATTATCCATAAAATAAGTATCTTCTGTTGACACTCAAATCTAATGGTAATGGTCGGGCATAAAGTAAGAGCACAAACTTTCTAACTTTCATCAACCAAAAACATCCAAGTTAGTGAAGTTAGTGCTAACTTCACTCTACTTTTCTAACTTGATAAAGTATTAAGTTAGAGAAGTTAGTCCCATTGCCACCTTAAAAAATCAATTAAAGAATAATTAATGTAATAATTATTATTTGTGTAGTAATCACAATATTAATTATACTCATTAATTGTAATTTTAATATAATAATAATAATAAATAGTATTAGTATTAATTAGTAACATAACATTATTTTAAATTATAATTATGATAATAAAACATAAAATTAAATATAATAATATATTTATGATAACAATAATTAGAAATAAATGATTATGATGATAATAATTATATTATTATTATTTTGTGGTAATAGTAATATTAATGTAACAATAATAATTAATATAATAATTATTACAATTAAATATAATTTAATTAAATATATATTATACAAATTAATATTCTTAAAACAAATTAGGCGCATTAAGTAGTCAACTAGATAGTTGTGATTCAAGTCCGTGACCAAATAAATGTACCTAAATAGGGTGTAATTAGGTCTTTAGGTTTGACTTAGCTAGCGGCGTCGCCGAATTTTTTTAATATAAATAATTTTTTAATTAAAAATTTAAAATAGAATCATGAATCATTATTTTTTTTTTAACAAAAATCATGCTATAGCGGCCTTCTTAACTCCGCTATAGGGCATAGAGTAGGTTAAAAATATATCAGAATTGTTGCTTGGGTGGAATGGTGAGGTGTAAGAGGTCGAGACGGCGAGATCCGAGGCGGCAGAGAGGTGGTGCGGTCGCACAGGGGGCCGAATGGTGGCTCTGGGTTGGTTCGGGTTGCGGCGCCGCCAATGAAGGAGATGGAAGAATGGATGGATTAATGGATGCCCTCGATGAGGAGATTCGGGCGCCTTATATAGTGGTTTTGTAGGGTTTGGAGCTCTGTGCAGTCGGATAATGGGCTGTGCGGTCGCACATGGGCCAGGAATGAGACATCTGGCCCGTAATGAGTCACGTGAGGGTCGGTGCGGTCGCACCATGGGCCCGTGCGGTCGCACAGGATTTGCTGTCCCAAAACTGAGTCATGCGGGCACCATCCAAGGCCACCATGGGCCTGTGCGGTCGCATGGAATCCTGTGTGGTCGCACAGGACTGGCTGTGTCACGTGTCGTGCACCGATTCGTGCCGATTTATGCCCATTTTACAGTGAATTGACTCAAAGTCCCTACAAAACGAAATGAAACCCAAGCAGTACCAAAATCCTACAAATATAAACTAAACACATATAAAATCAAAGGTTTTGAGTCGTGATTTGGGTTAAAGTCCGGCCTAAAACCATATATAAATATGCGATATCAACGATGAAGCTGCATATTACCTTTGTTTTATTTGATAGTTGTGCAGATTAATGTCTTAATTAACTTTCCTTAATCCTACTTTCGTACAGGTCAAGTAATATCAATTAATTCAATTAATCTTCTATAATTCCTAAGTTTCAACTTTTGTTTCTTAGCTTAAGCGTTATAGGTTTATTTATTGGATCTACGACATCCCTCAACTTTCGTTTGTTGGGAATAGACTTCACTGTTTCTGGTTCTTGATCTAGGTCTCACCTTTCGGCTATTGACTATCTAATTGGGTTGATACAATTGAAATAATCTAGGTTTGGTTGGACTTACTTTCTATCATTCAAGGTTAGCTACTACTTGACGGGAAAATACCAAATCTACTTAGAGCAGTTCAAAAATATCAATTAATTATTCAAGCTCAAGAAATAAAACACAAGAAATCAAATAGAATTAATTAAATATACAAATTCAACTAAGTAAATAGGTTCACAACTATAACCCCTACTTTAACTACTCTATTCTAATGAATTCATAATTAAACAGGCACATGTATTAATCATCAAGCAATACATAATCAAAGAATAAGAAATATTACAACCAATCAGATCAATTCCTTCAATTATGTCTACTCTGGAAACTCGTCGAGCTGCCCAACTGGATTTTTGAGCGGGTCTACTGGAACCCTAAATCTGTTTCTGTCTAAAACCTATCCAAAATTGAACCTCCTTCGAACTCTGTCTTTAGGTGCTTATATAGGCATTGAAAATAACCTCCAAAGATAGAAAACGTGCAGGTAAGTCGGTCAGATCGTGTAGAAAGCACGTGGAAGCGGCTGCCAAGAATAACTGTCTAAATCTAGAAATTGTCGAAACTGGTCCAAGCGAGGTCGCTCACTCAGACAAGCGACATGACAGAAGTGTCTGAACTTGAATTCTGGCTATCTTCTTCAGTCTGGTCAACTGTTCTCGTAGTCTGGTCAACTGTCTTCCCAGTCTGGTCAACTCTTCTCATAGTCTGGCCGACTATGCACCCAGTATGGTCAACTGTGCACCTGGTTAGGTAGCTTCGTGACTGCTTTTATGTACAAAATGGAGTCCACTTTGATGATTGTCCTGTAAAATAACAATAGGCCATAACAGTACCTATCTCCTAACCTATTAATGATGAAATCAAGTAAAAACTCATAGATTCAAACATAATTTAGGTCCAAATTGGATCAAAACCATGGTATGAAAACATCCTATCACATGCCATCATAAAAATGGTTAAAATTAGTTTTATGCCATTATTTTCGGTCAAAATCAAAGATGTGCCACTCAAATTAGAGAAAAATGCCACTCTAACTTAAAAGTGTCCAAAATACCCTCTCATTAATATATGACAAAGAAATTTATTAACATGAATTAAATTTTAAATTTCAAATTTTGAAATTTCAGATTTACAAATTTTCAATTTTCGAATTTTGGATTCTAAAAATTTTAAAATTTCAAATTCAAAATTTTTTTTAACTTTTTAAAATTTTGAATTTCAAAATTTCGAATTTTAAAATTTGAAATTTTGAATTAAAAATTTTTTAATTTCAACTTTTGAGATTTTAAATTTTAAATTTTGAAAATTTAAAATTTGAAATTTTATTTTTTTATTGATAGCGTAAAATCGCTTATTTACTTAAAATTTTAATATAATTTATAATTTTAATATTTTACAGTGGCATAGTTTTTATTTTATTATTTTATAATGACATATTTAAATGGATATAATGGTCAAATTAATTATCGGGTTGTCTAAATGTAATTTTATCATTTAATGATGACGTAAAATTAATTTGTAATTTAGTGATGACATTTCTCTAATTTTTAGATTTTACAGTGGCATAAATCTAATTAACTTTTTATTTTATTTTGTTTACTTATTTGTTAAATTTAAATTCAATGCTCTTTTCTTCTCTCTCATTTGACTTGCACATATGCCAACGAAGCCCCTTCTAATATAATAACATATTGCATACATGATACATTCATCACATTGTCGTTACATCTCTCTCTCTCACCCCTTCTCTATATATGTAATAAATAAAAAAAGTAACTGGAAAGGTAGTGCCTTTCTAGCGCATTCTCGCGTCTAAAAAGAGATCCAAGGTCTCGAACTTCTCAAACCCCTTTAAAAATATATGAAAAATTTGGGTTGTATTTGAATTTGTACTTTAACCTGCCTTTTTGTTGGAATTCTTCTGGGTTCTAAGTTCTAACTTCTAAGTTTTGGCTTTTTGTGAAGATAAGAGAGACAATCACAGAGAGGAGACAGAGAAAGTGAAGATTTAGTAAGTTCTACTTTATTTAACCCTTTACTTTTAACCTTTCGTCTTCTTCTTCATAAAAATGAAATGAGCTCTAATGGAGGTGCAATGAAAATGGTAATGATGATACAAGTCTGATGGTCCAATGGAGGTGCACAGTTTTGTTTTTTTTTTCTCTTTATATATTTTTCCTTCCCTTAGTTTTGTAATTTTTGGTTTAGTTTATATGGGTTCAGTAATGAGGGATCCTATATATGGCCAATTCCTTGTTTGTGTGTGTGTGTGTGTTTTTCTCGTTTTGTTTGGAAAGCATCTGATAAGCGTAGACAAAAGTGTTTGCTATGAAGTTTCTCTCTCTCTCTCTCTCTTTGAGTTTCTGTAGATTATTTTTTTGTAAACAAATAATATGTTATGAACAATATTATTGGAAAGAAAAGAAACAGTGAACCATTTATCCATTTTTCTTTTCGATTTGTCCATCTAATTTCTGATCTCGATTTTTGCTCCATTTCACTTCTATATGCTGCTTTATCTCGATGGTTTATTTTCCCTATCCGCCCCCCCCCCCCCAATTAGATGGGTGTGATTCTGATGATTTCTAGCATTGAAAGGCTCCTTAAGTTTCCTTCCTTGTTAATTAATTATTATCATTTTGCCGTTGGCAGCTTTGTCCATGTTTAGTTAGTAGTTACTTTTTTTTTGATGAACTATGTTTAGTAAGTGAGCAATAAAAGTGTTACATATATATATATATAGAGTTTTTCTATGGTGAGTTGCAACTCACCAAAGGATCGGTGAGTTGCGATCAAAATTCTTAAATCTAGTTCAAAATGACCGATCCAAACCGTCCAATATGATCTCCCTATTGAAATCTCCATGCAGACAAAATTTTACATTTTTTCAAATTTTTTAAGTAATTTTTTGAAATTTTAAAAAATCGTTAATCTAATTAGTTCTGAACTGTTCAAAAACAGCAGTTTTTAAAAATCCGAAAAAATACTTAAAATTTTCAAAAAAATATAAAATTTGATCTTCATGGAGATTTCAATAAATAGATCATATTAGACGGTTTGAATTGGTCATTTTAAACTAGATTTATGAGTTTTGATCGTAACTCACCGATCCTTTGGTGAGTTGCAACTCACCATAACAAAACTCTATATATATATATATATTGATAAATAGTTAGGTTAGCTTTTGGTAACGATTAGGTGTGAGTATGACTTATATCGATCTAGCTTATTAAGTTGGTGGGTATGAAGTGCGTGTCCTATATTAATGTCATTCATTTCTATACCCAAAAAATATATATTTATGCCTCTTTGTTTATTTGCTTATTTATTTTTTGTTCAAATAGATCCTCAGTTTTGTAAAAGCTTTTGTGTCTAAAATCTAAATTGGCACTTTGAGCTGACATGTGAACTATGAGAATGAAGATAAATACCAACTCTCTGTTTTCCTGAAGTCACTGTAAATTCGTTGTAGAGATCTAATTTGTGCTTTGATTGACCCCATACTAATATTGATAGAGACTAAATTTAGTCCCATGAGTGAACATTTCACGTCGCATCTGTCTTTTCTTTTGTCCAGCTTTGCCGAAATTATAAAGCAAGTCAAAATTTGAACACAGGTGCTTCATTTGTCATCTTCATTTCGATTCTTAGCACAAAACCAATTTGTGACTCCCTTTCTCAAACTCCAGTGTCACATGTGTTGATGATAGACCTATGAGCTATGCTCACAATTTTCACCCACCGCAACATTTCTTCTTTCTTTATACATGTATTTTCTGATACCCCTTCTCATTTCTCAAAAGGGAGAAATGGTATTTAATTTTGGTAGCTGGAGATTTAATCAAAAGCAGGTTTCTTTCTGTTTTGGGTCACTTTCCCTGGCCCAAGTACAGTTTGCCTTCTCTTTCTTTATTATATTCATTTTTTTTTCTTTTTTAAGTTTGGATTTTACCAAGTAGTTGTTAGGTGCATTTAATTCAGCCTCTCCTCTAGAAACGTTTGTTTCTGCTTTTTTGTTTTCTTTCCTTTCAGTTGCATCTGTAATGTATTCTCGCCTCCTGGAGCTTTTTTTACTTGTGTTCATTGCTGCTGGAATAAAATAGGGGCCTATTCTCCCTATCCTGGCCAGAAGGAAATATCATTTAGGAATAATACGGGTATAATTGTAAAATTTAGCTATTCTTTCTCCTATGTGGTAACCTGATTATTTATCCGTTTATTTCTTTTTGTATTGAAGCAAATTAAGGTAACCTAACCTTATTACTTTTTTAGAGTAAGTTGTCATCAATAAATTTGGAAGATTTCTTCCTGATTTTGGTTCCCAAAGGTTTTTTCTTCTTCAATACATGTTTGCATCCAATATTATAATAAATAAATATATTTATCGGACCAAATCAAACTATTTCTTGTAGGCTCTGAATGTTTCCTCTGTTTACTAATTCTATGAGTTAATTCCTACGGAGACCATAGTTATTGTAAACTTGATGTTCATTTCTTTGCTTTTCCTTTTTCAGGAAGCTTTCAAAATACCTAGTCCAATCCATGCAAATCTTTTGAGGGTACAGCCGAGAACATGAAAATAGGTATAAAAAATTTTAAACAATCAAATATGGACTGATTTCTTGTATCTTTTGTTTATTTGAAAATAACAATTTAATTAATGCAGTTCCTTATTAGTAAAATTGCAAAAAATGATTAACAGTCAATAAATTTTGGCTTGGACCATAAGTTTCGAATGAAATTCAGTTTTATCTTGATCAAATAAGAACTGATTGAGTGAAAATCTCAAGAGTTGGCCTCTCCATGCTAAAACAAATAGCAGGACATGCTGGTGCATACTAGTATCAGACACTTTGCCCTTCTTTTATGTGATTCGCTAATAAGTCCACAACTTATATGTAGCTCTGTGCAATTGTTACCTTTTCACTTGTTACATTACATGTAATATGCCAATGCCTTGTACAGATTGTGAGAAATCATATAATTATAACTTATATGAAGACAGAAATGTCGCCCTGAGCAAAGCTGATGAAAATTTAAAGAGAGACTCTAAATTTTCCATTCAAGATCAGAGGCTTCAAGTTCCAACCAGAAATGATGAAAACGACCTTGAAGATAAGAGCATTTACGATGAGAAAACCATTACAGAAATCACATGCCCCGATAAAGTGGTCATTAGTGAGAACATCATAAAGGATGTTTGCATAGATGAAGGTGCAAAAGTTTCTTCAAATACAATCGAAGAGAACAGGAAGATTTGTTCAAATATAACAGAAGAAAGTGAGAAGATTGATTTCAAGACTCTGCAGGATCAGAGTTCGGTACCAGATGAAAAGGAGGTTATAATTGGAGAGATTTCAGATGAGAAAATTATCAGCTTGAAAGAACTCTTTTTTTCTGAAGATCAGAAATCTGCTGAACTTGATACCAAAAAGTTTGACGAAAAGAAGTCGAGTGTTCAGGTATGTCAACATGGGCATATAATAAAATAAGAAAAACTAACAGCATACAAATACACCTTTGAAGAATATCAAATTGATCACCTTGAACCAATCAGTTTTTCATCAAGTTGGTCTGTTTATGTTTGCTAACTGTTTGTTATGAAATTCATCATTACAAATACAGACTATAGAGAAACATTCCAATGAAGCAACAGTGACTATTGGGTCTGATGCCCACAAATTTGTTAAGAGCAGGAACACCGATATCCCTTCTGAGGAAATAATTGAAGAACAGCCCACCTCAGCACCAGTGCTGTCTGGCACTGTGACCTGTGGCACAGAAGAGACATCCTGCACGTTGACATCTGTACCAGCATGCCAATTTCCTGCTGAAAGGCACACAGAAGCAGAGAATAGCCATTATTTTGATGGACCCAAGGTCACCTCACGCAGGTCATTTTCTCAGAATTACGGGGAAGTCAACATACCACGAACAGACCCAATTGGCAATAATTCAGCACGCATAGCTTATTCCGGTAGCATATCCATGCGTTCTGATAGTAGCACAACAAGTGCTAGGTCTTTTGCATTTCCCATGTAAGAATTCTTCTTATAGGTAAAATATACTACGAGGCCAATTCATTGTGTGTTATTCTGAAATATATACCTCATGTCCGCCTGCAAAGCATGAAAAGATTTTACCACTCCTGAAGTACCAATTTTGGAAAGAAAAGATGAGGGAGAGGAGGGGTTTATTGGGAGAATTTAGGAATGTTTATTGGGGTGCAGGCGTGGTGTATCCAATACCAGTATTTGCCATATGATCCTGGGATGGTTGTATTTCAATCCTGCTCCAGCCTCGAATCAATCTATTATTATTTGCCTTTTAATCTTGTCATATTACTCTTCTCATATCTCCTCAACTTCCAATAGAAATCTGGCCCCTCTAGTGTGTGTACGGATCTCATTTAGTTACACCTACACCTACACCTACACCTATACCTAAATTATATGAGAAAAGCAATTAACTATCTGACATTTACCAAACATTAAATCAAAGGAAGTCAAACAATGCAAAATTTATACAAATTATAAAGTAATTGAGACTACAAGCATCAATAATACTTGCTTGAAGTTGAAGCCATGGAGCGTGGGCGCAATTTACAAAATTTGTGTTTGTGTTTGATATTTTTTGAAATTGAAATGTCTTTTTGCTGAAATTGGATACTAAATGTGCAGACTGCAGTCAGAGTGGAACAGCAGCCCGGTAAAAATGGCAAAGGCCGACCGAAGGAGATACAGGAAGCACTGTGGATGGAGATCTGGTATATTTTGTTGCGGCTTTTGAAATAATAAAAAACCAGATGCTTGTGAGATCATACATATAATTTTTTTTTTTTTTTTTGATAAGTTTCCAGTTTGGAAATTCCATGTGAAAACTTGGCTAGAGTGATTATTATTATTATTTTTTGGGTTTGTTCGAAGATCCTGCTGTTTTATTTGGTGCAAGGCAGGGTAGGATGACAGGTTATGTAATTGTAGGTGAAGCAAGGTAAATAGTTGGTGGTCTTATTGGTTTGTTTTTTTGTTGAGGGGACAAATTGTTTTTATGCAAGTATTGATTGTAGAGAAAGTGCTTCATATGGTGTATAATTAAAAAAATAATAGAGTCAAGTTGATTTTTGTTGAATACATGGAATGGAAATGCAAGTCTGAGGAATTAAAACATGGAAGAATGGAAGAATTGGTTTTGACCCGGCTTAATTAAGCAAAAAGCTTGTGATGGGCATTGTATTATTAATTAATTAAAGGAAGAGGGTTCTCTAATAAATGTCGGATGTGATATGCACCATCCAACAAAAAACAATCCAAACCATTCAACAAGCCAGGGGCTGAAATTGGGCCATTCTGGACTGTCTGGGCGCATTTTTCGCATGCTGACGTCATCATTTTCGCATGTTGACAATTTTTGCGCACTTCAAAAAAAAAATTTTACGTGCTGACGTCATCAAATGGACGGATTTTTTTTTGTTCAATTTAACACCTCAGATTAATTACATGAATTATGTGTTCAATTAGAAGCAGTCATAATATGAAGTTTTAGATTTTTGTGTTCAGTTAAACATTTCAAGGGATTAATTACATGAATTGTGTGTTCAATTAGATGCAGTCTTATATGGAGTTTTAGAATTTTATGTTCAATTAAACATCCCAAGGGATTAATTAAATGAATTATTTGTTCAGTTAGAAGCAGTCGTAATATGTAATTTTAGGTTTTTGTGTTCAATTAAACATCTCAATTCTCAAGAGATTAATTATATGAACTATGTGTTAAGTTAGATACAGTCGTAATATGAAGTTTTAGGTTTTGCGTTCAATTCAACATCTCAAGGGATTAATTACATGAATTATGTGTTTAGTTAGATGCAGTCATTATATAGAAAAGCAACACACTTCAGTTAAACAAGCATAAAAGATAATTCGAGAGAATCTCAGTTCTTCTATCCCCTAACCATTACTGACAGGAAAAGCAACACAAATTACATATTCGAATCACTACATTAGCAACACAAATTAATGAATTATAGATTCGAATCACTACATTATCAGTTTGTTAAGCACATAAATCACTACAGTTCAAATTTGATATGAACCAATATGATGGCTCGGAGGTCTCGGAGGTGCAACATGTGCTTCCACAATGTGTACCAATCTGCAATGAACTTTTCTTATGTCAATCTCAGAAAGATTCAAAAGATAGACATCAAATAAACGGAAATAAAAGAGAAATCAGTGATTTCAAAAGGAAAAAAAAAACAAAAAAGCACGGAAAAAATTGATGTGCAAAAACGGAAAACCTCAAAAGGGAAGAGTCGACAGCAGAGGAAGAAATTTAGGAGAAGTGCTGTGTGTCGCGTTGCGGCGGAGGTCTCGAAGAGTCGACAGACTCAGAAGGGAAGAGCAGTGAGGCTAGGGTTTCTCCCGCCGTCGATTAGGAGAGGAGGCGATCTAATCTAGTCAGGGAGGAGAGGAGAGGAGGGGATCTAGTCGGAGAGAAGAGGAGGCGATATGGTCTTGTCGGAGATGAGAGGAGAGGAGAGGGGAGGAGGGCGATGCAGCTAGGATTTGGAGTGAGAGATGAGGTTTAAATAGATTGGATTAGTCGTTGGGCCCATGAAGAATCTGTTTATGGTTAGATGGTATTTAGGTGGATGATAGATAGTAATTATCAATGAACGTACATGTAGGGCAAGAACAAGAGAATGGGTAATTGGTATATAGCATCCAATCATCCAAGTCCCCATGATAGTCACATGACGACCAGATATAGACACAGACCAACAGAGGTGTCTCTTCTCCATTTCATTTCTCTCTCATTTTCTCTCTCTACTCTCTCCAGAACTTAGATCTGGTCGTGGATCTCTTTCCTCTCTCTCTTCTCTCTCCAAAACCTAGATCTGGACATGGATCTCTTTCCTCTGTCTACTCTCTCTTCTCCTCATCTTCTCCTCTATTATGTCCTCTCCGATCGACGATTTTCTCTTCAATGCGACGACGAAAAAGGCCAGGGTTTCCGCTTTCGTATCACTCCCCAGCCGAAAAAGGTGTTTTTCTCCGTTTCTCCAATTCCGATCAAACCCTAACCCTCCAACAAGCGCAGCCATGGTAAGACATCGCGTTTCTTTCTCAGATCTAACTCTTATCTCGTTTCTTTCTCAAATCTAACTCCCGCAAAGAAGAAGGTTCGAATTGTCGATCTTTTATTTTGTTTTTACATACTTTTCTATCATTTTTTTCATCATTATATATCATTTGGTTGCACTTTTTTGTGATTAACCCTCTACAACCAAATCCCTGTAGGAGAAAGTTTCAAACCCGCTCTTTGAGAAGAGGCCGAAACAGTTTGGCATTGGTGGGGCTCTGTGGCCAAAGAAGAATCTGTCTCGCTTTGTGAAATGGCCAAAGGTTGTCTCGCTTTGTATGTGTTAGTTCTTTATTCATCTTTGCATGTATCAAGTGTGTTTAGTTTGTTGCTCTATATGTTATGTTAAATGCATCTAGGGATCAGATTATAGTAATTGGATAATTTGTCATTGTTGGCACATTGTTATTCATGTGTATTTCTATAAGTGTTCGGTTAGTTGCTTTCTATGTTATGTTAAATGCATCTAGGGATGAGATTTTAGTAATTGAACAAATTGGCATTACTGGCACACTCTAACTCATGTGAATTTATGTAAGTGTTCAGTTAGTTACTTTACATGCTATATTATATGCATTTAGGGATTAGATTATAATATTTGGAGATATGTGTTAGATATTGCTGAAATGATCATCTTATATTCAATTACATGTTGCACAAAGGATGTGTTAGATATTGCAAATGTTAAGTTAAATGCTCTAAGGGATCATCTTATATTCAATTAATAGAAACTAGTTTCTGTACAAAGGATCATCTTATATTCAATTACACGTTGCACAGAGGATGCGTTAGATATTGCAAATGTTATGTTAAATAACTTAAGAGATCATCTTATATTCAATTATCAGAATCTAGTTTCTGTATAAAGTTGTCTGAGAAAGATTATTTAAAATGTGATCTATTTGTAACATTAAGGAATCATGTTGTTAACACCTTATATCTGTTTTTATATTCATATTACACAGATTTTGGCTGCGGTTCAATCAAGTTGGTGTCCTCATATTTGTTCGTTCTCCACCGACATTCTGATTTGTTCCAAACTGAACATGTTTGTTGTAGTTTATAATTTTGATTTGTGCTGGTATTGTCGTAGTCGACAATACTTTTATTGTTGTGTGATGTAAAATCTGGATTGTTTTGAATTGATTTTGAATGGCTTGTTACTTTGTTTTAAGGATCATATTATTGTTCTATTTAGTACTAGTTGTTTTCTTTTGTTTCAATGCATGTTTTTTTTTTTTTTGACAAGTTAAAACGCTCGTAGGCTTGTTTTAATGCATGATAAATTATCTGTTGAGCTACCTAAACCGAAGATATAATGCATGTTAATGCATGTTTAATTGAATACTAAAATCTAAACTCTATATATGACTGCATCTAACTGAATACATAATTCATGTAATTCATCCCTTAACGTGTTTAATTGAACACAAAAACTTAAAACTTCATATTACGACTACATCAAATTGAACACTTAACGCAAATTAACTCATCCCTTGACACATCTAACTGAACAAAAAATTCTGTCAATTTGATGACGTCAGCGCACAAAAAAAAAATTCGAAAATTTTTTTGATGACGTCAGCATGAGAATTGATGACGTCATCACGAGAAAAATTAGAAAGTGTTGGAAGTTTTTTAGTTGGATGGTGCATATCACACCGGAGAGCATGAGCATGTCAAAATTGTGAATGGAATTGTGATTGGTAAAAATTGGAAGTTTGGGCCGGGGCGGCCTGTTAGAGAGCCGAGAGAGAGAGAGAGAGAGAGAGAGGGAGGGCCCAGAAACGTTGATGCATTAATGGAGCTCTTTTTTCTGTTTCTTTGTCGCCTCTCCCAAGTCCGAAAGAGCAAGTTCCCAAGAGAGAGGGTTGTTGTTGTTGTTGTTGTTGTTGTTTAGTCTCCTCTCCTCTCGGCCTTTGTTCACAGAGACAGACGATGCCACCGCATAAAGGTTGCTTAGAAGGCTCTTTCTTTCTTTCTTTCTTTCTGATTGATTATTATTATTATTATTATTATTATTCAATTCATTCTCATCTCTCTGTCTCTCCGTGCAGAGCTGCCTGGATTCTACTTCGATGCTCACAAAAATCGCTATTTTCCATTAACTAAAAAGGGCCCACCCATTCCTCGCTCTTCTTCTTCTTCTTCCCAGGGACAGGGACAGGTATGTAACTTATATAGTCCTCTAATCTAATCTACTCATATCTTATCATATCATTCCATTTCCATTCCTTCAAAGTTGCAACATAACATAACATAACTCACCTCACCTCCTTTTTTTTTTTTTTTGGTCCAATTTTTAGGCACCATCATCCCAAATCCCGCCGATTACAAAGACCAAAAGAATCAAACTTACTCAACTTCTTTCTTTAAGAGAAACTCAAGGAAGACCGCATCTCTCCTTCAACTCCGCACCACCATTTTACTTTCATCACTACTATCAACAAATTCAAGCTTCTCGCCCTTCTGTACTCTACTCTACCCCCCTTCACTTCATTTCTTCCTTTCATCAACTAGCATCCAGCACAGTCCCAATTCTGCATTCAATTTCCCATGCTTTTCTACGTCTATTTCTCATAGGTCTGGAAGTTTGACGGTACAAAAAATGTGCACACTGCAATTCAGACAATCTCCATTCAGTTACAGACGCCAACTGGTACCAGGGATGCCCTATTTCTAGCAACTACCAGAACCCATGGTTCGATAAGGTAGCATCCAAGCAGAAGCACCCATCTTTCTTTTTTCCCTTTATTATTCTCTCTCTCTCTTTTTCTCCCTCTCGTGCTCAATTAGACAGGATTGCGCAATCATTCTGTACTTCTACTTGGCTTTGGCTGGTGAATGTCAATCTTTCAGTACACTGTTTCTAATATGCCGTGCTAAATTAGTTTTGCAGTTTTTTTCAGGTAGATAACCCTGAGGGGCCTCATCTTGATGTCCAATCAGCGTGGTCCCCGCCCTGGCACAAGGAAACTTCCAGTTCTGCCCGCTACACACCTCCATTCCTTTCACTCTCTCGAAATCTGTGCTTCCCATCTGATATTTCTTGCGTGAAACTCCGTGGTGGTTTGAATGGTCACGCATTGTATCCTAGCATGCGCTTTAATATATTTCCAAGGTTACATTATCAAAAACATGACTAAGTTGTGCCAAATCTTCCCATGATAGTTTGGTTAAAATTGTTTCACAAGCAACTTAGCAAGCTTGCATACAACATTTTATTCTCCAACTCACTGTCAGCTCCATCTGAGCTTAAGAGGGAAACTAAAACCAGGGGTGAATCAGAATGTATCAGGCTGTACATTTTCTCGCAAATAATCTATATGCAGGTGCCGAATGTATATCTGAAACATTCTGTTCTCATTTGTAAATATGGTTCAATGGTGCCTTTCAGAAACAGCATCATTCTCGGTATTATTGAAAACCAGCACTTAATTATGTTCTGATGTCAAAAATATATCTTGGAACATGTGATATATTAAGTTTAAGGGAACCTTGTGTGAAATTTTATTCTTCCTTAATTATGCTTTGTATTCCTTGACAACATTTTAAACATGATTACAACTCTTGGATCGGATGTATCTAAAGGTTCACTTTACTCTTTAGATGCAAATAGTCTGCCAGATTTCGTTGAACCGACCTCACCTGTTGAATTTGAATGCCTTTTCTCGATAAATGGGACAGTGTGGACCGCTGATTGCAATCCTGCCGGAACCCATGCTGCATTAGGTTATTGTTTCTTCTCCTTGTTGATTCTTTCTAGCACCCGATATTGTTTTTTTAGTGGAATGAGTGCCAAGAGCCACTATGGTAGGAAAATAAAAATAAAAATTGACAATGTTTAGTGGTCTCTCTCTCTCTCTCTCTATCTCTTTCTAGGTACCAGTATGGGGTCAGCTTTGCTCGACTTAGAAGCTCGATCTCAATTCTGGATATATTGCGGCAAAAGTGATGTTTTGTCACAGCAGTTTATTTCTTCGGTAATTAATATATAATGATTGTTCCTTTCTCTTTCATGATTTGTATAGATCTCTTTATTGTATAAATAATAATTTGTTTTTTATCTTTCAGGGAAATGTTGTATTATGTGGTCTGCGAAATGGGTTGATATTGACAATCGACACAAGGGAAAAGCACATTATTAATAATATAGAAGCCCCCAACCATTCTAGTGCTGCACCAAATCCTCGCATGACAAACTTGCCCCTGGGTAGGAGAGAGAGAAGGAATTTTGTAAGATCTCAGGTACATTTTCAAAGTCATGGCACATGATACATAAAATGAATCCAGGTTATTCAATCTATTTGGTTATTTGGGTAACGGAAATTGTATGCTTCCTAGATATTGCTAAAATAATGTTTCATCCCACTATTTTTCTTTTTTTTGTTTCATTAAATTATGGTTGACCATGATTATAAATTTATATCACTGGAACTATTTAGTTGTAAGATATGACTCTTTTTTTTGGTCATCAGATTGATAGAGGACAGAGATCTTTGGGTCATGTGCGTATGACTTCTGCAGTCTGTAGGTATAATATGTTATTATTTTTCTTCAGTTATTTTTTTGGGGTAAAATTTGTTGTTAAATTGTGAATATTTTTGTCAATGTTTTCCCTGGAAGTGAGAAATGCAGAAACTATAGATCAGGAGCCACCCCCTCCCTCTTTTTAACAAATGTAAAGCATACTTTTCTTATTCATAAATGAAAAGAAAGTGAGAAAGAATTTACAAAGAGTAGTGCTGACATCTTTCAACATCATTCTCAAGAATGGCAAATGGGGTTCATTGCAAAATGGGAAGCAGGATTGTGGGTTTTTAAAGTTTAATAACTGGGATATTTCAATTGCTTTTATGGGTTCATCCTCTGAAATTATTAAGAATATTGTGCAGCATGGCTTCTCTATCTTGTGATGAAAACTACTTCTTAGCTAGTTCAATGGATGGTTCGGTTAGTTCCTTTCCAATTCTTTATTTAAACAAAATTCATCCAGTTCTTTGAGCAGTTTATAATGCCCTATAATCTGTACTGCGGAGGTGCAAACTGATGCCTTTTGACTTTTGCTGTTTGAAGAAAATTTTTCATGTGAGCACATATATTACCTCAGACAAAACATTGATCTCGATATCAACCATGTTTTCTTGTGAGCTAATTTGAAAATATTTAAAAGGAGCTGTGATGAGGAGTGATTGTTTGACTATGGACAATGTTCACTCCTTTCCCCAACCATGCAACATTTCTCATTTTGGAAAAGGAGTGATATTTTAACATTTTTTTGCAGGAACTAATGTTTTTACCACTCTCGGCTTAAACATTTATTATATTTGTTCCTTATTTTTGTTATGTTATCCACCTTGTTAAATTGCAGATCAAGCTGTTTGATATCCGAGCACTCAGGAATGAAGGTGTCCAGTCTTACGAGGGGCACATCAATTCTCACAGTCGTCTGCAACTTGCGGTCAACCCATCTGAAACGCTTCTGCTTACTGGTATTATATCATTTGGTTTAGAACATTATCAATTTTCAAACTTCAAAGGACCTAGGCTGTGGTGTAGATTTTTTTTTTTTATGTTGAAAATATTAAGAGATAATTAGATTTATGCCATTAGAAAATTAGCCAATTTGATATATGCCATTGTTAAATTGCTAATTAGATTTATGCCACTCTAAAATTGTCACAATTAGATTTATGCCATTATTGTTTTCCAAAACAGAATAAATTCTATAAATGTCGTCCTCAAATTGTCATTATTTTTAAAAATTCCCAAACTAACCTTTTGAAAATTAAACCTAAGATAAAATAGCGGCAGTGTTGAGAATATCCACAGTTTTGTGCTTCATGTTTGATATGATTTGTATGAAGGAAATATGCATCAGTCAATATAGATAGTACAAATATATGTCGTTGTTTAATATATTACTTTATAAAAGTGATTAGCAACTTACATGGCAAACAAAGACCAAGGTGAACGTAGAAATATTTTAAAAAATACAACTTGTAAATTTCAAACATGTCACTATTTTTATGCATTAGGATTATAAAACTGATTATTATTTTGTATTTGGCTAAAAATTATTTATTGATATGTAGTGGCATAGAAATAATTTTTTATTTTGTAATGGTATATTTCAGAATTTTAAAATTTAATAATGATATATTCAAAAGGGTATAATGGTCATATCAATTGGGCGATGGCATAAAACTAATTTTTAATATTTTATAATGGCATAAAAATAATTAGTCATTTAGTGATGGCATCTCTAATTTCAAACTTTTGAAGTGGCATAAATCTAAATCACCCAAATATTACAGAAATGTAGAAAGAAATCAGAATTAAAAATATAAAAAAATAATAATATTAAATAAGGAGATATAAATTGTTGCTATTTGATCAGGTGGGGAGGACTGCAGTGTGCGCATTTGGGGCATCAAAACAGGAGAGCTTTTATTTTCTGAGACTTTTTCAGAGTCATGTTGTACTACAGTTTTATGGCCTGATTTGGAAGGTTAGTTTTTCAAGTCGACACATTGCAAGAAAAGTTGCTTAATTATTCTCTCATTCATCAAGCATATTGTAGTGTTATGTTAAATTCATAATGCATCAATCTGGTACTATGTACATGCATGAGGCATAGTGTGTTTGTTTCTTTGTACGAGATAATATGATAATTACTGGATTTGCATCGTAAGGAAATTGTATTATTACATTTGTTAGTAAGGATTGAGCGATACAGATTCTCAGAACTTCTCATCTTTTTTCTGGTTGTAGGCTATGCTAGGCATCGGCTTGATCAAAGTCACGGTGCATGGTTGGGATCTCGGGATGGGCTCTTTTACATGCAGGATATCTGATGAGTCCAGTTCGACTTCAAAAAATTGGATGTTTTGATGAAATTAGAGGCAATTGTAGACTTGTATTTACCAAATTATAGTACTCAGAGATTAGAGTATAAAATAGGGGTTTTGTTGTAGGATTTGATTTGGTAATATTTTGTTGAATTCGAGCTTCTACTGTGCAAATGCTTTCTTACATATTTCCTGTATAATCAATCTTCTGAAGTGTTGAAGTTGAAAGCTAGGCGTTGGGGGGGAAAATGAATAATTTAAATTTACCAAAGATTAGTTTCGGAATTTTGAATTTGTTGTTTGATATGCTAGCAGCTTATTTAGATGCAGCACTACGTTAACCTTTGAATTTTTCATGAACTTAGTTTGTAACTAAGCAACTCTTGATCAAAATTTTGATGAAATTACAGAAAGGGGAAACAAAAAAGTGTGAAATTTCTGACAAAACGCCTGTGAAGAAATATGTTATGTGAAATAATGAACGGTAAAAAAAAATGTAAAAAGATGTATTTGCACATTTATGATCACTACAAATCAAGGTTTTAAATTGTGATTTGTGCGGTTTGATGGTTGAGTGGTGAATTAGCGTTTTTCGGTGAAAAAATGGTAATAGAACGTTTTAAATAGTGATAAAACGGATAAAACGGTAGTGCGGTATGAATCAAAACTAAGATAAAACGGCGATAAGACGAAAAAAAGAAAGTTTTTTAAAAACTTGCTACAAATACTAATAATGCCACTTGTCCATGACGATTGTCCAAAATGAAAAGATAAAAGGAACGCGCGGTAAAGTGTTGAAGTGAGTGTTGAAAAGTGTTGTTGAGGTATATTACTTGCCTTATAGTTTGTTTATTTTGAAGCTAGTTTGACCTCTTGGCGTTTTCAAATATTAGAGGAAATAATTTTAGTTTATATTATTGCATCAAGTATTTACAGAAATTATGAATATCCATGTTAACAATATAATGTAGATGCTTGTGTGTAATGCATTATTTTACTTCATCTTACATTTGAAAAAGTTTGGTGATCTATGAAATTCCGTAGGAGTAACATATGCCTCAAACTCAAAATATATTTATGGCTAAATAGTAAATATACATGCATATAATAAATAAAAGTATTATCTTCATGCAAGTGCTCTGGTCACAAAAATTAGTTCTTATAATTAATCATTATTCCTTGCGCAAACTTAATTAATATTCTTTGGCATCATGCCTGAAGCAAATTAATTATCTAGATGTAACGCATCTCATAACGTCAAGGTGCGTACCTCATAAGAACAGAGATAAATCAGATGGCCGTGGAAATTTCGACACCGAGATAAGAATTCCAAATTATTGCGTGCGCGCGCATATAGAAGAAAAATAATGGAACTTTTAATGATTTATATATAAATTACGCGCGTATATCTGTCTAAGCATATATAACAAAATTAATCTACATACTAGAAATATGCTTTTCTTATTTTGAAAACATTTTGTTGACCTCTGAAGAAACGAAGAAAAATGGCGTAGCATTGCATAAAATCATGCTATTAAAAGAAATAAAAAAATAAATTAAGATCTAATTAAGCGATTAAATTATCGAAAATGAGGTTAGATATTAGTATATGAGGAAAGTTCTGCTACCAAAATTTTGGTTACCAATATTACTTAGTGAAGGCATTCTGCGATGCATTTGAGCTAATAAACCTTCATTAATTGTAAAAAGTCAGTACTATAGCAAATTTATAAATAAGTCCCTTATGCTAGTTAATTCTATTCCAATTCCTTGATGCATTATTGATCACCAGTTTTCATGCACACATTTCAAACCTAATTAGGCTTTAAATTTGGTTAATAATTGCGTATTTTAATAGAAATTTGATGTTTTTAGGTAGAAGATTGGTATTGCTGTTGCTCCTATGTGTTTACAGATTCTCCGTGATGATTTTGCTAGTTTCTATTGATTTTTGGCAATTTTGGACAAGATTTTGAAGATGGATCAGACAGATTTCAGGCCTAGCCCAAATTGCACTGAAATGGACCGTCTGGACCTCCAGACGGACCGTTTGATTGTTCCAGAACCGACATATATCCAAGGCAACCTATTTTTGCTGGAGACACGACTGCCATATTTGCTGCACGATCCAAACAGATTTAGCACGATTCAGACCAACCTAGAGCGAGATTTCAAAGGCTATAAAAGAAAAGGCATACCACTGTTAAGAGGTGTTATGATTTTGGAGAGAGACCACTCAAAACCTAGCTAGAGAAATTTCCAAATGGGTAGTCTGACAGTTCAGACAGACCATTTGACAGCGCCAGATTGCGGAGACAAAAGGAGTCAAGTTGAATTCTATTGTAATTTCTCTTTGATTTCTTTATGTTGCGAAGAAACCTTGTTTTGTGTTTATTATCTGATACTATGTTAGGTAATTTGTAGTTTCTAGGGGCAACGGTTGTGAACCAATTTTATGTAGTTGTTATTGATTTGCTTAGCTGGAGTTTATGTTATTTTCTTGTGATTTCTATCTTTTGGTTTTAATTGCTATGTTATTTCATGAATTGCTTAGATAGAATTGATTAAACCGATTAGATTAAGACCTTATCTAGTTTCGTACAAATAATCTATGTCTTAGCATGATTTGTGAATGACCTAATTGAGGATGGTAATAATTGATGAATGAAACCGGGATCAAGTAACCGATAGGTGAACCCTTCTTGTAACGATAGTTGTGAGGTATCATTTGTATGGAAGATAGAATTTGGGAAACTTAAGCCTATGGCGATGACCAAACTTAGGATTTTTAATCGATGAATTGACTTATCTTAAGAATCAGAACTGTAACGATGGTTAGTATCTGATAATTAGGGTTAAGTCATGATTCTGCACTTGAAACAATATAAATTCTGCTAAGTATCTCAATCACACGTGGTTCAAACGGACCGTTTGGAACCTGATACATAAAGATGTTTGCTTACCTAAATCCCTAATTTACATTGAATTGAGTAATTAATCTTTAAAGTAATACTAATTTAGATTAAGATTTACTTTCAGCACTTTAGTTTACTTGTTCTTTATTTTAATTCCCAATAAATATTTCTTTTAATTCGAATTCCATATAAAGTCTATAATAAATTAGAAATTAGGATTTAGATATTCGATCCGTCTCCATGTTCGATCCTAGTTTACTACAATAAGATTCAAATAAGGTAGACCGGGTTATTTTGACTAGGTATTACACCCGATCAATTATGTTGGAAATATTGGGTCAAAATAGTATACTAGTTGAGCAATTCAATTCGAGCAACTTAATCCAACATAATACCCTGATCATGTAATTAAATCATCCTAAGCTTAATGAACATATGAATACGTACATAATTAGAAAAATGACAAAGATATATTAATTAAATTTGGTCTCAACTGAATTATGCGTACCCCCTCTCTCAAAACAAATTATTTTCCTCCTAATAAAAAGACAATATAATACATATTAAAACATCAAAAGAGAGAAGAAGGATGCAGACATGCATGATAATAGCAAAGGACAATGGACTGCCGCATATATCTAGATGTGATCTAAACCATTCGTCTGGATTCGTAGAAACGTGCGATGAAAGCGGATGCCCTTCGATCAACATCTGGTTCGCCGACATAATAGCCTCGATCTTCATCACTCGGACGTATCTTTCTGACATACCGTGGTGAGAAATCATCATCATAGTAACTGGACTTCTTGGAAAAGCTAAAACAAAGGGAGAATAGAGACTTTCTTCCCATGTGAGTCTACCAATTAGCTTCTCCTATATATCGCTAGCTTGTTTCCTGTGTATTGCTCTTTCTTTTCTTTATTTGTTTGTTTGTTTTTTTTTTGTTTCTGTTTCAATTGGAGTGAGCCAAGGGAAGCTTATATTATATATAGAGTCATGCTTAAGCACCTAATTAACCTAGCTGAAGATGCCATGCAGGGAAAAGAAGAAAGAAATTATATATGCGGCAAAATAAATGAAGTCATGAACGGTGCAGATTTGATGACATAATGGTAAGGCTCAAGGAGAATCTTCTTTGGTTAAAGAGCATTAAGTGGTTTACAGCCCTAAACTTTCTTTTGAGCTTGAAACCAATCATTAATTCCTCTCTCTCTCTCTCTCCAGTTTTGGTGAAGAGAAATATATACGCGGCACTTAGTTGGCATGCCGAAAAAATTAAAACTAACGTTACTGTTCACACGAATTTCGAAAATAATAGTTAAAAATTCGGAATTTTAAAAATAACGTTGTTGGATCGGCGTTTCAATCGCCGAAAATACAGAACCCTTGGATCGGCGATTGAAACGCCGATCCAAGCCGATCCAAGCTTGGATCGGCATTCCAATCGCCAATCCAAGCTTGGATCGGCGTTTCAATCGCCGATCCAAGGTCTGACCATTTGAGTCCGCTGAATTTGCTTTTTTTTTAGTGGGCAATTTGATTTTTAAACACTCAAAGTTGGTTTGCAATAATTTTTTTTGTCGTTTTCCCGTTTAAAATTGTCTATATAAGCTCAATTGTCATCATTTATTATTCACAAACTAAGTTTTTCTCGTTAGTCTGAAATTGATAAACTTTCTCCTCGTCATTTCATATTTGCAATATCACTTCTTCGTAGGTAATAATTTTAAATTAATTATTAAATTTATTTTATTTGATTTGCTAATAGAGTTTTAATTTTGAAATTTTAAGCAAATGGGTCCTAAACCAAGTTGCGTCTCTTCTGGTGTTATTTTGATCGGAGATCAGCGGACTAGCGAACAACGATTATTTTCTGCATTGATGTTACAATATCATGGGGAAAAATTTGTAGTTAAGAAATTAGAAGGAAATCAATATCATGTTAGGGGCCCCAAATTTTTTACAGATTTGGTTGAGAGGAATGGAGGTTTTGATCTTGGAGGGTCGTGGTTGACTCACCTGCCAGCAGTTCCACCTGGTTTTGAAAATCATCCCGCAGCTTCAAATGTTGTCCATCTCCGCTAAATGGAATAGTATTATGTTTCTGTCATCGGTATCTTATTATGGTCATTATTAGTTAAATTAGTTTGTGTGACAGTCGTCACTTGTAATGTTTGCTTTATATTACTGAAATATGTTGTTTTGTCTATTTACTTTTATTAAATTTTTTTATGATATGTATTGAAAATTAATATGCAAAGAAATTCAGAATTAAAAAATGCACACCATTAGAGGAAGAGCTAAATTTTATAACCATAATATAAAGTAACACACCAAAATAAAAAAAGAAAAAACTACTTAAAAAACAAACCATTCAGTTGCTACTTAAAAACAAACTACCTAAGAAAACAAAATATTTAGATATTTTGGGTGTCCGCATATTGTAGAATTTCATCCCACCATGGGTCTTCTTCTTCGTCTTCCTTTTGTTGTTGGTTACTCACACCAGGATTATCAGCGAATTGAGCAGTTTCGTTCCAGAAAGCTGCATCTGCTTCTTGTTGTTCTATCTCTGTCATTCTAGCTGCTGCAATAATTTTTTGTTCATCTCTCTCCTTGTGCCATCTCAGGCGCTCCCTGATTTTTTTTTCAATTTCTTCTTCTTTCAATTTTTGCCTCTCTTCGGCAGCCTTTTGTGCAATTTTTCTCTTTTTTTCCGCCTCATCTCTGTCTTTCCATTTCTTTTCTTGTTGATCCCACCAAGCTTGTTTTTCGTGGTCATCGTAGTGATCACGCAAGATGGTCTCTTTGTAATTGAAAATCTGACCACACTTTGTACAGGTCACTGTGTGGTCTCCACGAAAGTTGTAAATTCTTTCATAAACGGTGCAGTGTGTTTTTGGTGCTGAATATGATTTTTCTGTTGGTGTTTGTTGAGGAATTGGTTGCGATTTTTTGTAGTAATCTTCATACCAGTCACAATTCTTATGTTTGGGTTTGCTAAGCATTCTTTGGAGGTGCTCCTTGCGATCTCTTTCTTCCCCACCATTAATGTGCCACTGGTAGTGTATTTTTAAATCGAACTCTATCCCGTCATTTTCGTAGATATTGTATTTGAAAGTGCGAAAACATGTGCGACATCTTGCATGATAATCTCCTTTTTCTATTTCATTTGTATTGACAGGGGAATGTTGGTAATTTGGCCAGTATTCATCTCGGGTAGCTGTTAGTCAATTTGGGACATCACTATTGGAGTGAGAGCTATTTCCTTTGTCCATGACAGTGAATTTTTCAGGAAGAAGAATTGAGTGTGTGTTGCATAATCTGGTTGATGAAAGGTGGTTTTATAGACAATTTTAGACTTAAAATCACAAAATAAAAAATTAATTTCATGTGATTCTTTTTCAGACCACGCCTGTCCTTTTGCAGAGGGCAGATAGGGATCAGTATACTTTTTCAGACTTTATCAGACCACGCCTGTCCTTTTGCAGAGGGCAGATAGGCATCAGTATACTTTTTCAGACTTTATCAGACCACGCCTGTCCTTTTGCAGGGGGCAGATGGGTATCAGTATACTTTTTCAGACTTTATCAGACCACGCATGTCCTTTTGCAGGGGTCAGATGAGTATCAGTATACTTTTTCAGACTTTATCAGACCACGCCTGTCTTTTTGCAGCTAATTATTAGGTTAAACAATAAATACTGCATTAATAATAAATGGTAGATTCTTAATTTTTTTTTTCATGCATTAATAATAAAATTGTGCAATAATAATAAATGGTCCATTAATGAAGTCTAACAAATTTACCTTAGTCTTATTTTTTTAACTATTAACAATTAATAATAATATTAATAAGCAATCACAAAAATACATAATAAATAATAATATTTAATAATTAAATTATTATTAATATAATAACTAATAACACTTACCAATTTAATAGTAATAATCATGCAATAATCACAAAAATACATAATAAATCATAATATTTAATAATTAAATTATTACTAATATAATAACTAACAATAATTACCAAATTTATAATAATATTTAATAATTAAATTATTACTAATATAATAACCAACAACAATTAACAAATTTATAATAATATTTAATAATTAAATTATTACTAATATAATAAATAACAACAATTACCAAATTTATAATAATATTTAATAATTAAATTATTACTAATATAATAACTAACAACAATTAACAAATTTATAATTATATTTAATAATTAAATTATTACTAATATAATAACTAACAATAATTACCAAATTTATAATAATATTTAATAATTAAATTATTACTAATATAATAACCAACAACAATTAACAAATTTATAATAATATTTAATAATTAAATTATTACTAATATAATAAATAACAACAATTACCAAATTTATAATAATATTTAATAATTAAATTATTACTAATATAATAACTAACAACAATTAACAAATTTATAATTATATTTAATAATTAAATTATTACTAATAACACTTACCAATTTAATAGTAATAATCATGCAATAATCACAAAAATACATAATAAATCATAATATTTAATAATAAAATTATTACTAATATAATAACTAATAACAATTACCAAATTAATATTAATAACAATGCAATAATAATATTAACAAGTAAATGTAATAACAGAAAATAATGATAAAAGATAAAACAAGAATGCCGATCCAAGCTTGGATCGGCGTTTGAAACGCCAATCCAATTGGTTTTCCGCTAAAAGTTACTTTTTTAAATGCTTTTACTGTTTTTATGCTTTTAATCATTCTTTTTTAGTGGTTTTTATCATTAAAAGAATTGGATCGGCGTCCCAAATGCCGATCCAAGGTGTAAATTAAATTTAAGTGCGATTTAACAGTGCGTTTTAGTGCGATTTGATTTGATTGCTCATCATTATTTCGACTCTCATTTGGCTATAAATAGAACATGACGTTCCGAATTCGAAAATCACCCATCATTTTCAAATACTCGACTCTCTATACTGTCAAAAATATGATTTCCATTCCGATTTTCGTTAATCAATCTCCATATAATCCATCAAATTATTTCAGTTTGGATGCAACTTCGCAAACTGATTATGAATCAATTAAAGAAATAATTTTATCAGCATTGGGATTTTATCAAGGTCATTATAATTTGAGAATTGTTTTCCATTTTAATACCATAATTGAAGGGAGGTTCCAGCAGATGCAGTTGCCGGTGAACTCTGAAAATGAATGGCGGTATGTACGACGTGAGTGCTTCCAAGCAAGAAGGCTACACGGCTTTCAACTTCACGTTGATTTGCTTCCAGCTACTGGCGGTGGCCTACAAGGTAACTTACGACAAATTTTATTAGTAAAATTACTTTATTATTTATTTTTGAATTAGGATTACAATAGTCATGAACATATGCAATATATAGTTTGCTTAAATTAGGATTATAATTCTTTACTAAATATAATTGGCTTATTAAGAAACTTTTGGTTAAAAAATCTTTTGCATAATTGGACAAAATTACTAATTAATTTTGTGCCATTATAGAATTGATAAAATTAGTTTTTTAAAGTAATTAATTTACTCTTGCTATTAATTGTACGCATTTATAATTAATTTGCTCTTGCCTTTACTCTTGAATAATAAAGTTTTAAATTAAGCCTTTTAAAATAAAAGCAAATCAATAATTTTGATTACGATGACACAGAAATTATATAATTTTTTATTATATATTTTTAAATTAGGGGGACACACAAATTATAATTATAATTACGATTATAATTATAATTTGAATGAACAAGTCAATAATACCGAAGAAGACGAAGAAATAAATAATCAATACAATACGAGTGCACAGGGTTGGGATTCTTGAGAACAACCTGAGAGTAGTAGTCGACAACAAAGACAAGAGCGAACAAATATGAGTGCCTGGGGTTCAGATCCTTGGGACCAACCTGAGAGTAGTAGCGGACGAGAAAGACAAGATGGAACAAATAATGAGTACAACACCAATGCACATGATTGGAATCCATGGGACCAACCTGAGAGTAGTAGACCAGTTAGAGAAGAAGCAGAGGAAGATGAAGAAGAAGAAGATGGGGATATAGACGAACTTGACGAGACATACGACCGTGGCTCGGGTTATCAGTCGAATTATGCAACGGGGGAGGACTTCACTGATGAAGAGGATGTGAACCCTTCATATGCCGTGCACCGGTATTGCATGCAACATATATGTGAAAACGTGTTCAAGGCATCTGAAAAAGACGCAGCTCTACCAGACAAATTCAGAAATAAGTTGGCCAACAAGAAAAAAAGGAGGCCCTTCTACAAAATGTGGAACGAACTGAAGAAAACGAATCCAAAGGCGATCGACTACCTTGAAAAGTGTGGGAAAGAAAATGAAACAGATAGCAACGAGTAGTGGAAACCTGAAAGGTGGGCACAAATGTATGACGGTGGTTATCGTTGGGGAATTATGACGAGTAATGGATCAGAAAGTCTCAATAGCAGGTACAAGGCTGAGAGAAGACTACCAGTTGTTGGACTTGTGGAAGGCACTTGGTACAAAACTGTTAAATAGTTTAATGAGAGGAAGCAAATAGTTTTGGCGAGACAGGCGGAGGGAGAACGATGGCAAAAAAAAATCCAACTTAAGCTGATGAAACATACTCTCAAAACAGGTACAAATGTACTTCCAATGTAATCATATTTACTTGTACTCTTTAAAATGTATAATGATATAAATTCATATTTACAGCGGCAATAAACGTTACCACCGTTGACATTGAACGTGGAGAATTTGAAGCTCAAGTGCCATTCGAAAAAAATGATCCGGGGGTAACCTGGAAGTACCAAGTTTTCCTCAAACGTGATTACCAACCGAGAGATCCTCAACTACCGAGCAGGCGTGCTTGGTGTAAGTGCAGAAAACCTCAACTCACTGGAATACCATGTCTTCATGTGGTTGCCGTATGCGGTCATTGTAGGTGGGATGTTTCTGATTTTGTAGACGAACGGTACAACACAGAGAATATGATTAAAATATGGTCAACAGGTGATTTTCACTGTTACGAAGACGAAGATAAGTGGCCTCGGTATGATGGTCCCGTGATCTATCCGGATAAGACAATGATTAATCGGGGCAGGCGAAAGAAGGATCGTGATTGGATGTGGATGGATGCAATGAGAAATAAAAATCAGGCAAACCAAAGGCGCCGAACCAGAAGAGACGCTGCGGTGGCCAACGACACATTTCAACCTATATCGATGGAGGACCTTCAATCTGGTCGTCGTACAGGTCGTCCTACCAACACACCGAGGACACGGAGGACTACAAGACCTTCTGCAAGGAACAGAACTCAATCTTCTACAGGAAACCAAAGTGAACCTTCTAGGGAGCCCGTTCAACCTAACCGGAATTCTATCACTATTGATCCTCGCAATGAAAGTCGCGTCAGTCTTGGAATAGAAGGTATTCAACCACGTCGAAATTCCATTAGCCTGGGTGACCGATCAATGTTGCTCCGATTTCCCACAAGTCACGGAGCATCAAGTAGCAGGGAGAGTCATGGCGCATCAAGTCAGGGGACCATCTCAAAGCACAAACAGTGGGAGAGGAGGACTACGACGTGGGGTTGCCTGGTTAGGATCAAGGTTCATGAATATCTTACCAGGAGGAGGCCGGCGTTAGTTTTATGTAATATTTTTATGTATTTTTTTTTTAAATTTACCCTTTATAAATCGATGTAAGGGTTGACTTTATGTTATTCGGTGAAGATAGCTCTAATTTTAATATTTATGGTTGACTAAATTCATAATATTTTAAGTCCACAATAATTATTTATGGTTTTTTTTAAATTTTTTTCCGCGTAGTTTTGCAATCCTAAAAATGGAACAAATTAGAAGTAGGGTTCCTCGGAAATGATATCTTAGGTATTTTAGCGATTTTATGTTTTTTATGCGTTTGACCTTATGGTATGAAACTTACAGGCATGAGAGTGCAGCGCCTTTATTACCTAATATGATATTTTATGAATTTGTTAGAATTTTTTCGCGTAGTTTTGCAATCCTAACAAGTGACGGAATCAAAGCCAAATATGAAATATAAATATCACAATAAATATCACAATAAATATCACACTCGTAAAAAAATATAAATATCACAATAAATATCACACTATCCTACTGATGTCCATCACGACGGAACCATCCCTGAGAAGGAGATAAATCCCATGCAGCACTGGGCAAGTTTCGAGGCTCTCGACCGGGAGCAAGTCCTGGGGGAGGAGGGGGGGAGGATAAGTCGTAGAAAATGGAGTGGAATGACGAGGCGGTCTGCTAGATGAGGCTCCAGAATCGCCGAATGGCTGGTGCGATATAGGTGTGAATGGGTCCTGCAGCGGGGTACCGTATGCCTGATAATATGCATCAGCCTGAGAGATAGGTGCGGGAGTAGGCACAAAGGGCTGACTGTACCCTCCTCCGTACTGAGTCTGAGTATATGGTGGAGGTGGAGGGTAAGAACTCCCATATGTGTACTGTGTGCTGTGCGGTGGAGGCCGCGGCTGTATGGTCTGGGGCTGCGGACGGGGCGGAGGCTGCGGCTGTGTGCTCGGAGGCTGCGAATGGGGTGGGGCCTGCGGCTCTGTGGTCTGAGGCTGGGAATGAGGTCCTGTGGATCCGGAGTGAGGCTCAAAAACACCGGAATGTGACCGTCTGCTCCGAACCAGAGGCTGACTGGGTCGTGGAGCATCAAAATATGAATCCCAATCATGTAGACTAAAATCATCCTGTTACAGATAATATTATAAAAATAATAAAAATATTTTAAATAATTATAGAATATTAAGCATGAAAGGAACAATAATATTAATAAAAGTGATTGAAAAATGTATTATACCCGCATGAAAAGCTGCTGCTCAACAGATCCCGACTCTGGCGCATCATCCTTATCATCCGTATCAGGGATAGAGTCGATGTCTGAATGAAGACCCTTCGACTCTAAGAGTCGAGGTAATCGAGCAGGCTCGCCAATAATATCCAAGGATGTGCTGCACCCCCTCAGCAATTGCTTCCCAGCACGACGAAATCCCTTCTTGACAACCCATGCACATCCTCGCAACGCCTCATGCAAAGTATACTTAACCTGTTCAATTTTTGTTAGCCACTGAATTATTTATTAGGCACAAAATTCTACGTAATGTAACTTACCAAATTCATGTGACTAGGCGTCTCGCGAAGGTATGACAAGTTATGAGCCGGACCAGACGCTGCCCCTTCAGGAATTTGCACAAGATGCGCACCTCCATGTACGCTCAACCAGCGTCGGTAGTCGCTCCAAATATCTTCGCTCCACGGCCGATCCTCTATTACCCTAGCCTCATTAGTGTTCGCCCACTTGTTCACCTCATTCACAAATAATTGATGCCAGTCAATACCTCGATAGGTATTATGCTGGTATCCCATCAATTCTTCCATTCTCGACCAAGGCTGTTTTATTCAAATCACAGTTAATCAACAAAATATAATTGCGAGAATTAAATAATGAAATTAATAATGTGAACAGTTAAATATACCTCAGGTGGCGGTGGGGGAACTGTCTGATAGAGCATAAACTGATGCATGACACGATCTACGTGGTGCCACATCACGACCCAATAATGAATGCATGGGATGCGTAGAAGGAACATCCTCTGTTCAACCTGGGCACAACGAGGCATGCGGTCCCTGATGTGATCATAAGGCCTCCACACGACATGCTCAGGCTTCATTTTCATGCAGACATCCCTCGCATATTCTATCCCACTGCGAGTAGGGCCGGTGAACTTTTTCGATTTATGTTTCGTCGTCCACTTCCTGCATTTCCATTTTGTTGTTTGTTAAAGTCAAATAAAACATATTTTAAATATTACAATTAAAATTAAATCAACATACCTCCCATGAGGCGGACACGAGTCAATACTTGGTAGACCCCAACCATCAAAATCCTTCGTGATCGACGGCCGACTAAGTAGTAATCTTGCATACGACCACAACTGCAAGAGCAACCAAGGAGCACCAATATTTATATTGTTATTAATGAAGGCAGTGTCCAAGCCTCGGTATAGCATGGCAAGAGTGGCACCACCCCAATTGTACTGCACCGAGTTACTAGAATGAAGATCCTGCAAATATGAATTATTTTCTTAAGGAATATCATCAACTCTTTCATATATTTAATTTCTTATTAAAGTGCAATAAATGTGAGATATTTAATTCTTGGCTAACCTCCAATAATTGCAAATAAAAACATGGAACCGAGTCACCCGTGCCGTCAGGAAATAACTCGCACCAAAAAATCTCCAACACGCAAGCGCGTGTGTATCTGTCGATCCTCGCTGCGTTATTCGTGCCAGGCCCCCCAATCTGATTCCAAATCTTACGCAGTTCTTTTAACCTAACGGAATGAGATTTCCTGCATTACATTATTAATGTAATTTGATTGTAAGAACTATATATATTTAAAATTAGCATAAAAATAAATTTTTTAAAACCTTCTTACTTCCGTTCTTTTTCCCTGAAGCACTTCTCAACTATCGCCGTGTCTGTATCCTCCGGCAACGCCAAATTCTGGACTAACTGTATGGCGTCGTAATCGGTCCGTCCAGTAACGGTTCTGCCAGCCGTAGGTAAACCGTATAAGAAGGCCACATCCTGCAAATAGTTCAAATTTTATACATATATAGTTACAATAAAAAATATTACAAATAGGTATTGATCCTTACCTCTAGAGTGACCGTCATCTCGCCAACGTGCGGAAAAAAGAAAGTGTGGGTCTCTGGCCTCCAGAATATGGCTAGACCCTGCAAAAGCGAATGATCGAGCTGCATATGACCTAACTGAACGAAATGTATCAGTCCAAGTGTCATCAAACGCTCATCCACCTCAACAGTTCGTGACATCTTAGCCCTATGTAGTACTGCCCTCCAATGCTGTATATATATTTTTTTTAATTATTTTAAAAAATACTATCAAAATAGAAATATATAAGTAAAAAAAAGTAAAAGAACAATAATAACTTACACCAGTGCCACGAACTTTCGACTCATCCAAATGCAAGAGACGATCTGCATTAATAGGACCGGGGGAACAACAGGATCCGCTGATGTAGAAGCCTCGGCATCAACAGAAGCGGTAGATGTAGAAGCGCCAGGATCTCCACGAAGCATCGTAGATCTACGAGGTGGTGCCTCTGGTATTCTTCTTTTCGGTGGCATTTTTACTACACTATAATAAAAATTATCAATGTAAATAATCTAATAAAATTTCGGCAGCATCTCCCCTGTACCTGGAGTGTTTTCGAAAAAAAAAAACATCCAAATCCCTCCTAATTACAAACCCAAATCTCATACAACAAAATTTCCAATCTCATACAACAACATTTCCAATTTTCTATTTTTTTACATATTTTAAAATTTTTTTAGATTAATTATTCTAATTTTTCATTTATTTACCTCAATAAAATAAATTAATTAAATGTATAAATATTAAAAAAAAACTCACCTTGACTAGAAGCGCTGCTTGTCTCTTTTTAGAAAATTTTTCTACATTTAAAAAATTAATCTATCAATTTTTTATTATTTTATTTACTTTTTTTAATTTGTAATTAACTTATCCACAATTATAAAATGTACAAAATAATTCAAAAAAATTTTGTAATTACATATTATAATTATTCTGATTTTTTATTAATTTTTTAATTATTTTTTCAATATTTATTCTATTTTTTCTATTAATTACCTAATTAAACTAATTAAATTAAATAAATAAACTAATTAAATTCAATAAAAAATTTTCAAATTACATATTAAAATTATTTATATTTATTCTGATTTTTTACTAATTTTTTCATTATTTTTTCAATATTTAATCTATTTTTTTAATTACTTATCTAATTAAACTACTTAAATTAAATAAATAAACTAATTAAATTCAATAAAAAAATTCCCAAATTACATATTATAATTATTTATATTTATTCTGATTTTTTACTTATTTTTTCATTATTTTTTCAATATTTAATCTATTTTTTTAATTACTTACCTAATTAAATTAATTAAATTAAATAAATTAAATAAATATTAAAAAAAAAACTAACCTGAGGGAGAGTTCTGTCCCGCGCGCGAGAGAGAGAGAGAGAGAAGGGGTGGGGATGAGGGGTCGCTATCTCGCTTATATAGGAGTGGAAATCCTTGGATCGGCGATTGAAACACCGATCGAACAACGTTATTTTTAAAATTCCGAATTTTTAACTGTTATTCTCGAAATTCGTGTGAACAGTAACGTTAGTTTTAATTTTTTCCGGTTGGCATGGATGCCAAACCGGCCCGTCTCCATGTCATTCAAAAAATTAATGAGAATTAATTATGCTTCCACTGCGCTAAGGCATTGAATATATAATTAATGTCTTTTCTCACCGTTTTCTGTTT